>OZ012690.1:31886085-31945546 GCA_963942565.1 Maea johnstoni
CGTCATCGAAGGGGATTTCGATATTTAGGCGGGTGGCCAAATGTCAGAATTATACTTTTGATGGCGTTTTTCGTTACAAGTCGTCATCCATGCTTATTCATCTCTACATAGAGTGGGCTTCAGTGTACGGGTGGATGACATGTCTGCTTTTGCTTCATAAGGGAATTTTGGGGCATTTTATGCAAAAAATCACCAAAAAAGTATGTTTTTTGGGATTTCCTTCTAGAAAATTCATTTTTCGAGATAGAAACTCAAAACTTGCTACAAATGTGTTTAAGAGGATGCTTTTGATCATAGAACATGTTGCGTTAGTGTGACTTCAATGAAACCCCTGCTGTGAGTGATTTTGGGGTAAAAATCATCAAAAATGAGTGATTTTTGTAATTTCCCACAACTTGAATGTCACCCTGTGGACTATTCCAAACTCACAACTAAATAGTTTTGGTTTGGAAAATTACCCAAGAAGGTGTAGATACAGAAAGTGAGTTATGTTTGAATATTTTCATGATATGCTATGTTTTGGGGCATTTTACAGAAAAATTGGCATTAAAACTAGTGATTTTAGGGATTTGCTTCTGGAAGGTGCAATTTTCATAGTAGGATCTTGAAACTTACCACAAATGATTTCATAAGGATGTCTATGATTATCAAATGGTTTGTGTTAGTATGAACTGTATCTGACCCCTGCTGTGAGTGATTTTGGGGGTAAAAACCTATAAAATAGTAGGATTTTTGTAATTTCCCACGAGTTGAATGTGACTCTGTGGACTATTCCAAACTCTCAACTAAATAGTTCTGGTTTAGAAAACTTACCAAAAAGGTGTTGATAGAGAGAGTGAATCATGTTTGCATATTTCATGACATGCTACGTTTTGGGGCAATATACAGAAAAAATGGCATAAAACAGGTGATTTTAGGGATTTGCTTCTGGAAGGTGCAATTTTCATAGTAGGAACTCAAAACTTGCCACAAATCATTTTATAAGGATGTCTATGTTAATAAAATGTTTTGTGTTAGTATGAAATGTATCTGACCCCTGCTGTGAGTGATTTTGGGGTAAAAACCTTTAAAATAGTAGGATTTTTGTAATTTCGCATTTATTTGAACAAAAACAAAAACAAAGGTATATTATATCTTATTCCAAGTTTCTAGACTGAAATTGTTGTTACAGAATATTAACTAAGAATGGGCATATAGGGAAAATAAGTTATGTTTGCCAACCTATGACTTGCTAAATCTGGGGTATTTTACTGAAAAATCATCAAAAGCATGCGTTTTTAGGAATTTGCTTCTGGAAAATGCTGCCTCCAATGTAGATGTATAAAACTTGCCACAAATATGTTCCCATATGGTTGTAGGATGTGTTGTGGTAGTTGAGATTAAGTGTAGCTCCTGCTGTGAGTAATTTATTGGTAGTATCCTTTAAAATCATGCAATTTTTGTATTTTCCCAGGCTTAACCTGTCAACTTAGAGACTATGCGAATGATTTTGATTTCCCAAATTTGCCAAAGAAATCACTTAAGAATGTGTTGGTGAAGGAACTGGGTTCGGTTTACTAGCTTTCAATGATAAGCTATTGTTTTGAGCATTTTATTGAAAAGGTAATAAAACGTGAAAACTATAGAAATGTGATTTTTGTAGGCTCTATCATTCTATGGAATTCTGTCATGATATAATGAGAGATGGATAATTTTGATAGTACCTATGTAGCAATCACAGTGGAACCTGTGAACATGGAGCACTCATGAGAAATTAAGAAGTGCTCCATGTATGCAGGTCTCTGACATCACAGGACATGCAGATCAAGAAACAGTGTCATTGAATTAGCATCAATATCAATTTATGGTAGAGAATAGAAGCAGAACTCCTACTACAGGTGAACTTGGATATGACGGACCACTGTGCGACGGATTTTTGCATATGACGGACCAATTTTCCTGGTCCCATTGAGTCTGTCATATCCAAGTTCACCTGTATTGCAATCAGAGTCTAAGGTATATCTCACTCAGTTACATAACTATCATTCTGTGAGATCTTATTTCATTTATAATTTAATATACATGTGAGTCATTCAAGTATGAAAAACAAAACACCCACATTGATCTTTCAAATCCCAGTCACTATGTAAGAAAGTTGCCAGTGACTTGGGGTTAGGCAGCAGTTTTTGCTGGGTAATCTGGTTTCCTAAACTAATCTCAACTGGTTAGTCATGCCTTAACCATGGTATGGCAGAAAAATTGATGAAAAAACAAAATTACCAACTCCCAAATATGTGTTTGTTCCTTGATCCCAGGTAGGGCATGTGAGAAAGTGATCACTGACTTGGGGTTAGGTGGTTTTCACTGGGTTACTAACATCACTAACAACAGGCTAGTTACAATTTAGCCTAAATATCGCAGAAAAAAGGAGGATAATCGAAATTCCAAATTATTGCATGAATCAGGATTCATTTTGACTCCTCCCCATTCATATCTTCATCATACTGCTCTTAATACTTCCTATTCAGCAGAGTATAGGTTATCGCTGCAAAAACACTGCAAAATTAGGACCACACCTTTTGTCAGTTTGCTGCCTATAGATTAAATGCCCCCACTCTCCTAGCACAAAGCTTTGGGAAATTGGGCTCCTATCACGTATGGATAAACATCAACAAAATATTCTAGTAGCCAGTGATGGACTTCTTGTCCACAGCATTTAGTAGCCCTTTCACCTATTCCCCTTATAATAACTAGCCCATGAGCATATTATGAACTTTGATAAGACTTTCCTAAATATACAGTACTTAGCTCAATGGACCTACAAGCCCATTGTTTAAGCAGCCCTTCCATTGCTTTTTAAACGATTTGTATAGTCACAGGCTAGTACAGGGTTACCTTGCGCTGTTACAGTATGCAGGTACTGCTGCGAAAATGCTCTATGTACAGAGGTAACCTATCAGGTTCCACTGTATATTATCCTCAAATACAATTTTCCACCGAACAGTCTCAACAACTAATGAATAATTAAAATCAGTTCTATTTTTTGATACTTATACCAGAATATCAATGCAGCTTGCATTAGCTTGGTAATACATTCTTCCTGTTCCAACACATCTGAGGTAGCATTACAAGAATTAATAGTCAAAGTAATGTACATGTGCATATAAACTCATATTGGTGATGATATTACTAGTACTTTTCAGATTCAGTTTCTGCATTTAATCCCCCAAAACAGCAATCACCCAATTACATTTAGAAGGCTGGGCTTTTTCAGGAACACCTTCCAGCATTTCTTTCTTCTCAAACTGTTTGATAACAATGTTGTTGTTGATTTTGAAATTTGTCATCATTAAAACCACTGCTAGGGAGTATTTCCTGGTCATCAACTGGCCCATTGCCTTATATTATGAGGCATTAACTCAGGAAGAATGCTTTATTGCACTCAGGAAAAAAGCTTTATTTTTCTTTATGTGTTATGAATGGGGAACATCCTCGAGGTAAAACCACATCTTCATAATCCACTATTTTGTGAAAAGACTTTATTTCCTGTGTTTTCATTCTTATAGGGGTCTATATAGGATCATTTTTAATAATGAAACACCACATCTACCTGTAGCACTTCTTAATTGTTGAAATGCTGAATGGCAAACAGTGTTACAACTCCCATGAAAGGTCAATGTGAATGCTAAAAAGGGACTATTAAATGACACATTTCTTAATATTTTACTGCAAAAAGGTGAAAAATTATGCATGAATGTTAGATTGATCTGTGATATAATCAAATAGTCCATAGAATATTAGTTTCAAAGTTTTTGTCCAAAAAATCGCTTAAATTGTTAAGCAGAGGTCACATGAAACTTCAAACACAACATCTCTATAATCACAGAAATCATAATGAATATTATTGTACCAAATTTGAATTCCTACCATGAAATTTAGTCTCTCTATCGAAGCAAATCCCTAAATTCACATTTTTACTTTTTCCATAAAATACCCAAAACCATAGCTTATCATTGAAGGCTATAGTAAACATAACTGAGTTCCATAGTCAACACATTCTTAGGTGATTTCCTGTGGCAAAATTGTGAAATGGTCTCCAGGTTGACAGTTAAGCCTCAGAAAATACAAATAAGATTGCGTAATGTTAAAGGATTACCCATAAATTACTCACAGCAGGAGCTACATTTAATCTCAAAAATCACATTTCTATAAGTTTTCACGTTTCATTACTTTTTCCATAAAATGCTCAAAACAATAGCGTATCATTGAAAGCTAGTAAACCGAACTCAGTTCCTTCACCAACACATTCTTAAGTGATTTCTTTGGCAAATTTGGGAAATTAAAATCATTCGCATAGTCTCTAAGTTGACAGGTTAAGCCTGGGAAAATACAAAAAAATGCATGATTTTAAAGGATACTACCAATAAATTACTCACAGCAGGAGCTACACTTAATCTCAACTACCACAACACATCCTACAACCATATGCATCAATGGGAACATATTTGTGGCAAGTTTTATACATCTACATTGGAGGCAGCATTTTCCAGAAGCAAATTCCTAAAAAACGCATGCTTTTGATGATTTTTCAGTAAAATACCCCAGATTTATCAAGTCATAGGTTGGCAAACATAACTTATTTTCCCTATATGCCCATTCTTAGTTAATATTCTGTAACAACAATATCAGTCTAGAAACTTGGAATAAGATATAATATACCTTCGTTCAAATAAATGCGAAATTACAAAAATCCTACTATTTTAAAGGTTTTTACCCCATAATCACTCACAGCAGGGGTCAGATACATTTCATACTAACACAAAACATTTTATTAACATAGACATCCTTATAAAATGATTTGTGGCAAGTTTTGAGTTCCTACTATGAAAATTGCACCTTCCAGAAGCAAATCCCTAAAATCAACTGTTTTATGCCATTTTTTCTGTATATTGCCCCAAAACGTAGCATGTCATGAAATATGCAAATATGATTCACTCTCTCTATCAATACCTTTTTGGTAAGTTTTCTAAACCAGAACTATTTAGTTGAGAGTTTGGAATAGTCCACAGAGTCACATTCAACTTGTGGGAAATTACAAAAATCCTACTATTTTATAGGTTCTTACCCCAAAATCACTCACAGCAGGGGTCAGATACATTTCATACTAACACAAACCATTTGATAATCATAGACATCCTTATGAAATCATTTGTGGTAAGTTTCAAGTTCCTACTATGAAAATTGCACCTTCCAGAAGCAAATCCCTAAAATCACTAGTTTTAATGCCAATTTTTCTGTAAAATGCCCCAAAATGTAGCATATCATGAAAATATTCAAACATAACTCACTTTCTGTATCTAAACCTTCTTGGGTAGTTTTCTAAACCAAAACTATTTAGTTGTGAGTTAGGAATAGTCCACAGGGTGACATTCAAGTTGTGGGAAATTACAAAAATCACTCATTTTTGATGATTTTTACCCCAAAATCACTCACAGCAGGGGTTTCATTGAAGTCACACTAACGCAACATGTTCTATGATCAGAAACATCCTCTTAAACACATTTGTAGCAAGTTTTGAGTTTCTATCTCGAAAAATGAATTTTCTAGAAGGAAATCCCAAAAAACATACTTTTTTGGTGATTTTTTGCATAAAATGCCCCAAAATTCCCTCATGAAGCAAAAGCAGACATGTCATCCACCCGTACGCTGAAGCCGACCCTATGTAGAGATGAATAAGCATGGATGACGACTTGTAACGAAAAACGCCATCAAAAATATTTCTAGAGCTCTTTTAGGGATTTGGCCACCCGCCTAATTACTCATATGTTAAGTTCTCATCTTAAGAAGTAATGATTAGAATACTCGTATCGTGACACGAACATCCCCTACGCGAGGGTAATACTGAATATAGGTCAGTATACGCCTCGCTTTTTTCTACACTTCGGTAGTCCGTGATTTACAAGAACCCTACGTCACATAAGTCCAGACATAAAGTATACAAGAAAATGCGCGTCGAGAGTCACTAGGCCATGGAAACATTCATGAACGCCTCCATTTCTGACATATAGCTCATCTTCACCATTTCAGACCATGGCAAGACTACATAGGGCTATTTTAATGCTCTCTCAGCTATATTTATCCACTCGTTTGTCCGCAGCCACTCCACCATTCGAGTACGAGATCTTGGCGGTGCAAGTTCCATACTAGGATCATTACGTATCGGGTAGAATATCTGAAATTTGTAGGAACATGAAACGTTAATACTTGCCTGTAGTGGGAAGAGCTGGCGTGTCTCCAAATGCATACAAAGATAACGCCTGGAACATGCTTGACCTTTGACCTGGTTGCATCTAAAGCTCAGAATGGGAGTGGAATTGCGTTACATTGATCATAGCGGCATCTATCGCCCGATGAAGAAACTGCCTGAGTCGGGAGAGAGGACTGTTGCTTGCCAGCTATACTACTACCAGAGATATATAGGTTAGGGAGATAGGAGACAGCTAATAATAGCTCCTACACCAGTCAGACACTATTGTTATGCAAATGAGCTCTTATCTGTATCCCACTCATTCCCAGGGACTCAACCTGACTCAACTGAGCATGGGCACTGCTCTACTTATCACCACTTCCTGTGTATACCACAGGGTTATTTGACTACTTTCTCTGGTATGGGGAATGTAGAAGAGCTCTTTTAGTATATATATTCCATGGTTAAACAGGTCCATAACATCAGACAGGATGCAGTGACAAAACCTGATACTTTCCTGTCTCAACCTACTGCTGTGGATTGCCTTTACATTCAGGGCCGCACCTTTCAGGGGCTATACAGGATACACATGTCTGATTGCAATCCTATGTCTGGCTTAATTCTGATCAATAGGAACATCCCTGTCTAGAGCCTGAGGTATGAGTACAGGATATCAACCCAATAAACACATGCCACACTGCTTTTGTTTCTCATTATATGTCTATAAAGGAAGTCGGAAGATTTAAAGGGGCTCTGAGTAGATAATAAACCTCTCATCCTCTGTCAATGTTACTCACTCAAGACTGAAAGAAATTCTCTGGCAAAAGAGGGAATATACCACATGTATTGTTCAGTTTTTAAAAATGTTTCATCTCTGTTGAGTTTAATGTTTATTCAAATTATTTGAATTAAAGGGCTAGTATGCTAATTTACCTATTTCAATACAAAGATATGAATAATCCATATACAATCATTACTAATTGTGTTTACCTTTTGAGGAGGATTATTTACCTGGGCATGTTGGTAGGAATGCAGGTGAGCCCTGTTCCATGTGTTTACAGTTTAATTGATGTTAGGCTTATTGCAATAAGTCTAATCTTGGTTCAACTCAAGACTTTTGACATGTCTTCAGAATGCTAACATAGATATGTGCCATAAGTGCCATTTCAGTAAATAACCCTGTGCCTGACTGTCTTTTACTGTTAGTTTATCAGCATAGCTCATAACAATGATACAAGGAAATATTTATCTATTATTATTTCTACATTTTTACATGATGTGAAATTGAAATATATAAAAAAGTAACCTTTCATTTACTATTCAGCATACAAAATGGGAGAAAATATAGTTCTATTGTTACCTTAGAACAGGTCCAGACAATGTGACAAATTTACAATTTCAAGTATACATATTCTCTTTGAAAATAGAACAGCGATAAAGATTAACTTCTTCATTTATCTATTTAACCTCATATACCAACTTAAAATTGTTGGTTTCTCAATAAATTAAACCAGCACAGAAGGGGAAATTTACTGAGATGACTGATGTTTAGTCATATCACAAGTTAATTGGAGTACCCAATTAAACCTCCCAGATACATGTATTGCAATTGCGCTAACATCAATTAAGCAAAGTTAGCACAAGTTCTTACCTACATCCCTAGCATGTCCTTATAGTTGAGCCTCTCCAAAAGGTAAAATCCATTTTTCAACATGTTTAAAAGCACAAGTAGTCCATTTAACATTATGACCAACACAATAGGCCTAAGATGGCCACCCCAAATCTCACGAAATCTCACCCAAGTCTCTAGCCCTTTCAAGCCTCTGGACGAGATTAGCCTTCACAGTGGGAGTGAATGGACTGCTGGCTAGGAGTTTCCTGTCACTGTATTCCTAGTCACTGCTACTACTACTACTACTACTACTACTACTACTACTACTACTACTACTACTACATTATTATCATCATCATTATCATTATTATTATTGTTATTATTATTATCATTATTATTAATATCATTGTTATTAAATGTACAATGTACATTTAATAACATTTTGTTATTAATTGCTATTCATTTTGCCTTAGAATCACAGGGTCCTGTTTAATGTACATGGTAGATGTATAGTTCCTCATCACACATTAAATATATTTGCCCCTATCCATGCATTACATGTTATCCTTAGTAGCTCGTGTTTCTTGTAATTAATATACCGACTTAAAATAAAGATTACATTTACATTTATCCGCCTTGTAACAGAAATCAGAAAGCCTAACTGCCCAAGTCACGCTCAGTTATGAAAATCATTCGCTTGCGACAGAGGATCTGACATGTACAAGTGTCTGCGTAGACTATGCCCCTAGTCCCTAAAAAGTTATCTTCCCTTCTGTGTTGACTAATCAGTGTGGTGTAGTACCAGGTATGGTAGATATATCGCATCACCTGGTACTGATATCTGGAGCTTCATACTCAAATCGAATCCGCTATTCTCCTGGTGAGATAAGTGTAAACTAGATTGACCACTTCGGCCACCTAGACTAGTTGGTGCCTGGTAACAGAAACACATGACAGAAAAAACACAAATGACAGTCTAATTTGGTGTCCGCACTAAGAAAATGGGATGCATACATTCAAGTCGTACGATCTCTTGATGTTACCTTCCTTACGTTTACTCAGACACCCATCATATCCT
Source organism: Maea johnstoni (assembly GCA_963942565.1). Taxonomy (NCBI): domain Eukaryota; kingdom Metazoa; phylum Annelida; class Polychaeta; order Spionida; family Magelonidae; genus Maea; species Maea johnstoni. The sequence goes on from OZ012690.1 coordinate 31,895,002, forward strand.
TTCATTGTGGGTTTTATGGGTTAGCTTTAGGTAGTAGTATGTTTATTTGCTGTAAATTGCATTTTACAAAATCATACGTACTTATAAATCATATAATGAATCGAACATACAAAATAAGCAGAAAATACTCTAAACAGTGTCACAAAAAGACACATAAATTTAATAACAGAACAAAAACGCCTTTATCTGCGCAGGGGCAGAAGTGAAAGTAGATAGATGGCCCATGTGTGGATCTCATCGACGTTAAGGCGAACGCATATTAAATTAAGCAAGAATATAAGAGAAAATACAAGCAGAGCATCATAGAAGAGCCTCTGAAGGAGGTATCTTAACATACAATATACTTCGTAAGCAGCTCATTAGGTGAGTCTGCAGCCATACATAGGCACAAACTACACACACATTTATCCAAAATGGATACGAGAAATGAAAAACACACAAAAACAGGGTATCCAGTTGTTTGTAGCCATAAGCGATACCGAGGCATGTACATAAATTTATGAGAACCAGAGTGGGCTTAAAGCTCACACATGAGCGCCCTGAAACAGGGCTTACAGATACATATTAAATTGGAAGTATGTGTTCTGCTCACAAAGAGGTGGTCAGGTTTGTCTCTCCCTGACACCAATACGCTCCCAGTACATTCTTGCTGTATGATAGCAGGTTATCTTCCAAATCTGCCACATACTATACATGTCTACATCTGCTAGGGGTTTCCCCAAAATAGTATAGAATACCTCCCTAGCACCAAAATTGGGACATATCAGACTCACTTCGTCCTGCAGTACCCCCCTCCATTCTGCGTGGTAGGGGCACTGCATGATCATATGTAGTGCGTCTTCAGGGGCTGCCTGATCACACAGTGCACACATCCGTTCATTTATGGTTGCTCTTTTGTACCTAAAATCATCCTCTTTCAATTTTGTACAGTGACATAGGATCTTAACCATTACCTCACAATATTTCATGTATGATCTGTCTAAATCTGCAATTTGCCACCATATAGTGTACGCTGGTGTAATGGACGTGTGCACTATGAGGTCAAGATGTCTGTCATTGTCATAGTGGTGCTGCCACCACTCCCGTTCTATATCCCACGCCTTTCCCCATACTAGGTCCTTCCATCTCGCCTTACTAACCAGTTCTCCTCTTGCCATATTCCTAATATCTTCAAGTATCCCAAATTCACACCCTATTTGTAAAGCATCAATAATAGAACTGTCATAGGGGTTGATAGCACCTAGCACAAACTCATCTACCCTACTCGTGAAAATTCTCTTAATTGGCATATAATCGCGCATTTTGGCTATTGAGTAAAGGAAGACCAACTTGCGCGCTTTTACGTAATTTACAATGTTCATCCAACCCATACAGATAAAACTAGTGATGTTGACTGATCTAGTGTGGAATCTCTGCAGTCTCCTAGCGGCATATCTTTGGAATGCCGCTAAAAGATCAGCATCTTTCTTCTTGATTATCCCGATTTCACAGCCAAAACATAAAATGGGCATAATGACAGTCCAAAAGATGGTATTACAGGTCCCCAGGTTGAGGCCCCCTCTCTTAAGCCCGATAGAAGATGACATATTTAGAGCTTTTCTGGCTTTCATGACTTTCTCTTCAGTTCTAACATGAAAGTCCCCTTGTACACAAGTTTTAACTCCTACATGATCATAGTATAACTTTTCTTTAACCCTATCCGGCCCTAACGAGAACATCCTATTGGCACACCCTATCTGACGCTCACGCTTTGTCTCACCGAACACTAGGACCGCACTCTTTTTGGCGTTAAACGAATAGCGCCAGGTGTTTCCATGCGTATCCACTACATCCATCACTCGGTTCATTTTCCTTTTGGACGTAGTGCATGCGGCCACATCATCCGCATAACCAACCGGCGAGGAAGGTACTCGGTAGATGGTGCTACATAGCCCTGACGTTTCCAGGGTAACGATGAGCGAGTTGATGAATGCAGTGTACTTAACTGACGATAAATAGCCCCCCTGGTGAATCCCACACAGCATGGGGTACCACTCGGACCCAATCCTGACACAACAATTAAAGTTCAAATAGGACTTATATAAGATTCTCCAGAGCGACCCCGTGATACCCATAGACCTTAGCTGGTGGAAGAGCCCGTCTATCCACACCGAATCGAATGCCTTCGATACGTCATAGTACGCTACGAAGACATTGTGGTTCCCCTCACGCCCTTTGGCTATAGTTTCCTGAAGCGTGAGGGCTGTGTGGATACACGAACTCCCGACCCTCCCCGCTCCTTGCAGATCTGATATTACCCTTTCATTGAACCACCATTCTTTTAACCTTCCCCAGATAAGTACTTCGAATAACTTGTTGTATGTGGTGAGGAGGGTAATGCCCCTATAATTGTCTGGGTCGAGGGTGCAGGTGTTTTTACCCTTATAGAGAGGCACCTGTATACCCTTAGGATAAGATTGTTTTCACTTATATTATTCCTAAGCTGGAAAACTTACCAACTGAAAAGAGGAGTATTGCACTTGTCCACCAGATGGCCATAGTGAGATCTTTCTGATTATGATTTAGCTAATGTGGTCAATGAAGCCTACAGTAGTGCCATCTACCTTGTCACTAAGAAAATAACACATTAACGAGAACAGAGGAAGCAAGATTGATTAATTCCATAGGTGAGATATGAGAAACCAGATCAGACCGATAGTAACAATGAACCGGAGTTATGGATGGCCCTCACTCACCAAAATAAATAGATAGATAGATAGATTGATAGTAGGTAGGTGGTAGGTAGGTAGGTAGGTAGGTGGGTAGCTAGGTAAGATATATAAATAAGATATATAGATAGATAGATTAATAGAAGAAAAATAGATAAAAAGTGAATGAATAGATAAAATGATAGATACTAGTAATAGATGGATAAATACATTTAGATATATATGAAAGATACATAGATGGACATACAAACAAATGAATACATAAATGAATAAAACGAATGAATGTAAGTAAATATGAATGAATAAGTAAATGAATTAGTAAATAAATGGATATATTGATACAATGAATGAATAAATAGATAATTACATATAATTAAAAAAAGAAAAGCTCTTAGAGCGTATATTTGAGGTGAATAGTTTCTAAACAACCCAAGTGCATATGACTTTCATTTGATCCGAGCAATCAACACTTACTGTCCACATATTACTCATACAAGCATTCGCGGTAAGAAATCAGGTCGTAATTGTTTGTATAACATTTAATAAATATATAAAACTATATAGGACAGGCGCTGGCTCAAAGGCACTCGTAGCATGACAGGCCCCAATAAAATGTATTCGTTCCCACTTTTTTTGTGGAATCCTAAAGGTGTAAATTCACCAATTCCTACACACAGCTAATATTGAAGTTGTATAACAATGAATTATACGCGAAAATTGGATTTTTTCTGATTTTATTTTCTCCAGAAATTACTTTCCTATGTTACGCAGGGTGGCTGCCACTCATTTTCGAGCGTTTTTCTGGGTGCATTAATCCTTCCAATGCTGAGGCTACTTATGTCCAAAGCACACAAACCCAATTATATTTGGAAAAACATCTAAACCCTGCCTTGTTGGTATTCATTGGATACTTAGTACTTTCAGATGAGTACCCATTTGCCAGGGTTTTAGTCATTTTTTCAGTTTTTTGCATCGTTTGTATTGGCCAAATTAGCCACTAGTAGCAGAAGGGTTAAAGCACGTACATACGCAATGTAGAGCATCTTTATTGCCGCAAAATGTGAACATCTTCAAATGTGAACACTTTGGCAAGGGTCCCAAGGGGTTAACGGGTTTCACAGTCATAAAGGGCCAGGTATACTAATGATCTAAACAACATCTTAACTGTATGACTCAGACATTTAGGGGCTCATATTTACTGCTTTATGATAGCTAAAATAACATGCTCGAGGGAACGCCGGGGAATTGCAGAAACAGTGCAGGGCGTTAGCTGTAGCTGGAGGACCGCTATAATGACGTGTAAAGGTTGCCGTAACCGTAACACTTTTACCGACTTGTTTGTTTGTTTGTTTGTTTTTGTAAAATTTTGAAACTTTCGACAGTTAGTTTCAGTCATATTGCAACCAGAAAGTAACCCACTACCGAAAATAAATTTATATTTCATTACTAAGAATGCGAGGGGGGGGGGGGGGGGGGGGGGGTGGGATTTTGTTTCGCAGTTGTGCCATATACAGCCCTCCACACGCCATTGCGGAAACGGACGAGCCTTCTTGGAGTCCTAACCCACAGTTAGGATTTCATCAGACCTTGCATAGGCTTCCATTGCCATGTCCCCTTTGAATATCTGCCACTGATATCTCTGATTGGTTGAGAGATATCATTGGCAGTCACTTCCTGCCACTGATAACTCTCGACCAATCAGAAGTGGTGCTGAAAAAGTGCCCTGCCCTGCTAATGTCAGCCTCCATGCCCAGACTCAGGCCAGTTTTTTGCTCACTTTCATAAGCCATATCTGAGGAGTGCTGAGGAGGACAGACTTGCGGGTGGTCTTATTTGAAAGGTGACACGAATGGGCACATTTTGAACCTAACTCATCATGATGGTGCATTTGCCCTTTAAGTTGGTTCGGAGCAGCGCTTCAGCCAAAAGCCAAAATTTGGTCCTCTGAGCTGCAATGGGCATACACAGGTTAGCTTCTTTTGCGAAAGATGCCAGTGACTTGGTTTTGGGCGTTGCTTTTCACCGGACACTACGGATTCCTCCATCGTTACTACTGGCTAGTCACGAATTAGTCGCAATATGGCAGAAAAAGTGACGATAATCTAAAATACAAATTCCAGTATCAGTGTAAAGTGCTAGGGTGTCTTAAGTTTGTCGTGTGAGCGTTTTGCAGTATTACTTTGTTGATGATGGCTTCGGATTGTTTGTTTTGGCTTTCTATTACATTTAACAGCATTATTAGGCCATGTCGCAAAGAAACGGAAACATGGGACCGGAAAAATGCCTCCGTTTTAATAACATTTTCAAGCGATCTTTAATGATGTCATAGCCAGAAAAAGCGTCATCACGAAACATCTTCCTCACAGGATAACCTGTTAGTGAGTGTTAATGAGAAACAATTGATACTCAAAAATATATGTCACCCTTGCCATCCTACGTATGTAGATAGCTACTATAGACCCTTTGTTATACCACAAAGCAAATAGCAAAAGAATGTATTTTTGTTATTGGCATCACTATTAGTTAATCTAGCCTTTCAAATACTGTAAATCACGAAAGTATAGCGGGAACAATAAGATAGCGATAATAGCGCTCTGTCCATATGCATTATTGTAAAATTCCCGTCTTTATAAAATTCTTAATTGAACTTGCTGCTGCTGTTCCCGTTCACCGCTATTCGTAGATCACGCTATTCAGGGCAGTATCGTAATTGCGCTATTTAATATTCACGCCATATTTAAGTGATTTACAGTATTCTGTATGGATAAAAAGAAATGGCTGTTACTAGCTACCCATTTCAAAGCTAAATTATCAAACATATATTGCAGTTAGTTGAGATCAGAATAACTATGGAATTAAACCTACACATGTAAACACTGTGCTACTTACATGTAATCCATTATAGAAAGAAAAAACTCCTACGTGAAACATAATATGACCATTTTAGTCTTTGTGCCAAAGTGTTCACTTTTTAGAATTGCCGCTGTAACCAGACATACATATTCTGATGTGAATATTGAACACCAGAGGGTGTCCCGTCCTCATGTTTAATGTAGGAATAGCAATGAATGCGAGTTCATCCCTTTAAGTACAAAAAACAACACTCCAAAGCCTCGAATCATCTAGTTCCTTGCTAATTGCATAGCAATGAATGCGAGTTCATCCCGTAAAGTAATAACAACAACACTCCCAAGCCTTAAATCATCTAGTTCTTAACATGAATAAGAAAACAGAGTATGTTTTTATTTCTTTCGTTTCTTTGTTTCACTAATTTATAGGACTATCTGGTTAAATGTCCTATTTAATTTGCTCTTTCGTTTTTCTGTTGTGTTTCTTCGTTTGATTATGTTTGTACACTACAATTAAGTATTATTTGTAATCATGAAAGTATGATTTTTATATACTACTTTTATATAATAAACATACTACTATAGGGTTTTATACCTAGATGTATATGTGTCTCATGCTGTAGCCCTTTCGTTCACTGCGCTGATCTTACAAATCGCTTCAGGGACATGTTCCATTTATTGATATTCGATAACATTCGTAGACATATTGCAAACAAAGTCATTCAAAATATTCTTTAAAAAAACTGCTTACCTAAGCAGTGTCAGTACTAGGTTTGGTGATATGCATTTAATTCTCAAAATATGCCTGCATGCGTATAGAAAAAGGAAATGTTAAGAACCATTGATGATTTCCCTATTAAACAATATACGCCCACTCGTATTGTTGTTTTGCTGTATCCGAATAGAAACGAATGGGTTCGCAAATATTCGCTATGTGTATCAATGCATACACATTCCAGGTAAAGATGTGATGATATGCGTCCATTCGTATTGTTGTTACGGTAAACCGGAAAAGAAACGAATGGGTTCGCATATATTCGCTAAGTCATTTTGTGTATCAATGAGTGCACATTCCAGGTAAAAACGGGAAGTTGTGCATGACGGAATCCAGGTATGCTCCCTTTGGCCCCTGTATGACGTCATCATTCCTACCTCTGGTGCTCAAATGTAAAAGGGGCTTTACGAAAATTAGGTCGACACTAATGTACCCAGTCGTGTTCGCGGCGGCAGTATGCACTGCTGCTATTTATTATATAAACACCGCACCTTGTTCCACATACCCTTCGCGAGGACGGATACCCGTACCTGAAACACCTGTAGGGATCGACTGACCGGTGAGTAAGGATTGCACGGGACGGAGGGGCTGTAGTAGGACTGTGCACCCGGGTAGCAGTGTATACCCACTGTGTACTACATGTATTGCTGTGGGCGGGGCTGCTTCCAGTATCAGTCACAGGGAGCCACGATTCTGTGTGTACTGCAGGGCCCCTTAGTATAAAGCTCTACGTAGTGGTTGCGATGTGCTCGTGGTTTGAAAGTCCATTGTGCTCCCTTTGTATTCCTAACCACAAGCACCTCGCAAGCACAACATGTACGTAAAGTTTCATACTTAGGGCCCCAGAACTACTGCACTGTGTGTGGCCGAGACACAGTGGGCACCTCCTATTGTCAACACAATTTCCTGGTCCCATTTGTACTCATATGTTGGAACCTTAGATGATTGTATTCACTTAATGGTAATCATGACTACTACCTGGCCTAGAGTAATACAAGAATGCCAAAGGGCTAGTGAGGACAGACAGTTACTAGCAATAACATATATCCATCGTAGTGTCTTATAGTGCCAAAACACCTGCAGGTCGACCATCTCCCCCATTATAGGGCCAATAAACTGATGTCTAATATCGATATAAATCTGCAATCGTCTGAAAAGTAAAACGGTGAGTTTAGAAATATCTTTGGACAGGGTTTACAATCTGTCTTCAGATGTTATTCAAATAATGCTCCATTTTAGTAATCATATACTGGCTTGTCAGACCCGACTTCGCGCACCCACAGACGTTAAGAGGTCATTAGTTGGAGGGGTTCGATATCAATATGAATGAAATTACTTGATCCAAAGTTGGTTTTCCCATCACGTTCAATGATTGTTCTTGAAATTGTTTTCATACAGTCCCTTATTTTAACCAGTTCCAATTCTGAGGCTACTTTTGTCCAACGCAGATCTTTGATCTTTGAAAACCACATAAACCCTGTCGTGTTGGTATTCATTGGAAAGCTCTCGCCGAGTACTCTCAGATGGGTACCCATGTGCCAGTGTTTCAGTCACTTTTCATGTATTTTGCATCATTCATATTGGCCAAATTAGCCACCAGAAGCTTGAGGGTTTTAAGAGTTTAATTCGTTTCCATACCACGTGTGCACTCAAATCGCAAGTGTGTTGAGCCGGGTACGAGTGCCATCCCTGAACATCTCGTGTGACAGTTTTGCCTGGCTCAACTTGAGGCTGATTACGACGAGTGGGAAACATCCAAAATACTGAAATATCACTCTGAATTTAGCGTGCGAATTGTTTTGATGATTTCTAGATATTGAGAATAGTCCAAATGAATTGTTCAGTGAGCAATAATGACATATAAAATAATAGCGCAGTAAATTCATCTTATTGGCGTGCAATAATGTAGACTAACTACTATCCCTTCACTTGTCTTGCCATATTTTTAATTCGTTCTCACGAAAAGAAAGGGCATGGCCTGCTGTCTTGCCATTTAGTTAACAATAAGTCAATATTAGAGGGTTGTTTAAGCAGTTAGATTCACCGCTGGCCAATCAAGCAGACATCAGTGTCAGCTACCCACTTAGGTAGGATACGTTTCCTTGTCCCTGACGAGTTTCCCTCTGAGTATGAACCGATGTGTAATGCTGCCAATAACCTATAGGTAAATATAAGCTTGACCACATTGACCACGAGATTGATGCATTGTACAAGAAAGCTTGAAGACCGTGCATGGTAGCCTAAATGCAAGGCTATCTAATGGGCATGTAATTTCTAAATCTTTTAATAGATCATTAGAAAAGGCTAGTATGGATGGAAAGGGCTCCAGCGGACAGACCGTTCACAGCAAGATTATGTAATCGACCCCTGTGCACTCATCATGCAACCCATTCATTTCTTGAGCCACACAAAATAGCCTCGCAGTTTCGATAAATTTCAGACCAAAGCCTGATTCTTTCTCCATCTTCTCCCTTCTCCTCATTACCCCCTCCTGCTCCTCCCTATCCCTTCTCCCCCCTCCCTATCCCTCCTCCCTATACCTCCTATCCCTTCTCACTATCCCTCATCCCGCTCCTTCTCCTGCTGCTACTACTACTACTACTACTACTACTACTACTACTACTACTACTACTACTACTACTACTACTACTACTACTACTACTACTACTACTACTACTACTACAGGGCCTGTCTTGATAGCCGACTGTTGCCACTGACTGATCGCTGTCTCCCACCTCTACCTGGGCTCGGACACCAGCTGGTGCAAGTAAGAAAGTTGCAAATGACTTGAGGTAAGACTGTGATTTTCTTTGGGTACTCCAGTTTCCTCCACCATTTAGATCTGGCTAGTCAAGCCTTACCCACAAAATGTCATAAAAGCGATGATAAACGAAATTCCTCTACACATACAAGTCAATTTCCTCTTAAGGGTAATCAAAACAAAACAAGGTTTAACACAGTTGATATTTATATATCATATAGAAAACATCCTTGAGCAAATTCTACTTTTTCATTTTTTAAAATTTTTGTTCCTGAAGGAATTTACAGCAAGTTAAAGTTGTGATAAACATTTTGGGTCTTGGTATACCTTAAATCAACTTTATAGTGCATTTTCTTTTGAAGGAAAACAAACTTCCTTCAAAGGGAAATGCATCCAATTTCCATAAATTGCATACCGTAATATACACAAGTATACATGCATCCAGCAGATACTTATTTCAAAGGTTTAAGGCGAACTAGGAGCTGAAACGTGAGTTGTAGTTTCTATTGGCACTGTCCTTCGTGTCAGACGGTGGATCCCACCAACGTCATGTACTGTCCCGTATATCACTGAACCAGGAAACAAACTGCTGGGATGTAGCACAGTCTGCTTATTAGAGCACGGGGGCCTTGAGGAGGAAGAACGCGTGACAAAGGCTGCTCGATTGCCATTAAATACGTGTCCAGAATACAATTGGATACTATCTTAGATGAAAAAAAAACAAGTGGATATGAAACCAGCCGGTCAGCCTGAACAGGCGAGCCTGGACGAATAGCCCAAAAGTCGTGTTCTGTGCATGCTGGTGCACAGGTTACTCTGTAATGTAATCGATACGAGAGCCCTGATTGGTCCTTGTCCCCTCGTGACGTCACGCTGACGCCAGATCAGAAACTCCTGGCATATCCAGCCCTTCACTATACAGTGCATACAGTAATTGGTCTCTCGCAGCATATCCATTCTTTAGTTCCATTCTAAGATACTTCTCGAAAGTCGACTCAACCCTAAAACTATGGGAGAGTTTGATGGGGATATGCCACTAGTACTCCATGTTTGTAGAACATAATCGTAATTTCTGAATACCGAAAATAAGTGGGAAATAAGGAAAGTAGTCAATCTTCTAGATCTTAACCCTTCTACTTTTTATGCTGAGGCTACTTTCATCCAAAGCACAAGGATGCTAAGATTTTTTTAAAACATCTAAACCCTGTCATATTGGTAATCATTGCATAGCTCTCACTGTGTAGTCTAAGATGAGTACCTATATGTCATGGTTTTAGTCATTTCCCAGTTTTTTTATGCATCATTTTGTGTTGGCCAAATTAGCCACCAGCAGTATAAGGGTTAAACTATATATTTCCAGAATATATTAGACCTATAGCACTGTTTACTATTCTGCATGGCCATCCATTCTGTAAAACCATTCCCTTAGAATCTTACTCCCAGAATGGCTGAACTCTATACCAGGAACCTTACCCTTAATTGTTTAACCTTCCCTTGTGAACTGATCAACCAAAGGGTAGCACTGCCGCTAACCTATGTTGGAACCATTTAGTTCGTCCTGTCCCTTATAGCTTCACTCAGAGACATTGTCCAGATTCTAGGCTGTTATAGCTATATCTATTGTGTATATATTTTACCATGACCATGCGGTAAGTACCCCATGGGTCAAGTTTGTTCAGGTGTTTCTTACATAGGGGTGCCAACGCAGTATTTCAAAACACACGAGATAGAAGGACCATATGGTTCCATATAGGCAATTGCTGGTACTGCATCACACTGGCTTACGGGGAAGTTAACGTTTCAGAAAATTGGTGCCTAGTCTAGCACGGACAAAGCCCTCTAACGCCACCTGGTGAGAGAGATACAAATGCACCCGTTCATCCTTGGCGTCTTCACCCATTTTTTGCCTGGAAAGTGAAAAACTTGAAGACACTGTATAATTGACGAATAGCTGCAGACTGGGATACTAAAGAGTATATCCGTACACTCGTCTATGCCAAGCAACCAACACGCAAACTCTAGCCGGTGGCATATGTAAAATACCTTTGGGGTGTTATGCATACCCATAATGAGGAAGAACACCCATACCGAAATCATCCATTTGTCAGCCAAAATTCTAGTCTAGTCTGTGTCGCAGTAAATCACCCAAGCTCCAGTAACTTCTCCCTGACCCAGAGTTTGAAACAACCCTAGAATACGCGTTATCTGATGATACTTACAGCATATCTTACCTGTGCTCACACCTCTGCCACCTTCGCGCACAGGTATAGGCATAGTAGTTTTAACGTGCATGTTTTTATCTGTCTGTAATATGTTTATCCATACTGAGTGAGACTTTTGATAAATATTTTATTATTATTATTATTTTTATTATAGTCAACACACCTTTTTATCGAGTCTACCATTGTTATGTTGTAAACCGTTATTAAATATAGAGAAATGAGCGTATACTGTAAATCACTTAAGTATAGCGGGAACAATAAGATAGCGATAATAGCGCTCTGCCCATATGCGCTATAATAACATCCCTGTCTTTGTTAAATTCTTAATTGAACTTGCTGCTACTGTTCCCGTTCACCGCTATACTTAGATCACGCTATCCATGGCAGTACCAAAATTGCGCTATATAATGTTCACGCCATATTTAAGTGATTTACAGTAGTTGATTGATACACTGTTGGTAAACGTCATGAAGGGCAGCTTATCTCCTGGATCCATGCATAGATTGTAGCATCCAATATACTGACCACTCTAGTTATGAGAGACATTAAAACAAATAGTTAGTACACATTTTACAGACATGTTAATGCATTATCATATTAATAGAACATTCTAAAGTTTATAAGACATGTTCGCCTGTGCTTTTATCTATTCAGCTATTCTGGTCTCAAGAATGGTTTTAAGAAAGCTTAAGAAAGCACATTCTTTGACATTATTACCATCGCTCAGTATTATCTTGAACATCTGATCCTCTGGTAAATAAAGGATCCTTGGATTGACTCCTCTAATCTTGTAAAATAGGGTCGCTCTCTGAGCATTATAACCCGATTTTCAACAGTAGGATTGGCAAGATCAAGAAAGTTCCCCCTGTCAATTTGACCGAGCGTGTACAATTCACTTTATGACAACCATACATTTTGGAGTTTAAAAAAATGAAATGCCAGTTTGACTACTTATGATTTATGCAAGTCAACCATGAATGATAGGATACATATGCGAACGTTTTTTACGAGTGTGTGACTAAATATGTTCTAATTGCAAGCCTACTCTGTATGATCCCCGGAACTGGAGGACATTCAACCCTTCTCCACAAAGAAGACATGTTTGTGTAATAACGGCCAAGTAGTTCGCAGTGATTGTCGATGCTTGTACTCAAGCAAGGTTTTCTAGGTACAAGAGATGCTTCAAAGAGTTTTGTGAAAGCTGCAGAAAAAACATAGTAATTGACAACATTCAGAAGGCATATAGGTATTGTAGAGATAGTGATATTTATAGAAGAGAAGGTAATAACCTCAAGAAAGAACACTATCTTGTCTTGTCTCGTGCATCTCCTTAAACCTAGCTTGCTCTCGATCCATTTCTGAGCATGAACATGCAGATAGCTATGTGGTTTGCGTATATCAGACAATTCGTCTTCACCTGACTATTTTAGGAACATTTTCTGAACAATGGACACGTTTTTATCTGGTTGACGGAGGGAAATTCGTGAGTATAGAGTCGCTCTCTGTGCACTATGAAGAGGGCAGGTACAAATGACATGTTTTTCGTCTTCAACATTTTCTCGTGAAAACAACCTTTCCTGTACTGACAAACCCTGATAGCGGCCTGTTTCTGTCAGAAGTGCAACCCCAGCTTTACATTAGGCCAGAGCCCCACTTTATGCTCTGGGTAAATTAGCTTTAACATATGGTTCGGCCCAGTTTGTTTTTACCCAAACTATGTTGAATTTCTTCACGATTTATTGAACCTTCTCGGCTTACGACAGAATTGGATCTAAATCAGGAAGAGAGTGGCGACGGTGAGAGAGAGGATTTGACCTATCTGGCTGACCTCGCCTGTGGCGGTGCCTGGATGTCTCTCGACAGAAATTTATGGGCCGTACCTATTGTTGTGTTATGTCTTGAATTAAGAGGTTGCTCATCTAAGGTTATGTTTGTTTTCGCTACATTTGGTGATTATCTAGTCCAGCATTCATCCACTTCTACGTAAGATTCTCCTTGGCAGAGTCCATATTCTCATGATAGATCATTAGAAATTTCTCCACAGATGGGATTTCAGGGTATTTTTTTGGCAGCTGGGAATAAAGGGTAGTGTTGGAAATTATAATTATGTGCCTTGGTCGTAATGGGCACCCTGTGTTACAAAGTACCTTGCTCTGGGTGGCCAGGCTCGATTGTCTGAGATAGCATTTAACTCTTCTAATGCTGAGGCTACTTTTCTCCTAGGCACAAGGGCGCAGGTATTTTTGAAAACCATCTAGACCCTGCCATGTTGGTATTCTTTGGATAGTTTGGCTGATTACTCTCAGATGAGTACCCATGTGTCAGGGTTTCAGACATTTCTTTAAGTTGTTGGCATCCTTTTGTATAGGCCAAATTAGCCATCAGCTGAGCAGCATAAGGGTTAAGCCTGTTCTGACTCGCCAAGCACAGAGAGGTCTACACTCAGAGAGGGGTAACAGCCTATGAGCACCATACAGGCCACTAGCTCTCTCTCTCTCTCTCTCTCTCTCTCTCTCTCTCTCTCTCTCTCTCTCTCTCTCTCTCTCTCTGTATCTTTCTCGTAAACTAAAGGCTATTCGTGGCAGGTTAAAAGGGTTGAAAGTCTACATGACCGTGTGACATACATGTACCCGTCAGCATGATGCCCTACACTGAGCGGAATGTATTGCTTGCTTGGTTCTCTATTGTTCTCGAGGTGACTCTGTTTGTTTGTTGGATTACTTAGGATTGATTTACATCGCCCTTAATAGCTTAGGTCATACCCGACGAAATAGAAAACTTCAGTCTAGGTGGATGTCCTTATCCTTTTCGAGTAGTCCCAAGGAGATGGTGTCAGGAGGGGCCGCGGTAGTTATTTTTTACATACCCTCATGACTGTTCTGCCACCTTAACCTTTCCAATGCTTAGACTACTTTTGTCAAAAGCACAAGGAAGCAAATAATTTTGAAACCCTTCATGTTGGTATTCATTGGAAAGCTATCGCCGAGTACTCTCAGATAAATACCCACATGCATGGATTTGAGCCATTTCTAGTTTTATTTTGCAGCATTTTGTTTTTGCCCCAATTAGCTACCAGAAGCATAAGGGTTAAGCGTAGTGAAGGTTTAACCCTTATGCTGACGGTAGCTAAGTTGGCCAACACAAATTGATTCACCAAAATCCTAAAAAAACACTGAAACCCTGGCATATGGGTACTCATCTGAGGGCTTTCCAATGAGTACCAATATGACAGGGTGTAGATGGTTTTCACAAATCTTTGCATTCGTGTGCATTGGACGAAAGTAGTATCAGCATTGGAAGGGTTAACCCTTATGCTGCTGGTGGCTAATTTTGCAAATACGAAATGATGCAAAAAAAAACACCTTAAAATGACTGAAACCCTATAGCAAATGGGTACTCATCTGAGAGTTCTCGGCGAGAGCTATCAAATGAATACCAACATGACAGGGTTTAGATGGTTTTCAAAAATATTTGCGTCCTTGTGCTTTGGACAAAAGTGGCCTCATCATTTGAAGGGTTAATCCTTAGTTTACTACAGCCCATGTTTTTGTTTAGGTCATCTTTAACCCATCGAGCCACGAGAGCTGTGGTAGATAAAGCAATTAGTTTCTGCAGTTCCCAGGACTGAGCATCAACTCTAAGTATAGCGTTGCATTATTTGTTGCCATTTTTACTGCTGAGAACTAGGTATGATTAGTTTGGCCTCCATCGCCACAAATGACGTTTGCGTGTTAAAATAGCGTTGACAAATACCCAAAATGGGCAGTTAGATTGGGCACATAGCATCCCCATTTAACCCATCCATGCCTGTAGTGCCCCCCAAAACACACAAAAAGACAGCCTAACAATTTCCGATGCGGACAATGTTATAAAATCACGTTTTGAAAAAGATTTGAAAAAGAAATGCTCATCAATATCTAATCTACAACTCTCCTTCAAATAATTTGTGAATTGATGCTTAATTTGAAAGTTACGTTCATAAGTATCGAAGGTCCAGACGACACCCGTCAAAGAAAGATCCAGGCATGAATAGGTTAATGCCTTAATGGTACGGATGAAAAGGAAGTACGCCTCCAGGTAATGAAGACATTGAGTAAATATTAACTGGGTTTGTGAGGGTGCTTTAGACCGGAATTGTCTAGAGTGTCATTTTGACACCATTGTTTGGAACTGCCATGCATATGAGCAGCAGTCATGCGCAGTCGAACGCACTTCAATCTAATTGAAGACACTGGCTAACTCTATGCGTGGCAAAATGGGATTTTGGTTATGATCATTTCATCTGCCGTCTAAGGCTAAATCGTGATTATCCGACAGTTAAGGGTGGAAGAAACTAAATTATCTAGGTAAATCCACCGAATTGCCATCTACTATCAACCATAAAGATCAAACGTGGTGTGGGATAATTATGATCTCCATCTAGTCAACAGATGGACCACTATGATAAATGACCACAACCCACCCTCGGATTACGTCTCTCGTAATATATATCTGTTCCTACTACACCCATGTATTTTTTGTACTGTTTCAACTATATAGTATGATTTGTATTTCATAATTTTTATTATGGCAAATAAACAACATACATACATAACGAAGTACGGTTTGAACAATACTTTGATGCTCCGTAGAAGTACACTAAAACTTTCTCTCGCGTCTTGAATGGCATGGTATGACATTCTCTTGTACCATAGCTAACTACTCTAAGGCGTTGCCAATAACTGGTCGCTGACTGACTCGACACTGCTCGGGTTCGAATCCCGAACGGGGAATGTGAGAAGGATGCAGGTAGTTATCACCCGGTACTCATGCTTCCTTCAACACTTACCACTGGCTAGTCAAGAGCTTGGATGAAGAAAAGTATGGATACGTAGCGAGAGAACCAATTACTATATGCCCTATAGTTACATGCTGGACTCATCCCGGGAGTACCAGATAAGGCTGCATTAAGGCATCCCCGCGAGGTCACATGGGAACAAGGACCAATCAGGGCTCTCGCATCGATTACATTACAGAGAAATCTTATCTCCACCACCAGCTGGGGGTGCCCAGAGCACCAATTAGCGGCTATTAGTTGACACAGGTTGAGGCTAGCATGTTCAGGTTGACCGGCTGGTTTCGAATCCACTTGTGATTGGTCATCTAAGTCAAGAGTAAGTCGGAATATGGCAGAAAATGGGCGATAAATTCCGAATTCCAGTTTCCCTGGGAAAAATACAATAGATGACGTAACCTCTAATGTTGTTGATCTTTCGGTTGAAATATCCGGCCTTCGTTCTATTCTTGCTGGTAAAAGAGGAGTATGGTTCGCTGCTGGTGAATTATCACTCTAAACACACGAGTAGCTGATGTATATAGATTATGCAAGGTTGTTAGATAAGAGCTATTTCCAGCGCTGCTCCTTTATTTACCTGTGAGCGGCATCCCATGTGTGTCACTACTTCACCATGTGCCGGCACTTAAAATCTAAATTGCGCAACCTCGAGACTGCTCGCACTGATATTTGCTAAATAAATTTAGACGAGAAGGTCATAGACATAGCTTGTCGAGTGAGCCTAAAATACAGCTAAAATATAACATTCATCGGTCTACATCGTCATACGTGGGATCAGCCTTTGGTGTACCGATTTTGTGAAAATGTTCCTTCCACACCTTTAGCACTTCCAGCACCTCATGCCTGACTACGCTATCAGTACACTTGATTGCTAGTACCCTAGCCGATTCATTCCCTCTGACATTCTTAATTTGCCTCCAAAAATGAAACTTATCCCTGCTGGGGCCCTTAGAATCTCTGTTCCTAGGTAGGATCTGTATAAGTGAGTATTTCTTGTTAATATTTCCAAACATGCGCGATCGAGATGCAGCATCCCGATTAAGATGTTCCATCTCGATCGAGCGTTGGACACAGACCTGATAACCGTAGTGGCAAAGTGCTGCGGCAAGTCCAGGATAAAGTCCATGCAATAATAAACACACACACACACACAAAAACTATTTTTCCCCTCAAAAACAGAGGCAAAACTTTCAATCAAACACTTCCATAGATTCATAGAAATAATTCATATTATTTTCGAATTTCTGAGACCAATAGACGAGAATATGGGATTGACATATCTCCTTCATATATTCTTTAACAATTACTTCTGAAGGACATCGTTGACCACTTGGTGTAAGGCCTGGAAAAATACGTTTCCTTAATGGTCTAGATATATTGTTTTCTGTGTCACATAGCATATAAGAATGATAGTAGAACCGTGGATATATCATGATTTATCATATCATAATTTTAGATTGTGAAGTGTAAAACCAATTGAATATCTACCGTGAAAAAAATGTCCAAATATCTATGACAATCTTAAATCTAGAGCAGGATAAACTGCGGTTCTTGGAAGGTCAACTGTAGTTTACCCTCCGTGTCTGCGTGTCTGGATGTGTGTGTGGTGATTAAGTCCATTCTTGACCAGCTGAGTCGGTACACAGATCAGCGGTCTTAGCTATTTACCCTCACAACAACAGTTCACCTACTGGTCACACAGAGCTGGGGATGGATTACAGTAGATTCCCTGTCCACCTTCTACCATGGGCTGGTGCTATCAGCCAATCAAAAGTCTCGAAAGTGAGTGGTTATTTCACTCGTCTTCGTTTCGGCTAACGCCTCGAAAAATAAAGACTCGTGGTTATGTGGCATGAACTCCTTGCAAATTAATTACTACTTAAATGGTTAACCACTGGTTAACCACTGGTCTGATTCAAGATGGCGGACTGTAACGACGCCGGGAGTGTGAGCTCCCGTGTTTTCGATTACACAATGCTGTTCGATGACATAACCAGTGGAATTTTGATGAAATTAGATAGTAATAGGAGATGTGACGTTGTGGACGAGCTCGTAGAGGAATTGGATATGTCTATGTTAATGGATTCGAGATTGAAAGTCTTCAGGTATGCGAAGAAAAAGCTGCTTGAAACCGTTACTGGGACCGGGAACGTGGATCTAGACCCCTCTTACACAGGGCTAGAGGCCGGAGAGTCCCCTGAGGATGTGGAAAAGCTGATTGGAGAATGGGGAATGATAGCCCGCAAAGGAAAGCCACGGGTGGCCCTTGACATGATCGAACTATTAGCATATGTTTCGGGTCAGGATGCATACTTCCCTCATAAGTTGCTTAAAAAACGACAAAAGAAGTGTATAGCTAAGAAAGCGAGAGCTGCAGTAGCGAAAGCAAAACAACCAACACTGCCGTTTAAGCCTGTGCAGAATGCTGATATCAGTAGCAGTGATGATGAGAGTGAGTCGGACACGAACGAGTCAACAAACAAAGTGGCAGCTGTATCTACCACCATGGAGACACGGGAGGAGAGCCAGGATCTTTTTGAGAATGGCACCAATGAAAACGACGTGGATATGGAGGAGACTCTGGGGTCAGATGATGGAGATGATAGTGCCTATGAAAACGTATGTCAGGTACAATCTAATGGGAAGAACTCTATAACTGAAACTCCTATGTCATGTATGACTGAATCTAACCCCCCTGATACTCTGATTCACGATGACATGTCCCTAGGGACCTCGAGTCAATCCAACCGTACATCTGATGAGCCCACAGCCCACTCCGAGATGTATGAAATCCCGGACGATGACAATGAGATACCATGCACTGTAGACCCCCCTGAGACCAAGCGCTCAGAGCCGGTAGCTGAAACGGTCACTTATGCTAATCTACAGAGGTCCGTCCCAGTGATTACTGAGGTCACACCGTGTACACCTGTATGTCGGCCCCTGAGCAGAATTGAGAGCTATGCGAAACTTGGTATCACTAAACCAGTGACCACTGTCATTCCGCCTGACCCCAGGATATCTTGTGCAAAACTAGGCTTCGCTAAAGCGGTGATCACTGACATCCCACCCGACACCAGGCTGCGACAAAATAGTGCTTCACAGACGCACCAGAGGCCTGATAAGGGCGATAGTGGGGACCCGAAAAACTCCACTACCATGGCGTCACAGACTGAGTGGGACTTATGGGGGATGCCGATCTCGAATGGGCGGTGCATATCAGCTGCGCCCACAGCTTGTAGATGTGATGAAGTATTGAGAAAGTTCAATGAGTGGAAAGGAGAGGTTGAAAGAGAGAATGCTGCGCGTGACAGTCAGTACAGAGCTAAGTTAAACTACCTACGCGAAGAAAAGTTAAAGGCTGATGCTGAGCGTGAACGGATGAGGAGTCACATCGCAACATTATCGAAATCTGTTGCTGATAATACAGCCCTTACGGCTGAGATGCGCACTCGTACCCAACGTGATGGTATTCCTACCAGACCGAAACCCCGCGGGCCAGTAGCTTTTCAAGGCTTTGATGACATCGTCGAATGTCCTTCCAACCAACCCATGGATAACGTCAAGCCTAGTAATGCCAGTGACTATGCGTCCAGGCAATCTGCACCACAGCAGCAAGGGGTGACGCCTAAGCCTAACAAGGATTCTAATCGTGGAGACGCGCGTCGCACTACACAGGCCACGGCAGAAAAAACCCAGCAACAACAACAACAAGCTGTGGGTTTTGATCGGGCGATAGTGCACCGGGAATCGGAGACTACTGCACGTACTCGTGACACGGGCATTCAATCTAGCTCTCAAAAAGCGGTGAGTAACAAATCTAGCCGGGATAGTGGGCCGTATGAACTGAATATTACGACTAGATCTAGGCCTGGGGGTGCGCCTAGACAGGGGGGAATTCCGTCGACCCCACTGCCGCAGAGAGCACCACAACCTAGACCTAGAGTGCGAGATGCAAATGTTAACACTGATACCAGGCCCCAAAACAGTACTGTACCGGTCGTAATGAAAAAATCCTCAGGCACGCAGTCTGTCACTTACATATCATGGGCAGACGAACCTGTGTCTGATGCGGAGATGATCTCTATGGCCAATGCATCCACTCCAGGAGGACGACCCCTGAACCCCATGGCAACCCCGTCAGCCCGGAGTGGTAATCAGAGTAGAAGTGATATCTTGCGTGAGGCCATAGTTGACACTCAGTTGAAGGAGTTACGAAACAGGCAAGAGAATAGAAATGTGGGAATATATGAGATGA
Organism: Maea johnstoni; assembly: GCA_963942565.1. Lineage (NCBI taxonomy): Eukaryota > Metazoa > Annelida > Polychaeta > Spionida > Magelonidae > Maea > Maea johnstoni. The sequence continues at coordinate 31,915,409 of OZ012690.1, forward strand.
CTGGAGAAAAGGGGGAGAAAAGGTCCTTTGACACTAGTAGTGGGAGTGAAAGCTTGTCATATGCAGATACAGCTAGAAAAGACAAGGAGGAGTGGTTAACACAGAAAAACAATAAAAATAAAAAGAAAAAGAAATTGAAACCGGATGAGCCAGTTATGGAACTTTTAGGAGCAAAGGAATCCCCGAACAGAGACTTATTTGTAATAAAACTTGACTACTCTAGGTGCAGAAGGCCAGAACAACTAGAGTCGATGGTTAAAAACTATTGCAAAAAGAGAGGGGTGGAGGTCTTGTATGCAAAAGCGTTTGTAATCCAATCTGATCACAATCAGGCAAATTGCAAGATATCAGTAGATGAATCTGCTGTCGAAACCGTGCTAGCCGATAAATTCTGGCCAGACCCTTCCTTTGCCAGACATTGGTACACAAACAATGGCCAGCAGCCGATGCAGAATGAGAGAAGCAGCGATGACGAATCGTTATCAAATTAGAACACTAGATGATGGTCAGACCTTCTCTAATACCTATCAAGATAAAGAAGTGGGACTCTAGATGCGCTAGCACTACTGTGATGGCCAGTGCTTTTCTCTTATTGTATATATTTCAGTTTGTTGACAATCCGCAGCGACATGAGTGGCGCTGTCCTGCTAAGGAGGATCACGATGGTTTGCTGATAGACTGGTGGAGCGGAGCGGCTGATACTTCCTATGCATGGTGCATTGGTGAGGGATACAAAGATGACTCATCGTGCATGGCTCCCTACAGGGCGACTTCCATCGTTACCTCGCAGTATCCCAGTGACGGCTATGTGTGTGAAAAATACAAGAATCATACACTGGGCAGCTTAACCCTAGGTGTGTTGTTCATATTTACTGCACCCCATGTCCGGCAATACCCGAATATCGTTTTATGCTTAATACCTATACCATCGCAGTATCTGGAAGGAGACATTAACGATAGATATTGTTGGTTCATCAACCATTATATATCGAAATATCTTATTACATGTTTGCAATACATATGTGAAGTAACCTACCACCCGAAATACTATCTAACATATGAGTGTGCATACTGTAAACAGTCAAGAACATTGTACTCCTGTAGGATATCGTATAATCTTGACACTATGAATGTATATATCGATGAACCTGTTTTTTGGTGTTATGTTGTCTCTACTCGTGCTACTTATGTTTTACAGAGACAATATACAGTGGACCGGTGCGATGATGTATGGGATGCGACAACCCTATGGTTCCTCCTCTTTACGTACACGAGGATCCTAGTCATGATTGGAATGTACTACACCCGGACGTCTCCGACTGCCCTTAGCCTGGCTCAACCCTCATCGCTCAAATTGACGGGTCACCATACATGGCTTGGAGGAAACCGAGAGACTTTTGTTATGCAAACGGACAATCAGGCGAGATATATCCATGGTGCCTTACAGAGTAATTATGTCCATCTGACAGTTACCGGTTGTAGTACAAATGTCGCATCCCATACGCTGTACCAATATGGTCCGCTACGTATTTGTATGGGCACTGTATGTTCTATGCGTTGGGTCAATATGACCTCTTGTGAAATCCAGGTGCGTCGGGGACAACCCCAGTCTAGTTTAGGCAGTATAATATATGTATATATAGTATGCAACTATGCTATGCTACGTGGCGAATGCCTTATTATAATGAATTTATGCAAGATGCGCGTAATAGGCCCTACTAGCTATCTCTGGGTAGGGCCTGTTGATTGTAGACTCGATTACATGATGTTGATATTTATAATTCGTCGGGGGCAGCCCCAGTCTAATCTCGATAATATGATATATGAATATTTGGAATACAACTATGCTATGCCATATGATAAATGTTTTATTATAATGAATTTATGCAAGGAAGTTGTAGTAGGCCCTACTAGCTATCTCAGGGTAGGGCTTGGTGATTGTGGATACGATAGTATGGTGTTGATATGTGTAATTCACTTTATATTTAATGATGCTCTACACAAATTTAATAGTTATATCTGTACTTATCGGTGTTATCTCCTGGAACCCACGGATGCCAGGTGGTAAGTCAGACATCCGAGTCACGTGCTGGAATGCCCGCGGCTATCTCTCGTCGATCCCCTATATGAGACAGTTACTCACCGAGTGTGAGATCCTCGCCATTAGTGAACATTGGGTTTTCGAGAATAGACTTGGATGTCTGACTGAGATATCCACCTCACATTCATGCTTTGCTCGCTCTAGCAGGTTCTCTACAGCAGAGGACTTTGGTAATGGCAGGGGTCAAGGAGGCATTGCCATCTTCTGGGACAATAGTCTTAAAGGTGTCTCTGTGGTCTCTGACGTTGTGCTTGATAGAGCCTGCGCTATCCGGCTCCAACTGGATAATGGAGGCACTATCTATTTTATATCTGTTTACTTACCTGCGATGGGATCCACAGAATCGCTCGATGCTTGTCTTGATGATATTACGGAAATTATCGAATCCAGGGAAACTGGGGCCCAGATAGTTATCCTTGGGGATTTTAATGGAGATGTGGGGTATGATGGAGGCCCGAGGGGTACCTATAAAGCCACACACAGAGGAGAGAAAGTTGTTCAGTTCTTTAAACGGCATGGCCTTTTACCGCTTAATATGACAGAGGGCGCCACCGGTCCTGTTAATACCTATATGGGACAAATAAACGGCTCGACCCTTGATTACATCGCTGTATCTCCTATCCTCGCCAACTTCGCAAGTGAATGTATTGTACATGAGTGGGATGGGCTAAACACATCGGACCATTTACCGGTTAGCGCATCAATTTCTATTAGTGGTATTGGTACGAGGGTAAATGCAGTGCAATCAAAAGGACATATCAAGTGGAACAAGCTGACATGTCAGGATAAATATGATAAATACCAGTGTATCTTAGAACCCATTGTTACGCGCATCGCCTCTGACTTTAATAACCATATAGATGGTGAAGCGATCGATGATGCCTTCTCTAAACTCACCACAGCAATCCAACAAGTCTCAGACACTCTCCCGCACTCTCAGTACAAAAAGAACCTGAGACCATTTTGGAATAAGGACCTTGGCCATCTTAAGTACAGGAAGGTCATGTCCTACCGTAATTGGGTTGCAGGGGGTAGACCCAGGTCTCCCACTAATCCGCTTTATATGCTCTATAAGTCAGACAAAAAGGCCTTCCATACTGCAATTAAGAGAATTTCAAAAGAGTATGAGGATAAGGAGGTCCTGGATGCAGTAAAGTACGCGGAGTTTAACCGTAATTCGTTCTGGAAGCTTGTTAAGACTGCACGGAAAAGCCATATCGAAAGTACAAATGCCATCAAAAGGGATGATAAAGTGGTCGTCCATGAAATAAACGAGGTACTACAAGTATGGGTAACACATTTTACGAGCATTGGTACGCCAAAAAAGGCGGATAATTATGATGAGGCACACTATGAGTCGGTCACTGCGGCAGTAGCTGAGTACAATAGGCTTAGTGATGGCGATATGTTCTTGGACACACCTTCCACACATATTGAAGTCACTAAGGCAATTAAAACTCTACATACTGGCAAAGCCCCCGGTTTTGACGGTATCATGTCAGAACACATTCAGAACGCAGGACCGTTAGTCTCTAACTTTCTTTGTACACTTTTCAATGCTATAAGGGATACTGAATATATCCCTATATGTTTTAAACGCGGCGTACAAGTCCCTCTTTACAAGGGAAAAGATACTTGTATTTTGGACCCTAATAACTATCGTGGTATTACGTTGCTTCCTACGTTTAATAAACTCTTCGAAATTCTTTTATGGCAAAGGTTAAAACCTTGGTGGTACGAATCTAGAATAATCTCTGAACTACAAGGTGCATGCAGAGAGGGATCCTCCTGTATCCACACAGCGTTCAACTTACGTGAGACTTTGGCCACGTCATTGGAGTCTACTGATCATTGTTTTGTGGCTTTCTATGACGTGGCCAAAGCATTTGATACTGTGTGGATTGACGGGCTCTTTATGCAATTGTATGATTTGGGTATACGTGGTAAAATATGGCGTCTTCTTTACAGATGTTATATCAATTTTAAAAGCTGTGTTAAACTTCAAGGAATATTCTCGTCATGGTATGAACCGTTGTGCGGAATTCATCAAGGTGGCTTTATGTCATTGATGAAGTATACTGTTTTTATTAATTCCCTGTTGACTACGTTAAAAAACGCTAACATATGTGCTAGGATATATCGTACGCCAAGCACACCCCTGGGGTATGCTGATGATGTAGCCACATGTTGTCTTAGCAAACCAAAACTGGATAAGGCTATGGATATCGTATATCGGCACGGGTGTGTTTGGCGATATGAGTTAAACGCAAAGAAAAGCGGTGTCCTAGTATATGGTGAAAGTCCTAAAGAACATGATCTTAACTCTCTGAATAGGTTATTTAAACTAGGCCCAAATAAGGTCAAGGAACGCCAAAACTATGACCACGTGGGCATTAGAAACTCCATTTTTTCTGATGACAATTCTGGTATTGAAGAACGTATTGTAAAAGGCAGACGTGCCTTCAATGCTGTATCTGGTATTGGGATCCGCAAGGGGGGTATCTCTATGGCCACATGTAGTGTAATTTTTTGGTCGGTAGTGGTACCCACAACACTATATGGATGTGAGCTTTGGATAATGAACGATGCTTCTTTAAACCTAATAGAGGACTTTCAGAATTTTATTGGGAAGAGGACGCAACGTTTTCACCCAAAGATCCCAAATATATGTAGCTTTTACGGTCTAGGCTGGATGAGACTGGAGCGTATCATCCAGATAAAGAAAATCATGTTTATTCGTACTATTATGGTAATGAATGATGATGAACTACCAAAGATAATTTTTTGTGAGCGTGCAAAGGTTTATTTCCTAAACCCTCTGTTTGGAAGTGAAAATAGATGTCACAGCAATGTATTTGATCTTCTTAATGTATGTTTGCTTTTTGGGATGCTCGAAAACGTGAAGAATATGGTTGAAAGACAGTATTTCTATCCAAAAAATCTGTGGAGAGAAATGGTCTGGCGTAAGGGGTGGCAATTAGAGGATCTATACTGGAAAATTGAGGAACAAATGCACAGAAGTTTGGCCCTTCTTAAAGGTGTAAATCCAGTAAATAGATACCTTGCCTGGTGGATGATATCGGATAAATATCCTAAACTTACGAAGAGCTGTGAAATTATGGCTAAAATTATCAGTCACGCAAGTTTCCTCAAAGCAGATGACTTTAAATACAAAAACCTTGCTGGTACCGCTCGTATGTGTGATCTTTGTAATGAATTTGAGATAGAGAATGCTAGGCATTTTATCCTAAAATGTCCTTACTTTGCTTGTGAGAGAAATACTATGCTGAGGGAAATTGACCAAATTGAAGATGGATCTGGCACTGTATTGTTTGATAACAATGTAGATATGCTCTACACAATACTGGGCAGACCGAACGAGCGACTCGACGGAGTACAGATGGAGAAAATTTGGTTAATTATCCTCAAGTATGTGCCTGCTATGTATAGAACAAATTTAAGATCGAAGAGGGGCATTGGCTAATCTGGCGCCACCTTAATAACAGTTTTGTAGCCCCTTAAGGTAGACCGACAGCTCCGTATACAATGGACTAGACATATGATTAGTAACATATTTATGACGCACCTGGATATCTTGTATATAAGTTATTTGTTACAACACGTATTTTGTTTTTGTATCCTGCATACAGTCAATAAAAGATATATATACTAGAGGTTGAAATTGTTTGATCATTACAGATAGGAGGGGCCTGATTCAGAAGACTGCTTGTGACCACTGCATGTTATTGAACTGGCCAGCCGGAGCATTTAACACGGGATGCGCAGACAAACAGGTCAAACACTGCCTTCACATAGATATCATTAACTGATATTATTGATCTATCTATCACTTTTACGTACCGATGTTTGCCGTAGACAAATGGATACAGCTCTGCCCCATGGTATTATTCATGTCCTACCTATAAGGAAAGACATACTATTGTATTGTTTTTGGCACAGTTCCCGTTCGTTGAATGCTCAAAATCTTGTGGTCAGGGCTTGTGGTCAGCAATTAAGGCTGGACATTCTTACCTAAGAGGGTAGGTGACAATGGACATGCTGTCTCTACCTTGCTGACTTCCGAAAGTAAAATTCCAACCAAAATATCGCGTGCTGTAAGGTCTTGCGGGAACTCCAAATTTTCCAACTAGTTGCATGCCCTAGCTTATCATATTTAGCAGACATGCACGGTATTTACAAATCAAATGTACCTTTATTGATCAAGAAAAGCTCATTTGAGGTAAAACACTGTACGATAGAAACTGTGTTCATATCCAGGTCAGCTAAAGCAGCTAAGTTAAAGAAAACTTATATTTGAAACACCAAGACCTCAGGGATTAGATCACTATTGTTAGAAAGGGGATATGTGTGCTAAAGTAGGAGATGTCTTATTTTGAGTGTGTCACCAGCACCACATCCTTAAATATATATATATATATATATATATATATATATATATATATATATATATATATATATATATACTAGTATATATATATATATATGGGCGTGTCTCGTACCTAATTAGGATACATTCCGGGGGATTGGCTTTTCATAATATGCACTATGCATTGCTACCCTGCTTGTATAAAAAGGTGCTGCACTCTAGTACATGGTATTTCACCTGGAAGATTCGACGCATCCAATTGTGTGATCCCCTTTTCCAGCCCCACTCGAATACCCATTCTCTAACGGTTAGCCCTATGCAATATGTTCTTGGAGTATAGGAAGATGCCATTGCATTAACCCTTATGTCGCTGGTGGCTAATTCGGCCAATGCAAAATGGTGCAAAAACACTGAAAAATGACTGAAACCCTGGCACATGGGTACTCATCTGAGAGTAGTCAGTCAAGTAGGCGAGCATGAATGTTCCCATTTGAGACACCCAGCCTTTTTAAACAGGTTAAAGCAGAACACATCGCAACTGAACGGAATGTTGATGTTCATCACATTTTGGGTAACTTGTTCACATCTGGTGCGTACCCATATTCTGACACATGAAAGTATCTTGACAGCTATTCAATCATTTATGAAAAGGTGTCACTCTGATGGAGGGGGTATACGGATCGTTTGTTGATCCCTCTGTGTAAAGAATGGTCACCGTGACATTGGTTGGTTTTCCTCTCGTAGTCTTTGAATTGCCATGACGTCATTATCGGTATACTACCCCTCCCATATTTGCATTTCTTTTCTCGAATCAATACGTTTTTAAATTTTCTTTTTATACATAAGCCTTATAAAATCACATGTATAGCATGCAAGATCAACACAATTACCCACACCAAAATCGCCATGTCACCCAAGTGAAAAAGGGAAAGAATTTACACCCAACGACTCCCTGAAAACTAAATATTTGATTGAAGTTGTCTATTGACCCCTGCGCGATGGTGCGGATGAGAACGGCCATTGTGGCGAGGTTCAGGGTAGGTCAGGCAGAGCAGTAACAAGGTACACACCCTCTCTACATAAACACGTGTAAGGGATTAGTCCCAAGGCCCAGCCTTGCCTTGACGTGCCACTTCCAAAAGATGAGGTATGTAGTTTTTTTCTTGGATAAATACCTAAGCTGTTCGTGGTGATAAAGGGCCTTTCAGAATCCCTGGGGGTCCGAGGACGGGTGCATTTAAAGGCCCTGGGGAGATTGTCCTTGGCTGTCAGGACTAATTTGGTGTTTTCAAAGGGAAACTCCACCCTACACATTGAGGAATGGGTTTGAAATATTCTCAACCATCAATTTTATGTCATATTAAGGCAAAATCGTGACGAACCAGTTGCTTATGTTGTAGGGGTATTGAGAGTATCCTAGGAAACCACTGACTAAGCATAAGTCACTGTTAACTTTCTCAGGGTGGAGTCGCAGCTAGGAATCTCGGGAAAAAGTGTGCACTGCGGTATTGAAATCGCGCTTGCGGCATGCAAGGAAGTTGCCAGTGACTTGAGGTTACTCGAGGCTTTCCTTGAGCACTGCAACTCGTCGTCTCCATACGAGGCTACAGGCTGATTAGTATATTGCCCTAAACCGCAAAAAAGCTGGCGATTACAATCTCAGACCGTTAGTGTTAGCACTAACCATCCATTTCTCTCCACTTATGGTGTCAAGAAGGGCGTGACTATGTATGCGTGTCCGCCCTATCACAGGTCCTCCCAGTCCTCAACCCAGTCACACCTGCAGTCTAGCACATACGAAAACATTTTCTTAGTGACAAAGCATTATTTTGAAAAATATGCGAGCTAGATCTACATTTTTTTGTTTATTTAATATAATAAAGGTTTTTTGTTGTTTTGTACTCAAGAACGTTTATACCAGCATATTGAGGTAATGGGCGTTTTGACATGCGAAACTAAATGTTTGCAGAAGGGCTTCATAGGCAAAATATACGCTTTTACTTTACTAATATTAACGGACCAGTTCCTTTATTAACACTTTCACATAATTGGGCGTATGTATTGTCTAACACATAAGACTAAATATCTAAATAACACTATTTCTAAAAAAAAGGAATTTGACTAAAAGCTGTTGTTCCTCTTTGGTTTACCTATCTATTTCTAAATATGTTTCACGAATTCTACTCTATTTGTTGAGGCGCGTTCACAGTTATCAGAGCGTGCGAGCAAGTAGTTTCAGGTACTGATGTTAACAACTATTCAATGATACAGAATTGCCTGACTATGCCATAGCCTTAACGACTTCATGCCTGGTGATCTCCTTGACAAGTGATACGTTTGAGAGTAACTTTGGAACTGATCATAAATTGTTCGATGGTTTGTACTCATGGATAGCCTATGAATGAGTATATCAGCAAATTAGGGTAATGGACGTTTTGATACGTTTGAGAGTAACTTTGGAACTGTTCATAAATTCATAAAATATCTAATGATTTGGGTTCTGACCAACATTTCTCTTCAAAATATTATCAAAATATGCGTTTTTCAGAGAAATCTCACCGAAAGAATTAGAACCTTTTGGCGCTCCAGGCATGAATGGGTTAAGAGCCCTCATTTCGGGTCATGTCCTCATCCATCAATAGCCTCTTTATGAGGAACTTCTCTCTCACAAAGGTGCCTTTCTAGCCACCTTCAAGGAAGAGCTTAAGATATCATAATACCTGTAGAATCTCTACAGAAGTCTCTGGCCTACCCACAACTGTCTTCCTCAAGGCATGTCGCGCTGCCCTGATTCACCTGAGTGGAGATGACCTGATAAGTTGCTGTTATATCTTATATAAAGGGTCACACAGACTCTAAGTGTGTATAGCATAAACAGAGCATGTTGTATTTAACATAGCCCCTTTACATCATGTGATAAGAGAGGAAAACGAAAACAATTTCAGACATCGATTTCTTTCTAAAAGCAATGGGTTTCTGTAAAACCTCGCACTTATGTTGCTCTACATCCGTGGTATTGGATGAACGTTGATTTAGATAAAAGGTGTTTTAGTTTTTCAATACATAGTCGAAAATGATGCTTTAAGGATACACACACATATCTATATCTATCTATCTATCTATCTATCTATCTATATATATATATATATATATATATATATATACATATATATATATATATATATATATATATATATATATATATACATATATATATATATATATATATATATATATATATATATATATATATATATATATATATATATATATATATATATATATATATGTGTGTGTATATATATATGTGTGTATATATATATATATATATATATATATATATATATATATATATATATATATATATATATATATATATATATATATATATATATATATATATATGTGTGTGTATATATATATGTGTGTGTATATATATATATATATATATATATATATATATATATATATATATATATATATATATATATATATATATATATATATATATATATATATATATATATGTGTGTGTGTGTGTGTGTGTGTGTGTGTGTGTGTTGATAACAATTACGGTATTCAAGACTTCAACAAAAAGAGCTAAGAGGCACCTATGATGTCATATGTTTGAATGGCTTGTTGATAGGATGGTTTACTGCAGGCATAATCCCTAGGTTTTTGTTATCATATTCATCTCAATTGTAAAAATGAATAAAATCGAGTAAGTTCAAAGGAAACTGGATATCTTTTATCCTTGAGCTGTTGGAAATTTCGCTGGCTGGGAACTGGCTTCCCCCTGATTTAAACCAGTCAATCGATCACTCCAGCACTTTTTTAACACGAGAAAAAATAACCTACCCGTCATATTCTAACGTCAAGAAGTTGTAAGCCGTATTGTTAATATTGCATCGTCATCCTCCTCTTCTAACCTGCACCGACTCTCATTACTAAGCTTTTGAAATGATGCTACAGGTTTAACACAATAGCAGATAGCAAAAATATCAACATCATTGTATTGACACCATCCTCCTCCAACCCCTAAGTGGCCCACATCGGTCAACCCTTACGTGACAAAAAACGGATTCCTTTTACTGGCCTGTTCAGCTTATCATAACGTGTCAGCATCTAGCATCTGGCTTGGAGATAAATTATACCTGATCAGGACCCCAAACGTTTTGTAAGCGCTGAGCGTAGCCCTCTGAAATGCAAATGTGGAATACCTACGCCCTTCGTAATATCTCTCTAACGTAGTATGAGAGAAACAACGCATATTGCTCGTTCTTGCCTTCTCCCACCAATGGCAAATCTCCCGACTTCGAATCTGGCTCGCGGCATGTGCGAAAGTTACCAGTGGTTTCGGGTTAGTCGGTGGTTTTCTCAAGTACTCCGGTCTGACGTCACAAACCACTGTCTAGTCACAATGCAGCCTTGATAGGACAGAGAGACGTAACTCCAAATTCAAATACATACATTTGTGGTGACAGGTTGAGTTCTGTTTAGGTATGGTATTAGAAGATAAGATCAAAATTTCAGATTCAGAAAAAATATTTGGTACTGCCTATAAGAACTCTGTAAATGATACAATGATTTCTTCGACTAAAGAGAAAGCATACAAAAACGGACAGAAAAGTAAGGTGACTAGAATTGCAGAAATTAAACATGAACCATCATTGCAGTTACAGTATGAACAGATTTATGCAGAAATCAAGGGGAAATTTCCATTATGTGAACACAAACGGTAATTTCATAGTGTGCATCTATGCACCTAAGTATTTGCGTGCATGCACGATCAATGGAATGGCGGATGGATGTTTACCCGAATAGCTTAAGGTGTTTTCGTGTGGGGACGTCACACCTATCAATGGTTGTTCATGCACACCGTAGGTAATTGGAGCCGTTGCGATAGCGCTGGTTGTGCATGGTTTCACGTGGCATTAATCAAGGCTGTCGTTCACTCTATACGCGGACCACACCCTGCGCGGCTTACCAGCTTGCCCATCGTGATAAGGCGATGGTCCTTTTGACTAGCTCCGGGGGGTGCTGGGAAAGCCATTGATCATCTACGTCATCAATACGTCACGCAATGGCTCGTCATTCACACTAACTAGGCCTAGGTGACTTGCAGTAAGGTTGTCACTTTCCCCTGGTTCTCGAATTACGAATGGCAAATGTTTTGTCTAAATTTGGCAGAAACATGACGATAAAGGAACCGCTAGGCAATGCAAGACTTTTTTTATATTAAAATCTCACCATTAGAGAACTGTATAAACAGTACTCACCACAAACAATGGACGAAATTTCGACCTACGAGATACTATACAACAAAGAAATACGGAATATGCATTGTTAAGAAATGTTAATATCACATACAATCTCTATTCTCGATACACCAATTCTGATATTAAGCATTTTACGACAGGTTTTGGCACTAAGAATATGATATCGCAGTTGGACAATGAGAACATCAATTTATCTGTCATTTAAGACAGTTGGCAAGATTGTGCAAGCCTTGCGTAAAAGTTCTAAGGTTTAGGGCTTACTCGGCCCAGAGATTCGTTGTAGATGCTCGTCACCGTGGCACGATTCTGTATGATGAATGACCCTGAGTAACATTCATCATTCATCACACCATGTTGTGTGATGACGTTTTCCTATTGGTATTGAACATGTTACGGTCGGTCGTTCACAAAGGAAACTTCAGAAGAAGTACCTTTGATACACTCAGCAGTTTATACCAATAATGCATCTGGAACGCACACGTAATCTGGCAACTTAGATCATAAGCCTAACACCTAGTACAGTGATATTCAAGAAAAAAAATGATAAGGGATTATTAAACCCAACAGGAACAGCAACTTTCAGTCAAATCATACTCCATATACTGTACATCACTTAAGTATAGCGGGAACAATATGATAGCGATAATAGCGCTCTGCCCATATGCGCTATTGTAAAATCCCCGTCTTTATAAAATTCGTAATTGAACTTGCTGCTGCTGTTCCCGTTCATCGCTATACCTAGAACACGCAATCCAGGGCAGTATCGTATTTGCGCTATTTAATGTTCACGCCATATTTAAGTGATTTACAGTATTGCTTTATTATCAAGATACTTGCATATGTGTCAGACCATTCGTAAGCTCCAGACGAGAATGGTTGAACCATTTTGCACCCGAAGTGAACAAATAACCTAACAACTTCTGTTATAAATCAGCAACTGTACTGCAGTGAGTCGTATTTGAAAAGTATTTGAAGAGCCTGCATGAGGTACAGTGATATTCATGAAATATTTGAAGAGGGATTATTAAACCAAAGAGGAAAAACAACTTTCAGTCAAATAAAATCCTCCATATACGTATTGCTTTATTATCAAGATACTTTCATATGTGTCAGACCATTCGTAAGCTCCAGACGAGAATGGTTGAACCATTTCGCATCCGAAGTAAACAAATAACCTAACAGCTTCTATCATAAATCAGCAACTGAACTAGCGTTGTTTGTGAAAAGTATTTGAAGAGGGATTGTTAAACTCAACAGGAAGGACAAATTGTTGGCAAACATTCTTTTTATATAGTCTTTTATCATCGAGATATAGCCGTACGGTCGAACAATGCGCATGCTCAAGGTGTGAATGGATGGATAAAGGAACCTGTCAATATAGTGAATGCGAGCATTTATCTAAGGAAGCCATACCGTAAACATCATGTGTTGTAAATCTTTGCACGCCCTGACCTTAATTTTCCGGTATACAAACGGAAGCAATCAGTCATCTCTAAAGCATGTCTGCATGTGTATTGAGTACCATTAAAAAACACATTTATCTTCAACCTTGAACTAAAATACTAGTCATACTGAAGTGACATCTTATAGATCAATCCGTGTTCACCCATATAAAAACTTAAGACAATAACTAAAGAAGTACCTTTGAGCAAAGAGGGCCCGCACTCTTGTAGAGTGAGTGGGGACAGTAAACAAACCTATACCTTGAACCCTCCCATAAGCTGAACACATGTTGGTAACAACCCAAAATGTTCTTTCTACTGTTTAATGTCTGGGCTTTTTATTACACCATTTCCCCAGGTAATTTTTCATTGCATAATACACGACTTCTGAGTATTTATATTCGTATGTTTACTGACTGAGTATATAGGGGCTAAGCATATTTGTACAGCAATTCCAATTTCCTTTGCAAATAATGAAGCATAACATGAATTCAAAAAGCAAAGCACTCGAAATAAACACAAACTCGTTTGCCAAAGTGTTGCCAATGTTTATACTAGAGGCAAGGAGGCTGTGCTATGCAAAACTGAAATAATGTTTGCGAAAGGACACCTTTTATGAAAATACATTGTCAGAATTGAGAAGGAAAGAATAAAAACAATGTTCCATTGAATTTTTTTCTATTTGTCCAGAACACGAAGGAGCGTAGGCGAATAGGGACTCCAGTATCATACATCAACACTTGCATAAAGCGATACTCATGATCATCAGGCATGTATTACACGTAAAGTTTGACCACTCGAAAATGGATATGAAAACAAAGTATAGATTGAACCTTAACTATAGCGTTGTTCTCCCGTAAACGAACCTCGGATCGCTGTTGGGCCTGCCCCGACAGCCCAGTGGTCTAAGGCATCGCTACAGACTGCTCGCTGTGTCTCACCACAGCTAGGGCTCAAATCTCGCTGGGGGATCGGAATGTGAGAAAAGACTTGAATTCAGTGGGTGGTGCCCCCCGGGTTTCTCCACCACTTAAAAATAGCTAGTCTCGATTTAGTCAAATCATGACAGAAAAGTGGCGATAATTGAATTTCTTAATTGATCAGTTAGACATTGGTCTACTATATGTCAGATCAGGCCTTTTCTTTGTGAACTATTGGTCAGCCACTCTATTTCGGACACCGACGAAACCTCAATACATAGTTGTCATTATAAAAGGGCTACAGCAACGGATTAATCTTGGGAGAGAACAGGATGAATAGAAATCGGAGTTGAATTGGCAAAAATAGATTTAGATCTGAATTAGATTAGATATAAGAATTTTAGTCATCAATAGAAGTTTGTATCTGCACGCAGCCTTTTATCAATATACAGTGATGATGGCAAGGCTACCCACCCACTTACGTCCACATTCCAACCGCATCTACAGAGTGTCTGCAATAATACGTCTGCTGCATTAAATAAACAGAAGTGGGAAAGGGGACTGGCAGCTGTCCACAATAAGTGTTGTCCGTTTTCCGAGGTTCAACCGTACTATATTTCTTTGTCTTCAGTATGATACACTCGTTATTTCCAAATCTATATTTCCTAAGTACAGACTTTTATTTTGAAAAGCTTACAGTTAGACTATTTTACCTACGACAATAGTACTTTATGACTGTATTTTTCTCTTGCTGGAACCCAGCAATAGAATGCGATAGTATGTATAAAGTACTGCACATCATACGAATGTACTGTCAAACATTGAGCTAGAAAGTTATATTAAATCGCATAGCTCGAACCATAGACACAGTGCCAAGATTTTCCTTTGTTTTCATGCTTATGAGGTTCTGTGATAATTGGTCTCGTATACACGCTTTCTGACATTCCCACTGAGCATGCTCAGAAACCAGAGGTCAGAGGTCATTCAACAATAGTAGCACACCAGCTGCAGTCTCTTACACTGTAAGAGATAGGGATATCTGTCAAAGAGGGTTTATAAAGGAAATTCTTTAGGGAATTATGACAGTCCTGCTATTAGTCCCAGTTAGATATGCACTCAATATCAATCATTTTCATGGATGTGAATTCCAAAGAGGAAGGCCCTGGACCCTGATTGGGAAAGGATGTCTGGGCCCTATTACAACCGTGTCCAAACCTTTCATGTTCCAACATAATAAAGTGAATGATAAGGAAATAAGCCATCCTTTTAACTCTCATTTTAATTGAAACACTAGACTTGGGCGCAAGTCCTGATAGCGTGGTTAGATGTAGTTGTGGGGAGGGTATACTGGAAGTAAAATGCCCCCTCAGCAGTAATCATACGGTAACTAGTTCAGACAATGTAAGCTATTTAACCCATTAATGCTCACAGCGGCCAAAAACAGCCTGATAATTTAGATGAAATCTTGTAGGCAAAAGCATAATTAGAAAAATATTTGATAAGGAAATGTTAATTAAAACATTACCAACAACTCTCTTTCAAATATTTTGTTAAATTATTCATAATAACGAAGTTATTGTCAAAAGTACCATACATCCTGACGATACTTTCTGGAGGAACTCTTAAGCATTAATGGGTTGATATCGAAAGATGGGGAACAAGTGCTGAAACAAAGTCATAAGTACTATGACCAAGTACAGGGTCAACTTGCTATTACTGGCAAATCATGGTGTGACTTTTTTGTTTACACCAGACATGGGTATATTCATCCAGCGCATTTACCCTGACAAAACTGGGCTTCACTTGCCAGTAACCCGGAACTCTTTTACCTTGACTATGTGGCTCCAGAACTGGTGACCCGTGAATTGAAAGGAAAGTATGAAGTTGATTTCGCAGTGAATGAAATTATGGAGGAAATGCTGTCTTCAATTTCATTCATTGATGAAAGTCCCTTGAGAAATGATAGTGAGTCCCCACCCTGTATGAATAACACCAAAGACATGCCTACTAGCAGGGGAAAAAGGAAGGGGGAGGGATCAGTTCTTGGCCACCCCTCAAAAAGGAAATCCAAGCCCATATATATATATCTGTGGAAAATGCTCCTTTATTTGCAAACATCTGGGTACTTAAATGCTCGGGAGTAGCTGTACAAGCAGAAAATGTCATCAGTGATATCATATCTTATGCATTGATAAAAATGATTCTAAGAAAACCAGCTGGATGTGCGAAAAATGCTGTAACCATTTATGAATCTCATAAAATAGTGGCTACATTATCAGCATTAACAATTAATGTCAAATTCAACCCGGTGAAAACTATTCACTCCTCATTTTACAGTAAAAGCTTGTAAATAACCTTTCTGGAATTCGACAGTGGAAAAAAATGAATAAGTAATATCTCAAAACTGTCAAGGATATATTCATTGCTAGATAAGCACTCTCTTACTAAATCAAGTCATTTCTCAAAACTGTAAAGGATATACGTATCACCAAATGAGCATTCTCTTAGTAAATCAATATGGTTTTATTACTGACAACATAGTTTTAGAGTGGTTACATAAACTACTCTAGAAGTAACCTTTGTTTGCCTAATAAAACATATCACTTGTTACTTTTATGGTTTGTTCTTCATTTTGGTTATTCATATTTGAAATAACTTATTCATTGAACCAAGGAAGTATCAGTGTAAATACTAGAAAACTTATTGAGTATAACTTTCCTATAATAGTAAGGCTATCAGTCACACATTGAATAAGTTTGAATCTGACTGGGTTTTTCATGCTTTCCAATTTCTATTAAAATATTTGTGTATGATTGCATGGTTACTTATCTCTAATTTACTATTCAACATGTTTGAAATAGAAATATGACCATTGGTGAGTTAAACATGACAAATACATTGATAATTACAGAGACCATGCACCCTCTGCCTACTGGTTACAGCATGTGGGGGATCACACGTGTCTTTTATTGTTGATTGACCTTTGACCTCAGCCAAATGGCCACCCTCATTAAATAATCCAGGAAGCGTGTATTATGCTCAGTGATGGCCTGGACAGTTCCAGATGGGTTGGGTAAGGGGGAGATGGCTTAAACTTCAACATTTGTAAAAATCTTAAAATCATCCAGTTTTACAAAATCTACTACGTATGTCTTCTTTAGACTATCACGAATCCGCATTCTGCATAGATATTTATTGAGAATTTGTAAAATCCTAAGATCGTTGGCTAAGTGAGATTGTAATATATGATGTCATGTACAGATCCCAAACTGACATATGGGCGTCCTGTCTGAACTTTTTGTCTTTTATTGGAAGTACCCCCCTTCCTTCCTTAACCTTTTTCTCTTTCCTTCCTCGTATTTTTTTGCACTGTTCTACTTTCATTTTATTGTTATCGTATTCTATGTTCAGTTGTGTACCTTTGTTTATTGTATCCTGTTGTTCTTATGCATACTCCATAGATACACCAGAATCACGGAAATCTTCACACCTCTGAATATACTTACATCGTACATAAATACATACATACATACACACACATACAAACTTGACTATGGACATGTTCTAGTTCTGTGTCAATTCTGTCTCTGTAAAACCAGTGTTACAGACCATGAACGTGAATGTTACCACTGTGCTGTAAAACTGCAGAATCATGCTGCCTCGAAACACTAAATAATGCCTGTGTTTTATTTTTTGTAGGTAGACGAACCCCTCACCTGAAGCAGAACCAACCTGCAGTGAAGCGTTTTCCGCTTGAGAGGATAATCACTACTTGTCTCCAGTTATGACTTCCTGACACGCGCACACAACCGGAAGTATGTTTTCCCGCCTTTTGCCTCGGTGCACGCACCGGAACTTGAAGCGCTCCCTGGCGACAGTATGTGTACTGATGACTTTCAGTGTGCTCTCCATGCACAGACAGATGGACATGGTGGGAATGGCCTTGACCTCTGTGCTGAACTCTCAAGACTTCCCAAGTATCACCTCGTGGGGTGTTCGCTTTGAGCTAGACGGGAAGGTCGTGGGCGGCAGTATGCCCCTCATCACGTCAAATATTTCTACCTCGCTCACATTCAACCTCTCCCCGGGTCTTGAAGCCATGCTCAACAAACGCTACAACAAGCACAACGCCAGCTTCCTGTCTGCAATGGCGCCCTCTATGTTGGAACTTCCGGGAGACCGAACACTGATGGTTCTTCGCGTATGGATACGTAAAGAGGCGCATCTCGCAAACCAGATGACTGAAAACTCACTTTTTGTCAGACTCTACGACCGAATGTTGAACCCGCTTGAGCCGGGGCGTTTTATAGGTTTTCCTGTTCCGCAAGGTCCCAATAGCGGACCGAAAGACCCAAGAGTTGTACAATTCCAAAACAAAATCATGATTCTGTTTGATATGCTGAATTCAGTGGATAAACACCACCATATGTATATGTGGAATTATGAGGAGGAATCTCTTACCAAACTTCGCCTTTTTGACCATGGAAGAGAGGTCAAATTGTCCGGGTGGGAGAAAAACTGGTGTCCATTAGTAATTAATGATCAGCTGTATCTTTTTTATAACATAGACCCAATGACTGTACTCAAATGCAATATTAGTGGTGTATGTAATGTTGTTCAAAATACCCCAGTTGCTAAAGACCAAAATATCGAGGTTTTCCTTCGGGGAGGTACTCCCTTCGTGCTGTACAAGTACCCTTATTACATAGGAATAGCACACAGTAAGAACATGTATTGTGATCGAGCTAGGCCTATGTACAGAGCTCATATAGTAGTAGTCAGCGTGCAACCAACTTTCAGGCTTGTCTATACAAGCGATAATCTGCGATTCAACGAAAAGATACTTGCTCTAAAACCAAAACCACAGCTGATATTTGACAAGTATCTGTATCCAATAAGTCTAGTGCTAAGGAATGATGACATAGCCGATGTAGGCATGCATCTTAATGACGAGGCGGCCCTTATTCTAAGACTGCAGGGTCTGACCAAGTTGATGAGTCGAGTCATCGAGGCGGATTCCAAGTCACATTTCCCTCATGCGCCAGCTGCCGGCATAGTTCAGAACTACGTGGAGGACAGGCTCAAGATGGAATGCCGACGTCAAAGACTCTACCTGTATGGAATTGAATAATTGGCATCTACATGTTTTGGTCAATTTGAGCTGGGACGGCATGTATATATATGTATATTATATATTATTTATATATACAGTATATAATATATATATATATATATATATATATATATATATATATATATATATATATATATATATATATATATATATATATATATATATATATATATATATATATATATATATATATATATATATATATATATATAAAAAAATAAGACAGGGGTGTGGAACTGGGGTCAAATTTCTTCTGGTGTTGCTTTCTTTGCCCCAGTCAATAACTATATATATATATATATATATATATATATATATATATATATATATATATATATATATATATATATATATATATATATATATATATAAAAATATATATATATATATATATATATATATATATATATATATATATATATATATATATATATATATATATATATATATATATATATATATATATATATATACAAACACACACACGGTGTGGTGTATAAAATGGACAAATGTCAAAATCCCCTGATGTAACCGTCTAGCTAGCTCGTTAGCTTTATTTTTAAAAATGAAACTACAGCGAGCTGTCTTTTGTTGAATTACACATACTCACTACGATTTTATTAAGAATAGTTGATTTTAGGCCAATCGATTTCGTTACCTTTCGTTTGTGTTCCTTGTATTCAGCAATGGTATCTCTTCCACTGTTCCATTGTATTGTTCCATGTTTCTTTACCACTATGGTTTACGTGTAACTTTCCATGCACACATTGTGAAATGTAATTTCTAAAACTCATTTATGCTCGAAGCTTCACATAAAAAGTATTACTTTAGTCAACATTGTGAGACGCATCTTTTTAAAATCTTTCAAGCTCAAAGTTTCTCCGAAAATGTATGATTTGGGTCGAGTAGGCAACGCTTTGTGAGGCGCATCTTTCTAAACTCATTCATCCACAAACTTTCCATGAAATGTATTTTGTCGAATAAAAACTGCAATGTAAGTAACAAAGCAGGACTTATCGAGAGGTAAAATGTATCGAGGTGACTTGTTGGAACGCTACTGTTATCCAAAGATTAGCCTTTTTGGCGTGGAAAGATCCCATCAAATGACCAAGGCCTATTGTAAGGACATGGATGGGTTGATATCCTATACGAATTAGAGAATATTACTGGCCATGGAAGGCCTGTCCTGATGGTCGTGTTGTCTACAGCTGTTGCCACTGACTGCACGCTGCCTCTCACTACTGCCCGAGTTCAAATCTCGGCCAGGGTATGTGAAAAAGTTTCCAGTGACTTAGTGTTAGGTGGTCGTTTTTTGGCCAGGCACTGCAATATGCCAGAAAAGGTGACAATAACCTAAATTCCAAGATACTGCAGTCAAAAGAAACTACTGATTATTACGAATTTATATGTTAAGACTAGTCTTATGCCATACTTCAAAGTCATACTTCAAATATGACATTGAGCCAATTCGATATTTCGTACTTGATTGCCACGTTACACTTAGCACCCGTAATTTACGAACTGTATCACATAAAATCAAACATTGTACTTTTATCAAATCCTCATTATCTGCTACTGCTGCGCTTTTGCGATGTGTCCTTCGTTTCTTCAACGCCAGTACGTTCTGATCTATATATACAGTATTTACTTGTATTGCTGGGGGAACAGACGAATCTAACATTGCATTTTGGGAAGGTACGAGCTATCACTATTTCCCACTAGAAAAAACCTCTCGTTTAAAGTACTGTTATACATCGCACCCTCAGACACACACATACATACAAATATACTTACACACACACACACACACACACACATGTATATATATATATATATATATATATATATATATATATATATATATATATATATATATATATATATATATATATATATATATATATATATATATATATATATACTCTATATATATCGAGATCTGAGACCCAATGCATACCATATTCAGTACTGTGTACACTAATCAGCCTTACGAGAGTTTATGGTTATTCGGGCTCGAATCTGATTATTGAAGTGCTGCATCATGTTAAAGGTCTTACGGCACTTTAAGAATCTCAGTTTAAGTTTCCTGAAACTTTGCTTGAGTAAAGAACAAAGCACAGTGATCTTCAACACATTTTTTAACCCAATTGGTACAGAATTAGCTCATTCTTTTATAAGATATTCTTATATTATATTGATATGGTTTCTTTTTAAAATTGGCAGTGGTGTCAGGTAAATTGCAATGGAATATTTTAGTTTGTCTAATACTCAACAGGTGTCACCGGTTGAGAATATTGTATGACCTAATGGCATCAATAAAGGCGAATGTGAATGCTTGATCTTCTCTGATCTACACAATTTAACCCTTATGCTGCTGGTGCCTAATATGGCCAGTACAAAATGATGCAAAAACCTGAGAAATGACTAAAACCCTGGCATATGGGTACTCGTCTGAGAGTACTCATCAAGAGCTATCCAATGGATACCAACATGACAGGGTTTAGATGGTTTTCAAAGATTTTTGCATCCTTGTGCTTTGTACAAAAGTAGCCTCAGCATTGGACGGGTTAAAGGGAATGTGTTACTGTATGTGACACGCACTGATTGTCGTGCATTTGCAGACAGGTCTGTAGAACGAGAAAAAAATTGCTGTATGGTTCACAGATTTTCAACAATAAAATATGCTCAAATCTATCTACATGTTTCTATTACGTTTGTGTTTTCTTGATATATGTGCCTTTTTATCTTAATAAAGTATATGACTAGTGGTTGACTATCAATGATAGTTTTTAAAACTCGATTAATGAATAGTTCACACTGAAATTGCTTTAACTGGTAACCTTCACAAAGTGAAATCGTTTTTTGTCTTAAATCCTCCTCTAATGTATCAGTATCATATAAAAGCCCCTTGCTAGCCTAACTCTGCACATCTCAGAAAACTTCTAAGATAATGCAATTTTAAATGCGATTTTGTGGCATTTTCTTCTTGCCTAGCCTACCTATGAACGTAGATATTGGAGAATGCCAATGGAAAAAACGAAAAATCGAATATTTTAACAAATGTTAATAGTATCCGTCATTAAGATGAAACAGTTTTTTTTTGGAATTTCGTTTTTCGTCACATCTATGCCAATTGTGGCTAATTCGTGATTAGCCAGTTGTAAGTAGTGGAGAAATCCGGAGTACTCGGCGAAAACCACCGTCTAACCCCAAGTCACTGGCAACTTTCTCATATGCCAAGGCCGGTATTCGAACCCTGGCAGTGGTAAGGGACAGCGTGCAGTCAGTGGCGGCGCCTTAGAACACACGGACATCAGAGCGACGTATTATTCGGTAACTATAATGAGATATAACCTACACAATAGCATACGTGCCGTTGTCTTCTTTAAACCAGGTTTTCAGATACTAGTATTCTAAAAATGACTCGAGTAGAGTTCTACCTTTAGACTAATCGGACATGTTTTGGGCTACCCTAGTTCAGTACCGAAACCATAGCACCCTTTTTACGGATTTCTAATATTGTATACCGGTGCTAGGGTTTAGTGTCACCTCCTATAAACTATTTCAGCAGGCTTCCGACCAACAACAAGACTTAAGCATTTTGCTTGAATCTGGACGCGTACAAAGAGTTGGGAAACATATCCCCTCTTTCCAGTTACCGACGGCTAGGTATATGTATTGCCGGCATAAATCAAAAGACAGGGCCGTTTAAATTCCAGCTGGTTAATATGTGAATTAATGACACTTTTTTTAAACAAAAAAGCCAAACTTTGGTTTCCGTTCATGGTTTTTATGCTAAACCATCTATGCTAACATACCATTAGAGGATGACATTGAACCTTACATGTGCAACACCGAACATCTGCAAATGCCGTTGCATATAGAAAAATTCAATAGTATTGAACTAGGGCTATTCATGACCAGCGAACCGTTATACGGTGTCTAAATCTAACACATCATGTTTTTGAAAAGACAGAGAGACATCTACAGGAGCAATTTGGAAATCAATAAGCGTGGAAATGCGTGTTCGCAGGGGAGGTTCCCTCTACACTTCACAGCCCTGTTGTCAGGATATTTCTAGTTGGACAAAGGTCATGGTGGTTTGGCCAGACTTCCAATGAGAATGTTATGAAAAACAGCAGTGTTCTAGTTCTACATTTTAGTAGTTATTTATTTTTGATATACATACATGTACATATAAGCATAAGTAAATAAATAAATATTACAAACATGCATGCATACATACATAGATAGATACATACATATCAATTGTCTCCTTTGATTTTCTATTTCCAAGCAGTCACCTATTTGTTTATAAATAAAACACTTTCTGAATGGACCCCGAAGAAATATTTGAGGGCCATAGAAATATCCCATTCTGGGCTCATTGATTAACTTGGTTAATCAACAATACCGAGCTGATTCTCCAGGTTAAACTAGCTTTCCACATCACTGGATATTTCACACATCCTCAATCATGCCTCTAGGTATCCCACAATACTGTAAATTCGGAAAAGATAGTGTTAGTTTAATTTTTGCGTTTTTTTGCATTTGGCCTCAGACGCAAAATTGAAATTCGCAATGATTAGTGCTGCCACTTTAAGTGTATAGCTGGCACTCCATGTTCGCAAAGTTAAAAAACCTAAAAGTCGATTTTCTGTAAATTCGCAAAATTTACTCTACACACTCTTTTGTGAATCTACAATAGCTAGATTGATGTCTGATGATAAAACTACTACAAACTGTTGTATTATTGGCCGAATATCCCTTTGACTTTTTGTTTTGTGTAGTTGAAAATCGCTATTAAATAGATTATCATTGCATCTGATTTTTTGATATAAAAAAGTGAAATTATTTAACAAGTAACAGACATTGGAAACCAAAAGGCATGTGAACTTGAATTTTCTTTTGAATTAATACATAAGCGATGCAGACACCAGTGAAGTTTGGAATTGCTCCGCTCATCGATTGCTTGCTAAGGATTTCTAGTATAGCACGCATCGCTTAACACCACAATTACCGTGGGTATTCTTATATGATTTTATTGTGTGAACATGTTGCTCAAGAACAATACGTGACCTACAAGGCCTGCGACTAGGGAAATACAATATCATATTGTGTTGAGTCCCAATGAATAAGTAATGATTCTATAAAACTAACCTTTATTTATTGACTGGGGGAATCTGTTGGGGTAGGCTATTGCATGGACCCAAGGGTCGTTCTGAGTTCCTTAATCCTCAAAGGAGACATAAAAAATTGTGTATATCACATGTGAAAAACAATTTTTTTGAAACATCCTGCTACTGACTACCAATATTGAGGAGACAGAAGAGGTATAATTTATCAGATGTAAAAATGATATTGAAAGCTAAGTAATCGGGACTGATGGTTTTCAAAATATATTTTTCAAAGTTGTGAAGCAAGACCTAACTGAATGGCCTGTCTGTAGTCTACAATCATTCATCCTATCAGTTCGATATTTCAACACATAATAGACGAAACTGTAAACAGCATTATAAAGGAAAATAGAGTTCTTTATATTATTTCAGGAATGATTTAAAGAGGGTTAGGAATATTTTAGACCATAGTATTGATCTCAATCAAAATTATGGCAATGCAAACATGTTCTGGAGACAAACATGTTGAACGATTTTGATATATATTGAAAGAAAAAAAAGAAATATCTTATGAAACAAGATTTTGAATGTCCAGTATAATTAAACGATGTTATTTTATGTCAGTTATGGACTGATTTATTATTTTTGATCAACACTCTTCTACTTAGACACCAACAATGTGCACACATAATTGTTTCTAAAAAGGTAATAGCTCTTTTGTATATGAGTACTCCCAAAGCCTGACAAATCCAATTATAGCCATATATGAAGAATATTTTAAGAGTAATTGCAAGTACCAACAGGAGCATCACTTTTAGGTCATATTTCTAAAGATATATCTAAAGATATAACACCAAAAAGGGAATTCAATCGCAACAACAAATGGCAACTCTGGAGCAGTCCTGTCAATCAACTTAGGTTTACATATTCAAGGGTACAGTGTTAAATCACACACAAGACAGATTATAAAAAAGAGACATTAGTTCTATCGTTTAGCAAATTTTAGATAAAGCTATTCAGCTCCGGAAATCTAAGGAAACAATGCCTATTGGAGCATACATAGTATCATATATATATATATATATATATATATATATATATATATATATATATATATATATATATATATATATATATATATATATATATATATATATATATATATATATATATATATATATATATATATATTGTGTAATATCTACAGTTTTGCACTGTGACAAATTCATACCTACCCCTGGCAACTGTTAAACACGCCTATTAAGCAATAGAATATCTCATGAAACAAGAAATTAAATGTCCAAAATAACTTAAGCGTTGTTATCGTAGTAACAGTTATGGACTTATTTAGAATTTCTGGTCCAAACTACTCTACTTACACACCCATAATATGTACACATAATTGTCTCTGAAAAGGTAATATCTCTTTCAACTATGAGTACACCCACAGCCTGACAAATCCAAGCAATTACAGCATTATTTGAAGAGAAATTGCAAGTACCAATAGGAGCATCAACTTTAGGTGATATTTCTAAAGATATTTCTAAAAATGTAACACCAATAAGAGAACTTGATTGCAACAACAAATGGCCACTCTAGAACAGCCCTCTCAATGAAGCTAAGTTTACAATATTCAAGGATACAGTGTTAAATCACACACAAGACAATTTACTATAAAGAGGCATTAGTTCATAATGGCTATCATCCTTTAAAAGGGCTTTTCAGGGGATAATGCCTATTGGAGCATACACAGTATCAAATTATATACATCGTGTAATATTAACAGTTTTGCACTGTGACAATTTCATACCTACCACTTTTACTATTAAACACCCCTATTAGGCAATAGAATAATTTTATGACTGGATTGTGACCATCACTACGTTTTCATTTACAAATCTTTGGATAAATGTAGTATATATTTCTTAATAGCAGGGCTGAATGTTAATTATATATTAAAAAAACCCGCGTCTGTGCTCATGAGTCAAAATAGTGGTGAGGTCATGAATTGATCTCCGTCCATGAGTGCAGCTCTATGCTTTAGTGTATGTTTATTGTCATATAGTTTGTAGTGTGATATCCCATAGGTGCTTTCTACACGATTTTTATCACACAGTTTAAGAAGAGTTTGTTTTACTTGTTTTACCGTCTCAGATAAGGTTCTGAAAAAAGAAAACCAAGTCACAATCAATCTCTAGTCTATCATTTATTGTCAACGTAACTAATACCAAAGTAAACTAATTCAACGTCATAAAATGTTTACAGCCCATTGACCAAGCAAGGATATGTTTTAATAACATAAGGTAATGACTGGAAAAACTTAAATGTCATTTTCTAAGCCTTCTCTGTGACAGCTGTTAGACTTTGTAGTTATGATAAAAGATAAAATTATAAAAAATGTAGTCATCATGATTTGATATTGTTATCAAATCAAGCAAAAGCAAATTATGATGAATGAAAGGGTATATGCAAAATTTTAAACTTTTAACGCATATACGTACATATGCTTTGAGCGACTATTCGATATATACAACAAGAATCCCCATGTTTGCGCATGATCTCTACCCCCAGTAATTTGTCATCATTAAAATAAAATGCCTTGATTTTTAAATCCTCCCTAATCTCAATTTTCGTAAAATTCAATCTCGATGTTTCATATTCAACATAGAACAAACACAAACAAAATCTTTCAAAAGGTGATTGGACTTATATGCCTACACATAGCAGATGATACTTTATGTGAAGTTGTAATACTTTACCTGCATGAAATGATCCTGGATTTCAGTTTCTGTACGAACGAACTTGGAGAGGCGGACACCATATATAGTGCCATCAAACTTATTGTATTGGGGCGCATGCATGCTGCTACTCTCTCCAATGAGGAATGCAGGGTTTGTGTAATAATTCTTTACTCTCCCAGATGCAGAAGCTTAAATAATGAAACAGAAGTTTTTTCAGTACTTAGTTAAATTATATGAATAAAACCAATGTTCATGCATTTAAATAAATCATAGTACATTTAAGTATTATATGTATCAAAATTGCCCTGAAATTGAACAAACTGTAATTCAAATAAGTATGGTATTGTGATAATTTCATTGGTCTTACAATTTGCAGGTTTTTATGCCTATATGAAATGATCAGTTTGGAATTGTCATTGAACATGAAAACACATTGGTGTCTTTAAATGATGCTTTATAACGTGGCTATAATTTTTTAGGTTAATGTAGAGAATGATGTGAACTTACCGCTGTAAACAACGCGTCCATCAATGTACAGTTTGTTCTCAGTGGGTGTGACCATGAAGACAAAATAATGGAGGTCACGATCCGACTCACCAACGCGACCACCAGATGCCGTACTATTCTTTCTCAGGATATAGATGGAAAACTTGCCGTTCGCATACTTAGGCATACCATAGCTGCCTGGCAGAACCACAACATAGCCACGGTTCAACTTGTGTGCCTTGGCCCATATCTCCAGTGTTAGGGGGCCGTTCAGTCTGAGGGAGGGTACATTCGGTATGTTAATGCCACCTGCGTTGACATACAGGCCCACCGCCTGGCATGAGTCTGATGATCGTATGAACTGTGCGTCAGCTGTCATGGTGCCATGGTGGCCTGAACCACTAAGGTCTGCCACACTGGAACCTTTGACAATGGTTCCAGGTGTTCTGTCATAAAACTGCATCAGAAGAACCACACCAGGTCCATTGCTGAATGGTGCTGGACAAGCTAAAATGAAATTCAACTCTTTTAGTAATTAGTAAGAACACCCGTCTTTATATGGCTATCAATCTCCCAGTATTTAATCAAGGCAGTCACATTAAGCAGCTTTCTACTTTATAAAGCTTTTACTGCGATACTATCTAAACCACACACTTATTAGCAGAGCTCTTCTACCGTCAAGTTCAATCACCACCCCAAGAGAACGTTACATTTGCAAACATCCAAAAAACATAGATCGACAACTAACTTCAAATATCTGACTGGCGTTTGCCTAGAAATATGCCAGAAACATTACACGTTAACACAAATTAGGATTTATCATAGTTCCTCGCATTACTGCCCTTGTAAACATGATCAACAAGACACATCTCATATCATTTGATAACATTGATAATCTGGGAAGCACAACACTAATATAATTTAATGACACTTCTCTGACGTATGTGAAGTGTATATGTAGGGTCACACAAAACTGATTGCAAGTAAATGCTAGTAATATTATAAAATAGTATTCTTAAAATCTTACCATTGCATCCACCTTTAAACCAAAGCCCTCCCTGGCATGGATGGACCTGCAAAAATAAATGTTAATGGAAAATTATTTGCGAATTGCAAAGCCATACATACACTCAATGTTCATGTATTTGAATAAATCACAATACTTTAGGTATTAAAATGGTTTAAAATCGTCCTGGAATTGAACAAACTGTAATTCAAATAAATATGGTATTGTGACATTTTCACCAAGCACAAATATACACTCAATGTTCACTCACACGTGTATGTATGCATGTATGTATGTATGTATGTATGTATGTATGTATGTATGTATGTATGTATGTATGTATGTATGTATGTGAATTTTGTATTTTCAATATTCCCACCATCATATGAGTTTTACCATATACATATATTTCTGAGAGAGAGAGAGAGAGAGAGAGAGAGAGAGAGAGAGAGAGAGAGAGAGAGAGAGAGAGAGAGAGAGAGAGAGAGAGAGAGAGAGAGAGAGAGAGAGAGCATGTACTCACCATAATGTAATATATGCTACTAGCAATATTTTGCAGAGTACTGCACTTCTTCTCAGTGATGTAGCCACGAGTGAATTGGCACTTCTTGCCCTTCTGGTCGTAGTTGAAAGAATAACATGGCGATGATTGTGTGCAACGAGACGCACAATCTATCATGCTTACTGCAGTTGCAGTATCACTTATGTTACTGGATGCACTTCCCTGGCCGCACGGAGACCTAAAATGAAATGAAGATCCCAATGCAAAGTGGATAATGGCCAGTAATGTCCCCAAAAATACATATGTATGAGAATGTTCCATCGCTGCAGTAGAGAATGGTTGGGTGGTGAAATGCATATGATTCAAAAGCTTAACTGGTAAGTATTTGTAATCAATTAGGCACTATAGCAACCAAACAATGACATAGCCTCGCAATGAATAGACATATCCATAATTATCAGCATAAATTACTGGTATATTCAGAAGCATGAAAGCATGACCTAATCGATGATATTGGGTTTACCCCGTTGCACTATAACAAGAGAATGCCTAATATATATATATATATATATATATATATATATATATATATATATATATATATATATATATATATATATATATATATATATATTATATATATCATATATATATATATATATATATATATATATATATATATATATATATATATATATATATATATATATATATATATATATATATATATACATATATACTTTTGGGACAGCATTAAGCTGTACCAGAAGTCGATCGACTTTTGGGACAGCATTAACTGTACCAAATGTCGATCGACTTTTGGGACAGCCTTTAAGCCTGTACCAATCGACGATTGGTACAGGCTTATTTTCAGATCTGAGTCCTTGGTATGGATAATACGCCTATTGTTTTTTAATATCAATTTGACTTTAATTTTATCAAAATGATTATATTCAGACTTATTTTGAGTGTATAACTGTATTGACCTCCATATATTCAAAACTTAGACAGGGAGGGACTGAT
>OZ012690.1:31950746-31995746 GCA_963942565.1 Maea johnstoni
CAAAGATATCTGAGTGTCCTGAAGGGTGGTTTTTGTGTTTGTGAGTGTCCAGATGACACCCAGTCGCCCTGCTGGCTAGGTCAATACATGTAAATACACACACAAGGTAACATCAGCTCAAAACACGCCCAAATAAAAAAAACTTTAAGTTGATGCATGTACTAGTATATGAAGGTGAATTTACAAATGAGTGCTATCATGCCATACATGGTATTAAAAAAATCATTCACTTTTGGCCAATTTCAGATATATCCACCAATACAATATATCCAACTATAA
Organism: Maea johnstoni; assembly: GCA_963942565.1. NCBI lineage: Eukaryota > Metazoa > Annelida > Polychaeta > Spionida > Magelonidae > Maea > Maea johnstoni. Next base: position 31,951,026 of record OZ012690.1, read on the forward strand.
CAAATGCATGCCTCTGAGTTATCAATGAATTAGATTCATTACATTCCAATGCACCAATTCCATCAAAGGTTAGTACAAGTATCTTCATTCATAATACAAATCTATATTCAGTGAAAAAAAATGTAATATGGCAAATCTGAATGAAAAACAAAGTCCTTTTACCATTGAACGTCAAAGGAAATATATGTTAGTTAGACTTATTTGCAGAAGTAATTTCGTTAATCTCCGGACAGCCCACGTGAATTGATTTGGTTGTTTGGCTTTCCTTGCATTCAATAGCTCAAATGTTTGTATGTATACCTATTGACTGTACAACTGGTACAGAACACACACGCTTACTATCGTAAACAGTGATAAGACTACTTACAGAAAATGAAACAGGATGTAATTCGAATGTTAAAGCAAGGAATTACCTTCAAACTGTGGAGATGAATACGGCTATAGTCCAGACCACTAATTGACACAAACTTAAATTGGGTACATTTCTGTAGCCACAGCAAAAAACCCATGTTTTGCACATAGCATTATAATTATACTTGTTTGTATGCATCAGTGGGAGTTAATCTCATACCTGTTCATGCGATTGATGTTAATGCATGGTATTCTCAAGACTACCATCTAATGGGGAACCTAGTTACATCTGCAAACTGCTTTCACTTGACAGAAGGCTTTTATCTAGGCTACATGGATAATACATTTCCTAATTCTCTATATATCGCTGTACATGTTCTTGTGTGTCTAAGATTTTCTTTGAATGCAAGATCGCAGAGTATACAATTCTTTTTTGTGTATATGCATTGTGTAAGGATGATATGTCACATTTTAGCATACTGCATCTTCAAATCAGTTTAGCCATATCCTCTCATTCGCTCATCATAGATGGGTCAATCTGGAAGAAGTGCCACCATGTGAGGTATTTCGGTACCTGTAGGGTTCTGCATTAATAGATGTACTGTGTCTGCAGTTTATTAGTTGTACGCCAATGTTCATTTTTTAAACTGCAAGCAACATCCCAGACCCTTTGTTTCAATGCATTGTACTCTTACTAGAGTAGTCATATAAAATCGCCAAGGAGAACGAATTTGGCATATACTTCTAAAATTTCTTTTATGGGACCCATTCGTTCCACATACTTTTTGCAATATTTTCATTAAACAATGAGGCACATTTCTCATATGAGTTATTCTATCATACTCCTAGTTCGCCATAGCTTAGATAACATAGGCATTAATTGTTTTTAAAGCAACGTTATACATTTAGTAACCGATGCCATTTATCCAGATTGAATCAAAGGCCTTGGCCACATCGTAATATGCTACAAAACCTTTTGGATTGGTTGATTTCTATATGGCCGTGGCCTTATGTAAAATGTAGGCAAAATAGGGGCATGACTGACCCTAGCTTTTCTCTTAAGAAGCTTTTTAATGCCTTATATATATATATATATATATATATATATATATATATATATATATATATATATATATATATATATATATATATATATATATATATATATATATAACTTAATATATATATATATATATATATATATATATATATATATATATATATATATATATATATATATATATATATATATATATATATTAAGTTATATATTAAGTTATATATATATATATATATATATATATATATATATATATATATATATATATATATATATATATATATATATATATATATATATATATATACATGCATACATACATACATACATACATACATGTGGGAAACGGCCTTTAGTGAATTTCCCATACAAATTAGATAGCATTACCCGGTAGTTATATCCTTCCACCGTCTCTAAATGTGTATCTCCCATTTTAGATGTGTTTAAATTCTTTAATATAACCTTTCATCGTGTAAATACCATGACTGTTGTTTTGAAAGTGTTTACTTGTAACATATTGTTACCGTTCAGACCTGCCATCTGGCGCATGGATCATGAATTGAATATACTGGAGAAATTCCGTGGAACATGAGGGAAAATTCAATAATATGCTTGAAATTAACATTTTAAGAAATTCCTTTCAAAGATATCTGGGTGTCCTGAAGGGTGTTTTTTGTGTGTTTGAGTGTCCAGATGACACCCAGGCGCCCTGCTGGCTAGGTCAATACATGTAAATACACACACAAGGTAACATCAGCTCAAAACACGCCCAAATAAAAACGTTAGTTTATAATGGGAAAGATAGGGAACGATCTCACAAGACAGAATTACACAGTTGTGTGTGTGTATTTATGTTGGAACGGGAGTTTTATCCTTTTAATTTAGCCTACTTAAGTGACAAATACACCACAGGTAAGGAACGCTTAATGCCCATTTGAATTGACATATTCCCCTGCATAGTATGGAGCATTCCCAAAGCTGTTTCCCAACATACTAATACCGTTCTGGCCTGCCATCTGGCGGATGAATCATGTGTTGAATACAACTTTTGATGAAAAATGGAAAACCTCTATTGATTATTTTAGAACCAACTTGTCCACAAAACATAGTTGGTATATTAAATGGACACATGTACTTGAATAAATATGAATTTCACCCAGGTTGGATGTACTGTAGACAACATCATAAGATTTTAGAATGTCACCTTTCTTTATGTATTTCTGTATACTCATAATGCTATGAAATTTGTTTAATTTTCATATTTTCTTGAATGACTATGGAGAAGAAAAATCCTGTTGCACATCTGTGCAATTCGAAATTCAAAAAAGAATGTGTTGAATACATACTCGAGACATCCCATATCGAACAGTAGAGGAATTGCAATTGTAGAATGATTGGAGCAAATTACCGAAATGTGCGGTAATTGTTAAATCGCCATTTAATTCGCTGTAATGGTATCGTTCGAGTCGTTATCGTTCCGCGCACAGTCGTTGGGCGTCGATGTGAGCGACCAGGTGCATGCTCAAAAAAATCACATTTGAAAATCTAGCGCAGTGATTCGCTCATTTTTAACAACGAGATCGCAATGAATTCGTTTGAGGCTTAGACATGCTGATGTAGTTTCAGTAACATTGCAATCACATCCCAATTTGTGAAATCAAGCGTGGGAACGTTGTTGACGGTGTGATAAAGATACCATAACAGTGAGCGCCAGAATGTTACGCGATGACACGTTCCAATGATGTAGAAATGAGATTGCCGCCGCCATGCCGATTCTGAAAGTGACCAAGCGCAAGAAAGGGTTTAATGCTCCCAAGCAAGTCCAACCGAAGACCAGGGCAACCATGGGTCGCAACTCCAGGAAGGATACGGTTGCAGAGACCACTTCTTCATCATCGGCACGAAAGTGGACGAAGTTGAAGCCTTGGGGGATGGAGACAAGACGTGGAGTCAAAACAGCAATCCGTCATCATCATCATAATCCCAGTTAAAGTATTATCTGCACTTGCGCAGCACGAACTTGATTATTAAACAACTGTTTATTCATATTGAAGTCACTAAAGTTCTTAAGAAATTCGTTCCACATACCTTTTGCAATATTTTCATTAAACAATGAGGCACATTTCTCATATGAGTTATTTTATCATACTCCTAGTTCGCCATAGCTTAGATAACATAGGCATTAATTGTTTTTAAAGCAACGTTATACATTTAGTAACCGATGCCATTTATCCAGATTGAATCAAAGGCCTTGGCCACATCGTAATATGCTACAAAACATTTTGGATTGGTTGATTTCTATATGGCCGCGGCCTTAAGTAAAATGTAGGCAAAATAGGGGCATGACTGACCCTAGCTTTTCTCTTAAGAAGCTTTTTAATGCCTTATATATATATATATATATATATATATATATATATATATATATATATATATATATATATATATATATATATATATATATATATATATATACATGCATACATACATACATGCATACATACATACATACATGTAGGAAACGGCCTTTAGTGAATTTCCCATACAAATTAGATCCTTCCACCGTCCCTAAATGTGTATCTCCCATTTTAGGTGTGTTTAAATTCTTTAATATAACATTTCATCGTGTAAATACCATGACTGTTGTTTTGAAAGTGTTTACTTGTAACATATTGTTACCGTTCAGACCTGCCATCTGGCGGATGGATCATGAATTGAATATACTGGAGAAATTCCGTGGAACATGAGGGAAAATTCAATAATATGCTTGAAATTAACATTTTAAGAAATTCCTTTCAAAGATATCTGAGTGTCCTGAAGGGTGGTTTTTGTGTTTGTGAGTGTCCAGATGACACCCAGTCGCCCTGCTGGCTAGGTCAATACATGTAAATACACACACAAGGTAACATCAGCTCAAAACACGCCCAAATAAAAACGTTAGTTTATAATGGGAAACATGGGAACGATCTCACAAGACAGAATTACACAGCTGTGTGTGTGTATTTATGTTGGAACTGGAGTTTTATCCTTTTAATTAAGCCAGCTTAAGTGACAAATGCACCACAGGTAAAGAACGCTAAATGCCCATTTGAATTGACACATTCCCCTGCATAGTATGGAGCATTTCCAAAGCTGTTTCCCAACATACTAATACCGTTCTGGCCTGCCATCTGGCGGATGAATCATGTGTTGAATACAACTTTTGATGAAAAATGGAAAACCTCTATTGATTTTTTTAGAACCAACTTGTCCACAAAACATAGTTGGTATATTAAATGGACACATGTACTTGAATAAATATGAATTTCACCCAGGTTGGATGTACTGTAGAAAACATCATAAGATTTTAGAATGTCACCTTTCTTTATGTATTTCTGTATACTCATAATGCTATGAAATTTGTTTAATTTTCATATTTTCTTGAATGACATCTGTGCAATTCGAAATTTAAAAAAAAATGTGTTGAATACATACTCGAGACATCCCATATCGAACAGTAGAGGAATTGCAATTGTAGAATGGAGCAAATTACCGAAATGTGCGGTAATTGTTAAATCGCCATTTAATTCGCTGTAATGGTATCGTTCGAGTCGTTATCGTTCCGCGCACAGTCGTTGGCCGTCGAAATGAGCGACCAGGTGCATGCTAAGAAAATCACATTTGAAAATCTAGCGCAGTGATTCGCTCATTTTTAACAACGAGATCGCAATGAATTCATTTGAGTCTTAGACATGCTGATGTAGTTTCAGTAACGTTGCAATCACATCCTCACCTTCATACCCAATTTGTAAAATCAAGCGTGGGAACGTTGTTGAGGGTGTGATAAAGATACCATAACAGTGACCGCCAGAATGTTACGCGATGACACGTTCCAATGATGTAGAAATGAGATTGCCGCCGCCATGCCGATTCTGAAAGTGACTTGGAAGCGCAAGAAAGGGTTTAATGCTCCCAAGCAAGTCCAACCGAAGACCAGGGCAACCATGGGTCGCAACTCTAGGAAGGATACTGTTGCAGAGACCACTTCTTCATCATCGGCACGAAAGTGGACGAAGTTGAAGCCTTGGGGGATGGAGACAAGACGTGGAATCAAAACAGCAATCCGTCATCATCATCATAATCCCAGTTAAAGTATTATCTGCACTTGCGCAGCACGAACTTGATTATTAAACAACTGTTTATCCATATTGAAGTCATTAAAGTTCTTAAGAAATTGTTGGTGGGCCCCCTTCATATAGGTGTCAGAATCTCGGAATTCTGACATCGTAATGCAGTCGTTGATGTCACAACACTGTGTTCTCGATCGCTATGCATAGGTGTTTACATCCTCATATACTTGTCTCTGTCAGTGTTACTTCCTATTGGTGGCAATCTTATCGCAACATAATCTTAGACATTTTCGATACAGATCATCCGTCTGTCGCTACCATATCGCATGACAATCCTTAGGGGTAGCAACATATCTCTTTTGGAATCGTCATCCTACCCTATTAAATCGCTAGTAACATGAATTGGGGCAATTTTTACAGACATGACAGCGATCTAGGAAATATTAGATCGATACGGTCGCAAACAAAAAACTGTAGATGTGGGAAACGGCCTTAAAACCCTCTCTTGCATTTGGTCACTTTCAAAATCGTTATCACATCGTTAACGACGTTGCCACGCTTGATTTCACAAATTGGGTACGAAGTTGAGAATGGGATTGCGACGTTACCAAAACTACAGCGACATGTCTAAGACAAAAACAAATTCATTGCGATCTCATTGCGAACAATGAGCGAATCACAGATTTTCAACAGCGATTTTTTTGAGCATGCTTGAAAAAATCGCAACACCTAGTCCCTCACTGCGACGTGCAATGACCTAGTCCAGTCAATCTACGCTGAAAATGGCCTAACCTAGAACAAATTGCTACAGAATGTTTTTTTGCTTTGACTGGTTAATTGGACCTAGCTGAACATTATATCAAAAGTTTCCTGAAAGTTACCCCCCCCCCCCCCCTGAGGACCCTCATTTGCATATTTTCACCTAAAAATGGCCAAAAACATATGATTTGGGGGATTTCTTCAGCAATTTTTTGTTTTTGAGAGTTGAACCTCCAATGTTGGCATGTATGTACTACAGATGTGGTTTGACATTGCTATGAATTTTTTTTCCTAAAATGCATCCTAGGGTCAAATTTGGGACAAAAATGTTTAGAAAATGCTAAAAACAGACATTTTTTGCTACGTTGCTGATGAAAGAAGCCACCCTACAGACTCAAAAAAAATTTAACACCAAGGTTTAAGATTAAAAAACTGCCCTAGATTGTACTAAGACCAAGAAAAATAATATCGGTGATATTTTGGTAAAACCTGATTTTTGGGGCATTTTAAATGAAAAATGAACTGAAACATACAGAAATGGTGCTACACATGTTATCGGAGAAGACACCGACATTCTGGTGTTACTTTTTTACCATGCTGAGGAGGACATGGGTGATTTGTTATTTCGATCAGACAAAGCTGTGAAACCAGATAAGAACACTAAAATTAAAAAGTGGCATATCAATGCTCTGCAAAGTTCTCTGCCATTGGGGGTTGTGACACAACTTCAAGGCTGTACGGGATTGGCAAAGGACTACTAGTGAAAAAGGCAATGTCAAACTCTTCATTTGCAAAGCAGCTGGAGTGAATTTGATACATAAAGCTTCAGTATTTTACTCAGTATAGTTTAAATCTGAGGTCAATAAGTACATTTTTAAGGTGGGTCCAGCACTTTTCTTACTGTCGGATAGCCAAAATTGGTTTTTGGCATTTCTAATCCCAGGTTGAAGTTTCTCATAAGTTGGCTCAACTCAAATTATGCAATTCCCTAGCTAAGTGCCATTTTGAAAGAAAAAAAACACTAAGTCATCCAAATCCAGTGTAGGCACATGGTAAGTGCTAATTTCCACGTGGGTTTATTTACTAACATCCTCGCAGGGGTTTCAGCTAATTACCCTCTTGGCTTCGGGAGTCTGAATATATAATGAGTGAGCTACCCCCCAACCCTTATACCCGTGAACTCTCAATTAGCATATTTACTGAATAGTACTTAGACTGCCCCTCTCACATTTGGACTCTACACACTGAATTGTTCCTTCTCGGTGCAAATCTAACTTTGTGTGATATTGCACTAGCCTCTACTTTTGAACAAAACTTTCTCTTTGTACCTGAAGGAAAGGTTATACTTGTTTAGATACTGCAGAGGAAATATATTTGGAATAAATCATCAAAACTACATTGTAAACTAACGCTAATTTTCATGAATGTTTTTGTGAATTCAATTTGATAAAATGAACTTATATTGTACTTGTCCAAATTGGTTAATATCTTGTGTGAGTGGTCTCTGTACCACTTCAGCCTCTCTTACTACAGCCCCTTTATTGTCAGCAGCAGAGCTTGAGGTAATATTACATTTCCTAGCCCTAACTCTCTCTCTATAACATTCACCTTTAGAAACTTTCTCTTTAGGCATTTCTAGATACATTCAGATGACTATCTTTGACAGTATATCCTAGTGTAAGTGTTTCTAGTTAGTCAAACATGCTCGAAGGATCCCTTCAGAACTAAAGAAGATACCATCTCTCTGTTAATGAATGGCCATTCATTGATTCAGTGTGTGGTCTCTTGACTAGACTCTCATCACTCATGCATGAATAGCCTGTGTATTATCACCAGGCAACACACTACGTCACTTTGGCGGGAAAGTGCAGCTTAAGCTATCTAAGGAGATTCCCTCAAGTAGCTGTGATAAAACCAATCAAATCTCAGAAATGATGAAAACAATTTTGTAATTTATGATGTAGATGTCATGTCAACATCATAAAGATGTCAACTACCATGACAGAATCTACTTAACTCCTCCCATTTCCCTGTCATTGGACCATTTCCACATATGGGTGGAAAATTGGCTTTTCTGAAGAGTTGATTTATAGCAAAAGTGGGTTGCTCTCTGAAGTTACCCCTTCCCATTGAAATGACATACAATGACACATTCACCCCTGTGGTCATCACCACTAATAGAGCAACTGAACGGTGTCTGGGAATTTCAATAGGTTGCCCACTTCCTGAGATAAGGGGGAAATTAATTCATTTCTATAGAAGGACCACCCCCAATTGGCTTTGACACTAAATATCTCCCATAGGAATGCAAATGATATAAATCCAAGACACCGTATACTAGGCACATGTAGGTACTTAAAATCCATCCAAGTTAAATGGGTGTTCTGACCCTCTGCTGTGAGCTTAGAGTGATTTAATTGAAAAAACACCCTTTTACATTTTTCTCAATAAAACTCTGAAATTCAAGAAAAAATAAATCAAATTAGCATTGTGTGGTAGCTGAAAAGGTCTTCTTTCAGGAAATATATAGTTTACTGGTCTTACAATCCCTTACAAGCTGTCAATGAAGTAAATGCTAGCTAATGTCCTTAGTGCTGGACCCACCTTAAGTAAAGGTCAAAGTTCAAATCAGTGAAAAATGCCTTGTAATGGCAGGAAATGATCTGCATTTGATAACCGTTGGTTAGAAACCAGATTGTACATGAGATCTCTTGCTTTTCCAGTAAATTTCATTACACTTCATATTTCCACCTCAAGGATTATATCTAAGGTTAACGAGTTCATTAAAAGGTCAAGATCTACCATCAAACCGCAGGAAAATGCCTTACATGGACCAGATTCAAGCTGAATGTGATACAATTAGGTTAGAAACCAGCTGTTTAGGATGAAATACACTTTTCCAGTAAAACTATATCCACACACACACTTGTTGTCCAGAGTATTGAATCAAGGGTCAAAGTCCAGGTCAAATTTGATACTACCCTGGAAAAAAGACCATTATCAGTCTTTTATAGATTTAATTAACTGCATGAGGAGAAGACTATAATTGTTATTTATGAAAAGTTTTTATTTAAGAAACAACTTCAACTTTGCAATCATTCTGTTTACAGTGGTGCTTTCATAGCACTAGTATAACCAATACCAAATAGTGGTAATGAAAGTCACGTTAAATGTTTGATATGTAGGTCAAAATCCAGCAAAAATGTCTTGTATTGGCACTTTCTTGAAGTTATTTAAGTCCTCCATTCAACAGTAGTGATTGAATTTAAGACAAAGTCATGGTCAAACGTACCGATTAGTATTCTAACAGCACTATGGGGACCTACTTAGAGTATTCCTACTACAATAACGTGGTCCATTCACAAGATTTTCAAAGCTGCAACTCGCAGAATGGTAATTTTGACCAACACAAGCCCATTTTCTTTCTGGAATTCTGTCAGTAACAGGGCTCAATATGAAGGGCCTGGGACAAGTAAAAAAATTCAAAATGGAAGGGCAGGTGAAAATCAGATTGTGCTTTAATGAAATTTACTGAAAAAGTGTGTCTCATCATAAAATCAGGTTTCTAACCAACTTTAATCAAATGCAGCTCATTTCCTGTCCATACAAGGCATTTTTCACTGATTTGACCTTTGACCTCTACTTAAAAATGTACTTATTGACCTCAGATTTAAACTTTACTGAGTAAAATAGTAAATCTTTGAGTATAAAATTCACTTATTGATTGTATTTAACCCTAAAAATCGAGTTTCTTATCAAATGCAGCTTGTTTCAGGTCCAAACAAAGCATTTTAAGGATTTTGAACTTTGACCTTGACATTTGACCTTGAAAAATAAGGCTAAAAAATTGGAGACATATTTTTTTGAAGTCCTCATCCAAAAGTGGTCTAGAAACACCATGTCTCCAACAATTAACATGAACTTCCCACGGAAACTACATAAGCTGCCAGACTATATCTATTTTGAGTAAAATCCGGGATTATTTAATGTCAAAAGTCTATTTTCAGTAAAATCGGGGACCAATTCATCTCATGATGTCATAATGACATCATATCATGATGGAAGTAGCCTTATTTGAAAGATTTATATCCCATTCCTATCAGATATGGACCTTAAAAGCACCCATTAAGACATTTTCTGTACATTGACTTCTGACTTGGTGGCCATTTTAAATTTATGCAAATTAGGGCCCTTAGAGGGGGTAACTTTCGGGAAAACTTTTGATATGATGTTCAGTTAGGTCCAATGAACCAGTCAAAGCAAAAAAACTTTCTGTAGCAATTTGTTCTAGGTATTTCATAATTTGACTGGACTAACCGTGCGCAGTACCATAACAAAGGAACCATTATAAATTAGATTGCGATTAAACAACGACTGCACACGGTAATTCGTTCTACAATCGCAAAATAAGGTCGTAGATGTGGGAAACAGCCTTTAGGGTTCGCCATAACAACCCTGCAGACACATTCGCAAGTGTGTTTGACATTTTCCTTGCGGTTGCATGCTGATGGCCGCGGTTCACCACAATAAAAACCAACTTTCGCAATCATGATAAACTGTGGGGACAGCCGTGACCTTGAGACCTGGCCTTTAGCGATGTAGACACCAGCGGACATTGGAATTACTACACTTATTGATTGATTGCTAAAAACTATACCACATGTAGCGTGGCCTTGAGACCTGGCCTTTAGCGATGTAGACACCAGCGGACATTGGAATTACTACACTTATTGATTGATTGCTAAAAACTATACCACATGTAGCGTGACCTTGAGACCTGGCCTTTAGCGATGTAGACACCAGCGGACATTGGAATTACTACACTTATTGATTGATTGCTAAAAGCTATACCACATGTAGCGTCACGTCACAATTACCATAGGCAGTCCTATGTTGTTTTATTTTGTAAAAATGTTGCACAGGAACAATGCGTGACCTAGGAAGCCTGTGACGAGGGAAATACAATATGACATTGCGTTGAGTCCCAATGAATAAGTAATGCTTCTCTACAACTAACCTTTACTTGTCAAATGAAGAAATATGCCGAGTGTGATTTAATTGTAAAGACCCGAATTCATATTGGATATTGTGTTGAGTCCAAATGAATAAGTAATGATTCTCTAAATCTAAACTTTACTTGTTGAATGGGGAAATCTGCGAAGTGTGATTCAATTGTAAGGACCTGAACTGTGCATATCATAAATTGATCTTGGAAAAGGATTTGTGCGCAGCACAAACTATCTAGAAAATCCTATCATAGTGATATACTAGTAATTGTCTATTTTGTCTCTCCATTTAGAGTATATCTTGCAAAGTAAATTTTCTCTGGAGCAATTTAGACTCTGTAAAGATTACATTCGTTGAGATTTAGATATCTAGGAGACAATTTTTGGATCGTGGGGCATCATTTGATATATCTTTTCATTCCAGCAATGTCTTAACCTTATTGATCAAATTTCCATATTTTAGGATATTCGTCATAATTCCATATTTCAAGATTATACTACCAATTAAATAGCAACTAAAAGTAGACAAGATGAAATTCACTGAAAGCATTCCCCACAACAATAAAAGGAAAAGGAGAATTTGATTAAAGAACAAGCCCTGCGGGGAGTCTGCTGGCAGTTAAATTGCACTCAGAGAATGGAGTTATATTCAAAGGAAAATATGAAATATTAATATCACTGATTCTTCAGTGGCAGCACAACCCTAGAAAAACGATGCGAAACCAATTATCTTTAATCATTGGTTAATGCAGGTGGTTAATGTGGGTAAACAATCAAACATTTTTTAAATTTATAGAATTTTTGTTTATTCATTACATGCCAGCTATGACAATCGCATACTATAACATACTACTGTGTCCCTATGAATACTCGCAGTTGAGAATTCTTACAATAAATATAGATGGGTTAATGTGACCTCCATTCTAAAGACATTAGAATATCTGGGAGGATTTTCCTGAAAAATGAATATGTTACATGGAATAGTATTAGGACCATTGCGTTACCAATAAGTGCCAATCTTTCTCAAATTTTTCCATATTGTGTGTAATTTTTGCCAAATATTTTGCATGTATATATTCTTGTCTCAATAAATTTTTGAAACAGAAGAAATTTGGTGTCTTGTTTTTCAACTTTGCAGAATATATAGTTACTTTGGCATATAGAATAATTTTTGAAATCAGGCAACTTTTGTGGATATCACCCGTGATGATGCTATTTGATGTTAAAGTATAATTCGGTACACCTATCTGATTTATCCAGCGTTCGACATCTGACCAGAGTTTGATTGATTTTCTCACAATATAAAAGCATATGTGCATTGCTGTCGTTTGTTGTTTCACACATATTGCATAAAGGGTTTTCTTTTATACACATTTTATGTAAACGGTCATTTGTAAAAAATCTCTGGTGCAGTGAAATTGAACATATTTTGCATAGGTATCTGGTATTAACACGCTATGTCGCTTGAAAGATTTAGATATTTCAGATGGTATTAACTCAACATCATCGCAGATGTTCCATTTTGCACAATTTTCTTCAATTATATTGTAATGTCTACCTTGTAAGATACGATAGAGATTTGAAACCCCTTTTCTATCTTTGTTGGTAATGATATTAAGGTAGCTATTTCTTGGGAGCGGTGTTTTGGATTGTGGAAAGTCTTTATATCTCAAAAAATTTTGGATTTGTTTACAGAAACCACCATATTCTAAAAAGTTAGTTTTTAATTGAAACTTTTCTTGAAACTCTTTTAAATTCAATGGTTTGCCATAAGTGTCAACAATGTCATTTATGGTTCTGATTCCTTGGTCAAACCATTTTCTTTTAAAATTGAGTTTCAATTTGGGGTTAAACCATAGTGGTAACTCATGTATTACATCCATTTGGACCATGATGTCTGTTTTAAATAAAACGTTGTAGCTTATAATGAAATCATGCCAAAAAAGGATTGTATATAACTTCTTTAGTAGATCTGGTCCAAAGGTAAAAGCATCATATATGCCCCAGAGGTTTGGAAAGACAGTCCACTTTGAATCGCTTCTAAGCAGCCTCTTGGCCCAGCCAAGTTTCAAAGACATATCAAATTTTTCCAGGTTATGTAGTTTCAAACCGCCGTCAAATATTTCAGCCTCTATTATTTCCTTCCGGAATTTTGGAGGTTTGTTATTCCAAAGGAATTTTTTGAAAATTGAGTTCATTTCTTCAAAAAGACTTTTTTTGGGACTAGGAAGGGACAGGAGCAGGTGGGTGATTTTAGATAAGAAAAGTGATTTGATGACAGTGACTTTGCCGTAGGGGCTTAATTTCATGATGCCCTGCACATGTCAAAGCTTTCACAGTAGTCACAAAAAGGCCCTACCATCTAGGTGCATGTAATATCTGCCTAATAAAGGCATACTTTGGGCGAATTTCAAAGGGTGCAAATGCAAAAAATAAAAACAAAACAACAACTATTGATTTATAAATTTGTACTTAACTGGAAAGTACCCGCCCTGCAGATAGTAACCATGAAATATTTCAAATTGACAAAAAAGATCAGAGCACCTAGATATCTGATTGCAAAATCACTCATGATTAATTCTAGTTCTATCTTGGGCGTCTTCGCATCTTGTTCGTAATTTCAAAACGCTACGAGTATTCTCGAGGGTAGGGTAGTGAAGGTACTGCATTCTACACGAACTACGATCTTGCAGTTGGTAGACCCTGCCTATGCTGCCGCTCAGGAACACGTTGAGACCAGAATTTGGAATTTTCATTTTTTGTCAGTTTTTTTTCTGCCAAATTGCGGCTAGGGTGTATTTCGGCAGTTGTAACAGGTGGAGGAATTAGAGAAATCCTTTTTCTTTCGTTTGGCAATTCTTTTAATGAAACTACGAGGAATTATCATTTTTGGTCAGTTTTTCTGCCAAGTTGCTGCTAGGGCGCACGTAAGTAGGTGTGGATGATAGGGAAACCAATCCGCCGCTTGGTTTCAAGTCTAAGGCATTAATCTTTCATGCCCCAGCAGGGACTCAAATTCGGACAGGCTCGAGAGACAGCTAGCAGCCATTGGCAATGCCGTGGTCCGCACGGCAGGCCAGGGCGAAGGTCAGTGGAGGATATCGGGGCGAACCACTGACACATCCTCACCCAAAATTAGCATTCCCCTCGCGCTCCCGATCTGATGACAAATCGGGAGGGAGACCGGAAAAGTGCAACAACCATCGATTGTGCTTGCCCTAATAAAGCTAATGATGCTACTTATATAGGTAGATTGGAGTACAGCAATGTGCTTAGAGTAGTTGACCAAATTAACTTTTGCAAGTTATTTGATTGAATAAAACTGTTCAACTTTAACTTTATCGAAATTGTAAATAGTTTAGAATATTTCTATTGAAAGAAATATTCATAATTTTGTCACATTACCGAATTAGGTACCTTTTACACCTCTGTGGGTGTATTTGCATCTTGTTTTATCGCCGCTCATAAATAGTAATAGAGCACAGTCCCGCATTTGTCATTCGTCGACCGTGATTGGGTCACATTTTCGAAAATTATTTACTTTGCATATGCCACGATATAAAAACACATTTGAAGTTAGTTAGTGGTATACTATTTTAATCTATCTGTCAAAGTGTTGATAACTGTTGTAATGTAATACTTTTGTTGGGAAATGTTAAGAGCTGGTTCTTCATCTCATTTCAAGCATAGCTAAAATGACTGGAGAAGAGTCAGCAGGAACCAGTGACTTCTCCTGAAAATGTGTTTTTAATATAGAGGGTAATTACTAACGCTTTAAAAGCAAATTGACCCATTACCTTTATTGAATGCAAGTAAGATACACATCAAGAACCTTTATCAGGTCTATGCAAATGGAGTGAGGGAAGAAAGAAAGATATGGATAGTATGAGGAAGAGCACATAAAACTCTTCAAAACCTAAAAAAAGGCTGTTGGACCAACGGGTCGTTCTGAGTTTCTTAATCTTCAAATGCAGACAAGAACAATTGTGTACATCCAATTTGAAAAATATATATTTTAAAAGACTTCCTGCAACTATCTACCACTTTTGAGGAGTCAGATAGTAGTATACTTTATAAGAGCTAAATATGACATTGAAAGCTAGATAAACGAGACTGCTAGCCGTATGGTTTTGCAAATAACCCTTTTCAAAGTTATGAATCAAGACCTAACTGAATGACTTTTCTGTAGTTTACAATCATCAATACCTTCAATAAGATATTTCAATGCATAATAGAGGGAACTGTAATCACCTTTTTAAAGGAAAAAAGGTTCTTTTGATTATTTCAGCAATAGTTTTAAGAGGATACAGATTTAAAACCGTAGTATTGATCCTGATCAAAATGGCGCCATTGCAAACAGATATCCTTGAGGAAAATATGTACAAGGAAAAAAGAAATATCTTATGAAACAAGATTTTTAATATCTAGTATAATTAAGTGATGTTATCACAATTGCAGTTATATGCTTCTTTATAATATTTGATCCACACTACTATACTTGCACACCAACGAAACGTACGCATAATTCTTTCTAAAAAGTAACAGCTCTTTCATATATGGAGTACACACATTAAACGATTAAAGCAATACTTGAAGAATATGTGCAGAGAAATTGCAAATACCAATAGGAGCATCACTTTTAGGTCAAATATTTCTAAAAATGTTGCTTTATGAACAAGGTATTTTCATGAGTACCAGGCAATGTGTACAGCCAGATGTGAATGGTTGAATCTGTGCATCCATAGGAGTATATGGACCGGGCTAAGTATTTCAATACTGTATATAGTTTAGAAAGTATGTACCATAAAATGATTTTCAAGCGGCATTAGAAGAATAGGCGATATTATAAATGAAAAATTGTTCATTTTCTACATATATAGGTTTTTCCCTTAAAACTAACACTCGTGGTCTAGGCCAACGTGTAATTCTTAAGCGGATAAAGGATGGAGGGCCATCGCCACAAGGTAGCTAGTTTTGTGGAAGAGATACACTGTACTGTTGTATTACTTAAGAATATATGGGGGGGGGGGGGGGGGGGGCTGGTGTGTAGAGTCCTCGCTACAAAGTATCTAGTTTTGTGAAAGAGATACTTTGTATCCCCATATTGTTTTGATACATTGTATCATACATTGTCTTATCACACAGTCTCAGAATATGCTTTACTTCCGGATGAGACACTGGCGAAGCACCTACCACATGGTGTCCTATGCATGATCTTCCCTACTGTTTCAGATGAGGTTCTGAAAAAAGATATCAAAGTCACAATTATTCTTTAATCTATCATGTATTGTCAATGTAACTAATATCCAAGTAAAATAATTCAATTGCACATACGCTTATGTATTAAAACCCAGCCCTAAACGTATTTTTGACAAATCACAGATATGTTTTAATCAAATAAAAAAGATATATGGCTACACCGTGTGGCATTTTCTAAGCCTTCTCTTTGAGAGCTGATTTGAAATTATGATAAAAAAGTAAAATTATAGAAATATATTAATCATGACTTGATATTGCAGTCAACTCCAACAGAAGCAAATCATGGTGAATGATAAAATACATAAACAATATTTTTATCAGATACATTGATGTATGCTTTTTGCCACTGTATGTTCACTATAGAAAAACCATCATTGTTGCGTATAAGCTCAACCCCCAGAAAATTGTCATCACTTTGTAAAAATGCTCTGATATTTATATCCTCCCTTATCTCTATTTTTGTAAAATATATGGGTTTTATTCATATTCAATAGAGATCAAACACAAGTAAAATCTTGTAAAAAGTGATTGGACTTATATACAAATAGCAGATGTTACTTTATGTGAAGTTGTAATCCTTTACCTGCATGAAGGTATCCTGGATTTCAGTTTCTGTACGAGCGAAATTGGAGAGGCGTACACCATATATAGTTCCAACAAACTTATTGTATTTGGGCGAATGCAGGTAGCTACTCTCTCCGATGAAGAATGGCATGTCTGGGTTTTGATTCTTTACTCTGCCATATGCAGTGGCTTGAATAATGAAACAGAAGTTTTTTGTGGCACTTAGTTAAATGATATGAATAAAACCAATGTTCATAAAAACATCCTAATATATCTAAGTATTATATGTATTAAAATCGTCCTGAAATTGAACAAACTGTAATTCAAATAAGTATTGAATATGAAAAAACGTAAAAAGGCTGCATATACCTTTAATAATTTGAATTTACCTTGATTCGTGTCTATAAATGATGCTTTATAGCGTGGTTATAAAATATTTCTTTAGGAAAAATGTAGAGAACGATGTGAACTTACCGCTGTAAACAAGACGTCCGTCAATGTATATTTTGTTCTTATTGGGTGTGATCATAAGTACAAAATAATGGAGGTCAAGATCCCAATAACCAACGCCATTAGCAAACTTTGCATTTCTTATGATATAAATCTTAAAATAGCCGTGCACATATTTTGGCATGCCGTAGCTGCCTGGCAGTAACACAACATAGCCACGGTTCAACTTGCGTGGCTTGGCCCATATCTCTAGTGTGAGGGGGCCTCTCAGTCTCAGGGAGGGTGTATTTCGTATTCTGATACCCCCTGCATTGACGTACAGGCCCACAGCCTGGCCTAAGGCGGACGATCGTATGAACTTTGCATTAGCTGACATGGTGCCATGGTGGCCTGAACCACTAAGATCTGGTACACTGGAACCTTTGACAATGGTTCCGGGTGTTCTGTCATAAAACTGCATCAGAAGAACCACACCAGGTCCATTACTGAATGGTGCTGGACCAGCTAAAATGAAATTCAATCATTTTAGTAATCAATAAGAACACCCATCGTTATATGACTATCAATTTCTCAGCATATATTACTTTGATTTAATCAAGGCAGCAACATTAAGCAGCTTTATATTTTGAAAAGGTTTTACTGCAATACCATTTACACCACAGACTTATTACCGGAGCTCTTTTAACATCAAGTTCAATCACCAGCCCCAAAAGAATGGTAAGGTTGCAAAAATCCACCAAATAAAGAACAAAGGTAAACAATTAACTTCAAACATCCTATTGATGTTTGCCTAGAAAAAAGCTGAGAACATTTACACGTAATATGCACGGGTTATGATTAATAGGATTTGTCATACTTCCTCGCATTACTTATAAACATGTTCAACAAAACATCGCATCTAATTTGCTGGAAATAGCCTTGACAACTTAGAATACACAAACTAATTGGATTTAATGTCACTTCTCTGACGTATGTGTAGTGTATATGTAGGGTCACACAAAACTCACAGCAAATAAATTCTGGTGATATTATGAAATAGAATTCTTGAAATCTTACCTTTGCATCCACCTTTAAACCAAAGCCCTCCCTGGCATGGATGGACCTTCAAAAAAGGAAGAAGTTAATGGAGAATCTAATTATATATATATATATATATATATATATATATATATATATATATATATATATATATATATATATATATATATATATGTATGTATATATATGTATATATCTATATATGTATATATGTATATATGTATATATATATATATATGTATATATATATATATATATATATATATATATATATATATATATATATATATATATATATATATATATATATATATATATGTATATATATATACATATATATATATATATATATATATATATATATATATATATATATATATATATATATATATATATATATATATATATATATATATATATATATATTGTGGCGGATCGACCCCATGCTTAAACATGTGGTCACGTTCCACTACTAGCGAATTATTGTAAACTAGATTTCAGCTGATTCTAGTAAGAACCGACCTTGCAACTTTGTAGATAGTTATCGGGAATATATTGTAAGTTAGCGCACGTGCAGTGAACCGCCAATACTGCGCGTGAGATAGGGCTTCCGGCACGAGCGATTGATAGAAAGCAGGCGATCAAGTGTAGTTGAAGAGAGACAGTTTAAGAGAGAGGATTAGACTAATGGCGGTTTAGAGTAGAGATCGGCTAGATGATTGAGATTGGATTAACAAAGGATTAAGGAAGAAGAGGTCAAGTACTGTGTATGACGACCCAGCTGATCAAGAGATGTGTCTAAAAGGATTAGTAAGGAAGAATAACTACTAGGAACGAGAGATAGACAGGAACTGGATTATTGTGTGTGCTGTGCCAGATCAGAGGGAGACATTCTACATGGGAGCATGCTGTTTATAGAAGGACTTATCCCTATGAGGCCGGACCTTTAAATTTAGAGGTTTTGGAGTGTATGTTTACATGAGATAGAACTGTATTGTGTTGGAATTGTTGCTGTTGATGAACGACTGCAGTGGTATGTATAACTTGTGTATGGTTATGAAACTGCTCTGTTGATATTTGTATTTACTCGTCCCGTTTTCACTCTACAACACATCCATCTCCCCAGCTGACGCTTAATGCTATCACAAGTTGAGAAAGCCAACTGAACTATTTATTAAGCAAAGAGAACTAAGAACATGTTACTTAAGCAAGGTGATTCTGTATGCTTAGTCGGATCCTTCCTTCAGCCAAGGACCTATTCCGCTACATATAGCACACTTTCTTTGGTGGCAGCGGTGGGATAGTGTAGAACACTATCGACAAACTATCGCAATTTTGTCAGAGCCGAACTCACAGTTGGTACGAAAAATCAGTGGGGATGGATGGTGAAACGGAACGTAGGCAGGATGTGATTATTGTTGAGGAACAGCCAAACCATGTTTTGTCGCTCAACGGGGTTGACATCATCCAGCCGTGGCTGACTGCTCAGTCACTGGCGGTGGCGGCGGCAAACAGGTCAAATCAGGGGCTTCGCCGGGACCCCCCAAGGCACAGAATTATCGCTAGAGCAATCGTCGAGTAAACGGCAAGGCACAGAAATATCGCTAGAACGATCGTCGGGTGTATTGCAAGAAACAGAATTATCGCCTGAGCGATCATCGGCAGTAAGGTATGCGGTTTTCCGGCCAGAGTTTCAAGAAAGATTCTTCGTCTGATGCGGAGTCAGGAATTCAAGATCAACTGCGTCGTGACGTCACAGAGCCGTGAATGACCTCCAGAGGGGAACAAGGACAGATGCTGATAGCCGTTTGATCACCAGTGCACAAGCAAACACGCTGCCTGGACACCCCAAGGCGAGGAGAGAAATGGTTAAATGCTTCGTTGGACACCACGGTGCCCGTGATGGAAGTACCCCTGGACAGCAGCAGTTCTGGAGTAATTGACTTTCCCAGGAGGGGGATAGTGGGAGCCACACGATCGGTAGCTTTAAAACAATGGCTGAGACACAGAGGGCCATGGCGGCGCGGACCGACAAGCCTGACGGGCCTCCCCAGTCAAGAACACCTGGACAGTGGCAAAATGCGAGAGTGGATGGATTCAATGGAGTACATGAGTCGTGGGTGGAATACCGCATGCATTTCGAGGCAACAGTAAGAGTCAACCCAGCTGGCACTGGTCATACAATGTACGTACATTGTACGAACTGTACGTACATTGCCCGCTGGGAACAAGTGGAGTGATAGCGAAAAGAGCCTGTTCTTCATCGCTGATATGAAGAGAGGGGCCCAGCGGGTTGTCCAACACTTGTCAGATGACGAAAGATCCTCGTATGACAGCATCGTGAAAGTCCTCGACCAGAGGTGTGCTTCAGATGACCAGGCCGAGAGACATGCCATGGTATTAGCCCAACATTGCCAAAAGCTGGACGAAAGTCTGCAGGAGTTAGGTGATCTTTGTAGGCGTCTGTTCACCCAGGCCTACCCTGAAGCGGAGGAAAAGTTGAAAGATCGGCTCATGAAGAAGGCATTTATCGAGATGATTGCCGATGACAAGATCCAACGGTTGACCGCCAGGGAGGAAGGACCCTAGAGGAGGCTGTGCACTTGGCAACTGATGCAACTCGTCCTGAAGTTGCAGCCCAAGAAAACAGAAGGCTCTGGCGGACAACGGAAGCCGTTCCTGTGTTACATTTGCCAGCACCCAGGCCATATGGCAAGAGACTGCCCCAACAAGACCGGTTCGGGAAACGGGCAGATTGCCGCCCCCGGGGCAGGAGGGCCGGCACAGGAGGAGTAGTACAGCAGCCCAGAAAGATACACTTAGACGGAGAGGATGAGGGGAGCCCCTATGTGATTGGGAAAATGGGAGGAAAGGAGTATGCGTGCCTGCTAGATACTGGAGCTACGAAGTCGATCATCATTACCTCAGCCACCCAAACAGGAACGACCTAGCCCTGTGGGAATGTAAGGAGAGGCTAGTTTCCATCGACAAGTCACTGGTCGCAGTCCGCGGAGAAGTGGAGTTGGAGGTAGATTTGTGTGGAACAATATTGGTGGGACATTTTATGATAGCTGAGATAGCGGATGACGTAGTAATAGGAATAAGAATAGGAGTTCGAGGGAGGAAAGTCAGCGAATATCAGGGCTGTCAAAGTGTTGTAAGGTGTTGGCGGGCAGAACAGTGGTGATACCCCCCAGAAAAAAAGATCCTGACCACAGGGTACATCTGCGACCGCACACGAGCCTTGGAAAGAGTGAGAGGGTCAGGATTAGTGGAACCGAGCTGGAAGGGAAAAATGGGACAACCAAGAAAGAAACAGAAAAGCCCAGCTGTGAAGAAAAGATGCCTGACTTTTTGAAACCACTATGTAAGAGTGGGAGTGAAAACTTGTCTGCTGAAGGAAAGAAGCTGACAGAGTTGCTGGCCAAACATCAGGGAGCTTTCGCCAAGGGACCTGACGACCTGGGGAGAACACATCTAGTCCAGCACGAAAGGACCTGTTCTGGTTTACTGTACAAATTACCCAATTTCAAAAATCCCTCATTACAGGCTTTCTGATGATAGAAATGGATAGTCACACTCATTGTGAGTACACTGAATGCATTTTTGGCAAGAAAATGTTATTCATGGTTGGGGGGTGGGCCTTTTCAAGATTGGGGGGATAGATGACCAAACTATTAAAAATTTGGAAAAAATAAATATTCATGAACAAACATAAAGGTTTATTTTCATCAGCATCATATGATGTTCAGTACATCACATTTCCAGATGAAATAACACGTACATATTACCAGATCATAATTTGAGAGAATATATGAGATTAGCACAGGTGCATGACATTGACATTCTCATTCAAACTACTTTATAAAAGAATAGTTTATGATGAATATCAGCCCTTTTTAACTAATGAATGCAAGGAGAGAACACAAACAGAGTCACCAGATACTACATTTCTTTTTTGAGGATATGTTAAAAAACAATAAGGATATTCCAGTTTTCACAAAATATATACTATTAAATACTTCAAATAACTTGAAAAGAAAAATAGCAACACTAGTACAACTGTACATATAACCAATAAGGCATACCCACAGTATATCCACTTCTCACAGGTAAGAAACCAAAAATCATTCCATTTGAAATGTTTGCAAATACTGGTTGCACATCTGCCCACTGTACTTTTTGGCACAATTGAGCTTTTTCACTTCATGATACATAAGGAAAAACATTTCTTGCTGCATGGTATGTCTGACTGAACCACACCTACCAGGCTGAAAATAGTAACAGTGTAAGGCCTTCCTGGACAATACATTATCAATCGAGGTCACTTAAGAGACAAAGAATCCCTAGGGAACAGCTACAGGAGTTTACTTGAGTTTTGTTTTTGTGAGTGCCCTGCATATGCTCTTATGAACTATCTAGTATGGTGAACTGTATACAAGTGACCAAGGGTCACTAAGTCACAAAATTCACCCTTTTGCCCAGCGAGCGCGTTCAAATGAAATTCACATAATCTGTATTTATTAGTAACACATAACATATTAATCTGGCTTGAACGCGCTCGGTGGGCAAAGTTACTATTTGGAACCATTTCTACATAGGCTCAAATCTCATTAGTAGGCATGGAGGCAGTCATTTTTTAGAAGGTCATAGGTCAAGGTCACTCCATTGAAAATTTCTGATTTTCATCAAAATCCATAAGTAAGGCCTTCTATGAAATGTCATTACTGGATCTCCTCCAACATCATCATAGTTTACCCATAAAATAGGTTTTTGATCAACTGGGTACAGTTATAGCTGAAATATGAGTCAATGCAAATATGCTGACACATGTCATTTCAGAGTGGTCATATGCAACATTCAGGGCGAGGGTTGGGGAATATGTTAGCAATTATGAACAAGCAACACCTCAGCTACATAATCATAAGAATTTTGGTTAAATTCATGAAACTTGAAAAAATTGGGTAATTTGTATAGTAAACCAGAACAGGTCCTTTGGACACCCCCAGGTTTGTGGCCACTAAGACAGCCAGCTAGGAGATTCCCCTTCTGGAAGCAGACAGAGGCGAAAGAGATAGTGGATGACTTGCTAAGAAGAGACCTCATAGAGCCATCGGCGAGTCCTTGGTCGGCACCAGTGGTAATGGTCAAGAAAAAGGACAACACTACCCGTCTATGCGTCGACTACAGACGACTGAATAACCACACCATTCCAGACGCATATCCCCTACCCAGGATCGACGATTCGTTGGATGCCTTGGGAAGCAGCAAGTGGTTCTGCACCCTCGACCTAGCCAGCGGCTACTGGCAGGTGATGATGTCCAAGAGTGCCCAGGAGAAGTCCGCGTTTATAACCAGTGGGGGGTTATAGTTTTTGGAAAAACTGAGCAGCAGACCCTGGACCGCCTGGATGCAGGATTGAAGCAGGATTGATGCAGGATTGAAGCTCAAGCCAAGCAAGTGCAGCCTGTTCAAGAAATGACCAAGATGACCGATCCAGAGAAGATAGAAATGGTAAGAGAGTGGCCAGTGCCCACTACACAGACAAAAGTGCACAGCTTCTTGGGTACTGCGTCCTACTACAGAAGATTTGTGCAGAACTTCGGAATGATTGCCCGTCCCCTACATCGATTGACAGAGAAAAACAGACCATATCTGTGCCAGATCGCCTTCGAGACGCTGAGAAAGAAGTTGGTGGAGTCCCCCATCCTAGCCTACCCCAGCAGCGAAGCTGCCTTCATCTTGGATACCAATTTCAGTGCAATAGCAATTGGTGCAGTATTGTCACAGGTACAAGACGGGGTGGAACGACCCATAGCCTATGCCAGTCTGGGGGCTGAGCAAGTCGGAGCGAAATTACAGTGTTACCAAGAGAGAGCTGTTGGCAGTAGTATTCTACTGCAAATATTTTCGGCACTACCTGATATTAAAGAAGTTCAAGCTACGCACGGATCATGCCGCCCTGAGGTGATTGCAGACCTTCAAGGACGCCACTGGAATGTGGGCCAGGTGGCAAAACACCCTGGCGGAGTTAAACAAGGAGATCGTGCACAGGGCTGGCAGGAGTCATGGCAACGCCGCTGGTTTGAGCAGACGACCAAACGTGCAGCCAGAAGGAGGGAAATGCTCCGACAGCGGCGACCCCGAGATTAAGAGTACAGAAAGTGAGTCCCCTGAAGAGGGTCAGAGAACCTACACTTTTTAGTGTGATAAACAGACCTTACTACCTCATATGGTGGATCATCTCAGTCAATAACCCAAAGCTAATGAAAATGTACGAAAAACTGGCCGCGATAGTTACTAATGCAAGTAAATTGAAAGCAAATGACTGCAGTTTGAAAAAGGCATCTTTGTAATTTGGGCATAGAAGAAAATGCCAATCACATAATTATGCAGTGTCCACTATATGAGGAGGTAAGGAAAGAAATGTTTTTGGAAATTAAAGAACTTGGATGTAAAGAGATAGATGATACATTCGAGAATGCGAATGAGTTTTTCCCAGTGCTTCTTGGAAAACAACCAGATAACTTGAATATTGAAGATATGCTTAACCTATGTATGGTAACTGGCAAACATATTACCAAGATATATGACAGTGTTACAAAGAGATAAATGTGCTTTTTAGCAAGAGGTTCCTTTTGTTATCAAAAGTAGGGTGACCACATACAAAATCTAGGGTTTTGGTTTTTGTAGTGTAGATAAGAGTTATTTGTACAATGTTTTTTCTATTTGACAGCAAGATTATAATGTCCCTGTGTGACAATATGTAAGAATTTTTCTCTTAACTTAAATTAGCCTGATGCAAGAGGGGCATGATGTTTGGTGTCTAAGGCCCGGAATTTTTCCAAGCTGGTTAAATTCGCTCCATGTTAAAGGTTAAACGTTCCCACCTCTGTCACACTGTATAAACTCTATGTATATTTTTGTTTCTCTATTTTTTGTTCTTAAGTACTTCCTAGTATATATGTTTACTTTTCTGTCTCTCGTTTGATGTAAAACTGTATCCGTATGATTTTGCTCCTTGTGAGCAGTCAATAAATATACAATACAATACAATACAATTCGAAGTTTCTCCTCAATTTCGGCATAATACTGCACTGATAGTTCATATTTGATTTTTGCGATATTAGTGACCTTTCCTTTAAGTCTTTTTTTAAAAATATTCTTTCTTAGTCAATAAATCAATAATAAAGTCAATATTTGAGTCCTTACATGCATTACCAAATATTTTTTCGTAACCTGAAAGCTTGATGTTATCTTTTAGTACCATACTTAACCAGAACTCAACCTTTCACCGCACTATATGTATTTTCTGACATTCAAAAAAAGCGGAGGATTTAGGTTACCGTTCTTTGTATGACATTGTGAATGTTAAGGGCCATTTATTGAGTATGCACAATTTAGGAAGATCATGATTTTTATGTTATTTCATTGAATATAATGCTTTACAAAAATCGGCAAAAAAATTAGGAAATTTTTTTAATACTAAAACTGAGGGTCCAAATCTTCCACTTTTACTATCTTTAGTAAGCAAGGAAAAGGGCTGTTCACGTATCTATGAGAGATTAATGTCAAGAAATGGGAATATATTAAGTGAATGGGCAGAAAAATGTCCAGAAAGTTTGTTAGAAGAGATACCAGAAGTTAGTCTCAGTCAATCTTTTCAGAAAATACATAAACATTGTAATTGTACATATTTTAGATATTTACAATCTAGATTATTACATAGAAGAATTTTTATAAATGAACGTTTATTTTGAATGAAAAGTGTGGATAGTCCAGAATGTCCTCGATGCAATAACACACCTCGGACAATTGAGCATGCTTTTTTTGAATGTCAGAAAATACATTCATGTCAAAGTTGTGAGGCAAAGTCTGACACCTATATAATTTAACTCCAACGCAATGTAAAACCCATGATGTAGACTGGTACTGAGTGTTACCTAGCCAGCAGCCTAAGCTGCATGCTAAATATAGCATTTTAACTTGCTTGGTCAGTATGCATGCATGCATTGGAAATTGAAACTGGTGTGTCAAACCTTGCCTCACAGCTTTATCATGGATGATCGGATTTGCTCGATACTGCAACAGAGTATCTCTAAGATATCATTCTCTTCAACCATGAAGTCGTTTTCATTGTTTTAAGCTTTTTTGAAAAAGTGCTTGAAAAAGGGAGAAGGGGTTGGAGTGAGCCACGTCTTACGCATTTTGTGCCATTTCAAGACACGTTCAAGGGGAGGCGTCATTATTCATGATAAGAGAATACTCTGCAGTTTCCCTACTATGGAGAGGCGCATACAAACCTTCATAACACGCAACCAAGACGCCAAGACCTACAAGACACTTTCGATAGGCACGCTCCCTTGTCAAGACGCGTTCGGAAAAACACGCCAAGATGCATTCACACTTAACAAGACCTACAAGACGCTTTCAAATGGCACGCTCCCTTGTCAAGACGCGTTCGGAAAACACGACAAGACGCATTCGCTCATAACAAGACGCCAAGACCTACAAGACGCTTTCAAATGGCATGCTCCCTTGTCAAGACGCGTTCGGAAAACACAACAAGACGAATTCACACTAAACAAGACACCAAGACCTACAAGACGCTTTCGATAGGCACGCTCCCTTGTCAAGACGCGTTCAGAAAAACACGACAAGAGGCATTCACACTTAACAAGACGCCAAGACCTACAAGACGCTTTCAATAGGCACGCCCCCTTGTCAAGACGTGTTCGGAAAACACGACAAGACGCAGTCGCTCATAACAAGACGCCAAGACCTACAAGACGCTTTCAAATGGCATGCTCCCTTGTCAAGACGCGTTCGGAATACACAACAAGACGCATTCACACTAAACAAGACACCAAGACCTACAAGACGCTTTCGATAGGCACGCTCCCTTGTCAAGACGCGTTCAGAAAAACACGACAAGACGCATTCACACTTAACAAGACGCCAAGACCTTAAGACGCTTTCAAAAGGCACACCACCTAGGCAAGACGCGTTCGGAAAACACGACAAGACGCATTCGCTCATAACAAGACGCCAAGACCTACAAGACGCTTTCGATAGGCACGCTCCCTTGTCAAGACGCGTTCGGAAAAACACGCCAAGACGCATTCACACTTAACAAGACACCAAGACCTACAAGACGCTTTTAAATGGCATGCTCCCTTATCAAGACGCGTTCGGAAAACACGACAAGACGCTTGCGCTCATAACAAGACACCAAGACCTACAAGACGCTTTCAAATGGCATGCTCCCTTGTCAAGACGCATTTGGAAAACACAACAAGACGCATTCACACTGAACAAGACACCAAGACCTACAAGACGCTTTCGATAGGCACGCTTCCTTGTCAAGATGCGTTCGGAAAACACGACAAGACACATTCGCTCATAACAAGACGCCAAGACCTACAAAACGCTTTCGATAGGCACGCTCCCTTGTCAAGACGCGTTCGGAAAACACGACAAAACGCATTCACTCATAACAAGACGCCAAGACCTACAAAACGCTTTCGATAGGCACGCTCCCTTGTCAAGACGCGTTCGGAAAACACGACAAAACGCATTCACTCATAACAAGACGCCAAGACCTACAAGACGCTTTCGATAGGCACGCTCCCTTGTCAAGGCGCGTTCGGAAAACACGACAAGACGAATTCGCTCATAACAAGACGCCAAGACCTACAAGACGCTTTCGATAGGCACGCTTCCTTGTCAAGACGTGTTCCGAAAACACGACAAGACGCATTCGCTCATAACAAGACGCCAAGACCTACAAGACGCTTTCGATAGGCACGCTTCCTTGTCAAGACGCGTTTAGAAAAACAAGACAAGACGCATTCTTACTTAACAAGACGCCAAGACCTACAAGACGCTTTCGATAGGCACGCTTCCTTGTCAAGACGCGTTCGGAAAAACAAGACAAGACGCATTCACACTTAACAAGACGCCAAGACCTACAAGACGCTTTCGATAGGCACGCTCCTTTGACAAGACGCGTTCGGAAACCACTACAAGACGCATTCGCTGATAACAAGACGCCAAGACCTACGAGACGCTTTGGATAGGCACGCTCCCTTGTCAAGACGCGTTCTGACAAGACAAGATGTACAATACGCATTTTGTAATGTATATGTATAAGTTTCATAACATTATATTAAGTTGTTAGGACAGCAATTAGGCTGTCCTTAAAGCAATCAAGCTGTAGCCAGAGCAATCAGGCTCTCATAACTGAACCAATAAAGGCGTACTGTGTGCCAACAATGGACATGGGCTACAGCCATGAATTGCATGTATTCTCAACCACATGGTTTGACTGTACGGCAGGTCCAGTTGACCCAACACAAAAATAGCTTGTTGGAAATCGTGTTCAGTGTAAAAAATTGTAACTACAGTACCACCCTCGGTCAGACGTTATTTATTACAATCTATACCATGCCTAGGACAATGGGTATCAGGCACTGACACAGAGTGATAAGCATTCATGAACCATTTCGCACATTTCGATACGTGTCTTACCGGTTTTCTAGCGTTATTCGTGAGAAGTTGATTTGCCTCAATGTTTCTGAAAAGGGGGTGCGCACTATACACAAAGCTAAGGTCTATACATCATTTTTAAGGCCTGAACGAGGGGTGCCTCTTATATACAGGTGCGTCTTATACACGCGAAATTACGGTAATACACACGTATGAAGTTTGCTATATATTGGCACAAATTCAGAAGGTGACTGTGGCAAATATAATAAGTCTAAGTCAATGTAAGGCACGAAGTATCGCTGTAAATAGCATTACTAAGAAATATTTTAGAGTCGTATACAATCTATACATTCAATAATTATGATTTTTTTTAAGAATATCATTTTATAGATAAAAATAGGTCATAAGTTTTATATGAAGCTGTGACAGGTTATTAGCAGCAAAAGTATCAAAGAAGTGCCTCATTACTCAACTTTTTTTATGCACTATATTCGCATGTTTACAGGTATACGAAACGCTCTCCTGCAAACGGAGGATAACGAGTGCCCGACATGCCACCGCCTTAACGTTTCACCGCTCAGCATCATTGCCAACAATTTCCTAAGGGCGGCAGTCAATAGCTTCAAGAATAATAGTGGCTACTACAGAAAAGACCATGAGCTACAGAACGCCATGCTGCAGCAGGAGCAGCACAAGACTCACAGGCAGCCGATACCCGATAACTCTTCATCCAACTCTCTTGTCCCTGTTAGTCCACAGGCTAGGTACAACGTACCATTGCTTACATCATCATTTCTTTCATTGACTCAAAGGTGAGTAGCATACTCTTTTTTTCGGTGGTTGTTTGACATATGTGCATGCAAGAAAATAGTACTCACATATAGAAATGGCAAATAAGATATTGAAAGATTTCATGAAAAACTCTAACTAGTGTTCGTGACTTAAAAATGCTCACATACACCTTACTTCAAGTTTGAGATGTGAGAAAGTCAAATATATAAGCTAATTCACTTATTTCGTTTCTTTTTGGCCAGTGTAAAGTTATTATGTGTTGAACGATGAAGTAATGAAATATAACCAAGTATTACTTTTGTTCTGATTTGCCTACCTACCTAAACTTTATCTTAATCTTCAATTAAACTTGCATAAATACTTATGAATAAATATAAAACTTTTGAATAAACCTAAACCTTTTCATGTTTGTTTTCAATAACAGTGAGCATGCTGACCTGCCAAGTCCGCATTACTATCGGCGAGACACACACAGCAGGCTTCATGAGGGCATTCACAGTTATCATCGTGGCGACACGATTCATCGTGGCCATCATGGTATTACAACCATGCCTCGTAAGTAAATATACATTACCTTTGCTACTACCCCAGGAATATGTCTATTTATAGCCATGCTGCCTTGGTAAGTGTGGTATAGATAGCGATCACATTACTTAAAATTTCGTGTCTGACATTGAATTTAAATCAGGAAGTAGGTAATTATTGGACGTTACAATTAATTGTTGCTTACTTAGCAACACAGAACAATTGACCAAACATTTTTTTTTATTTTTGTAAGCCTAAAAAAAGGAACAGGCCTTTTTTGTTTATTTTCCTGCGTGCCGGGCAATCACGGCCATGCCAATAGCATCCTAAAATACAGTTTTCACAAAAGATATTGGGAGTATTGTATACTCAGTATAGTTGTATGTGAATTGTACAGATGTATCAGAATATATACAAGAAGAATAATAAACTGTGGATTTGAATACAAAAGTATATTACAGTGTCTTTATTCCTCGTAATGCTCTAGTAGCATACCCCATCTCTGTTCTAGTTTGTCTATTCTTTCTAGAAGAGTATACTTGTTTTTCTCATAAATATAAAGGTTTTTCACCTGAGTTTGAATGCTTTCAAATTTCGGAATGGTATCATTAATCCTTGCATTGAAAATGGTTTTTTTTGTAATCAGAATTATTGCATTTATCCAGAAAGATTTTTGTAATTCTCCCAATACTATTACACTATTCTCTATTGAATAGTTTACCACACCAATAAATGCAATCCATTCTTCAATTTCGTGCCAAAGTGATTGTACTATTTCACATTCAATTAACATATGTTCGATTGAATCTTCATTTGTTGCACAAAAGTTACATACAGGAGAATCTTTGATTCTCATTTTGTATAGAATATTATTTGTAAAAAATCTTCTATGCAGTGTTCTGAACTGGATGTACCTCAGATATATATCATCAAACATGCTGTTCATAGAAAATGATTTTCTGAAATCAAATTCTGAGGTTGATTCTCCATTTTTTTCATTCCATTTTGTACAGGCTTTGTTTACTATGGAAGGATTCTTATTCAACAATAGACTGTATATAGTGGATACCCCTTTTTTATCTTTTCTAAGCACAACATTCAATAAACAATCTGCTGGATTCTCCATTGAGTATATTGGTCTTTCTCTGAGTTGTAGAAATTTGTTTATTTTTTGACACACAATTCCAAATTCTAAGAAATTGCTTCTTATTTGGTATTTATGTTCAAATTCCCCTAAAGTCAGAAGAGTTCCATCAGAATCCAGCAGGTCATTCACTGTATATATACCTTTGAGAATCCATTCTCTTTTCACTTGTAGTCTGAGTTTATTATTGTACCAGATAGGAGTTAGCAGAATATTGTCTTTGATAATAATTTTATCATCTGTCCACAGAATTTTCAGACTCTTCAGTACATCCAGCCAAAAGGGATTGAATGTCATTTCTAACAATCTTTCAATGTAATCCATTCCGAACATAAAGAGTCCATCGAACTCATTGACCTTTGGAGTTATTGTCCATTTTGAATTTGTATTAATATACCTTTTCAGCCATCCTATTTTCAATGCTGCATCAAACTTTTTAAGATTATGTAGTTTCAAGCCACCCTCAACAATATTGGCTTCAACTATTTCTCGTCTGAATTTGGGTGGTTTATTCCCCCAAATAAACCCAAAGAATATAGCATCTAGTTGAGCAAACATATTTTCAGATGGGGTAGGAAGGGACAGGAGTATATGAGTGATTTTTGACATCAGTAAGGATTTTATGATGACCACTTTCCCATATGGTGTTAAAGCTCTAGAGCTCCATATTGAAATTAGTTTCTTAATGTCAGAAAGTTTTAATGATATATTGTCATCAGCAATGGTTTCCATTTTATCAATGTCATATTTGACACCAAGAACCTCAAAAACTGACGTCCATTTTAAACCAAATTTACCTTCCCAAGACATACTCCTGCCCCTTAATACCCCAAGTTTGACAACACTTGTTTTATCTCTGTTAATTGATAATCCAGAGACCTTTCTAAACCATTCCAGTACACGCATGACACCACAAAGACTCTCTCGATCTCCTCTTAAGTAGATAGTGGTGTCATCCGCATACTGGGATAACTTCACCTCCCTATCATAAACCATTATACCCTTGATATCTTGTTTCTCCCTGATTACATGTGATAAAATCTCAGCACAAAGCACGAAGACATAAGGGGATATGGGGTCCCCTTGCCGACAGCCCCTAGATAGTTCTATTTTGTTTGAAAAAAAACCATTTTGTTCAATCTTGGATTCAGATCCATTTCTCAAAAGTTTGATCCATTTTGAAAATTCGTCACCAAATTCAAAAATTTTTAATACTTCATCAATAAATTTCCATTCTATAGTATCAAACGCTTTCGCGTAATCTACTATAATTAAAAGTCCTGGTAGTTGTTCAGTTTCGGTATAAGTTATCGTATCATATAATAACCTGGTATTCTCTCCAATAAACCTATTAGAGATAAATCCTGTTTGGTCATTATTGATTATAGATTCTAGAACCGATTTCAGCCTTTCAGCAATCATAGATGATAAAAATTTATATGTACCATTCAGCAGAGTTAGAGGCCTCCAGTTTTTCAGAGTATTTCTCAGTTTACCTGTTTTAGGAATACAGGTGATCGTGCCCATAGTGATAATATCACTTAGGACACCATCCCTATAAGCCTCTAAATAACATCTAAATAACCAGGTCTTCAGCTCTTCACAAAAGTATTTAAAAAATTCATTCGTATAGCCGTCAGGCCCTGGTGACTTATTGAGCTTACTTCTTTTGATGGAGTCCTCCAGCTCTTTAATGGTGAATGGCTCATCTAAACATAACATTGTAGATTCATCCAATTTTGGGAGATTACTTAATAGGCTCGAAAAGGCACTGTCATTCAATGGAATGGTTTTCTTTGATGAGAATAAATCTTGATAAAAGATATACTGCATTTCTAAAATTTTTTCAGGTTGAGTTACTTTTGATTCGTTTTCATCGAGGAGTTCGGAAATTGTTTTATTAAGGTAGTTCTTTTTCTCGAGATTGAGAAAAAATTTTGATGGCTTTTCCCAGTTTGCTGTAAGTTCAGCTCTCGACCGTACTTGATGACCCCTCATTCTGTTTTCTCTGACATTTTGATACTGTTTATTTAAAGTATTGAGATTTGTAACATTTAAATCTCTTGTTTCTTCATCTAAATGTATGTTATCTAGTATTTTTGTCAACTTATCAATTTTGATAGCAAGATCTTTCTCTTCTTTTCGAGATTCTCTGGCTTTCTTTTTAGAGTAGGAGATAATTAATCCTCTTATTTGACAGAGAAGAGTATTTAGAAATAGGCTGTCAGAAATAGTTAACTCCAGATTCATTTCAT
The DNA here is from genome assembly GCA_963942565.1 of Maea johnstoni. Taxonomy (NCBI): domain Eukaryota; kingdom Metazoa; phylum Annelida; class Polychaeta; order Spionida; family Magelonidae; genus Maea; species Maea johnstoni. The sequence goes on from OZ012690.1 coordinate 31,984,826, forward strand.
CCATTTGATGTAACTTGTCTGGGTTGTAGATGGGTAATGCATATATTTCTTTAGCAAGTTTTATTTCTTGCTTAATTAGTGTTATTAATTCTCGGTGTTTTAGAATATCATTATTGAGTTTCCAGCTGCCTTTTCCTCGAACATTCGAAGAGGTTTTAAGGTTCAGCCTAATAATACTATGGTCACTCTTATATGCACTTAGAATGTCTGATTCTGGGTTAAGATTGAGAAGATCTTCGGATAATAAAAAATAATCGAGGCGTGCCCTTTTAAAGGGTTTTTTGGTACCCCAAGTGAATCTTTTTTCACATTCATTCTGAAGTCTCCATATATCTATTAAATTTGTCTGTTTTGAAACTATATCACATGCTTTGACATTTCTGTGGATTTTGTAGTTATAATAATCATTCTCCTTTAAGGCAATGTTCCAATCGCCTGCCATAATCAGAGAATTATCTTCAAGTTGACCTACTTTTTTAAACAGTGTCAGGAACCATGCAGGGTCATCTATGTTTGGTGGGTTATGCATCACAATCATAGACAGGGCCCTCAAACCTTATAGGGTACTCTAGATTCCCATTTACCCAAAATAAATCTGGTTTGGGGGGACGGATCTTGTCAGGAAATCTGGCAGGACAAGGTTTAATATTAAGTCAGTATTACTTTCACCATACAAATACCTGTATATTCTCTGTCAATCAGAAGAGGAATCTTTCCCATTAATACAGAGTAGGTATGTGTTATACAGTAAGTAACTGTTATCACCGACTATCTCAGAAAATTAACAAAAGAAAACCACAGTAGGTTATTTAGAACTATAACCTGTAGGGGAGCTCCCCTATTTGTTTTAACACTTAACTACACTTATACTATAGAGTAAGAGTATCCATCATCAACTCAGTTTGTAATAGTCTCTAGCATTCCCTTATGTTCATTGTCCATACATATTTTGAAAATGCTATTTCTCAAATAGTTTTGATCGGCAAAGAACAAATCATCAGAAGGCATAAATTAAAAGAAAAAGAAAAACAAGAAAAGATAGCACCTTATTATCTGTCAAATATATATGTTACCATACTTATCAATTAGTCAGTTACAATTAATATTCAGTACAAAACCCCATATTTTGTACCAGAAAATATGTTTAACACAATAAGTTTCACATAGGTATAATTGCAGTTTTCTCGAATTATTATGAATTGGTTATTCTGTCCATTACTGTCGACCTCAGTTGTGATTATTCAAATGAAACCATATACCTGTTTGTTTGTATATAGTATAAAAATAAATAGCATATCTCTGATTCCTGCTCAGGTAACAATATATTATTCATTACTTTGCATCATTTTCACATATAAATATTATAAGAAAATTAAAGTATCTTCCTTAAGCATATATGTTTTCATGTTCATAGAGTACTAAACGAGCAGTGAAAAAATATGATTTAAGAAATACTCTCAATCATTGGTCTTGATATCAACATTTTCAAAAACAATGAACAACAATACAAAGTAGGCGACATTGACTAGATCTCTTGTCACTCTGTACACACTTACTATTGGTTTACAAGTGGTATTTGTTCACTTAGCCCTTTTGGGCACATCTCACTCTCAGTTACCTTGCTCAGTATAGAGAAAGTTTTTCTCAGAAAATTAAGTTTTTCAGCAAAAGTTCACCAAACATGATTTTAAGAAGTACTCTCAATTATTGGTCTTGATATCAATCTTTTCAAAAAACAATGAACAACAATACAAAGTAGATGACATTGACTAGATTTCTTGTCACTCTGTCATTTCTTGTCACTTGCTATTGGCTTACAGGAATTATTTGTTTACTTAGCCCTTTTGGGCACATCACACTCTCATTTACCTTGCTCAGTAGAGAGAAAGTTTTTCTCAGAAAATAAATGTTTCTGCCAAAATTCACATAGAATTTTAACAGCCAATTGTCTACCGTTGTGCACCATCCCCAAAAACCCCAGCCACGGTCAACCAGCAGTGCACACACACTAGTTAGTTTGATGTTGTTTGGTTAAGTGATTAGTGAGGTACAGTATTTAGGTATGTTCATTTCTCAGAACTGATATAGACTCTTGATGTTTAATCTGAGGTTTCTTGCCACCTCATGCCTTGACAGGCCCTTTATGATGCCAATTTGAATGACTATTCTCTCCAAGTCAAACTTGTTGAGAGTGGCATCCGCAGGGTCCATGAAGGCATATGAGGCTGGTATCAGTTTGGACAGCTGTATCCTCCTTATGATTTCGTGACCTGAGTCCTGCACCAGGACATTCCTACCAAAAACACCCAAGAAACTTTCAGGGAATTGACCAAACATGATCTTCACTTGATGATAAACATTATTATTTAACCAATTCACAAAATATACAATATTCTATTAAGGGAACATTGCCATTTATTCAGTAATGGTATCATTTGGCAAAATGTTGTGCAAGGGAGTAAACATCAGTGTACCTTGATCACTGCTATGGTATAACGAGGCAAATAATTGTCAGAAACAATGTGCTCTGCGATTCAAGAGGTTTATGATTTCTTTTTTTTCTGGCTTCAGATAATCCGAGAATATGCCACCCGTCAGCTATTCGTCCTCCTGCAATGTCAGCCCAACAGCCTCACAAGACAGGATTTCCTATATACAGGTAGTGAACTACTTATATCCTAATATATCGGATTAAAGAGTTGTAATAATTAGGAATTATGGATTTGTCCAACTATGCAGCTGTGTATAAGAAGCATTTATTCAGATACCTTTGCTAACAATACGTATACTACATCGATGTTTAGTCAATGTTGATGTACGCAGTTATTTCTACTAGTTCAACTTTAATGTCGACACCCAAATATTGTGTTATTATTTTATGTGACTGACATAGTTTTCGATAAAATTTTCAAAAGGAGGGATACCCAATGTATTTGCTAGTCTCCATAACTATTGGTGTATATATATATATATATATATATATATATATATATATATATATATATATATATATATATATATATATATATATATATATATATATATATATATATATTTATATTTATATATACATTTCATTCCTGATGCTTTGTCTCACATCCATGAAATGGCTTTTGTAATGACTGCATTCCTTTTTTTCTAGTGCATTAAGAATGCCATCGTCTACTGATGCAACAAGCCGACCACCAGCTGTGCATGCCTCGACTACGCAATACAGCCAAACACCTCATGCTGCACCAGCGGCCCAACAGCCAAACATGCTGCCGCTTCCTGGCGTACAGCATGTGTATGTTTTGGTTTTTAGAGATATGTTGTCGAACAATTAGATATATGTTATGTTCTTTTAAATAATAATGTCCTTCTCCTGACATCATCAGGTAATGCCCACATGGGGCACACTGCTTTGCATGTGCAATAGGAGTTTGGCATCTCCAGGGCAACCCTAGGCCAAGTAATTTTACATTCTTTCCTGGCAACTGCAAATCATATCTGCAAGTCATATCATATGTATAAAACTTAACATCATAAACTTCTTCAAGTAATCCATGTCGCGCAAGTAAGAGTTGTTTCATGCCAAGCCTCGATGATGAGGGAAAAGGTTGCTTGCCTAGTCCTATTACCTAATGTGCATGGTCCTTCAGTAGTCGCCTTGACTGACAGATGTACTCTCAGGTCATTCAGTCACTGTGCTATCGTCTTTAATATTCTTCATCATAATGCATTTCATTTATGAAGCAAGCAATTGCTGTTTCATTGAATGTAATTCAATACAACTTATGTTATATACTGGCAAGTTAAAGTCATATCATATGTATAAAACATAACATCATAAACTTCTTCAAGTTATCCTTGTCGCGCATGTAAAAGTTGTGTCGTGCCACGCCTCGATAATCAATGAGAAGGTACCTAGCCACGGAAAGGTGAATTGGCAGTCGTATCTCCTTTCATGTGAACAAGTTTTTTCTTCTAGACTTGTGAGTGTGGGAAAGTAACTAGCACCCAACAGCATAGATTTATAGTGATCCCTTCGTGCAGTGCCTCCATGATATTTGACAGTGTCAACGTTCCGTGCCTGCCACGAGAAGGTGAATGGCAGTCCTATATTCTTTCACAACACTGGCAGTTGATGAATTAGTTATATGTTTTGTTGTTCTAATTAATGATGTCCGTCTCCTGACATCATGATGCATTTCATTTATGAAGCAAGCAATTGCTGTTTCATTGAATGTACTTCAATACAACTTACGTTATATACTGGCAAGTTCAAGTCATATCATATGTATAAAACATAACGTCATTAACTTCTTCAAGTAATCCATGTCGCGCAAGTTAGAGTAATATCAAGCCAAGCCTCGATGATGAGCAAAAAGGTGGCTTGCCTAGTCCTACTACCTAATGTGCATGGTCCTTTGGTTGTCACCTTGAACGAAAGATGTACTCCCAGGTATGGCATGCCTTTTGCACATTTATTCAACATGTGCAAGAGAGATACAACATAGTAAAAAGGTATGCAAGGTTGAGACATTGATATGCACGATGTTGGAAAGAGGGGCTAGTTTTCTGAGTTTTAGTGGTAACCTGACAAAATGGTCGCAACATGGAAAAATGGATACAACCTTGGACCAAAATTTCTTGTGGTTGTAAAATGAATATTTATGAGTTCAGGTAGGTCAAACAATCAACGTCATCGCGAGTCAGAAAGTAGCGTCCGCCTGTACCTGTCGCCCTGACCTTTAACCTGGTGTTCTCGTGTCCTCTGACGCACGAGTCTCAACGGCCGAGATAGTTTATTTCTAGCTTCCCAATGCTTCGGATGGCACTTTAATCTGTGGTGCAATCTTCAAGTTGAGAATTTCTTCAAGAAAATATATAGAGGACCAAATCCGTGAGTGAAACAAGAATTTGACAGATTCCCTGAAAGTTTTAGGGATTTGACTAAATCCCTGGTTTGACACTCTTACTGTAACATATATATATATATATATATATATATATATATATATATATATATATATATATATATATATATATATATATATATATATATATATATATAAATATATATATATATATATATATATATATATATATATATATATATATATATATATATATATATATATATATATATATATATAAATATATATATATATATATATATATATATATATATATATATATATATTATATATATATATATATATATATATATTTATATATATATATATATATATATATATATAGTATTGAGTTCAAGATTATGCTCATGGCATCCAAATGCATGCATTGTGTGGCCCCTCTATACTTGAGGAAATTGTTGGTCAAACAGGTCTACACAAATCAATGACTCTAAGATCGAGCACTACGAAGGTATTACTTATGACAATGTAACGTTAACTATACAAGGGGTCTGATTGGTCCTTGTCCCCTCGTGGCATCACGCTAATGCCAGATAAGATACCCTGGCAGTGCTGGCATGTCCAGCCCTTCACTATTGCGCCTATAGTAAAAAATTGGTATCACGCTACATATCTATTCTTTTCTTCATCTTAGTTTTTATCAGTATCACTATTATTATTATTATTATGATTATTATTACTATTATTATTATTATTATTATTACTATTATTATTATTATTATTATTATTATTATTATTATTATTATTATTATTATTATTACAAGCTCTGCGTGCAGTTAAATTGCATTTGAAGGATAGAGTTACAGTGAATTAAAAATATGAATGTTTTTGACTCTTCAGTGGCACGACAACACTAGAAAAACGATGCGAAACCAATAATCTTTAACAATAAACAATGGTATCTGAACCCATTTCCTTCCCCAGAGATTATTTTGTTTTGCTCTGGACATGTTAAAGCTTTCACCATGGTTACCAAAAGGACCTGCCATCCAGGTACATGTTATATCTGCCTAATAAAGGCATACTTTAGGATAATTTCAAATGGTTTGGACATGTTTTTGAAAAGTTTCCTGTTTTAAAAATGTATTAAAGCTTTTGTCTTGTCGCATGTTTTGAGGCCTCTGTCAGACGCTGGTGCGACAATTGGAGATCCCTGATAGCGCATTCAATAAAGTACCCATTAAGAACCCAGTAATTTCCCCTTTATGACAGTTCCCAGAGCTGCTTATCAGGTATACACAGCTGGCACAGGCTGGGTAAAGAAACCTTCCCATTCATCTTCCTGGTCAGAGGTCAAGGCACACGTTAAGTGCGCCAGTGATCTCCTGATTTTTGCTGACGTCATTCGTGTGACATCCCTGGGCGCATGAATGTTTAATTCCCACATAATTATGAAGATGTTGGTTCAGTTTTAGACAGGTTGTCCCCATTTTGGACAGGTTGTCTACTATTCTATAAAATGTTGCCCCATTTTTTCATGTTGCGCCCATATTTTCAACTTGTCCCTCATTCTCATGCAATAGCTCAACCTTGTATCCCTCCATCACCATGTTGTATCTCACTCGCACATGTTGAATAAATGTGCAAACGGCATGCCATACTCAGGTCATTCAGTTACTCTGCTGTCGTCTTTAATATTCTTTGTGATAATGAATTTCATTGATGAAGCAAGCAATTGCTGTTTCATTGAATGTTCTTCAATTAATGTTACGTTCTTTGCTGGGAAGCGCAAGTCATGTCATATGTATAAAACATAACATCATAAACTTCTTCAAGTAATCCACGTCGCGCAAGTAATTGTGGTGGTGGTAATTCATGCTATGCCTAGATGATAAGGGAAAAGGTGGCTTGCATAGTCCTTTTACCTAATGTGCACGGTCCTTCAGTAGTCGCCTTGAACGACAGGTGAACTCTCGAGGTCATTCATTTACTGTGCTATTTTTCAATAGCATAGATCTAGTGTGAGCCTCGTATGTGCAGTGTGACGATGATCATTGACTGTTCTCTCATTATTTGCCATCGCCGTATATGAAGGAGTTCCCTCTAAAGACCAGACTAGTCATGTTCCCGAATGTACACGGTCCGTCAGTTGTTGCCTTAAATGACAGGTGTGTTGTCCATATATGGTTGGGAAGTTTGCTCATTCAGTTATTGTGCGATGGTCTATACTCTTCTTCGTCGTAATGAATTTCAATGAATGTACTTCAATTCAACATACGTTCTATCCTGGCAAGTGAAAGTCATATCATATGTATAAAACATAATATTGTAATCTTTTTCATGTAACACTGTACCCTCATTCGTCATCGTGCAGTTATATTTTGCTGGGAGGTTATCTTGTCAGGATATGCCTTACTACTTACTACCAAAGTGTACCGGTCATTGAAATTTTGAACAGTACGTGAATTTTCTTACATCCGGGTGGCAAGTTGTGTTAATGCTTCCGAATGTGCTTCCTCAAGGCATTTCATTAGTGAAACAAGCATCCTGGTAGAGGGCCTTACCTTGGTAGAAGATACCACACTCCTTACTCACAAAGTGTACCGGTCTTGGAAAATGTGAACGGAAGCCTTATTTTACTGCATCCTGGAATGATGATGGTTATACAGTTACTGTGCTGTGCTCTGTACTCTTGTTTGTTTTGAAGCATTTCATACATAAAACGAGCAATTGCTCTTTCAATGTATGCAGTTAATGTAAACTTACGATATGTGAATGTAAACAGAAGTCTTATCTTATTGCATGTAAAGTATGTAGTTTCATCCTCATCTCATATTGAAATAAAACATGAATTCTTAAATAATGCTTTGTTACAGTTTTATTTTTATTTTTCATGTGACCATATTGTTGACTAAGTTCATTAAGCATACGTAACAAGTTTTTCATAGATAGCAATTAAAGTTGGGAAGCATAACTACAAAGTTGTGCTAAAATAAACAAAAATAAGTCTCCCCAAAAGACCTACAATCTTGTCTTGTTTTAGCGAACGCGTCTTGGCAAGGGAGTGTGCCTATCGAAAGCGTCTTGTAGGTCTTGGCATCTTGTTAAGTGTGAATGCGTCTTGTCGTTTTTTCCGAACGCGTCTTGACAAGGGAGCGTGCCTATCGAAAGCGTCTTGTAGGTCTTGGCGTCTTGTTAAGTGTGAATGCGTCTTCTCGTGTTTTTTCGAACGCGTCGTGACAAGGGAGCGTGCCATTTGAAAGCGTCTTGTAGGTCTTGGTGTCTTGTTATGAGCGAATGCGTCTTGTCATGTTTTCCGAACGAGTCTTGACAAAGGAGCGTGCCATTGGAAAGCGTCTTGTAGGTCTTGGCGTCTTGTTATGAGCGAATGTGTCTTGTCTTGTTTTTCCGAACGCGTCTTGGCAAGGGAGCGTGCCTATCGAAAGCGTCTTGTAGATCTTGGCGTCTTGTTATGAGCGAATGCATCTTGTTGTGTTTTCCGAACGCGTCTTGACAAGGGAGCGTGCCTATTGAAAGCGTCTTGTAGGTCTTGGCGTCTTGTTATGAGCGAATGCCTCTTGTCTTGTTTTTCCGAACGCGTCTTGACAAGGGAGCGTGCCTATTGAAAGCGTCTTGTAGGTCTTGGCGTCTTGTTATGAGCGAATGCGTTTTTGTCATGTTTTCCGAACGAGTCTTGACAAGGGAGCGTGCCATTGGAAAGTGTCTTGTAGGTCTTGGCGTCTTGTTATGAGGGAATGTGTCTTGTCTTGTTTTTCCGAACGCGTCTTCGCAAGGGAGCGTGCCTATCGAAAGCGTCTTGTAGATCTTGGCGTCTTGTTATGAGCGAATGCGTCTTGTCGTGTTTTCTGAACGCGTCTTGACAAGGGAGCGTGCCTATTGAAAGCGTCTTGTAGGTCTTGGCGTCTTGTTATGAGCGAATGCGTCTTGTCTTGTTTTTCCGAAGGCGTCTTGACAAGGGAGCATGCCTAATGAAAGCGTCTTGTAGGTCTTGCCGTCTTGTTAATATATGACAAGTTCTACATTGACCTACTTCCTCTGAACAAGTTGGCAGCGTCCTTATGTTAATTTCCAAAAATTCATTCTTGCACTCATTACGCGACATATCTTTTGTAAAGTACAGTTAGAGGAATATCAGAAACACAAGACGTCATGGTGTTGTAGGGTATTGTGATGTTTATATGCAAGTATGTGTTAATAAAGTGGAATTATTAAGTGTAGTTTATGAAAGCATGTCATTAGGTACTAACAGTACACTTACATAGCTGTATTGAGAGCGGAACGTCATACTCCCTTGACATTGAAAGATGCCTTTCCGAAAGGAAGTACTCTTTCACAATGTTGTCGATTACTGTGCTGCCTTAAATGTGTTAAAAGCACTCAGCATAGAGCATCACTGGGTTGTGCAACTAAGGATGCTGTATTTCCTAAACAGAAGGTCTTATGCGCAATTCCTAGCTGGTCCTCTGCAGCACTACGGTTGGGCAGTGTCTACTTTGTGAGTTATACAAAATATACATGTGGACTAAAGCAGGGCTCCCACATACACGATTTTTGAACACGACTGCAACACGACTGCCTTGTCGTTATGAAACAAGTAGCAGTCGTGTTACAGTCGTGTTCAGTCATTTCAGGTTTTTTTAGTCGTGTGTCCAACACGACAGCTTTGGAAAGTTCAAAACTGTCGTAATATTTGAAGTCTGGTCGTAATCGTTGTGTTACAATCTTGTTACTGTATTTGTTGTCGTATTCCGATCTTGTTACTGTATTTGTTGTCGTGTCACAGTTAGTTTAGTCATGAGGCAGTCTAAAGTCTGTTTTTTAAAACTTATATATATACCCGTGGGAATATTTGCTACGACTCTAACACGATAACAACATGATGTCAATACGAATGCATATTGATAAAAAAGATTACACTATGACTTTAATGCGTCTAAAAAATTACTACTTGTTTTAAGTTTCCCTCTGAAGTGTCGCTCACAACATGAGTGTAAGGTTAACATGAAGGGGACAAAGAAAACTAAACACCAAAATGATGAGAAAACACGGCAAACACAAAAAGATTTCAAAATATCTTTAAAAGACCGAAAAAAATAATGTGAAAATTATTCACAATAACCATGAATAAGACATTAAGAAAATGTTCAATTACCCGAGTAGAAACATTGGTGAAATGATAAATATAGATAATGTTATACAATACAAATATGATATGAGCAAACATTGACAAGAATACATGAATATTTTCTCAAAATATTATATCTTTTCACGATAATGTTTGATAACACTAAACCATATTTTATCAACATTTATGGTTGATGTTTTACATCTGCTTATTACAAATGATGTTGTAAACATTCTATTCTGCCTATTACAAATGTTTCTTTAAATATTATATTCAAAAAGTTTACGATGTTGGTAAAATGTCTGAACAAAGTAGAAATCAAATATCAAAATTCATATTGATAAGATGATAATCAATGATTTTGTACAATAAATGTTTTATTACATTATTCTATCTTGTACTAGCATGTTTCACATCTGCTTATTACAAATGTTTTTCAAATATGGGTTCGATATTAAGAACACATCCTGTAAAATATTAATGAAACATTTGCACAAAGCTGTAATGAAATATTAAAAATGACAAAAATATTTTGATATGTTTTGCTGATTGTTTCTTCATCATCACTATAAAACAGTCCTTGAATTACACGAAATGCACCGTAAATATACCAATTGCAACACAAAAACTTTAAAGAATATTTCAAAAATAATAAGTAAGACTGACCAAGAAACTCTTAAAATTTGGATTTGAAAAGTGATGTTGCCATGGGAGATGGGTAATTACATTTTTTTCGCTAAAAAAAACATTTAAGGCACACCTATCTGGAAAAGATAATTGTTTCAAAAATATTGAAATAATGTGGAGTTGAATGTTACAAAAATATTGGCACAATATTTTTCAGGCCAATCATTTAAATGTGGATAAATATCTTTCATAGAAATAGTTGAAAAAAATCTAAGCAACATTGTATAAA
>OZ012690.1:32000746-32013246 GCA_963942565.1 Maea johnstoni
ACGGAAGTTTAGGCGCGCCTGGCACGGACATGGCAACGTTTCCATTGAAAAAAACTGCAAGCCCTGCTGATCTAATACTACATGTAAAAAATGTGTGTTTTCTGGTATCCGCTTTCTTTCAGGGCAGATAAAGTTAGCCACGTGACCTGGCTAGAAATGACGGCGATTTTCCAACTAGTCAAACCAGAGACAATGATCACAGAGATTTGATACAATAGCCAATAGCTCCTACACCAGTCAGACACTATTGTTATGCAATCCCAGGGGTCAACCTGGCTCAGGAAGGAAATAAGCTGATTGGTGTCAGGCAGGTATTGCTCTAATTGACATCCTGTTTGAGGGAATTATCTGCTGCTAACAGACAATACAGAGACAGATACAGAATTTCTTGGCATTTGATTTTCAGACTAAGCACAGAAAAGTATCAGTTTAGCTTGTTAGGTGAGAGTGTTCTTTGACCCCTCACACTTCTAGATAGTCTGGTTCCTCAAAATCCTTTAAAAGTTTTAAGAATACCTAACCACTGATGACTGCACACTAGAGTGGCCCCACCAGAAAGTAATTAATTACTGGAAGATTGGTTTAATATCGACCTGGGCATGCTAGGAATGCAGGTGAGTACTGTTTGTTGACCCTGTTAAACTGATGTTAGCCTAATTACAATAAGCATACAGTAATTTAGGTTAAGTTCAAGACTTTTGATTTGTCTTCAGAATGCTAACATAGATATGTATCATAAGCGCCATTTCAGAAAATAACCCCTTATGTGACTGTCTATTTCTTGCTGATTTATCTGTTCATACATGTACCATGGATCTGAAGTTTACCTCAAATTTGCGGGAGACTTTATACTCTTTGAAACTAGCACAGCATAGCTCATAACAATGATACAAGGAAATACTGATACATTATTATTTTCAAACTTTATAGGGGAGAAAAATTAATTTATATAAACAAAGTTTTTCCACCATTCAATATACAAAATGGGAGGACATGTAATTCTAGTTACCTTAGAAAAGCCTCTAGAAAATGTGACAAAATTACGTTTTCAGGTGTACATTTTTTCTTTGAAAATAGAACCGCTTCCAAGATTAACTTCTTAATTTACCTATTTCACTCCTCATAAACCAACTGGAAATTGTTGGTTTCCCAGAATGAGACCAGTAGAAAGGGGGAAATTTACTGAAATGACCCTCATGACTGAGGTTTAGTCATATCACAAGTGAAATAGAGTCCCCAATTAAACCTCCCATTTACATGTATTGCAATTACGCTAATATCAATTAAAGCAGAGTAAACAAAAGTTCATACCTTCATGCCCAGGATGTCCATGTTGTAGATCCTCTCCGAAAGGTTAAATCATTTTTCACATGTTTAAAGGGGAACTAAAGGCTCACATACATATTAGCTTATATGAAAGTAATACACTTCAAGAATAGGATGCTGTCCTCCTTATTCTCTTAGTGATCCCATGAGGGGAGAATTTTGTGTATTGCCAGCAGCCTCAGCCAGCCCCTAGCAGCCCCTGGTAGCAGCCATGTTTTTCAACTGCTATCAGCTGTGACTCAAATGGGTGGCAGCCCACTTCATGTCCCCTAGCTCTGAGCAGTGTATCATAGACTGTAGTGCTCTACACACCAACTCTCTTCGAAAGTTGCATAACAACTTGTATGGGTATCGAACGGGTAAATGGTAAAATCCTGAACAGCAATTGGCTGTACAAAAAGACAGGGTGTTAGAGTTATTTTTCATATATTTCCTATTGGTAAATTCTGACAAAAACAGTGGCTAGCAGTCACTGAAACTTGTAAATCCACCTGTCTTGAAGTATGCAGTTCTATGTTCAGACCACTTCCCTGATGCGTATTATGTAAGGAATCACACTACAGTCAGGATTACTTACAAAAGGGGACTTGAGGGACAGCAAATCATAAGGTTATTTGAAAATTCATGAACATAGCTCAACATCTGTCATATGCAAATACATTTGATACCTGTGTGACTATGAAGGAAGGGTTGAATAAAAACAATACAAGTATGTACATCACCAATCATCCAGATTTTCCGTATTTGATTTTACTTGAAGCTAGCTGTACTACAAAAACTGTTTTCTTTCATGTAACCTACACAAATACTTAAGGAAATGATTGATGTTCCAAGTACTGATAGCTATTTCCTGCGTTGACTAACTTCTGTGTCCTGGGATCTAGATGTGTAATGCCACAAGGTTATAATCGTTTATCCTTTTCCTTAAAGGAGTTTTTACTTCCTTTTGTTGTTGCCAAAGGGACCTAGATATTAAACAAAACCCAAGTTGTAAGACAACCAACACAATCCTAAAGTCTATTTTCAATTGTACAGATTAATGATGACCATGTTTAGGTACCTAGAATTGTATGCTAATAAACTTAACTGTTAGCTGTCTCTCTGTGCTTGCTTTGTAGCAGTTGATACAGAAGGGTTGAAAACAAAAACACTGAATGGCACAGCACCATCCTGTTGAGTAATCCTGACTGTATTTATGATTCCTGGTATAAAACGCATCAGCGAAGTGGTCTTTACATAAAATTACATGCTTCAGGACAGGAATTCAGTGATGCTAGCCACTGTTTTTGTCTGAATTTAACAACAGGAAATATATGAAATATAATTCTACTACCCTGTCTTTTTGTACAGCCAATTGCTGCTCATGATTTTACCATTTACCTGTTTGATACTCATACAAGTTGTTATGCAACTTTCGAAGAGAGTTGGTGTGTAGTGCACTACAGTCTATGATACACTGCTCAGAGCTAGGGGACATGAAGTGGGCTGCCACCCATTTGAGTCACAGCTGATAGCAGTTGAAAAACATGGCTGCTACCAGGGGCTGCTAGGGGCTGGCTGAGGCTGCTGGCAATACACAAAATTCTCCCCTCATGGGATCACTAAGAGAAAAAGGAGGACAGCATCCTATTCTTGAAGTGTATTACTTTCATATAAGCTAATATGTATGTGAGCCTTTAGTTCCCCTTTAAAAGTGCAAGAGGTCCATTTAAACTGCAGACCAAAAACAAGAGACAAGATGGCCACCCTCAAATCTCACCAAGTCTCGGGCTATCAGAGGCTCCTGGACGAGATTTGGCTTAACAGTGGGAGTGAATGGACTGTTGGCTGGGGTTGCCAGTCACTGTAAGTCACTGGTCAAACCCATATGCTGAGGATGCCAGTTTCAGAGTTTGCTAATAAGGGAACGGCTTGCAGCCGTATTTAAAGGCACTAATGGCACTAAGCGTCTAGGTAATATATGGATACTACACTTTCAATTTCGTCTGCGTCTGCTGCTTTGTGCACAAGGTCAAGGTCACAGATGACTGATGACTCACACATTCCCCGCTAGGCGTCACTAGTGACAACGGTGGCCATAACGCCGATCAGTGGACATGATGATTGGCAAACTGTTAAGTCAGCCAATCACGGCTTACGATCTTAATGTGAGGTAAAATAAAATATATCTACTGTGCCTGCAGTTTACTAGTGGTATGCCAATGTTTATTACCTGAACCGCAAGCAACGTCCCAGACCCTTTGTCTCAATGCTTTTTAACTCATACTGGATCTGCCATAGAGCAGTCACATAAAATCTTCAAAGGGACCTAAATTGCCACAAAAGTTTAAAGGTTCTATTATAGGACTCTTTTATCATTTGTCATAGCTATAATAGCGTAGTCATTAATTGTTTTATCACATATACAGGTGATGATGATCATCATCCCCAGAGCATAATAACTTGTAACTATTAATAACTGCTGAACACATCAATGGAATTTTTCAAGGTTGTCTATGTCTAAAGCAGTCACAACCAGACTTTGTATTTGAATAAAGCGGTAGGAAAAACATCATCCAAATTATCAAGTTGCAAACTGATAAACTCAAACCTCCTCATTCTATCCCTAAACTAGTGAAGGGGTTAAGTATTCTGCACCCTTCTTTCTTCCACCTATGAGGAGTCTGAGCTGTAAGTAATAATCTTCACACCAACATGGTCACATTCATTTCGCTTTAGCATCCTTTGGTTAAGGAGCCTAAAGATACGACATCTGGAGCTGTTTTCATACTTGTTTACTTTCGCCAAACACTAGTACGGCGTTCGATGAGTGTCATATTGGTGCCTCCATTGATTCCCATGTTGGTTAAGGTAGGCATTTCGGTGATGGCTGTCCTCGGTTTGCCCTTGAGTATGGATATCAAAACAAAAGATTACACTTGAGCAGTGGTCATTGGCTACACATCTTGACCAAGCGACTTTCTAAGGACGCGTGGTCTGGAAAACAAAAGTCAAGGCGTTCTCTTGTAAATACCTATTTCTGGATCAATTCGACCCTGGCTGTCGGCTTTGACCAAACAGATTCCTTCGGCCCAGATCACTTTGAGCAATATTTTCATCTCATTTATTTGGCTGAAAGTGAATTGCGATACAGTCTCCGAAGCCAATATTCCAAGCGGGCAAATGTACATACAATGTACGTACATTGTACGTACAAGCCCGTACATACGGATTTGGTACGGATAACATTCGGAATGAAAGTTTTTTGGACATACGGGTTCGTATGTACAATGTACGTACATAGCCGTACGTACAATGTACGTACATAGCCGTACGTACATAGCTGTACGTACGGTCTAATACCAAAACTGATTCAAAGTACGAGTTTTTACATTACATATAAGGAAATTCTGAAGTGAATCTCACATAGGATTTTCCTATCATCATTTGTAATAAGTACAAATAAGTAGGGATTCCATGATCAGTGTTCCCCTTGAAGGAGTATTCTGTTCAAGTAAATACCATTTCTGAATCTGAAGTTAACTTATACCATTTGATTCTGCACTAAATCATGCCATGTGACCTACATTCAGTTTCTAAGCTTTATAACCAATTCTCTTGCTCAGCCTTGGTTATTGGTATCGTAGACACATAGGGGAGAATTCTCAAACAATTTGAAATGGAGATAGCCATAACTATCTACCCGAGTAATGAGTTTAAGAAAAGGATATATCTAAGATGGTAGAGAAACCACATTGATGGATTGCCGCAATCTATATAACACTACTCTCTGAGACTTTGTTCATGATTCTGACTTTGCAACATAAATCAGTGTATATCTTGTGCAAGTTATGCCATGGCCTACCCCTAATGTCTACGTTCTACATTTGGTAAAAGAGATTGAATATAAATTGAATCAAAGGCCTTGGCAACATCAAAATATGCTACAAAACATATTAAAATGGTTAATTTCGATGTGGCTACGGCCTCATTTGAAACGTAGGTGAAATATAGGCAATTGGCTTCCTCTTGCGACAAGCCCCCTAACACTCATTTATGATATAAATTTTGTTTCACCACTTGCCCTGCCTTGACCACAATAATCCCAGTGGGCACGGTAACATTCATGGAACAATCCATGAATGTTTGCCCGGACTTTAGAAAATGATCCCCTCATAGTTCAGAATGAAAATTGTATGAATGTTCTAGTGAGAATGTTCATAGAATGCTCAGAGCTGAATGCTAAATAAATCGTTTGGATTCTGAATATCGTGTGAACATTGGAAGTTGTCTGTGCAGTGGAAGCACTCGGTAACAGTACAGCTTTTTATGATATAGGAAATATCTCAATTTAATGTTTATATAATGTCAACTCTTAACATTCGAGGAATGTTCGGACCTGAAGGTTGCAGGTATGTTCATTATTAGTGAATGACATCTATATTATAAATCGCGGAAGATTTACAGGGCCGCGCCATTTTGTTCCCGTGCCGAGGCATCTGGTAGCTCTTATTTATTATATTATTCTCTCTCAGTTTATTTTGTTATATTGAAAAACTTTTTGTTTGTCGATTTTTAAGATGTTCGGCGAAGTCCGACGCTCGCAGCGTGGAATTGGCAGGAATTCTTTTCACGCGATTGCGTGCGATGACGCTGTAAATGATACAATGTACTTATTACCGCGACGCCTTTAGTTACTCCTTTAGATAAAAAAGTAACGCTGGACCAAGTGTGAAAAGGCAAATAAATAACTTCTTATTTTCAAAACCGTTTTTTGGGGAGAGAAAATAAAACACTATTTTATTCACAACCACTTTTATAATAGTTTGTCTGACTCAAGTTTGGTAACCGCTTTTCCATTTTATTGAGACAAAACGTTTGAGTTTGCCATCCAAACATGGCAAACCTCTTTTAGCACTAATACGTGTATGTTAAAACATACCTTTTGTCTCAACTTCGCTAAATGTTGATTTTGCTCATTGGCTCCCATTGTAAATTTTGCCCATTGCCAACAATACAAACACGCGAGATCATATTGTTGGCAGTTGGCAAATTAGTATGTAGTGTTGAAATTCCCCAAGAGGCAACAAGAAAATCATGGCTGGTTCTCCAACATGAACTGCATCTCCAAAGAGGTCTCCCTCCCCCAAGAAGAGGGCAGTCGCCCGCAAGGAGTGTGCCTGTCATTCCACACTCAGCATTTCTCTGACATTTGCAATACATCTGGATATGCCAACTGTGAATAATTAAAATGGCTTCATGATGGGAAGTGCTTAAAGTATTCATTACTTTAACGAAATCACAACCTTTTTCAAAATGGCTGGCTACCTTATAGTATTTACTATTTTAATAAAATCACTACCTTTTCCAAAATTCCTACCTTTAGGCAATCCCTTCCGTATTATAGAATAAACTCCTTTTGATGAAATAGCTACCTTCAGGCAAACCGTACCTTTTAGTATTCACTACTTCAATGAAATCACTACCTTTTCCAAAATTGCTACCTTATAGTATTTACTACTTTAATAAAATCACTACCTTTTTAGAAATCGCTACTTTTAGGCAAACCCTACCTTTTAGTGTTCACTACTTTAATGAAATTATTACCTTTTCCATAAATCGCTACCTTTAGACAATCCATACCTTATTATAGTATTCACTACTTTAACTAAGACCAATTAATAGACAGTATTACTAAATGGATTGCGGCAACTTTTAGATACAATTCGAATCAGTAATAATTCAAGTGAAATATCTGATAGGCTCAATTTGTCATGTATTGCGAACATTTCCCTGTTAAACAGTGCTTTACATTTTTGGTTAGTAGCACTTTTTGAAGCCCTGACGCGGATCGCATGTGCACGCTGGTGCGACAGTTGGACTATGACCTGGACACCCTGCTCAATACCCGGGTCATTTCTAACTTCGATAAATACCTGTAAACTGAGTTAAAAGAAGACAACAGCACATGCTGTTATTCCTCTTTAAGTCAGATTTTAAACTATTCATTGCCTCGACGCCTTTATTTCAAACTAACAATATATACTACCCATGCGATGTATGGGATTTCATTCATCCAATATCACGATGGACCAAGTGTGAAAGAGCAAATAAAAATTTCTTATTTTCACGATCGTTTTCTTTGGGGGCGGGGGTAGAAAATAAAATTGTATTCTTTATTCTTTCCAGCCCACTATGGAATAGAGGGAGGATAAATAAAACTTTTTTCTCGACCATGTGAAAAAGCAAATAGTTTTTCCCAATCGTTTTGGAATTTAGGGGGAGGGGTTCTGGTCCTGAGTATTCTGAACTTGGGGGTAGAGGTTGTAAAACAAAAAACGAGTTCCGAATTGGGGTTAGGAGGGGGCAAAATTTCCTCCAAGCTGAGGAAGGGGGGTGGGGGCAGAAAACAATCCAAAGTTCATGGGGAGTTGGGGGGGGGGGCATGGGTATTCAGAACTCTAGGGGAGTGGGGAGAAAAAAAAAGAAAAATAGAGTTCCGAATTTGATAAGGGGAGAATGTCCTCCGAGCTGATTCACTTAAAATGTAGTTGAGGGGGCTGAAAATAATTTATACTTTGAGGAGGCGGGGGGGGGGGATAATGCCAATTCACTATTCAGGGGGAGGGTGGCAGGTCTGTAGTATTCAGAACTTGGTAATGGGGGGGTGGTACGGAAAACAATTCAGAATGCATGGTGAGTTTTTCTTTTTTTCTTTTTTTTTTTGGGGGGGGGGGGGGGGGGGTATTCAGATAAGGTGCAAAATGTCCTTCTAGCCGATCCACATAAAACGTGGTATTCAGAACTCAAGGGAGTGGGGGTCATTGAAAAAATGAAAAATAGATTTCAGAATTTGGGTTAGGGGGTATTCAGAATTTGGGGGGATATGGGGCAACATATCCTCCGAACTGATCCACTTAAAGATGTGTTGGGGGGGGGGGGATGAATAATATCAATTTAGAATTCAGACGTAGGGGGCAAGTCCTGAGTATTCAGAACTTGGGCATTTGCTGTTTATATCGTCTGATTTTCATTATTTGACTTTATTGTTTTCTCAATTTCATGCATTATTAATTACATTTTATCTCTTTTTTTTCAATAATTGTCTTCTCTATGTCCTCTTTTCCTTTTTTCTGCATTTGCTGTTCATATCATCTGATTTTCATTATGTCACTTTTTTGCCCTTCAATTATTCTTTGCATTTTATCTTCTTTTTTATCAATGCTCTCTCCTGTATTGGAAGTCTTTTCAAACTCAGTAGTTATGCTTTTTCTGTATCCTGTATTTTTCTCTTTTGCGCTTTCTCATACTTGTCTGCACAACCAATTTTACTTTTTTAATTTTCTTCAATTTCTCCTCCTACTTATTTGTTTTTCACTATTCAATTAGCTCTCTTATTATATTTGTCTTTTCTTTGTGTATCATTTAAAAACTACTCTCAACGTGTGCCTCCGACTCTCCTATATTGTACATTATATACCTATATCCTGTATTTTTTCCTTCTGTTTGTGCATCCCATATTTTCCTGCATTCTCTATTCTTTTCGTTTTTGTTTTCTGTGCATCCTTTCGGTGTTTATTCATTATTGCATTTTCTTTAATTTGCGTTTTTTTGTTCTCTCATTTTCTGTGCATCTTCAAATCATCTTTTTAAAATTCTTTGTACATGTTTATCGTCTTACTTTGGTCTTTGTATTTTTGCACTATCTTTCTTCAATAACTTCTTTATCTCCAGTAATGTATTCAATTCCAGTTTCCCAGGGTATACTTCAATAAAAAAAATATTTACATGTTTTTGATTTAAAAGGTCAAGGGGGGTATTTCTACTTGGTTTTAAGAGGATTATAATATGTTTAGTTAATACAGATTTCTCTTCTTCCCTGATTTCCCCTTCTAAGCATGATTTTTGTTTTATAGTTTTGCTTATTTAATCACAATATAAATCTCTCTCTAGGACACACTGCTGCCCCCTACTCTCAATCCCAAACCCTAAAACGACACAAAAATTCTTGTGGTATTTAATGATTTTGGGGGTGGAAAATGAATTATTGTTTACGTTCATCTCTCTCTCTCTCTCTCTCTCTCTCTCTCTCATTAACAACAAAATCTTAACTTGAACAGTACTATGCACAGGCTATGTTCTTCCACATATCACTTTTGACTTACTAATTTACAGTTTATGATTTTGTTCTGGACATTTCCCTCCTTATTTTTTATTGCATTCCTTCAATATTCTTTGTGCATTCTTTTCTATTTTTCATTGTATTTTCTTGCTCATATTTCTCCTTCGAGATATTTGAGATAGGATTAAGAGTCAATTCCCTCTCATTAGTTGCAATTCCTTTCCTTTTAACTTTCTCATTTTCTTTTTTCCCTTTGCTCTACCTGCTGTATTGTATTTATTGTCATGCTCACTTTTTTGCATCTCTCTCTCCCTTTCACTCTCAAACACTTCTGGCATTTATTATTTTTTTAAACATTTACACTATGAGCTTTCTCTCTCCCTGTACTGTATATCCATTTGGAATACTCGGAGCATTTTATTTGTCCTCCGTTTTTCTCATTTTTGTCTGTTTTTTTGTGTTTGTTTGCATTCTCACCTGAATTAAACTAATGTGTTGTAAACGTTGACTCTCTTCTTCCATTAATTGTCGCTTATTTGGAATTACAATCCAAACCTGTGCATAGCACGGTGGCCGGCTAGTTCTGATCAAAGTAGAACATCTATATGACATCAAATAAGAACATTGCAGGAATGTTAGGACCTGAACGTTTCTTATATGTTCATAATTGGTCCAGATCATTCCGACCAAAATTGAACATTCATACAACATTTGGGTAATATTTGTGCCCACTGGGATATCTCAAAAAGCTTGTTATTAAAAGCTAAACAAGAGGGTGATACGTATATACTCATTTGTGTACTCATTCACATGGTCAAAATGGGGTTTATCATATTCAGGGGATTCTTTTGTCAAACGGAGCTGATATAAATGCCTGTGCCAGACTTTATTACACTCTACCCGCCTTCTGCGGTACATAGAGGAAATAGAAAACTATCAGAATACTAGTAAATAAAACCTTTGTAACAATGTTGTCGGAACTACAAAAAAAATACATATACAGTTTCCCTATGAAGATGTGTGTGTCAATATCATACAGGGAATGTATCTGTTTCTGTCTTAACTACGAATACAGAGTTCAAATCAGCAGTATCAATATTTTCACTTACGACATCCAGAAGAGATGTGCACTCCTTCATACCTATGTGAACAAACTTTCTATCATTAGTATTTAATGATTGAGTCATTTTAAAGTGCTATATCTAGTTCTATAGTACTTTGGTATAGCCCAGTTTTACATGACTATTACACTCAAATAGGAAGTGAAATTCATCACCAAGAAGTCTTTTTCTGCACTTATTGCAGATGTGCTGTCACATTAATATTGATAATGTGGATCTTCAATTAACTGGCACATTTTGAGAACCAGTTCTAAAGTCAAGTAGTGAGTAGTTAAGGTATTTAATTTTGTACGATGAAAAATCTTCCTCTACTAAGATTTTGCAAGACCATTTCTGCTGAAACTGATCCTGCAATTGAGACTTTTCATCATGTTACATATTAGGAAGCAAATTTCGTTTTTCTTGCCATTAATCACTTTGTTCCAGTAATTAGGTACTCTGATTGCGGCTGTTATTTGCAGAGGGAATTATGGCAATATTTACTCCTTTTTTGCTATGATTGTATAGAACCTGGCGTTCTGGAAAAGTAACTATTTTTAAGATTGAAGGCACTCCGATTTTGCCCTAGATCAGCTTTGGCGGCCATTATATAGGCAAAATGGCCGCCATAGATGATTTTCCATGAGTTAAACGAATTTCTATCACCTCAGAACAATTAGCCAATAATCTTCATGGTCTAACAAAAGCATCCCAACCAATTAACAGTTATTCAGGTATAAGATAATTAACCTCTGGTGACCTATAGGAGCTTTTAATGTCATTTTAAGGAAAAAAGGCATTTAAATTATGGCTACAATAAATGACTCCTATGGTATTCGTATGTACTACCATTGAACACAGTTTTATGCTTTTATCGCAAAGTACACGATTCCACCACAAAGTGTCTCTTATCCGCTAGATTATAGTGACTTCAATTCATTCTTCCACCTCCTCTAAATCTGTATCTGCCATTTTAAATGCGGTTGATTTTTTTAGTCTAACCTTTCATCGTGTAAATACAATGACCTTTGTTTTGTCTGTGTTCACTCGTAACACACTGTTACCGTTCAGACCTGCCATCTAGCGGATGGATCATGAATTGAATATACTGGAGAAATTCCATGGAACATAAGTGATGAAGAAGGGAGCTCAAAACATACAATACACGATGGTTTTATATACTGAGATGTTATCACTTGTTATTTATTAGGGGCTGTTGATGTTTGAAGGGCTTCCCAAGTGCATAATGCAGAGGTCAAATTATCACAATACGTCAACCACACTACAGTGCATGTATATATATATATATATATATATATATATATATATATATATATATATATATATATATATATATATATATATATATAGAGAGAGAGAGAGAGAGAGAGAGAGAGAGAGAGAGAGAGAGAGAGAGAGAGACTTTCTGTAGTAAATTAAGGGAATTGGTGAATATACTATATATATATATATATGTATAAATATATATATATATATATGTATATATATATATATATATATGTATATATATATATATAATTATGAAAATAAAGAAATTTTATGGGCAATTGGCTGTATATTGTATTTGGTATTAGATAAACTAACCCTGATGGAGGGTAGATGGAGGAAGCACATAACAGAAAAAGGAGCAGGTCAAAGGTCAGGTCAGATATCCCAGAATCCACTGGGCGGGGTAGTCACATGACCTGGCCTCTTTCTGCTCCAGCTCTCAGGACATAAACACCTGTAGGAAATCTATCCAGTGAATCTTTCACCACCCCTCCTTTCCATCCATCTGTTGCTATTATGTAAAGGTTCTCCTTTCTGGGTGCTTAGGGGTCTGTTGCCCCCCCCCCCCCCCCTTCGCACCACAGAGACGAGTTACCTATCGTTATATGTAAATTTCCATTATGTTTTTTGGTAAGGTACATTACATAACCTGTATTAGCGCGTCAAGTAGTACACCTGACATA
>OZ012690.1:32016194-32031194 GCA_963942565.1 Maea johnstoni
ATTCTAATCTGTGTCAGCTAAAACCTGGTAACAAATTGAAATCGCGATTTGTGTCGACACAAATTAGAATTCTAATCTGTGTCGACACAATTTAAAATCGTTACCAATTTCAATCTGTGTCATGACATATATATATATATACATATATATATATATATATATATATATATATATATATATACATATATATATATATATATATATATATATACATATATATATATATATATATATATATATATATATATATATATATATATATATATATATATATATATATATATATATATATATATACTAGTAATATGTATATATATATATATATATATATATATATATATATATATATATATATATATATATATAGTATATATATATATATATATATATTTAAATATATATATATATATATATATATATATATATATATATATATATATATATCTATATATATCTATATATATCTATATATATCTATATATATATATATATATATATATATATATATATATATATATATTATGTACATATATATATATATATATATATATATATATATATATATATATATATATATATATATATATATATATATACTAGTAATATGTAATATATATATATATATATATATATATATATATATATATATATATATATATATATATATATATATATATATATATATATTTAAATATATATATATATATATATATATATATATATATATATATATATATATATATATATATATATTATGTACATATATATATATATATATATATATATATATATATATATAATATATATATATATATAAATATATATATATATATATATATATATATATATATATATATATATATATATATATATATATATATATACATATATATATATATCATATATATATATATATATATATATATATATATATAGATAGATATAGATATAGATAGATATCTAGATATATATCTAGATATCTAGATAGATATCTAGATAGCTATCCAGATATTTAGATAGATATCTAGATATCTCTATGGATCGATATCTAGATATATATATAGATATATATATCTAGATAGATATCTAGATAGATATCTAGTTAGATAGATATCTAGATAGATAGATTTCTATATAGATATTTAGATAGGTATCTAGATATATAGATATCTAGGTAGATCGATATCTAGATAGATATCTAGATAGAAAGATATCTAGATAGATATCTAGATATATATATCAAGATAGATATCTAGATATCTAGATAGATTACTAGATAGATAGATAGATAGGTAGATATCTAGATAGATATCTAGATATCTGGATATATAGGTAGATAGATATCTAGATAGATATCTAAATAGAAAGATATCTAGATAGATATCTAGATAGTTATCTAGATATCTAGCTAGATATCTAGATAGATATCTAGATATTTAGATAAATATCTAGATAGATATCTAGATAAATATCTAGATAGATATCTACATATCTAGATAGATAGATAGATATCTAGATAGATATCTAGATAGATATTTAGATAGATATTTAGATAGATATTTAGATAGATAGATATATAGATATCTGGATAGATATCTAGATAGATAGATATATAGGTAGATAGATAGATATATAGGTAGATAGATATCTAGATAGATAGGTAGATATCTAGATAGATAGAATATTGAATTATGAAGTGGTACATGATTTTAAGCTCGATTTTCGTTTTTCAAGACTGCAAACGAAAATTGAAAAACGAACATCGTCTTCGATTTTCGTTTTGAAAGTGCAAAACGAAAATCGAATAACGAACATCGTCTTCGATTTTCGTTTTTCAAAATGGAAAATGAAAATCGAAAAACGAATTTGGGGTCGAAATTCGATTTTCAATTTGTGGAACACAAAACGAAAATCGAATTATGAAGCGTACCACTGACCCAAATGGGTACTCGTGTGACAATACTCAGCGAGAGATTTCCAATGAATACCAACATGACATATTTTAGATGTGTGTGTGTGTTTCAAATCCTTTAAGTTCGTGTGCTTTTAGACGAGTGTAGTCTCGGCATTGAAAGGGTTAACAGACTTATAGCAAGTCTAGGGCAGCCCAGTAAAATATGCTCATTTCTCATGCCTATTCCTACTGATCTTTGGCGTTCGGTCATCGCCGTCGGTGTCTGTGTTTGCCAGGACAGGGGTTATTAGAGGTGTGGCGTGTGACACGGGGAGGCGTCAGAGACGACACAAACTCCGACAACTGTTGCTGCCGCTGATGCAGCGAGGAATCAGGGGTTGGGGAGCATGTAGTAGAGCAGCTGAAATGTTGCACCTGGAGGGACGGCGGCGGTGGCGGGCGGCGTGGATGTTGTTGTGTTTGCTGGCACACGGCAGCACGCCACCGCCGCCCGCCCGCTTGCTACACGCAACAAGTGGCACAACTTTTCTGCACGCCCTATGGTCGAGTGGTCTAACTGCTTTACTTAGCTTGCTCCATGCAACAAGTGGCACAACTTTTCTGCACACCCTATGATCGAGTGGTCTAACTGCTTTACTTAGCATGCTCCACGCAACAAGTGACACAACTTTCCTGCACGCCCTATGGTCGAGTGGTCTAACTTGCTCATTAAGCATGCTCCACGCAACAAGTGGCACAACTTTCCTACACGAGTCCTGTAGCACATGGGCGGCCCAATGGCCGAGTGGTCTAACTGGTCCACTAAGCTTGCCCCACGCAACAAGTGGCACAATTTTCCTGCACAATTTATGCAGCACAGGGGCGGCCCGTTAGTCGAGTGGTCTAACTTGCTGCCTACGCATGCTCCACGCAACAGGTGTCACAACTTTCCTGCGCGAGTCATGCAGCACAGGGGCGGCCCGATGGTCAGGTGGTCTAACTGGCTCACTTTTCCTCCAGAAATCATGGAAAACAGAGGCTGCTCCACGGGTTGGCGGTCTAGCATGATTACTATGCAAATTCCGCGCAACAAATTGCACACCCTTCCAGCGGAGATCATGTAATGCCACAATAACTTTACCATTCTAGTTCCCCGTGCTCGACGCAACAAGTGGTTTAACTTTAGTGAAGAAATCAAGCAATGTTGGAGCTGCCTCCAAATAGGTGCTCATTCAACGACCTTCAGAAACTACTTTCAGCATCACAAAAGCCATACCTCTCATAGGCGAGAAAGTATATCTACTGCACTATCCAAAATTGGGCATCGAAGCTTTTAGAATTCGTCGAGCCTGTTACTGCATTGTCAGCACGTACTCTTTTTGCAAGTGGTTAGGTGTATGTGAATATCTGTATTGTCTTGTATATGGTTCAGCGGTTAGACCACCTAGTGTCCCCTTACAAAAAAGTAACAAGAGCCGACCTTTTCTACACTAGTGGTTATTCGTATAAACTCTATTCGAAGCAAATAACGCAAAACATACCACATTGCCCCATATAATCAAGGGGCTACACTGAATACTGAAGTTTTCACGTAAATATAAATAATGGAACATACATGTATCTAAGATATTATGCATTTCTTCAATAAAAAACAGGCTTTGTGCATTACCTAAACATATTGTGGTCTTCTAATAGGAATTGAGCACCACATTTAGCAGATATGATTGACCAAAAAGGACACCCAGCTTTAAAATCCTGACTATAAGTCAATGTTGAATTACCCCATCGACTACATATTATATATGTAGGTGGTTGTCACTCAAAAGGGGTAGCCATGCCTTTGGACACGAATACAAATTTCACATACGAGATTTTAGATTCTTTGAGAGCCCCGCCCTTTGGGTATAAAGGATAGGTTACTAGGTGGTGTCAGCATTAACGCTGGACGAGTGAACAAGGTCTCGTAGTCCTTTCTTGGTATGATGACAAAAATAACTTGTTTATCCCGACTTAGCCCATTCGTGACTAGACTCTTCCATGACAATTGTCGTCTGCTTCTATGACACTTTTGGAAATAACTTTGGAATAAAGTAAGCATTCACAAAATATCTCTAGGGGTTTGTTGGTTAGTGTCTAATGAGCAATTCTCCATCAAATATTTTCCCAAATATAACTTTATTAGGAGAAAATTGTCAAAATTCCTGGTCTTCCTGAGGCACTGTTTGGTTGACAGACAACATATGCCAGTCCTGAAGAATATTTCTAGGATTGATATGCCTAAAAGAGCAAGGGTTGACAAGTCCCATAAAATATCAGAATTCACCGTGAAATAGTTGACGGTATTTCTTCCATGAATAATGAGTCAAATGAACAAGAGTTATTCCAAATGTGCGTGGCCTAAATGATTGATTGATTTAAAAAATGACAAACGTAACGTTGTTAACCCATACTGCTACTGTGCCAGGAGCAATACTTGACACATAGACAATGACCATGTGTGGAGATATGGATCCCCTCTGCTCGACCATATATATATATATATATATATATATATATATATATATATATATATATATATATATATATATATATATATATATATATATATATATATATATATATATATATATAAATATATATATATATATATATATATATATATATATATATATATATATATATATATATATATATATATGTATAGTGAATGTATGTATCTGTTTATGTATTTATGTATGTATGTATGTATGTATATATGTAAGTATGTAAGTATGTATGCATGCATGTGTAGTGTATGTGTGTGTATGTATGTATGCATGTGTGTATGTATGTATGTATGTGTGTGTGTAAGTACTACATAAAGAGTCACACACTGTTGTAGTGTAATGTTATAGGTACAAACAATAAAGATATCTTGATTGTCTCAGACATTAATATTTCATATAAATTGCGAACTGAGCAAAACTTGGGTGGCAGGTGTAGAAAGGTGTATTTGCCGAAGTGAGATAACTTCGTTGGTCTTCACTATCCGTATAGCCTGCAAAGAAGCTAATTTTCTCCAGTCCCTCCTCCTTCTAGGTGGGATGTAGTAGCGTGAGGAGGTGGTCTGTGTTGGTGAGAAGTGGTTATGAGGAGAGAGACGGGGGATGATCTAACGAAGACGGCAGTAAACGTCACTTGTGTTCACATGGCCTGGATAGGGGGGTGATGGATGGTAGACGGGCGCCCTTACATACCTTCCCGGCGATATAGGGCTGGGAAACACACCGTAACTACGCCCCCTCCTTCTTCTCACCACCGCCAGTATCATCATCATCGCCATCCTCTTTCTCTAGCAATGCCGGCAGCAGCCACCGAGAAGTCAGCAATAAGTCAGCAATAATCCACGCTCATGCCGCCGCAGTGGTTGTGATGTGCACCCTTAGACCGCCGAGTCGAATGCAATTGTGTTTGTTGCCACTTTTTTGTTTTGTTTGCTATATTGAGACTTGATTGTGACCTGCCAGTGGAGGATGGCGGGAACAGAAATAAGGATGCACTAATGTAAGATCTCATCATATTTTTAAAAATGTGCTCATATTGAAAGGAAGACGAATCCAGGATAGTTTTAATCGGTAAGGGATGGCAAATTGTCGGCATACGGTACGATCAACCGCTCGAGTAACAAAATTCATCAGGCCGTTATTACGAGGTCTTGCACCAAGCTAAGAAACAAAAGGACACGCACAGGTGTTACCCAGTGTTATCGAGAAATTAGCGGAGACTAAAACGTACTTGTAAGAAATGTATGTGCAACATCTTGACGAATGAATCTTCTCAGAAACAGTAATGTGCAAATTCTCTAGTGATAATATATCTTATTTTTTTATTAGATGTTGCAATATATATATATATATATATATATATATATATATATATATATATATATATATATATATATATATATATATATATATATATATATATGCAGGTATGCATCTAGTTATGTATGTGTGTATGTACATGTATGTATGATAACGTATCAGTGTGTTCGTCCATAAATGGGCGTGTCGATTCACACAGTTGGAAAATGCAAACAGCGCAGTTGTACTTTATTTGTTGTATTTGATGATGATGTTGTGAAATGTAAGGTATGGCATTTGGCGGCGGCGGCGGCGGGTGTTGATGACCTTATGCTACAAGTCTCAGGTCATTCTCACGATGATAAGGTTCAGGGCGGTGTGGGTTGAAATGTCACGTTCCGCTCCGCAGTAGCGTTAGTGACGGAGCGGGGCCAACTACAGCTAATTTCTCTTGCTCAAACCAAACTATGCCTGTGTGAGACGCAGACGGAGACAGGGCCGCTGCTGCTGCTGCTACTGCTGCTGCTGCTAACAGAGTGTGTGGTCTATTCTCTTCTCCTCCTCCTCCTTTATCGAGCCTCCCATAGTCTTCATTCCTACACTGAAAAAAATCTCCTGGCACCAGAGGGCGTGCTAGGTGAAGTCTTTTCTCCCCTCGTCCACCGGAGGGCGTACTAGATGAAGTCTTTTCTCTCCTCGTCCACCAGAGGGCGTGCTAGGTGAAGTCTTTTCTCTCCTCCTCCATCAGAGGGCGTGCTATGTGAACTGTTTTCTCTCCTCCATTTCTCCCAGTTTCTAATTCGACAAGTCTCCACCAGAGGGCGTGCTAGGTGAAGTCGTTTGTCTCCTCCATTTCTCTCAAACCCTTGGAATAGTACGTTTCAGGCCACCAGGGGGCGTGCTAGGCGAGCTTCAATTCTGCATGTATCTAGCCACTAGAGGGCGTGTATGCCATGTGGTCTTTTCTCTCCTCCATTTCTCCCAGAATCTTACATTCTACAACCCTCACTGGTCTCGAATTCTACATCTCCTCTTTCTCCTCCTCTACCCATCCCTATCCCTACACCATACGCTATGTGAGCCTCTGGTCGCCAGGGGGCGTGATAGATGCGGTGCGATGGTGGCGATGCTGGTGGTCAGTAGAAAGCATACCTGACCTGCCTTAGCACGCTCTGGGGCATACAAGGCATGAGTCCCACAAGACACCTAGTGTCCAAAGTCACATTTCGACATAATCTAACATCTCCAGACATTCAGGTTATACTCTTCACAGCATTCTTTAGAGTCATAGTGGGGACTGGCGGAAGCCGAGGCATCCATCTCTCAGAGTCAGGAGACTGTGTGTAACAGGCCTTACATAGGACCTGTTCAACCAACTCAGCAACACGCCAATCCGTAACATATCAAGAAATCTGGCCATGTGTCGTGGAACGGAGCAGAAAACTCCGTTGAGTACGTGTTGTGTAAATGTCCTTCCCCTCTCCAAGGAACAGACAGTACATAGTCTTACAAACTTGTAATTTGGGATTTCGTGTCGTAATTTTCTGCCATATTGGGGCTAAGTCGTGATCTGATAGTGTTCCTATTAGGTATCTCAATCCATCATTAATGCTTTTCACATATTGTGTAATATGAGGAATGAAGTTCAAAGGTGCCAGGCTCTGCGTGCACTGCAGTTACACATATATTTATCATTTCTAAAGATGACTAATATTATTGTTAATGTATTTAACTAACGCTGACATGTATGGGCAGAGCAATGATCAAAACATAGAATGTAAGTGCTAAATCTACCAACACCCCCAGAATAGGGTAACTATCGGTGCTAGACGGGGTAAAGTGGTTGATTACATCAGGGAGGGTGAGATAAGGGGTATTTAGGTCTAAGAAACTGTCAGCATTACAGAGCCAATCACACGAATTACTGTCACTTGTCGCTGGTGCTAAATGAGTAGTGGGCAGTACTGATGACATAAGCCACACACGACACGTCTTTAACCCATTACTGCTCACCGTGGTGGCCAAAATCAGCCGAACAATCCTTAACCCTTTCAATGCTGAGGCTATTTCGTCAAAAGCACAAGGACCCAATGTTTTTTGAAAACAAACTTAACCCTATCATGTTGATATTCATTAGACAGCTCTTCCAGAGTATCCTCCGATGAGTACCCATGTGCCAGGGTTTCAGTCATTTTTCAGAAATTTTCCATCATTTTGTATTGGCCAAATTAGCCATTAGCAGCATAAGGGTTAACACATTGCTACTCACAGTGGCCAAAATCCGCCTCTCTTCACACAGTAACGAGGGCTATTCGGGGACTTCAGCTTGCACAACACATAAATGCCTACTGCGCACCACCTGCTGCGCATGTCAAGGTGAGGGACCACCTTAATATGAAACCTGAGAGGATTTTGAGTGATGATGATTGCTGGACCGCCCTCTGGCGAGCTGAGGTAATACCACACCATTCTATAGGTCATCATCCAACTTATCTTAAAGGAGGGGGAAGTTAATGACTGGTCGTAATTACTCAGAGCTTAGGATGAAATCATGATTCAGACAAATATGCACCCCCTCCAAGCCAAACATCTCAGATCTTTGAGTAACAAAGCACGTGTACAACGAGCGAATGGCTGTCAAATGGGGTGAATTTCACAATAATTGCAATATTCACATGTTGCACAAATTGGTTCGAAACTGTGCAAATTCTCTTTTACCTTCTTTTTATATTTTGGAAATAAAGCATACAATCGTAAATTATTTGAAGGAGAATTGTCTTAAGTGTTCTGATTGAATATTTCATCCTGAAATATTTTCCAAATTGTATATATAATTTTTTTCAAGACAGGCCTTTTATTGAAATACCGGAATAGGTAATTTGTATTTATGTGAAATAAAGATCCGATTACACACTTGTCTAATGTTAAATTCAAAATAAATCAAAACAGTGATTAGAGCGAAAATATAAATGTAAGATGTGCATGATAGTGTTGACTAGGTCCTACGTTTACCCTACATAAATGGTTAGGTCCATAGTTGCCAGACCTGTTCCGCACTCTTCTAAAAGCAATTGGTTTGAGAGTCACTGTGTATTAACATGTTCCAGCAAGTAGCCTCTCAGGACTGTCTGGGTGAGGTCAGCCACAGTCGGAGTAAGTTCAGCTGCAGGTGAACGTGTGTGCAGGCAGTAGAATGAGTATCAGTATACCCTTCATCAGTTAAATAGTTACCAGCCAATGCCGCCCAAAAGGAATTCCAGTTTGAAATGTCAGGTGTACAATGCATGAAGTTGTTTTACAATAAAGAATTAAATCAAATACTTCTTCATTTCACTTGGGCATGTATGTTTTATATATGGTTATATACTTTAAATTTTATTAAAATATATCTTCCTTTAGGGTTTTCCGAAATCTTTGATGGGCTCTTGTTTCCTCTGTCGTACAGTACACGTACATTTGTGTTTTATGGTAGACAGCATAGTTTCAATGCATTTATCGAAATAAGAAGTAATAAGTTTCTCTGTCGTACGGATCTACATATTTCTGTCCAGAAGAAAACATCTAAACAAGGTGTCATTCAGTTTCGAAAAGGGCCCTATTTGGGGATTTTACTCATTGTAGTCAGGAAAGAGTTATGTTTTCTCTGTAACATGGAACTAGACATAGACAGATAGATGGTGTAGAGAGAGGATTCTTGCGAGCAGCTATTTTCCCAGCGCCTTGTAGCCCGGGCGGGATGAGACGAGACTCCGATGTATCTTGCTAGTTAGGCGAGCCACGCTCGGCTTACTGGAGATAGTCTCGCGAGGTGACAGAGGTTATCGGCAGATTGCCCACTCGGGTCACGTGGGGGTCGCCGGGGTCGGCTGCAGACGGCTTCACACGGCGAATCTGTGAATGACATCCTGCCGCGGGGCATTGTGGGTAATAGATGCTAGAAACTGATGCTAAATTAAACGACGGCCTCGCGATCATCACGCTGCGGAGATGAGATGGGTCGACCGCCGGCGAGGACTTGTTGAACACTTCACTTTACGCTATGTTTTATTGCCTGTCAATCGAGACAAAAAGATATCACTCACTTGTCGAGGAACTCCTACGGGGAAGTCAGCGAGATTGTATTTGCAAGACTTCTTTATCAGACAAGTGCTATGCCAAAGAAAGACACCATGATGACAACGTATGCAGCATTGGCACGTTTCCACAGAGGTGTCCTGCGGCAATGGCACGTGTCCCAAACTCAATTAGGAAAAATATTCTATTACCATTATCGCCCATTATCCCACTGGTTGTCGTATTTGAAAATACATAAAACGCACCTTAAATATGCATATTGCTTTATTTCAGATTATTTTATTAGTTGTTTTTGTAAATCTAAAGAAAAATGGCCTTTCAGTGTTGGGGCAAATACCTTAGCTGGAATAACTTATTTCATTTTTGAAAACTTTTTTATTGGCTGGAATAACTTGGGGAACCTGCACTTCGCTCGCTAACCTGCAAAATTGAACTTCGAATATATCTATGACATTGTGCTAAGCTGAGGAAGAATTAGATAATAGATGAAATATGGAAATGAGTCCTAGACATGACGATGCTGAAGCAAGTGTTGAGTCCTTTGGACGGGAAGGGGTTAAACAATGTCCATTCCTTCCAATTCTTTTATGTTGATAAGGAAAGCGATAAGAAATAGTAAAATAGACGCAAACGAAATTTGGAAGGGATCAAACCGCTGTGTGGTGTTTTGTGATTTGATGGTACAAAGCGAGTAGTGTGTGTCCAGACGGCCAGCTGGTCGGAGAGGCCGGAGTGGCCTGCTGGACAAGTGTGTGTTATTTTTCACGGCGTCTACTTCCTGGTTATACCGTCTCCCCTCACAGCCTGGCTGAACATATAAACAACATGGCGGATACAGGCCCACTGATAAACAAACACACATCTATCTGGAATCAAAGCCCAGCAGTTCCGCAACAACTGACCACTGCAGACCACAACAACTGACCGCTGCAGACGCTCGTGTGCTTAAGATCTGGCTAGCACAGAGCTAGTCTGCCAATCGTCAATGGCCACAGTTCTCACGACACAGAAAAATCCTTTATCACGAGATTACGGGCACCACAGGAACCACGGGTATTGTGTATCAATCGCTGCCTCAGTACACCTGAGCACCTGCTCACATCTCTTCTCTCTCATCTCTGGAGAAAAGTGAAAATACTTAAATAAATTCGCCTAAATAAAGAAACCGTTTTCGGCTTAGAATCGTTCAAACATTCATTATTATGTTGGTTTTCTATTACTCTTCCAGTATGGCAAAACACTCAAAATATTAGTACAACTGACTATATTTTTAGCGCCTGGCATAAAAAGAACACTTTTTAAAGAGGACCGTTAGGAATACAGACTATCACTTTGCGAGACTTCAGCGAGATTACTGAGTGACGTCACCAGTACATTTTTATCGATCTTGCGTACTCAGGCGCTAAAAATAAATACAACCATCTCGATTTATAACCAAACATAAGGTCTATTTATTATCCCAACAAGCTACAAATAACCGTTTTGAACCAATGCTGGAATTGCTAAGAATGCTCCTCATCATTTACATCATAAACAGTAGTCATATTAAGCTATGATTTGTTTATTTAGAGCATGTGACCAATTTTCCAGCCACTTATCAAGCCAGAAGATATGGTGTGAAATCCCATTAGTATGATTTATGATTCCCCTCATCTTGCCGCCTCCATCCACCGACTCCCACTTGCCACAAACACGCTACAGAGAGTGTACACCAAGTACTACATACACAACTCACTCTCTTTTACATAGAGGTTTTCCCAAAAGAGCGTCTGAACTACACGCACCTTTGCAAAGAGGCTTTTCGCCAAACAGCACCTTGACCATATTCTCTAGTTTTGATATTTTCTCGCCAATGTATATATATATATATATATATATATATATATATATATATATATATATATATATATATATATATATATATAAATACATTGTATATATATATATATATATATATATATATATATATATATATATATATATATATATATATATATATATATATATATATATATACGTAGGTAGTTCATGTTATCGTTACACGACAATATCTACGCAACACTCTTAGTGTCAGGCTCCAACAACTTGGTTCACACTTTGCACGTTGAGGGTCCCGAGGAGTGGGCACTTCTGATGTGTTTATAAAATAAACGTGTTGACCAGTGTTCTGTGGGGAACCCCCAGCCCCCTACACTGAAACAATAAACACGTTGTATAACACCCAGCAATGGCTATCTTAACACATTAGAACTACAAGGAAAGCGCATTCCACCACCATGCCAATATTGACTTATCTCTGCCACTCCTACTGCCTGCCCTGCTCGGGAATAGAAATCACTTAATGGGAGGCAATGGATTTTTGGCGCAAAGATCAACTTTGATGGGAGGAATTTACTCTGAGGAAATCTTTTTCTTTTTAGTGGGTCAACACTCACATTTACATCGATGCTCCGCTACGTTGAGCTATTGTGTTTTAACCCATCAATGCGTTTAGAGCCCCTCGAAAAGCAACACTATTTTGATTGTTAAGTGTTATTGGAGTTATCTCTCCAAGTATATTCATAAGAACGATGCCAAAATGTACATTGGACACCGACCTACAACTCTACTTCAAAACAGTTTGTAAGTACATTTGATTCAGGCAGGGGTATTCTGAGTGCAATCTGGGCTACAATTGGCTAACAAATAGACGCACAGTCCCCATCCCTTGTATGGGTGCAATCGTGTTGGTTCAAATGGACATTCCTCCATTACTTTCTCAAGGCATTTCAAAATGTGAAATAATAAAGTATTTAGGCTTTTGAGACCACTGCGCGGATGAATAACTAAAGAACATTGACTCTCATGTGTATTATGATTGTTTAAAAGCGGACAATTCAAGTTTTATTGGGATTAATGATTTATGCAGTGTTGAAATCATAGTATCAATATTACCTCTCTTTCATGCATAGTAATATTAATCTCAATGTGTCATCTACGTTATGCAGCTAGTTGGATTTTTGTGAGATCATCCTTGAAATACAATACCCAAAACAAGCAAGTATCTCTGTTGTATGACAGTTATAACATAGTGCCATCACAAACACAAAGATAATTCGTTGTGACAGACAAATCACTAAAATACTCTCTACAGCTTTTTCACTTGGCCCATATAATGCCAGACGTTGCCATGCCAGGTTCTAGCAAACGGCATCCTTCATATACTAGTCCACCTCTTTCATAAGGGGGAAATATTAAAATTTTGAATTTGTTCTATCATACCCACTTTTTCTGGCATATTCAGGCTATGATAGTTATACAATCATTCTTGATTTGCACGATATTATTAAAAATGGCATATATTCTGAAGGCAATTCATAAAGAAGGTCAGATTGAGCACCAAATTGTTGCAAAGTGTTAATACTGAGTTTTGCACACCTCACGTGGTAGAGAGAGAGAGAGAGAGAGAGAGAGAGAGAGAGAGAGAGAGAGAGAGAGAGAGAGAGAGAGAGAGAGACTGGTGGAATTCCTTGCTCATGGAGCTGTGGGCTCGTCTGTTAACAGGGCTATGTGACGTGGGTAGAGAAACGCAGGACAGCGTGGGAAGTTCAGCTCACCCGAAATACACACACCTTTCCCAAATAGATCCTCTCAACCCCTTGCAGCCAAAACTACCAATTGAATCTCAAATTAGAAGTTCGTCTAATGGCACATTTTCTGCTCAATTAGGGTTAAACCGGAAATGCATGCTTGCATGTATGTATGTATGTATGTGTGATTGTATGTTTGTACGTACGCACGTAAGCAACCGCTATCGTCCGTATGTATGCATGTATATATGCATGTATGTGTGTGTATGTATGTTTGCATGTATGAATGTATGTATGTATATATGTATGTATGTATGTAAGGATGGGGACTTAAAGAAAGAGGAATTTCAAAGTAAGAAATCACGATAAATAGAAAACATGCACTCCTCAACTCTATGAAGTCCTCAATGGCGGAGGAGAGAGCAGTAATCGCAGAGATCACTGACTAAGCTCAAGTCACTGACAACTACCTCGCATGCCTCGAACCAGATCACCATTCGGGCACCATTGCTAGTAGTGCAAGCCATCATTCGCAGTACCATGATATCCCACTTGGCTATGGGGGCAGTCCCTCCAATAGGCAAGCATCTCTATCACACCACTTATCAATGAGTCTAACGTATACCCCGTTCAAAAGACATATCGGTGGGAATTCATGATTACAGCATCGATATTAAGCCAGATTTTCAAACACTCGTATATGTTCACAAAGTTCACCAAAGTTATCACGGAAAATGCCAACATCTATTTAGATTAAAAACTAGGAATGCTTGAATAACCAGATATAGTTTTCTTAACAGGTGTGTGTTTTCGTCAAGATCAAAGAAGTATACGGTTTACGTCACAGATATTTGTACTAAAGTACTCATGAAGCCTAATGACATCAAAAGCGAACATTTATCCCAGTTATACTAATAACATACCGAATCAGGGCAACGTTTTACAACAGCTGTCATTTTGTCTAGTAACCGTCTGCCTAGGGATTTTGAGCTCTTTCCGACCTACACGGAGGTCTTCTTATGTGTGCCATACGGATAGTGCTACGTGTACAGTTGTGCATGTTATAATTTCTAGACATATTCCATCTTGAGTTATAGTCCGTGCCCTGCATGCAATTTGCAGAATGGCACACACACACATACATACATACAAATGAATATATATATTTATATATATAAATATATATATATATATATATATATATATATATATATATATATATATATATATTTATATATACATTACCATATATGTGTCTGTCTAAAGTAAAGATGTTAGACGTCAAGAGAAAAGAAATTAAGGTGCAATATAAGGGTGCAATCCATAACTGGTATAAACGGTTATGGTGACCGTAACGAGGTTTTTATTGTGGTAGATGATCCCGAAATGTATGTTGCAAAACGTAACTGGTGTATGCCTTTATTATTAAACATACGCTCATAATTGCCAAAGCTGTCCCACCAATTCCCACATTTCCATACCCCCAAAAACAACGGCAAAAGAGCCATATGTTATAGATGTTACAGTATTATGACCCTATCCCCAAATGGTTCAATAATTAATGCATCTGCCCCAACACTCCCTCTTGCCTCCCTTAAAACACGTACATGTAAACCTCAAA
>OZ012690.1:32033694-32043422 GCA_963942565.1 Maea johnstoni
TGTGTCGAATTAACACTAGCAGTTAAACGGCTTAGTTTTGCCATATGGAGTTCAGAGGAGGCGGAGAGGGAAATCCCCGCTTTTTGACGAATTCATGTCAGTGTTAGTTTGTGCAAGCTAGTCAAATATACCATATGTTAGTAGAGGATGAGGCAGGGTTAGCATAGGAAGTCATTCCCAGGGGCATATTGAGGGAAATACGAATAGCGTGCCAACTTTCTAATGCACCTGTCGAGATACACTCTTTAGAAGTTAGCCGACAGGCATATTCCGTGTAATATAGGTACGTATTTATTCAAGCATTCACATGCACACACACACATACATGTTCATATACGTTTGTATGTATGTAGGTATGTGTGTATGTATGTGTGATATTGAAGATTTGGAGACATGGGTTCAAACATGCACACCTTACAAATGAGCAGCACATACTGTATAGAAGAAAGAATCATCTATCCAATTTATCATCGTTCTACTCCGATTTGCCCATTACACATTTTACTGTGTAGAGGCGGTCTCCTGTTGGTGATAAACAACTCCATACGTTTCAATATCTGACTATCTAGAGAAAGCCTTGATGTCGTCATTTAGCTTTGTATTAAATCTTCCAATGGGCAACAAATTGTACCGGTACTTAAACTATAAATTAAAAAACAGCAAAGTATACATTTTTTTCGGCATTTTATTTTGTAGAAGATGCATAACTTGTATCATTGAGTAACAGCTGATGTATGCCATTTGTCCTATTGTATCGCGCCCCAGTATTCAACAGCGACAAGCACTTCCCTTTCAACAGTGTTCTATCCATCCCAATAATCTCCAAGATTCTTGAATTGTATTGCCTCTTTCTATTCCTTCCCCTTTCGCTTAATACTGCTTTGCCCTGATAGAATTGTCATTTGCTTCCTCGCAGTCCTCATACCATGGTAGCAGTTTATCCCTTCTGCCCTTTGCTGGGATTGTTTGAATTTCTGCAAGCATCGGAGCGTAAAATAACACAGATTCCAAAACGAGGCTCGGCCATCAGCTCCCAGCTGGAAATGGCGCCATGACAGGTGAATCGGTAGAATCAACTTGCGCAATGTTCGTCTGCTCACGGGGGTGTCAGATCCTCACCCTAAACAACTGCCATCATGTCAACCATGAGTCCACTAATTATTAACTAGCATTCCAATCATAACAACTGTTCAGAATTTCTCAAATCAACGTCTCGAAGTCTATGGACTTGGCAGCTTATTTTGACTTCACTGTTGCAGACAAATCTCGCCCTAGTCCAACATTTTTTAAACAAAAAATGATGTGGTCCAATTCACACAGGATATTGTTGACAGCGTATTTTATCTTTGGTTTGGTGTGCATTGCAACATCTACCAATCCACTGTCAATTACCATTCTACATAATGCCAAATTTGAGGCAGATGTATACTTTTCGTATTCAGTAAGGGTATAGGGTATTTGAGACGTGGAAGTAGAAAATCAGATAATCACTCCTTTAAAATAAAATGCCAAGGCATAAATATGTTAACGAGTGGCACATCCCAATCATTAACTAATAGGTAAGTATGCAATACAAGCATTTCATTTATCTCATCTGCCAAGTATGTCACCCAAAAACTAAAACACTACACATACAAATCTGAACAACTAGAGCATCGGATATATGCATAATTAGGCAATCACACATCTGATTCTGTTTGAATATCTAAGTGACAAAACAATGATTTACGACACCATCATTTTGAGACAACTATAATACACTGAAAAGTAACTCGCATTCATGTGGCAATAGCAAAACAGTTAAAATCAATGGGGGAAAAAAGAAAATCTACTTAAAATACTTGGATGTTGTATATTGAATATGGAAGTTTTAACATACTAGTATAACACCAATTTCATGAAAACAATATTGTGTTTGATCCTTAGCAAAATGGAATGTTGGAATAAGAGCATGGTGTGTAATAGCTTAGTACAATGCCATTAGTCAAGTAGTCTTGTCAGGCTGATGGACACTGTACGACCCATTAAAGAGTCTTCTCTCAAAGGCTCGCAGCACTGAAAGGCCAACATAAACCAGAGACAGCGCTGTCTTCAGAGGAGCACCCTATCTGCTGCTCCAGTGCCAATGTCGTCTGCTTAACTCCTATTTCACGCCTAAACCTCTATCTACAAGATAACTCTGCCCAAGCACTCGAGATCCACCCTAAACCATTTCAGCTAAACCTCAGATTCTTCCCCTCTCGAACGCTTGATCCTTATGCTATGTCACACCATTAAAGATCTATCTGTAGAAGCACATTCTTCTTCTTCTTTTTCTTCTTCAGCCTTCATCAGTACTTTCAAACAATCCTTAATCATATCTGAAAGAATTCCCAATAACAGTTTTTTGGATTCTATTTCAAACACGTCCTCCTTACCAAACACACTTAACAACTTCAATGCTGGCCACTAGCCGAGTATTCAGCCCACAGCAGGGTATTTATACGTATGTTCAGTTATACGATTCTTACATATTATCATCGATGATAAAAATAACACGTGATGATCATAGAATATGGTTATGAAAAAGACAGAAAGCAGCAAAACATGTACATGAAAGTATATTTACTTTTTTATTCAGACCAGTTGGGCTCCTACGGATTATGGTAATATATCAACGATATCATTTATAATAATCATAACATATTGCTTATAAGGTTATACTTTTGAAAGAGATTTATAGACAACAACGCTGTTATCTTGATGATCAGAACATTGAATATTGATTTCTTTTGATTCAGCCCCGTTACATGTAGGCTGTTATAAGCTAGTTGGCTTACTTCAATTTGGATTATGGCACAATGGATGATATGCTACTGGTGGGATACCAGTAATTCAGTTTTAACGAGAGTGTAAGATGGCAGACTCTGTTGATTGTGGTTCATATAGATCATACACTACATACACAAACAATGCCTCAGGCAGTATGTGCCAGTGTAAAAAACTGACATGGAAATCAAGAAGGCCGCCTCGGGGAAGAATAGTTCTCTATTGCGAATGCATGGTTTGTTAAAGCTCAGCTCCCCTACAGAACTACAAGTAGGTGCTCATCTGTGCCGGCCGTCACGTTCTGTTCTAACTAATTTTCCAATTGGTCAAACTGAGAGACAGGTTGCCCGAGGTGCTGCTGTCTCGGACTGAGAGCTCTTTCTAATGCTCAGCCTCCCCGCAGATGCAGGCAGACTCCCCCTGGATCCTGACTTACGCTGGCCTAATGAACAAGCCTTTCCCTCTCGCCGTGCGCCCAGTATGCAGCAAGCCAACACCCAACACGAATTAGGGGCTGCAAACTGATGGCTGGAAACACATGGCCGCTACTGTGGCTTAAGACTTGCTACAGGTCTGTGGTGAATGGCTGTTTCCCCAGTCCCTATCATCCAGCGCCACTAGAGGTGAAATTGCTCTTAATCTGTGTTAAATGGTCATCTACTGAGTCTCAATGATCTACCCTGAGTCGATTTCAGTACAGGGTTTACCCTGTACTAACCACAACCCGCATGTGCTGTGCTGCCCTCTATAGTTTGATAGAGACACCACGCCCCTCGCAGTCCATTGTACCTATCTACATTGTAACTGGGCCTGAGAACCAGGCTACTTCTGCTGATGCTTATGCTTCTATTGCTGCTACTGCTCCGTGGAGATCCCAGCTATCCTTTAAATGCAGAGCCAGGGAAATTAACTATTTAAACCAGTGTTTTCCCTAAGCAGCATGAGGGTCACGTGTACATTTACCTGACAGGGACAGGTCCTCGGGGATAGTGGCCATTTCCTACACGTCAGGAGCGCCTGATAGGGTCATCAACAATGGATGCTATCCAAGAGGAATGTAGGAGCTTTCTATCATCTAATTGGAATTTCGCTCTTCGTCACTATTTGCCATACTGCGGCCAAGTCGTGACTAGCCAGTTGCAACTTGTGGAGGAAACTGGATTACCCGAAGACCACAGCTTAACCCAAAGTCACTGGCAACTTCTCTATCATCAATGCTAGAGTGAATTCCAATTGAAATGCAATGAAGAATTGCTCAAAGTCACTTTTTACATCATTTAAAAATAGATCTTTCATAAGTATTTTTTTTTCATTTGAATGCTTTTGATGAGTCAATGATCGACAATCCTTTAACTTCGTATTGCGTCACTGCTAGGGTAAATTGATTTTCACAATTCAAATATAAAATTCTCTCAGTCGTCCTTAACTAGACTACAACTGCAGATAAGGAGACAACAATATTTTCAGTGTGTGTAATTTTGGAATACAAGTCATTATGAAAGTTTTCCGGTATACCTAGAATAGATGTGTAAGTTCATAGTAGAAGAAGAAAGATATGCAGGCATTGTGAATAATAAAAACAAAATCATGTGCTATATACATGTATTGTTATAAAGGAAATTTCTTCCGCTTCATTCCAAATGTTTATTTTTAGTTTTTTCCTAGTAGACAATATGTTTCTGTGTTTCGGTATACATATCGCCGTATGGCCCAGTACACTTCTAAAAATTGTTGGAACAATTCTGGTACGTTCTAGAATTGTTTTTAGGGAACACTTATGGTACGTACCAGAATTGTAACATTTTCTGAACAATTCTGGTAAGTATCACAATTGAGGTCGTAAAGTACAAGATGACCCCATATTCTGTATTTGTGATATTTCCCTTAGGCCCATGCTTCCTATTCTATATTCCTTTGAAAATGATCATGAATGCCAGTAGTTATGTGTTCTCAATTTCGTAAAATGAAGTACTGGAGAGGGTTGGGGCTGAGGGGAAGTCGTAGGGTTAAGAACACTTACACAGGCTTCTGGTGTTCTAGTGTAACTTTAGTGCCGAGCCGTGTTTTACATAGATAATGTACTGTTGGCAACACACAACAATATACATTACAGCACAGTCATGAATTATGAAATGAAACGCAAATGTCCAGTATTTTTTCACACAAAAGAAGAGGTACATGCAACTAAAAGTGCATAAAACAGCATCATTACTCCGTATTGGCTCTTAGTAACTCCTCTTGAACACGTGATCTTTCAATATTCACCTAGAACGACACACACGATGGCGTGACAGGAATGTGAAATGGACACATTTGTATGTAAATTGCACACCTGTCGTGGTGCACTGTGGCTTATTTAGGCAAGTGCTGACACCTCACCCACTTAACAATTCTGCCAGCGAAAA
The DNA here is from genome assembly GCA_963942565.1 of Maea johnstoni. Taxonomy (NCBI): domain Eukaryota; kingdom Metazoa; phylum Annelida; class Polychaeta; order Spionida; family Magelonidae; genus Maea; species Maea johnstoni. Next base: position 32,038,908 of record OZ012690.1, read on the forward strand.
GCACTTTAACAGCCAGTGAAAAAGTGAAAACGTCGCCAAATAAAAGGCTTGTGTATTTGCCCCAAGGGAGGCACGAACATGACATATACATGTTCATATACTATTAGTGCAATGCGTCCAGAAAGGCATGAGTGTATGGATAGACACTTATATGCACATAAAGGATTGAGGAATTTCGTCTATGTTTATTTTTTTCTCACATATTCAGGCAAAATCGTGACTATCCCTATCCAGTTGGTAGTGGTGGAGGAAACCAGGGTACCCGGCAAAACCACCGCCTTACCTCACGTCACTTACAACATTCTCACACCCTTCAAGCCAAATTCAAATCCGGACACTGGTGAGAAACGAACGGTTAGGAGTCATTGGCAACGCTGTAGACCAATCAACTATCGTGGTAGAACCTACAACAACATACTTCTTTTGAAAATAAATCTTAACAAACAGTTTTATTTACTTTTCAACACGTTTTCCACAAACGATTTTTCGATCAAGGTTTCACTGTCCAGTTATGAGGTTATAGCTCTATTTTGGTCTGTAAGGAAAGGTATCTATGCACTTTGCTGGGAAAGGAAGCGATCTCGGTTCCAGGCCGCCTCTGATTCTGTATGTTGTCGTATTCTACATCTGGCGTATTTCGTTTCAATGCAAAACCCCAGCATGAACCAAATCTTGACCCTGTGAAACTCAATCCGCTCTTTTAACAGAAACAAACATGGTGTTAAAAGTTGAACTCGGGTCAAGGTCACAACCACACGGTCCGCTCTCCTGAAGTGCCATTTCTACCAAAGAAATTGGCATACTCACAAATCAGCTGTCAGAAAGCTCTAATGAGAAATTGTCAGGTATTGTTATCATTGCAAAATGGTGGTCTGTGGCAGAATAATAAAGAACAGATCGAAGTGTCAAAGTATACGTTTTATCGATAACTAATTAATCATTAGTACAAGGGCAACGCTGGATCCGACCTGAGATGAATTAAATCCAAAGTGGAAGAGAATATAACATCGATTTGCTGCCACTTTGCTTCTTGTATTGCAAAGATAATAACTTGTGAATGATACGGCTGGATTTGTGGGATAATTAGATAATTAGGCAATTGTGTTTTTCACCTTGCCATTACCTCCTATGTAACACGAAAAGGAATCTCTGTTGACGTTCAGGAGGGAGAGAATTATGTCCTCTTAATTAGTCATTTTGAAAGCGGTGTCATGTCCCACACAAACACAGTATGACGGTATACACACACAGCTTTATGACATATATATATATATATATATATATATATATATATATATATATATATATATATATATATATATATATATATATATATATATATATATAACATATATATATATATATATATATATATATATATATATATATATATATATTTATATATATATATATATATATATATATATATATATATATATATGTATATATATATATGTATATATATATATAGAGAGAGAGAGAGAGAGACATACATGCATACATACGTACTTACGTGCGTACATACATACATACATATTTACATACGTACATACATACAAAATGGGTCATTTTGATCAAATAAATATAGCCTATATACAACTTGTATAGGCTATTATTGTCTGGTCCCGAAGGAGTTGGTCGTTGGCGTAGTAGGGATGGAATGGTCCAATAAGCACCAGGACGGATACACGATAAAGACAATTGCAGCGCTTGACCATGCATGACTACTGTACAAACTGCTCTGACGCATCAGCGAGTTTCCTCTGCGGCAGTCTGCTGCAGCCGGAGGCACTATGAACGGTCAGTTGTCCAGTGGTGGTCAAGCGGTCAGTCTGTGACCATTGATCGCCTGTCAGAGTTAGTCAGGCCGGCCAGAGGCATTACTGTATGTAGCCTAGACATAGGGCCTGGTGTGTGGCCGACTAGGATGCCAGGATTTAGGAGACGTCCGCTGACAGGATACACGTGCCCCCAAAACATTACCCCTTTCTTCCCCCCCCCCCCCCTCCTACCCTCCTCCTCTTCTCCTCCTGCTCGACACTAGCGTCAGACAGTAAAGATTAAATTAGCGTTAACGCTGCTCTAACTGACCTTTACATTACCACAAATGCTGGGGAGCAATTTTGTTGTGCAGGCAGAGCAGGGGTAAGATTATCTTTATTGCTACAGGCCATGACTTGTGGCTCCAAGGCCAACAACCGGTCTCATCCTTAGCCCCACACACATATATACACCCTCACAACATGAACTCCCTTCACTACTCTAAAGAACATGGTTTCGCCTAGATTTTGGACATTAAATAATGCCAAACCTAATCGTTTTGTTTATATCTATTGAGAGTACGAGAAATCACATCATTTAATCAAGGAGAAAAGTTATTAGTAATGTTGTTCAAAATCATATCAGGTTGACCTACCACTTGATTAAGAGGAGGACCCCGTTATTTTGCCCTGTTCAGTAAAAAATATCAGATCAGATCAGACATTCTGTAGCGGCAAAAGTGTATCATACACTTTTGGTAGCGGTAAATACCAAAAAGCCTCATACACTAGACCACTCGGCCAAGAGGAAGACCCCGTTATTTTGCCTTGTCTACACGAGAACGGTCTCGATCAGACCAAATGTATCGGTTAAATACGCCATGCGCTATGCATGCGCTAGACTACTCGACCAAGAGGTGGTGCCCTACTTTATCACTCTGTCTGGGAGATCTCCCAGTCAATGCTGAGTCGTAATCGTCTATGTATAGGATTACAGGTACAGCAGACTCATTGAATGGATCATGTTGGTTGATTGGATATCATTGACTAATACAGGAAACCCTAGCGGACAGCAAATACGTTATAATAGGCAACTTGATAGCTCTATTGAAGGTCGTGTGGATAGCGCCAGCACGCAATGGAAGCATAGCGCACCCTCTGATATGGAAACTCATTGGCACTGTTGCAAGAGTTTTCACATTATAGTGTTCCCATCCGAGAGATTTTTCATATCTGTTATGAGAAAATTGGTATTGGTATTTGTAGATGAGGTGCTCGCCTTAGGGGTTTTCACTGCACCACATGTAACTAGTTAGTACATACTACATAGAGATAATGGTTGTTGGCAACTTTCTCAAGCTGCAAGCGCTCGGGTTCGTCACCTCTACTGCCATATTGAGACTGAATTTTAAATATTGGGGGACCGGAATACCCGAGGTACATATTGAGATAGGATGATGTCTGAACAACCATCCTGCTTAGGTTATGTTATAGTAGGACTGCAAGGAGCAGCAGGCCGCTGCCATGTTGTGTATGCTTTAGTGAAGTAACATCTGTCGCTAGGCTGGTTACATACACTGGGGGTAGTCATAGCAAGCGTGCCCGGGTAGCGGCAGGCAGCGGCAGAGTGGCCGGGTAGCGGACACGTGTAGGCAGAGAGGGGTGCTCCATGGGGGGTCAGGGAGGGTCAGGAAGGGGCACGGTGGGTTTATTCGCGGCGTGTGTCAGAAGTCGACTGCTAGTCCCACTGTGCGACCCTCATTTCCCTGCCGGCTCGTGCGGCGTGACACGTCATATTAACGTTACACGGGACGTATAAATCAGCCGACTTAATCTAAAACAAAATATCACTTTGTGAGTCACTTACAACATGGAACTACATAAAACGGACGGGGACATGAGTTCGTCATAAAACACATGTAAAACATAAATTAACCTCGCTACTGATAGCGTGTTGACTCTATCCCCAATAGCATATCCAGCTGGTGCTGTGTGTAAGCTATACAGGAAGTGAGCATATAACAAGACGGATATTAAACCTACTGTTACCTTACTTGACGTACAGAAATCTCACAATCATAGTTCAATTTCAAATGATAATTCCATTATTCTCATTAATTTCTACTATGTTAAAATTACAATTGTTTTTATTATTATTATTATTATTATTATTATTATTATTATTATTATTATTATTACTATTGTCAACATTATTCTCATCATTATCATTCGAAATTAGTATTATCATATCTCAAGTGCCGTGATGAGACTTCACTTTTTATATATATATATATATATATATATATATATATATATATATATATATATATATATATATACATATATAAATATATATATATGTATATATATATATGTATATATATATATATAGAGAGGGAGAGAGAATATATGTATAAACATACACACACATATATATGTATATATATATATATATATATATATATATATATATATATATATATATATATATATATATATATATATATATATATATATATATATATATATATATATATATATATATATATATATATATATATATATATATATATATATATATATATATATATATATATATATATATATATATATATATATATATATATATATATATATATATATATATATATATATATATATATATATATATATATATATATATATATATATATATATATATATATATATATATATATATATATATATATATATATATATATATATATATATATAT
>OZ012690.1:32051122-32073622 GCA_963942565.1 Maea johnstoni
GAAATTTCCATGCATGAAAATGAAAGTTTCGCCCCTGGCATGATTTTCTCGCCCCAGATATTTCCATGGGTAAGTGAGCTGTACACAACTTCATACATGGAATTTTCACCCATGAAAATATTTGAGCAAACTTTTCATTTTCGTGCATGAGAATTTCATTTTCATTCACGGGATTTCATTTTCATGCATGGAAATAAACTTTTCGTGTGATACCTTATGAAACGACAGAGTTGTCTATCCCGTATATACTGATCCTTGGTTACATGTACAACCCTCTCCATCCAGCCACCACCAGCGCTGCCTCAGGCTCACCCTGCCGCATATAACACGTATCATTTGTTGAGAATGGCTCTGTCATTCTTTGGCATTGGCCGACTTGGGGCAGGGTGGATCGCCAGGCGACGGCTGCCAGGGCTACAGGTTACTTTCGAGCCCAGCTTCGGCGAGTTCCTCTTGCGGCACCGGGTGGCTTGATGATTGACAGCGACACACTCAGCCTTTCAGCTCTAGGCCAATCATCGGCCGGCAACGCGCGAGCCCGCCACGTTTCAGTCCCAGAGGTCGCGTGCCTCACCCCGGGCTTTCTCCACTCAGCTCGCACACGCCACTTGAGATTTGTAATCACGGCCGAAACATCGGTGGCACGGCTCGCGTTGTCAGTCGCTCGGAATTCTCGTTTTTGATCGGATTTAGCAATTTCCACGACTCTGAACTACAACATGCCTCGCAACTACAAATGTCGGAAGTGTGGAATTGTCCACCCACCTCCAACCGGCAAACACTGTCGGCAGCAAGAGCCGGAGGAAGTTGATAGCAATGCAGAACAATCTGGCGAAGTAAGTTGTGTCCATGCTCAGGGAGTTACAACGACAATTCGGCGAGATGCGCACTGAGATGGACAAGAGAGCAGAAACTCCAGTGAGCAGCCCAGCAAATAGCACACGGGGATATGAGTGTGCGGGCGATGCTCTACCTCAATCACCAGAGGTGCCATTACAGGGGGCACAGGCGGCAGGGCCTGCAGCCTCGGATGTCACTCCAGTTTCATTACGTCAGAATTCGTCTGTCATGCGACAGGCAACGGACAGATTGGCCAAGATAAGATGGCAGGATGAGGAAGCAGAGGTAGTAGGAGAGATCGCAAGGAACCGAGCCGGAGGTAAGAAATCGGGCTCTATATTAGTCGCAGCCGAGACCGTTGACGAAAGAATTGATTGGCCCCACATGTACGTTACACGCGCTTCGGGGGGCAGGCGCAAGGGAGTCGCATACAACGAGTTGACAGCCGAGGAGTTCGCGTACGGTTTTGCTTGCATGCTTCAATCCCCACGGTGCAGGTGGGCCATGCAGGACATGCTCGAGATACAGAGACTGGTAATGCAACATGCGATAACACACTCATGGGAGAGTGCGCGAGCGTGGTACGAAGAGATGGGGGTTGAGGTGGAGAAAGGCATGCTGGAGTGGAATGAATACGATCGCATCAGGGAGATGCGTTTCAATCATTCTCGACCACCCACACAAGAACAAAAAGCAACACCAGACGCAGGGAGACCGCCCCTACGTATAGCCCCAGCCGGTACGAAGGCATGCGCAGCTTATCAGACACGCGCGTGCGAGCAAGCGCGCGATCACACTCCGTTCACGCATACCTGCGGGTACTGCCTCCGTGTATGCAACGCGCTTTGTCGTCATCCAGAGGCCGATTGCATCAGGAAAGTTACCGATGCGGCAAAAAACGGAAAGAGGAGGGAGCAGTAATGCCCCCTCCTCCACCAACGAACTCAGTTTCCCCCTGTGCGAGTGGCGCTAGCGGTGCATGCGAACGCAACAGATACTTTGTAGCACAGAAGGAGTGTGCCACTGTCATCGGGGGCCAGGGAGGGGAGAGTGAACTCGGGGGCGAGTGTTCGCAGAGCGCTCCGCACGGCAACGATCAGCACACGGATTACGGTCACAGCGATCACAACGAACTTCTGCGCGAGATATTTGATGCAGTGGCCTCTCATGGGACTTACAACGTTTGGGGGGCACGAACGCGCGTGCCGAGTGGTCTCTGCATAGAGGCCTGGAGGGAGTATCTTAGGGACTATGAGGATCCTAACTTGGTCGACTTCTTGGCTTACGGGTGGCCAATTAATTTCGATCGCAGACTCGTACTCGAACAGTCGTACATCAATCACCCGTCAGCTCGCCATCATGATTCGGATGTCGTGCATTACATCGACACAGAGATGGGCTGGGGGGCCCTCGCGGGGCCGTTCGAGGGACCTCCCGTAGTGTATTTCCATTCCAGCCCCCTCATGACTCGCCCGAAGAAGGACTCAGATCGCCGTAGAGTCATAGTCGATTTATCCTGGCCGGACGGGGCCTCGGTAAATGACGGTATTGAGCATGCATGGTATCTAGATGGGCCGGCCATCTTTAGGTTACCAACCGTCGATTACATGGAACAGCGTCTACTGCAATTAGGCCCCGGGGCCTTCCTATACAAAACTGACTTGGCACGTGGCTATCGCCAGCTCAGGGTCGACCCCCTGGACTGGCCGCTCCTGGGCTTCATACACGAGGGGCGGTGGTTCATGGATATTTGCCCTCCCTTTGGGCTACGCACCTCAGCACTTTTTATGCAACGCACGTCCGAGGCGGTCTGTTACATACATAAGAAAGCAGGATTCTATTCTAGACCGTACCTCGACGATTTTGGCGGCGCAGAGCGGACGCATGCGGAGGCGGCGACGGCGATGGCAACGCTGCAGGGCATTATGCGCGATCTAGGGCTCCAGGAAGCGGTGCATAAAGCGTGCGGGCCGGCCCAGCAACTCACCTGGCTGGGTCTCCTCTATGATTCCGTACGTATGACCATCACGATCCCGCCCCCCAAGATGCAGGAGATCATGCTGATGCTGCGCGAGTGGGAGGGGAGGCAGAGAGCGACCCAGGCTCAGCTACAGAGTCTCCTGGGCACCCTTCAATTTGTCGCTAGTGTGTCCCCCCCGACTCGGATCTTTACCAACAGAATGCTTCAGTGCCTCCGCGAGGCACCCAAGAGGGGGAGCGAAACGCTCTCCTGGGGTTTTAAAAGGGACCTAGCGTTTTTTCTGGCTTTGTTGCCACGATTTAACGGCATCAAGATCATCGCTAAAGAGGACATTTGCTACCAGGACTCCCTAGAGTTAGACGCGTGTCTAACCGGGTGCGGCGCATGCACAGACACGAGCTACTACACGCGTCAGTTCCCGCAGTCCCTGATAGATCGGGGGCACTCCATCGCTCACTTGGAGTTACTGAATATCGTGGTGGCCCTTAAGGTCTGGTGTCATCAGTGGGCCGGGCATAGGGTCAAGGTGTGGTCCGACAACACAAACGCTTGTGCTGCGGTGACCACCGGTAGGTCCAGAGACTCGTTTGTGCAAGATTGTGTCAGAGAGATTTTCTTGTTTACAGCCGCACATGACATTGAGCTGCACGTGTCACACCGTCCCGGTGTGCAGCTTATTAGAGCAGATGCCCTGTCGAGGGCTCACACAGCACAACATTTCAGAGATTGGATACGAAGCGATCCACTCCTAGCGGCGGCGAGAGAGATAGTGGTACCTGATATGTTCTTCGAGCTGGACAATGCCCTGTAAACTGTGCTTATGCCTGTTGTTTTCTTTGTTGCAGAGATCGGCAGGCTGGGCAGGGCGGCACGCGACAGGACCTCGAAGGCATACAGGGCAGGTACTCAGAACAATCGATGGACTCATGCATTATTGTACATAGCGTTTTGTATATTCTTTGGTGTGGCAGATTTCCCCGCCGAGCCGGGCGTGTTGTTGTTGTTTGCCGAATTCCTACTTAAAACTTACCAGACAGGGAAGGCCGCCACAAATGCGCTTTCCTCCCTACGCACTTTCCATTTGCTCTTTAATTTTTCCCCACTCGCTTTCGACGATTTCAAATTGAGCCTATGGCGGAGGTCTCTCCCTTTCACCGTGCGCTCTGCCCCCTGCCCAGCACCGGCGTTTTCGTTCTCACACCTGCAGGCCTTCTGCTCTGCGGCCCGACGTCTGGGAGCCCGGGGGAGGGCACTGGCAGCTCTAGTTTCTACGTCCTTTTACTCACTGGCCCGTTTGTCGTCACTGGTCCCACAGCGTAGGACGCACCTAGACTGTTCACGGGTTCCCCTTTTGCAGGACCTTCGGTTCGGGGGGAGGAGGGGGGAGGCTCTACTACAGCTCAAGTGGGGGAAATGCGCGCAGGATGTTTCACAGGCTTTCTGGGTCCCCTTGTTGCCGGTCCCTTCCTCTCCCGCATGCCCAGTTGCGCTGTTGAGGGAGGTGGCTGCCGATCTGGGGGGCCTAGGGCCGCGGGTGCCCCTTTTCTCTTTCAGGGTAGAGGGGGGGCCCACACGGTTCCGTTCTCTCGACCTAAGCAGCGCGCGCAGCCTGCTGGCCGACGTTCTCTCTTTGGCAGGACTGGGCCACAGGGGCTACACTTTTCACTCACTCCGGAGAGGGGGCTGCTCGTTGGCCTTCTCTCACGGAGCACAACTCAGCGATCTTCAGCTCTTGGGGGGGTGGAAAAGCAGGGCCATAGACTCCTACTACCCACACTTGGATGCACGACGGCGTGCTGCACAGGCGTTGGTGCGGGCATCCAGGTAGTGGCCCACAGCTTCGGCCCCCGTTCCCTCGCTTCCTCACACCTCGTTCACTTTCGCACTTCTTATTAGAATCTACCACTTTTAACTTTCTTGGACTTTTTAACTGTTTGCCGAGAGAAACTCAATTTTACATTAATTACTACACTCTGGACCCCCTCGCGGGCCAGATATGGTCAGGTGGTATTCGGTCACTAGACCGTTTTTGTTCTATGCACTGTTGTTAGAGTAAAGTTGTTGCATGTGGTACGTTACCCTACGGTTAATTATGTCAATGCGCACCAGTTGCGAATTATGCGGTTCGGGGCCTTGCACGGCACCTCACGTTTAAACTAGGTGTCAACTTTTTAGAGGTCACTAGAGCAAAACCAGCTCGATACTATGTTGCTATTTCTCTGACACGTAACGGTTCTTTTTAGTGATGCTGAGACTCGACGACACGAGAGTCCGGCGACGGCTCAACGGATACATTGTAGCTTCTTTGTTACGAGTTCTACGAGCTCTTGTTGTTGTTTCATCGATACATTATTGCCATGTCAATTGATACATTGTAGCAGTTTAAGTACAGTAAACTTTTGTACGCCACGTTGTCTTCTGTTTTTCACCCCTCCCCACAGCTCGGGTAATGTGTTGAGAATGGCTCTGTCATTCTTTGGCATTGGCCGACTTGGGGCAGGGTGGATCGCCAGGCGACGGCTGCCAGGGCTACAGGTTACTTTCGAGCCCAGCTTCGGCGAGTTCCTCTTGCGGCACCGGGTGGCTTGATGATTGACAGCGACACACTCAGCCTTTCAGCTCTAGGCCAATCATCGGCCGGCAACGCGCGAGCCCGCCACGTTTCAGTCCCAGAGGTCGCGTGCCTCACCCCGGGCTTTCTCCACTCAGCTCGCACACGCCACTTGAGATTTGTAATCACGGCCGAAACATCGGTGGCACGGCTCGCGTTGTCAGTCGCTCGGAATTCTCGTTTTCCCACCCGCCCGCCCTTTCGTTTAGATGTCACCCCCGGTGCACCCCGAGAGAAACTCAATTTTACATTAATTACTACACTCTGGACCCCCTCGCGGGCCAGATATGGTCAGGTGGTATTCGGTCACTAGACCGTTTTTGTTCTATGCACTGTTGTTAGAGTAAAGTTGTTGCATGTGGTACGTTACCCTACGGTTAATTATGTCAATGCGCACCAGTTGCGAATTATGCGGTTCGGGGCCTTGCACGGCACCTCACGTTTAAACTAGGTGTCAACTTTTTAGAGGTCACTAGAGCAAAACCAGCTCGATACTATGTTGCTATTTCTCTGACACGTAACGGTTCTTTTTAGTGATGCTGAGACTCGACGACACGAGAGTCCGGCGACGGCTCAACGGATACATTGTAGCTTCTTTGTTACGAGTTCTACGAGCTCTTGTTGTTGTTTCATCGATACATTATTGCCATGTCAATTGATACATTGTAGCAGTTTAAGTACAGTAAACTTTTGTACGCCACGTTGTCTTCTGTTTTTCACCCCTCCCCACAGCTCGGGTAATGCCCAGATGTGGCGGGCATAAATCCCACACTATCGACCCCATCACCGACCCGCAATTACAGATTACAACATACCCGTTCCCTTACATCTTAATTCCCTCAAACACCCGGTACAGCGACGAGGCGGCATGGCTGGCAAAACGCACAGGCAGAAGGAGATTCTCCAAAAGTAATAATAACAAAATCTACAAAGAATTTGGACATATATGCTTTGCCAGGTTGAAATTCCCATGGTCTTTGTATGCAGCAATACATTTTGCCAGGTGAATTTCACCTAAGTTGGGAAAATATTTGATGGTGAAATATTATTCAGAACATAAGCAACAACTATCTTGAAATATTTGGTAAAATCATTCCTAAGTATATGTTGTTATCAAATGTATTTTAGATTCAGGCGACAATTCTTTACAGTAACTCTTAGCCAAGATATGGTTAACCAATCAAAAGCCTGGGAATCTGAGAGATACCTATCCAGGAAAAGAGTCATCTCGGAACTATTTAAAGGATAAATGATATTTAAGACCTTTCCAATAACTCTCCCTATGAGATTTTATGTCTTAGAGGACCTTTATAGCATGTCAATAGGGTTAAAATATGTAAACCTATATTTATGCACTATCATTTCAAGCTGAAGGAAAGATGGATATATAAAAGCGAGGCCTGCGTATTTTACCAAACAATCATATTGCTTAAAAGGATCCAAGGTGCTGCAGTAAAGTGATGTACTTAAGAGTCATCGATCTTTTTGCAAGGTCAAGAGCTAGTCTTCAATTATGGCTAAGAGGTTGAGTAAAATGGTGTTTTGCAGGCAGAATCACCGCCGAAATCCATGCCTACAATTCCTACAAACTCCATTCAAGGCCCATACGTATTAAAAGCCACATTGGCTGAAGATGGTTTAATTCCAAAGTTTCCTTTTCCTTCCTTTCTCATCCTATTCAGAGAACAGCTCTGGCACTATAGACTTTAATGATCCAGCTGACTTGATTTTGAGTGGCATTTTTACCCCAAGGCAATATGAAAACATAACCCAACTGCTTATTCCGTTGTTTGTAATCAATGTCTATGCCGATGAACATGGTATATTAAGCAATGTTACGTAATTCCAGATCACGTGAAAATTCCGATTGCCTAACTCCACGTTTATCGACAATATATTAAGATTTTTTAGCAAATTACATGAAGAACTAAATATGTAAATATGTCTATTCGCTGTGAAGGCGTCTGAATTGGTTGCCAGTGCCGAGAAGTAAGGGGTTAAGCAAAGGATGATTTGTAGATGATATGTTGTTGATTTCTCGGCGACCTTCTGAGCACTGGCTGCGAAAAGGGGGGCGAGTTATATTTGCTTCCTCAAGACCCATTCGAGCCACTATCGCTGTCTCTGACGTTCTAATCGAAAGAGCATGCCGTTTCCCAAAATAGTCCCGGGCAAAAAAGTGTGCGCAGAAAAAGTGCGCTTCGCCGACGAGACAGCTGGGATAGCGAATGATGGATCGCGGGGCAACATTTCAAGGCCTGTTAAATGAGAGTAAGCCTTCCGTGGGGCGGGGGGTCAACAAAACACCGGGTCCGGGCCGCAACCCCCCGAGCACTCGCTTCAACAGGTGAATACCTAGTGTTGTACCAATAAACACTTGTACAGATGCGCATTGACAGTCGGCCGAGAACCGCTGGTTGGCGGGCCGGGCGGCGAGCTGCGAGCGGAGAGAGAGAAGCCGTCGAGGGAGATCTTCACTCGTCATCTGAGTCCGTCGAGGAAAGCAAAGACATCCGAGAGTTCCTGATAGAAACCGACACACACACAAACACACGCACACATACATACAGTTGGTGTCTCTGTGGCCTTAGGAGTGCGAGATACACTTACAAATTGACTACCACAGCGAATTCAAAGCCGTTTGTCTCATTGTGTTACCCTTAATGATTATGATTATTATTATTATTATTATTTCTATTATTATTATTGTTATTATAATCATTATTATTATTATTATTATTATTATTATTATTATTATTATCATTATCACTATTATCATAACAGCTTGGTCAGTGTCAGTTATAATTGATCAGGATCTTTAAACACGATGTCGGTTTTACACACTATTCTTTATTTAAGAACGTTATACTTTTCATTAAAATTGAAGTGAACGTAGTAACACGAGTTGTGCAAAGATGGACCACTAGGGTATCAAAGGAAAACCAAAGAAAACCCCAAGTCACTGTCGACTTTTGCACATGCCTTGAGCCGTATGCACACCAGGGACCTTTGGCAGTAGTGAGAGACAGCAGCACACGCCGCGCAATGCCTTAGAAGTTAGACAACTCGGCTTCCGGAGCGGCCCCTCACAAAGCGGCCAGTGTTTACTTATTTAGAGTTATATTGGTTTCGAGCACCAGCTGGTCGAAGGTTTTGGTGGTTAGAAGGCGCTGACTTCTCTTTCTTTCCCCTGCATAGAGAAAGAACCAGCCAGTTACATGGCAAAGTGCCCAGCCCGCGACCTATACAATCTAGGTCTCCGGAGACACCAGGCACCATTTTGCCTGCTCTCGCCAGCGGTAAAAAAGCACAAAACACTCTTCTTGAATGGCGTGCAATCTGTAAAAGTGATGTTCCGCTGCTATCCCGTGCCGCGAGTCGCAGCTACTTGGCCAACTGCCTACACAACTGACTACATACAATCTATAACGGGGCAGCCCCGATAGCCGAGTGGTTAGAGTATATCACTTTGAGTGCTCGTTGTCTCCATCTATCAGCAGAGATACCGGGTTCGAATTCACCTAGAGACATATTAGAAATGTGACTTGCGTTGGTCAGTGGTTTCCCCGGATATTACGATTTTCTGCACCAACAATCTATAGCGGGGCTGCCCCGATAGCCGAGTGGTTAGAGCATTGCACCTTGCGTACGCATAATCTCCAACTATTAGCAGAGTTATCGGGTTCGAATTCTACTGGAGACATATAAAAAAAGTAACTCAGGTGGTTTCCCCGGGTATTACAATTTCCTGCACCATTCATAACTAACTAGTCACGATTGTGCCCTAATATGTCTTATAATACAATGTTTGGCCTGCTTTTGCCTTTGTTCTTTTGTATGCTTGTAGTTTATACCTTTTCGATTCGGCTTAGTCGTGTAAATATTTCCTTTAGGTTCTGAGCTGTTAATTTCCTTTTCTCTTTTGTTAGTTTTTTCTGCACTTCATGTACCTGTCATTTTGCATTGCGAATTTTCATTTCTTTTGTCATGGTCAATAAAGATGCATATACAAACAAACATTGCAAACATGATATTACAAAACGCCAATATAACCGACAGAAAATCCTCTCGTGGGAGGGGGAGTGAGGGAGTGAGAAAATGCAGACCCCCAATGATCTTCGTCTAACCATATCCTTTGAGAAAAACTAGAAGGGCGCCCCCTACCGGTGTTAAATCATAATTGTGAACATGATTAATGTCTAGCGAGTGACAGAGTCAAAACGAATGTGTCGCCCCCTGGTGTAAAGGGGTCAGTTGATGGATCAGGCCTCCGCAGGTATCCCAGGATTACTCACGTACGAACTGACCGTGACCAGATAAAATATCCCCCTAACAGCGCCCCCTGCCCGCGAAGCTAGACAAGGTCTCGGACGTGACACATGCCCTATGAATTAACACGGCAGCTCCAAGGCGACCTTTAAACGCTCATTTGGGATCAAATTGACAACATCCTTAAATTAAGAATGAATTCTCGCCATGTAGTCGACCGCTGGGCCGGATCGAGTATCATGGGAGTTCTTGATAGTGTGTGGCTTATCAGCGTGTTCATGGAGAATATAATAATCGCACTATGCCCTTGCTTGATATCATAGTAATTAGGATAACTCAAACCATGGCAGAGCAACGATTAAATCATAAAAACCTCCCGAATCTTGTGAAAGTTCGCTGCGTTTTCCACGAAAAAAACTATATGTAGATTGTAAAATTCTAACACCTCTCTCTGTGTTATGTGATAGACCACCCATCTCGGGGATGTAGGAGTTGTGCCAAATGTTAAAAAAGCTTTATCAACGACTGATTTGTCATCGTGTTTTAAACAATGGGTGGCTATTGTATGAATGGATGTGAATAAAAAATAAACTATGGCCACTCCACATACAACGTGACGTCATACAACTGATCAAATCACCAATATTCATAAGAACTCATCCTTTTCTTACACTAACAAAATGCTTTGAACAGGTAATGTTTTAATAAGGGTATTCAAACAATACACACTAGTAATATTGTTTTATATGTGCCTTGGTGCATGTTACTGCATTTACTACACGTTTAGGTTTCCTTTCTGGAAAGTGAAAGTGTATTGTGGGCAAGTGTGTGTGCATTGGACTAATATCTTTAATGATAACTCGTCTTTTAATAATCAGATGTTGTTATACATAGAATGTTTTAATTTCGCTTCAGGTAGTACATTCGCTGACTTGCGTTTCAGAGGTTACATTATGAGTAATTAGACATTCTAGTTTTGCATGTATTGTATATGGCGGAAATGAATTAACGGTTAAATATCGGTTTATTACCTTTTTTGTCTTTAAGATAGACTCGAAGCAATGATGTTTTGACCTTACAATGACAACTTAATTGGTTGACGATGCCTTTAAAGGTAACACGATGATTATGTAGACACTCTGGCTTGACTTAAATTTTGTCTAGCGAGAAATGCATTTAGATGATATATATTGCTTTAGAACCGGTACGTCTTCAAGATAGATTTGATTTTTTGGTGGCGGGTGTTTTGACTTAGTTAGTGGCACAAGGTCAGAGAGCAGGGGGGTAATGGGCTTCTTTACCGCCCATGGCTTTAATCCCACCGCCTCATTATAACAATAAAGAACAGATTGGCGAATTGACCCCATTCTAACCCCTCTGCTCCTCGACGTTCATAAACGGCGCTCCGTCAATTAGTCTTTAAGATCCTGGGCGGTAGAACGGTAGAGATAAGCGCGAGCCAGGACCTTGCTAATATCCACGGATCGCAGTGCTGGTACATCCTCCCCTCCTCTCCAGACAGAGATAGTAGCCCACTAACTCCCGAGGCGGCTCTGATAGACCTATAGACCTACAGCATCTACTGCCCGCCCAGCACTTGTCTTGCACTGATTGCTAACACCACTGGTCATATCTAACCGTGCTAACCCTTACCTACAGCATCTACTGCCCGCCCAGCACTTGTCGCATACTGATTGCTAACACGACTGGTCACATCTGACCATGTTAACCCTTGCATGCCTGAAGTCTCCCCTTAAGAAAAAGACCAGTCTCCACTAGTCACATCTAACAGTGCTAACCCTTACCTACAGCATCTGCCCGCCCAGCACTTGTCTTGTATTAATTGCAAACACCACTGGTCATATATAAACGGCTCAACCCTTTCATGACTAAAGTCTCCCCTCCATATACCCTCCATATACCCTACATTTGTCTTATACTGATTGCTAACACCAATGGAGCTATGAGCATGAAGGGACTAACCCTTTCCCATCAAGAGCATATATGGAACACGTGGAAAACTCTTCACAACAACAAAATATCAATAAAAACATTCAAGTAAAAGATCTTGTCACGATAAAGTTTAACAACCCTGTTCAAATATTATATAACTAAAATGCTAATTTCAAAATCCTCATGTCATGTTTGCACTCGGGATGCTTATGGGCATGTGCAAAGGCTTATGTCTCATAGCCTTTGGTATGTGCTTGTAGTTCCCAATTACGTCATAACTAGTTTGGTGGTATATTATAACAATAACATTTTAAGGAAAATATAAAAACAAAAATAATCAGAACCTACAAGTATTTACCAACCCCCTTCAAATGTTTTGTGAATTTGACTTTAATTCCTAAGTTATTCTTAAGAGGATTGTAGAAGCAGACGAAACTTGTCATAGACTTAATGAAGCATGCATGAGTTAAAGAGCAGGCGGGAAGGATCTGGGCCTAATTTAAACACTAATGGATCAGGAAGGGGGAAGACTACAAACCAATGCTCTTCTTAATCCCCTGCAGCTTCTGTCCCACTAGCAGGAAACACTCGTCGAATCTAAATGTCACAGGAGATGGGGAGAAAAGTCTGGAACACACTTAAATTAATCGCTATAAGTGCCATGGCAGACCAAAATACAGACCGACCTAAGGAATGTTATAATAATTGTGGTTTGGTCTAATCCCATTTTATCATATATATATATATATATATATATATATATATATATATATATATATATATATATATATATATATATATATATATACACACTAATTCTAAATTACGAATGACTCTTTAGAATGTACATAACGCTTTAATGTGCCCTAATCTTCAAGAATCATTTAAAAATTCAAAACACAAATATCGTGTTTGATTCACATCTCACCTTTGATAACTTTCCTAAAAACCTTTACAATTTGGCGAATATCCCTTTTATACATCATCAACATAATCAAGTATGTTGACCTTGTCACCACCTTTGCCATTACTGAAGGAACAAATCGTAAAAACGCAATGCATATATAGCGTTGCAATCGGGGAAAATGTCACTCAAAAATCGATCCTGATACTTGAGGTTGGTTTGAATTGCCGAATATAATATAATTCAATATTCAAAATGGTCAGTTGCATGGCATGGGATGATGCAGTGGTCTTGATCACTTTAAGTGTGATTGTATTGCAATTCAAACAAGCGAACTACTTCATATGCTGAAGGTGCCATGTTTGCAAAAGCAAGCCGTTCCCCGGACTATCTGACATCCAGAATTCCGAGGAGGGGCTTAGATAGTCAGGTTGGAGCTATGCCTCGCCCCCTGAGAAAGAGAGCAAGCACATAATTTGAGAACTGTGCCCCACCCCATTCGCATCCCCTTGATCTATGACTGTTTTGGTTTTACCATACCGAAGTGATACCTCCGAGAAATTTCCCACATCAAGTTAAAAATAGACGCTAGGCCGGTGTGAAATACATATGGAAATATATGTGTGATAGAAATGGGTCTACAAAAACCAACCCCAAAACGCCGTTGCGGGGCATGTTCAACCGAGGACGGGGTGCCGTAGTTATTGCACCCGTCCAAGAACCATTATAATGACATAGAGGTGTGCAGAAATAAAAGTTTGATGTCTAAAAGCAATACGTGATAATTATAAATTGTATCAGTTGTATTCCCACGTGAATATATATATATATATATATATATATATATATATATATATATATATATATATATATATATATATATATATATATATATATATATACTTGCGTGTACCATATGTAGCACTGTAAAAGTTTTAAGGAATGTTACTTTGGATATGAATTCGGATGACACGACGATGTCAGAAAATGCTTCTTCAATAATCCCATAAGTGTTGTCCACGTCCTTTTCCCCAAACACCCTATATGTCCCACCATTCTCCTCACCGGAAGTTGCCCAGGTTAAGGCCATGGGTTTTGAGGGTATCCCAAGGGTGTCGGGCCTGTGGTGAGAAGGGGTGGGGGTTGGTTGGGGCTGATTTTCCGCGGACTACATCATAACAAGTGGCAGAACAAGGTAGTAAAATATGAAGAGTGGGATCGGACATAGTTTCCCACACTCTGGGTCGAGCTATCGCTTACGGGGCTGCTAGGTGCTGACAGGGCCTGTCTGCGCACATGTCTCTATGACTGATAACCGCCTGGGCTTCTCTCTCCTACCCACTCCCATAGAATAATGTCACCACCACCAACACCACCAGCAGCATCACCCAGACTTGCTAGACCTGCTACAAGTACGTGTTAAACACCCTATCCATGATAGGCCATGGGTTCAGTTCAGACTGAGACATAACATCACATAAGAGTTCTTGGTTCAAAGTTCAGTCCATTTATTTCGGATTTTGCCCTCTAGGTGGCGCCCCGAGATTTAATGAATCATCTAAACTATCCCCTGCTGACAGTGCTGCCCTCTGTTGTTTTACTATGACAATTAGCCATTCCAACTCTGCCTGAGTACCAGGCTACCCCAGTACCAGTTCCAATACCATTAGAAACAGCTACGGGATGACAGCTAGGGTGAGGGTCAAAAAGTTGAAACAAAACGAGAAGGTTGCAGCAAAGTATGCAGTGAGGCATGTCGTCCCCGCCCCTAGACCTAGCACGGTGGATTCCGCGCGAGATTTGTGGATCACCCAAACCACTGGCCACACGGCGGCTCCTCGACCAATCAAAGCATAG
Organism: Maea johnstoni; assembly: GCA_963942565.1. NCBI lineage: Eukaryota > Metazoa > Annelida > Polychaeta > Spionida > Magelonidae > Maea > Maea johnstoni. The sequence goes on from OZ012690.1 coordinate 32,065,538, forward strand.
CTCACATCGCATGCTGTCACGTGTGACATTTTGGTGTTAATTTCAATATGGCATAACTTAATAACTTTCAATCCTGGGCATTGGCACGATGACTTAAGATGGAGGAACGAATGCATATCTGACATTGCATACAGCATATGATGTCACGTTGTACTTGGGCGTATATTTTAACGTGTCATTCCTTCTAAATAACTTTAAAAACTGAAAGAATTTGCAATATGATACACGATGGACGAAGCAATGCATATCTGACATCGCAGACAGTGTCTGGTGTCACGTGGCATTTAAGTGCACATTTTTAAAAACACTTCGTGATAAAAGCTCATAGCAAACTTTTACTTCTTAATTACTAGATTCAGTAGAAAGAAGCTGCAGTTTTATCAATAACCTAAAATGAATGAATAAAAGCGAATCGGACGACATCTCATGCAGCATTTGGTAAATTAAAAAACAATTCTCATTGATGGCTCATACCATTCTTTCTCGATAATTTATTGCTCTCAATCGATTAAAAAGGGATTGCATCACTCTGACTAAAGATAGCAATATGATGAAAAGTGCATTTTGTATGACGGTTTCTTTTTTCATTGAACTAGGTAAATATTGTCCGGTGAAGTGCTAGTAGGATGAGTGATTGGAAAAGGCTTCTTGCATATGAAAGTCAATCCACAACGATTTCACAACCTTACCAAAATGAAAACCTGAGATATTTGACTTGGGATAGCATTTAAATGAGCATGCAATTATATATGACAGTCTGAGATTTCTATTTAACCTTTTATGTATTGTCAGGTGATTTTTTTGTACGAGAGATGGGAGAAGGCTTGTTCCGTACAACAATCAATCAATTAATATTTCTCAAATTTGCCCACGTGACTTAAGATAGCAGTTAAAGGTAAATGCAATTATATATGACAGACGGAGGTTTCTATCTTACTCTTTATGTATTGTCAGATGAACTTTGAGTAGGATGAGTGATTGGAAAGGGCTTGTTGCCTATAACAATTACCGTTGGTTTTTTGACGGTACATTGAGAGACAGCAGTCGCTCTTGGAGCTGATGTTTATGACTCCTGACACACGCTATTAACAAATACGAGGAGCCTGTGATGAATTGCTCCCAATTAGGGGCTGGAGCTCGCTGCAGGGAAAGGTTAGAACCTTCCCACTCTTTAGATCCATCTAGGAGCAGCTAGTTCAACCACCGAGACGGCGGCGGCTGTGGCTGCGGAGATGATGGTGGGGTAGGTGGTGAGAGGTAGTGTTCTCTGGCCTGGTTCTCAGGCTCAGTTACATAGCTATAATGCCAATAATGCCAACTCATTTACAATGAATTATCTCTTTTGTTTTATCATGATAAACATCTTTCAGACATACAAAATTTGGAATGGCAGTGAAACTATAATAAATGCAAATTAAACCTGAGAATCAAATTTTCGGTAATATACAATATGAATTAAGCTATGTATGGAATTGAAATTGTGAAATCCTTCCTTGTCATCATTTGGTCTACCATCGAACCACTGCTAAACCATAGGTCACCGCTAACTTTCCCACATGCCTCGGTTCGGTTAGATACGGATAACAGTGGAAATTCAATGCTGTGACCACTCGTTTATTTGGGCATCCCCTCCATGTATGAATAATACAAATCTGATATGAGTAACTTCTGTAGCATCATCGATGCACTGAATTTGATACATGTCCAATTCCTAATCGATATCATTCTGATAGAATGATCTGCTTGTTTCGACATCAAAGTCTCGTTACTCATGCCTGTAAACCAGCCATGAACTATCAAGTAGTTGCGGCCAGCGCACTGCTTGCGGGGAAAGGCCAGGTCTTTGATAGTAGATTACAACCGTCGGCAAACTGGAGGGACGACATGCTATAAATGATATTCTATGAAAATGAAAATGATATCATAAGAAAACAGTAATGTCATGGGTATTAGCATTTTTTTCTTTTGTAAAAAATGCTTATTATTGTCATCTAGAAATATAAAAAATACAGTGTAATTAAACGATTAACAAACATGAATTGATATGGTTAATCAATTATGTTGTTCTTTGAGTATTTATTTCATTTTATGTTTTGTTGAAATGACGAAATAGATAAATGTTGAGTCACTTAAAATGTTGAAATGTACGAGAGACACACGGTCACCTTTTGTGTTGATTTTCTATTGACAGACGCTTTGGGGAGAGTGAGATCAATATATTGGTGTCACGTGAGTGCAGGAGGATGTCATTAAGTGCTACTACAGGTTTCTAGTGGTGAATTGTGTGTGCATGCAATGTATTTCATTGGTTAAGGCAGACAGGAGTTACAAGTATTGCAATAAATTTGTTTGAAATCTATTATATGAATACTGTTGTAGATTTTATTGGTTCTGCGTAGAGCGATTTATGGGTTACTGTAAATTAGTTTTGACAACCCTGAGCTGAAAGTTATTGCCTACTTTTATATGAATCTTTATTTCTAAAGTTCTATCCGATCATTCTTGAGTTTTTGGAGCCGTTCCCCTACCAGTGCTAAGTATGCAATTGGATGACTTCAAGAGTGATCTATTTATCAGCAGGTTTGTAGCTTGTATTTCGATAAGTGCTCAGTACAAAACACATCCATAATTCAATGTTTAAACGCCAGGGACCCAATTATACGGGGGAAGTAGACGGCCCAAATGTCTGCAACGACGCATCCATGAGGTATAACCTCAAACCCGTATACATGTTACCTGGCTAGCCTGACACCCCACTTGCCAAAAACAAGTATGGCGGCCGATTGTTTACAGATCTCGCGTGCTCCCTTTGTAAACAAGGTGAGCGAAGGTTCTGGTGTATAGAAGTTGGGCTGCTGCGGACGAGTTTGGAGAGTAGCTGCATTAGCCGTGCGCTGTGAAGTGGGCTAACATTTCAGGCAAGGATCGTCTACAGGCAATCTGGGATGTAACTGACTTCCTAACAAGTTGGGGGTCTATGACAGGGTGCTCTAACAACTAACTGCCCTCAGGGGGGTTTGCGGGACGGTTCAGTCAAAGAAGCCATCACCTATATTGGACCGTGATCCGTTTATTTATCATCTATTTTACCAACATATCTGACAGTAATAAGATTTGCGTGAGTGTGCATATATATATATATATATATATATATATATATATATATATATATATATATATATATATATATATATATATATATATATAATTCTATATTCATAATTATATATATATATATATATATATATATATATATATATATATATATATATATATATGTGTGTGTGTGTGTGTTTGTTTATCTACCATATTGACATTTACAGTTAGATTGCACGGTCATGGAGGGAACCCCACTTTAATGTAAACTGAACTCCTATGGCAGGGAGTCAGAAAAGCACAATTAAAGGAGAAGCACAAACGTTGAGAGGACAGAATGAAAACCCAGGAATTAATGTCAACAGTGCACCCCTCACAGATGTGTCATATTTAAGCAACAAATCAGAGCAGCGTTATCAGTTAAAAAGCTTATTTCCATCGTAAATTGGGCAAGCTGATGAGCGGGGCGGATTCCAGGCGGCCTTGTGGGCAATCTATTAGCCCACTACAGTGCCATGACGCCCAGGATATGTTTATATTTAGACATATTTAGAAGATGTAAGATATCCTGCTTTGATGTATGTTTTGCTGAACTGGATCAAGCTGAGATACCATACCATGAGATTAATACGGCATTTAGTAGTGGGGATGCTCTAAAGAGGCTTTGAGTTAACCTAAGGTCGTTGGCCCAAGCACCATGGCCTATGCTTCCAATGGAACCAGCTATTTACAGGGGGAGGATTGGAACTTGGCGTTTAAGTTATCCATACGTATTATTTTGAGCAAAGCATCACTTAAGAAAATGATACTTTAAAAAAACTAAGAGGGAAGGAGCAAATTAAAAGGCGATGATGAAATTCGCAGGTACTCTTTCTAACGAAAATACTTACCCTAGGTACAAATAATAATTTGAGTTTTGGCGGTATTTGACTAAGTGCCTCATTTATGGAAGATGGGGGAACCTGACGGAAGGAAGTCAATAACATAGGGCCGTAGTGAGCTCACAACATCGCCGTTACCATACGACCCGTGTAGAAAAAACGCTCTTTAACCCACTAATTCCCGCAGTAACGTTGGATTTGAAACATAAGAAATAACTTTGGAACAAAGCATGGATATATTAAGTATTTGATCACGAAGGAGAGTTGATGGTTGAGTTCGGATTAACATTTCTCCTTCAATTATTTTCCAAGAGATGCTTTATCTAGAAAGGGATCCCCTAAATAGTCAGAACAGGCATGGGGTAACTCATTGTTTTGCTTAGGTAGGTGTGTGTCTGAGGTACAGATGGTGCACAGGTAGACGATCTAAGGAGCAGAGTTTATCATGAGCCTAGCTGCTCCTTCAGATGCTTGGAGCAGACAGGATCCCACCCACACAGACGAGAGGGGGGGAAGAGTAGGGGAGAGACTCTGGCCAACACGTGCCCGCCACACACACACACACACACACACAGTGCAACCCTTTAACCCTTCACAGGCTAAGGCTACTTTTGTCTAAAGCACAAAGACGCAAAGATTTTCGAAGACCATCTAAACCCGGTTAGTTGGTATTCATTGGATAGCTCTTGCTGAGTACTCTCAGATGAGTACCCATGTGCCAGGGTTTCAGTCATTTCTTCAGGTGTTTTGCATCCTTTTGGATTGGCCAGCAGCATAAGGGTCAAAGTATCCACTCCTACTACATAGGAAAATAACCGATGTTCTCTTACGATTTTTGTATTGTAACGATGCCGTACGATGCCCGTGAAGAGCTTTGACGATTGCATAACAGGCTTGTAGAAAATGTTGCTCTTCAAGCTCATGAAAAATGTTTGCACAGGCATCACACACAGCCGCATAATCCTATAGCAATGTGTATCTCCAGATTCTTGAGTGTTATCAGGTAGAGAATATCATAGCCAACCGTCCTTCGTCAACCCATATTCTATTCCATTTCAATTTTTACAACTTTTCATTCAAATGACATAATCCCATTGCACATGTGATGGTCACCGCAGGTTCAGAGTAACCTTAGGGTTATGATTGACTAGGGCCAATAAGAAGTAAAATTCAGGTTTCTTACTGTGAAAAAGTTCTTTCCAGGCCATAACATTGAAAATCCTAGTGGAATATATATCGTGTGTGTAGGCTGGGGAACCCCAGTGATGGTTGAAAAAGGACAGACCTCGCGGATCACTTGTGTGCAATGGAACAAAAGACAGTTGTACAAAGACATACTGTAGAGTGTAGATTCACAAAAGTTTGTGTAGAGTAAATTTTGCGAATTTAAAGAAAATCGATGTTTACGTGTTTTAACTTTGCGAACATGGAGTGCCAGCTTTACACTTAAAGTGGCAGCACTAATCATTGCGAATTTTAATTTTGCGTCCGAGGCTAAACGCAAAAAAACGCAAAAAATAAACTAACGCAATCTTTTCCGAATTTACAGTATTGTGGGATGACCTAGAGGTATGATTGAGGATGTGTGAAATATCCAGTGATGTGGAAAGCTAGTTTAACGCATTTTTTTCCAAATTTACAGAACCTCAATGAGCACAAGTCTCAAGTCAAGCAAAGCCTGGTGACCGGCATGCTATATATATATAGTTTGAATAGGCTTCTATCTGTAAGCTACTGGGGTTCAATATTGTACTTGGTGTTAAGATTTTATTAGTCTGATAAATGGAATGTTTTGTTGTGACCACGTATCACTCTGATAACAAAAGCTACTCGTAATGTATCTTAATGTATATTTGTATAAATTGGAATCTGCTTAACACTCAGTAGCAGAAAATGGGTTCAGAGTAACCTTTAAGGGACTAAGTTATACAGGAATAATACGGTATGTGTTTAGATATGAAAGAGTTCAAACCAAACTATATATTTGTTCAAGATGTTATGCTCGACTGCAAGTGTATATGAACGTCCCACCTAACTGTTAGATGCACGCGCTGCATACCGTAACGTTCGGTGAACTATATGCAGACGTGATCTATTGTGTATCGGCTGTGACATTTCAACCATAAACAATCATGACGGTTCAACATCTTTCTCACTGATTGAACTTTGACCTTTGTCAGGATATTAAAGGAAGTCAGTATGACCCGCGTGCATTTCAGAACATCGATCAGTTGAACAGTGTGTTTTGTTTACTTGTTTGTTTGGTCTTTTTGTCTACTTCAACAGGGCGAGACAAAACCGGGAAGCGAAAAGAAATTGCCTCTTTTTCAAAAACGAGTCCCGAGGGTATTTATGTAACAAAGGCGGCATATAATGTCATTCCCAGCGTCTAAGGCTTGGTGCCGGTATTTAGTTCCTGCACTAAATGCGTGGACAGCCTGGGCATTTAGACGCCCGCACACCCGATAGCCACACAGTTTCATGGGCATGGATGCGACCGTAGGTCCCTGACAGTGACCTCACAACTGAACGTAGCTTTGATTTGGGTAACTGGTGTGCTTGGCTCATTTTTTAAACATGTTATCCATACCTGTTTCATCGGTACAATCAGTCACTTGCAGACGTCCGGTCGACTGGTGCAGGAACTGAATGTCTGTACGTTGATGCCAGGCCAATCTGCTGATGAAGATACTGCCTAGGCGCTAACCAAGACCTCATACTTGAGAGCTTTGCGTGGTATATAATCCCCTGATGACGTCATCAAATTACTATAGTGTACCTTAGTAGCCCTACTGCAGCATATATACTACTACGCCACATAGGACCTTTGTTGACGAGTGGTACCAGAGAAGACTCCACCACTCAATTGGTAATATCATACACCCCCTTCAAGACAACATGCCCAATTCTTGGAGTTAACCGCTATCTGTTTTGTCGGTTCTACATACACTTATTACATTTAAGTAGTATATTAATTATCTCTGGTAAATTGTGAGAGGCATTTTGAATATGATCGAAATATGATACATGTGTATGTGAGAATTTAGGACGATATGGATGTATCACACATAGTGTATATAAGCTGATTAAAACACTATAGTAAACAACATAACTGTAATAGTAGAAGTGAGTACGTTTACTAAATTGGACCACCAGTCTTGTATGAAAAGAATAAACTGTTACGTCTCACTGTAGGTCATGCGGAAAGCTAACGAGATGCATATGCTGCAGGTCGCGTGCAAGGTACACCAAAGTTTATGTTTTCAAGAAATAGTTCACATTCTTTTAATGAAATTAAGTACTCTTTGTCCCGCGTAACATATTCATAACCGAAATCAATGGGTTACAGTTTTAAGATAATTTGAGCAAAGTTGCTTTCTTAGACATGGGTTAAATTTCATAATGGTATGTGTAGTTATTGCTTTCGCCCGTTTAGGTCTGGGGCGTATGCAGTGTGCGGCACTTAAGAAAGAATGTTGACGCAGTAACAAGTAATATAGCAATATCTTTAGAAAGATATAATTTTTAAAGTTGCTTTTTCATCTGGGTTTCAAACTTCCTCTTCAAATATTTTTACAAATGGTATATCCAATTGAGAACCATGTCCAAAATTGTCCGACCATGCATGCACTCAAGATGCAAATTGGTCAGGCATCAACCAATTGATTTCGAGGACGGAGGAAGGATGGAATATTGTATTTTAAACCCGTGATATTTTCCTTTTTCAGAACCAGATATTTTTTCAAATTTTCAAAGCCAGAATGTGCATGCACTCCGCCCTCTATCAATGGGTCCATGTTTAAGTTTCTGTGGCTAGGTGTGTGTGCAAAGGATGTTTAATGCTTTAAGGAGCCAGCATGATGCCTTATCCGCTGCTGCTGCTGCTGGATAGAGGCAAGCTGTGTCAGGGGAAGGCAGCAGACAGCAGCAGGCTGTGGCAGGCAGGTGATTGCGAGAGCCGTGTTACAGCGAGTCGACAGAGCGCGACATCCTGCGCCAGAATTGCAAATGCCTTACAACATTTGTACTCCATTTGCAAAAAAGCTGAAGTTGCGTTTTTAAGTGTTGTTTGTGTAGTAAGCGATAAGAGTTTGACACTATTGGGATG
>OZ012690.1:32076122-32079073 GCA_963942565.1 Maea johnstoni
TGTGCCAAGCACTCGTTTTTGGTATTGCAGTGAGTATGTCATGAGTTTCCGCTTCCTGGTTGTTCAATAACAAATTGATAATTAATTGGTAGGTGATGATATCTTTCAATTATACGCCAACCTGCACATATTATTTATCGATTAACCGCCATGCCCAGCAGGGGAGAAGCAATAAATGGGACACGTGAAGACCGAGGAAATGCTGGATTGTTTAATAGTTTCTTGGTGCCCGTGATAAGCTTCGTCTTCAAACTTGGTCAACACATTTGCATTTCGTCTAGAAATCGCCATTGCAACATGTCTGAGATGTATTGAACCTATTCACATCTGTACATTAAGAAATGCTTTGAGAAATAATTGACTGTGCCTTTTAGATGCAAATGGAATAAATCCATACAGGAAAATAAGCTGTAACATTCCGTGTGATATCTTACAAGGATGTTTAGATTATTTGGGAGCATCCAATCGAGTATCCAAGAGGATTCCTCTACGCTTATTCCATGTTTGTATCTGTAGCCTTTCAGTGACAGTGTTTTACAGTTAGTTGTACCTCCCTTGCAAGTCAGATTGTTCATGTTCTGTTCCCTTTCATTGATGTGAGATACCGCATGTTTAAATAAAAGAACATGACCTATGGGCAGAAATGTTAAAGAGAAAACAAAATAAGATGCGATAAGGGTGGAATGGAATAGAACTTCGTTTGTCGTCACTTTTTCTACACTAACAAGGATAAGTGACAAGCTATTTGTCAATGTTTGGAAAAATACGAGTAACAGGGAAAACCACCATCTAACCCTATAAATAAAGAGCATATTTCGAGCCGGATACGAAGTAGGGGACTTTGGGAAAGATGAAACTCAAAATAGATATATAGTCAAATGAAATTTGAAAAGAATTAAAGAAAGATTCCTTGTGACTGATAGCTATCAAATTTTTCAGAAATGAGAAACACCTAATTTCTTTACGATGGCCTTCAGTAAAGTGTTTTTCTACATAAAACACAGCCACGAGTCTTTCTAAGAATTAATCAGTATTTGTCCATTGGTGCGTGAAGTCTCCTAAGCCTTATTTAGATTATGGTTTTCGCTGCCGCACCTGGGATCTATTTAGAATAGATTAATATAAGTCAATCACATGCCCCCTGCTTTAACTGCTCTAATTGACTCTTAATTGACGTCAAGATGTTGATAAATAAAGTCACGCGCGAGTGACTACCGGAAATGAGCCGGTGATTATCTGATAGATCACGTGGTCGCTAGAAAATGGCACCTCAGCTGGGCTCCTTAATTTTTAATGAGACTTCCTAGAAAATCCATTATAAAATGGAAAGGTGAAATGATTTCGTATACCATACATTGGCTTAAAAGCACTAGCGATCGCCTGATTGTTCATTTTAACCCATGATTAAAATGTTATATTGGAATATCAAGTATGGATTCTGGAGGTAGTAACTCCTGACATACCACCCACACGGACGGATGAACCCCTTGTCAAGGGTAGTTGTCTCATACACACACAACCCAACTGACGAGGGAACTCCTTGGTAAGGGTAGTAGCCCATACAAACCCATACTGCCTTGCGACCACCTTACTGAGGGCAATAGTTCCAATAAAACCCTGATTGGAAAATCCCTCTTTGAGGGTAGTAGGCATATACAAAGCCTTGGGAATCGCTCGTTGATGGGTAGTAGCCGCATAGACCACCCTACACAGACAGGGGACCCATTAGTAGACAGGGGCAGTAGGCACATAGAAAACCTGTCTGTACTCAATTAACAATGAATGCTGTTCTCTCCTTTCTGACTGTATGAAAATGAATGACTTCAAAAATGGATAAATTGCCGTATAAATGAACGGATATAAAATTCCTGTTGCACACGTGTGCAATTTGAAATTAAAAGAAAAACATACAAAAGCTTGGGAGTCCCTTGTTGAGGGTAACAGTCCCATGCATTACTCTGCTGCCCAGACTAGCCGCCGCGGCAATCCTATCTGACAGCCAGTGGAATTGACGACGTAGAACTAGTTTGGCATATATTTTCCTGTATACATGGCTTATACCTGCTAGGCAAGGAAATGGCAAAGTTCAGCTCTTGCTACACTCGGCTTCATTTCAACCATCAAACATCTCTTCACCTGAGCTCCCTCCCTCCCTCCCGCAGTTGGCTGGAGAAACCAACCAAGCTCTCGCAGCACGGGCTCTCAGTAACAGCTACATGTATATACGAGAAAGTTGCCAGTGACTTGGGGTTAGACGGTGGTTTTGCCTTGTTCTCCAGATTTCTACATCGGTTACCATTGGCTAGTCACGACGTAGCCTGAATATGGCAATAAAAGTGACTAATCGAAATTCCTAACCACAAGCTATCACATCTTCTACAAATATTCAGAGCAACGAAAGAAAAGCTGCTATAGTGGGCTCTAGAAGCAGGTCTCTAACATGAGTTAGGATACGAAAAAGCATGCATGACAGGCAGAAAAAAAATAATAAAAATTCCAACACAACTTTCCGAAAACGTCAGAATTAATTTCCTCAACGTTCTCCAAAAAGTTTTGGAAATTTGTTTTCTTCTGACGTTTTGCAAAGAGGGTAGGACAATTTGATTTGACTTGTTTCTTCCTGGCACGTAAGCTCTTTCGTACTAGGGGCACAAGGGACAGGTCCATAATATAGTTTTGAGAATCAGGCTACAACGTGATTCCCAAAGTCCACACGCAATAGGGTATGTGGAAACTAAAATGTGAATGGGCTGCCGGTTATAAAAAGGAAGACGTCCAATTTCTACTTGGATTCTTCGTGGGTGTGAAGGCATGAGCTAATGGATTTGTGAGCTGGGACATTTACTAAGACAATGTAAAATTTACTTAGTAGACATGCAGAATTTGCCCTAATGCATTATCGGGAGGGGATATTAAAGGAGGCAATGTAAATGTGACTTAGTAGACATGCA
>OZ012690.1:32079273-32116773 GCA_963942565.1 Maea johnstoni
GTGATGATGATTCTGGGTGGTTTCGTTGTTTAACGGAACCTCATAAATCAAGACAGCTCGTCTAAGCCGACTTACAATATCTTGACCTGATTCTGACATGAAGATGTGGAATTGAGCCAGTCATTGATTACAAGCTCATGTTTAATCAAATAGCCATAGTATCTTGCCCCTTAAATCTAACCTTTCTACTTGAGACTTGAGTTCATATCCATAGCTAGGTTTCTTTGAGCACAGTTGCGTTCACTGTATGCATCACAATTGCGCAGTAAATTTCTAGGTCATTGATAAAAATGCATAGGTTTTAGTAAGAACAAACATAAAGTCGTGTATACATATATATATATATACATGTATATATATATATATATATATATATATATATATATATATATATATATATATATATATATATATTTATATATATATATATATATACATATATGCATACATATATATGCGTGTTTGTGTGTGTGTATGTAAATTCCCTGTACTGCAGATTTTAGATAATAATTTCCTTGCCGTGGACACATTTTCTGTACACATGTCCAATGTATGTGTTAAGCTATATTTGTGAGATGAATACGTACCGTTGTAGGGCTGCTGTCCACGGGGCAGTGAAGTGGGCAGACAAGTGTTGACCAGCATGTGAGGCCAAAGACTGACACACATTCCTGGTTGTCTAGTGGACATACCTGACATTGTTCCTAGCCTATGTTTTCCTCATATAGATGATGTCCTGCTGGTGTAAACATCGCAAAATGGTTCTATTATTTCCTAGACAAGGTCAGGAAATACGTAGTTTCCCTACAGAAAAAGGCTGTGCTTAAGCTAAAAGATATCTGCACCAGGACCATGAGACACTATCTCCTCAAAAATATAGACTACAAATACCCCAAATCAAAAAATGAAACCTTCCAGGCTTACGGGGGAAGCATACGTGAAGAATATTTGTATACCCCAACGGATTATCTCAAAACTCGGTGTAAATATACATATATATATATATATATATATATATATATATATATATATATATATATATATATATATATATATATATATATATATATATTTATATATATATATATATATTTATATATATATATATATATATATATATATATATATATATATATATATATATATATATATATATATATATATATACATGTATGTATATATATATATATATATATATATATATATATATATATATATATATATATATATATATATATATAAATATATATATATATATATTTATATATATATATATTTATATATATATATATATATATATATATATATATATATATATATATATATATATATATATATATATATATATATATATATATATATATATCATACAATATGAGTTTCATTGGAAAGCTGTGCATTTTGATGTTGACATTTAGATCTTTGTCATGAGTACTTCATCGGCTTTGCCTTGATGAGTTGCAATACCATCACTGCAACATGTGTGTCGTCCTGTCTAAGTATCTTGTCCAATTTGCCAAATCTCACATTGCGCCTCATTGCAAATGCAAGCTCTATGTTATCTGACAGTTTCAGCAAAAGTTATGTAAATGCGCCTGTGCGTAACCCAGGGCAGGCAGGGGATGGCTTAGTGCCATAATGTTAAGCCTTTTAGGAGGTCGCGTCAAGTGCCTTAAAGAATGAGTTGCGCGCCAGACAGATAAACTATGCCAACTGCTATCTCCCTTGTTTGTTTGCCTGGATAAAAAGAGTCTGGTTTCAATGGATCTTTCAACTGTCTTGTCTCTTATTTATGATGAATGCATTTTGGCCTACTCCTCATTCACATGCCAGCTTACCCAGGTGGCGCGGTGGTTATAACAATATTTTGACTACAGTACAGACATCTAATTCCTGCACCTGTCGACCGGACGTCTGCCAATGCCTTGTTGTTGTATTCGTACATTTTTGCTTCCTGTTGGGGCGGTCAATAAAGTACAATTACAATTACAATTCGTGAAAGAATGGTCATGCTTGACAGGCAGGAAAATAAACAAGATACTTTCATAAAGATAATAAATGGACGATAAGCGGAATTCCAAATCCAGAGTCTGCACCATATGTCAGTTCAATGAACATTATTGTATTTTGTTATATGCACGTTGCTTCTTAACTGTATCGCACAAGAGAATATGTATCCAGTCTTAACAAAAGGAACGACCAATCATGTCAAGAAATGGTAATACATCATCACATGATCTAAGAAACAACTAGTTTCCAAACGTGTCTGCGCAATAAGTACCGTGGCAAGTAATACAATAATCCTCTCACTAATTATTGATATCATCACTCATTCATTTTCCTGTTGTTGTGTTGTTGTTGTTGTTGTGCTTCTTGTTGTTGTTTTAGTTTACACGTATCCAACTTCTTTAAAAAAGTTGATAACTTGCCACAGAGCTGCAATACTAGCCTCTCAAATTTTCTTGGGATTTTCACATTTTCACAAATTACCTTTTGACCTACGTTTTATTATGGGCTATTCCATGCACATTTGACACATTGTGCATTTTGGGGTCGACCGACTTATAAAAAACATACACAGTATTATCGCATATGGTCTGACAAAATCGGAGATGAAAGTTGAAAATTGAAAGTTTTTCTCGTTGGATTTATCAATCCCTCTTCTATCATATTCCAAATATTGCTCTATGACACTATAAAACGAATTGCGTTTAAATTTGTGACTGTGTACACTTCATGTTACTTCTTATTTGTTGCATTCTAAGTATAGGAATGTTTCCTTTAGATCACCCATATTTTGTACTGAACGATATTCTTACTTACATTGTTTTCTTCCTCGTTTCAGATTATCAACGTGCGTTTGATCATATCCATGAAATAGAACAAAATGAAAGGACACAATGTAAATATCCAGTCCCAAAAGTAATCCGAATAAGTGACATTAATCCCTCACCGAATAAGGTGTATTATCCGGGCTGTACAATAGTCTACCAATGCAGGAAAGATTCCGGATGCTGTAATGATACTACAGAATGTGGACCAAAAGTTAACATGAGCATAACACTGGCTTTCTTTGTAAGTATATTCTTCTTTCTTTGCTAAGATACATTGTACATGTACACACATTAGTGTGTAAGCACGCACCGATATTACGCATTTTCCTTTCAAAATCAACACCATAATTACTTTGGTGATGATGCAGGTATGGTAGTAGTAGTAGTAGTAGTAGTAGTAGTAGTAGTAGTAGTAGTAGTAGTAGTAGTAGTAGTCGTCGTAGAATCAATAAATTCGAAGTAGAGATAGTGGAGAGGAGACGTCCAGTCCTAAGAAGAGGCTTTGATTGAAACTGCATTACTCTGTTTCGATCCAATGCCTGACTGTATGTTTCTTTATTGACTGTAACGTAACTGGTGTGAGGATATCTTTCTGAAAAATCTATTTGAAGTACAAAAGAAAATCGGTAGGTAGTTTAATTACAATATATGTATATGTTTTATATACCTGGACTCCGTGTTCCATCACGAGATACAAATCTATGCACACGTTTTCTGTTTCGTAAACTCTGCGCTTACGATTTGCCAATTACGTCATCACTCAAATGGTGGAATGGAAGTTAAGATATCCTAACCCTCGGAGGCATAGGTAGTACATTTTGCTGCAAAATGGAAAGATGGGAATGCAAGTGGTCAATTTTATCAAATTTACCAGTAGTGTAGTCATCCACTATCATCTCATTTTCCCATATTAATTGTTTCTCGACACATCAGTGGTTAACTTTCGATTATAATGTATTGACTATGCTCCCGAGGGGCAGGATAATGCTTCCGAGTACAGGATATGTCATATACTTGGTAAATTATTCCGAATTATGTAGTAAGCTGATACTACACAGATCCTTATCGTATATATGAATCGTACATTTGTTTAACTCACGCTTCCTTATAAATCCCATCAGTTATCGATAAGTACCTTTTCAACAATAAATGCTACCGACAGCATATCATATATATGTAAACAAACTGGTGTTTTATTTCTAGTTTCATGGGTAGTACTACTGAATCCCTCGCAAGTCTTGACGACCGGTCTAATTGCTGTCTGTCTGTGAAATGTGGGCAAATCTAAATGTCAATGAAACCACCGCCATTACGGGAATAGGTCCCCTTATCACATTTCATAACTCCGGGCAGGGTTATTTTTATTCCTCTCTCTCTTCTTGCTCGCCCACTCCCTCGTAAGAACTTCAGCTGCCGAAATACAAACCAGTTCTAAGTATCTCCATTGAGATGTTTTCGGTGGTATAATGCAAGATAAGCGATTTTATACGAGAGCCAATGAAATTTCGAAGGCGATTTTGACCGACTCGCCGGCATATCAGAGCGAGCGCTCAAGGCATTTCCGGTGTCTCTATGTCTAGGTAGGGGATACCACAGCCGTGCAAGATATGTTCGTTAAGTCAGTGGATGGGGTTTCCGTCTGCTTAAGAGGCGAAAACTCGTCTGCACCCAGGTGTCGAAAGTTCGTCTGCCTGCTCTCGTAGAACCCAAAACTTCCGCTGGGACGATAGAAGGTGAAAACAACCTTGCAAGCACTCTGGAATATGAGCTAGTCTGCCCGCTGTTAGGCGTAGGAGGCCCGCATACCTTCCCAGTAATTCATATTATCCTGTAGGAAGAATATCTCGGGAAACATTAGGTTCTATAACGTACCGCTACATTCATAAGACAGAGCGAGATAAAATGGCGTTTGCAGCCGATACGGTGATTTCAAGTTATGGCTTGCTGAATACTGAGGATGGTTTACAAGATGCCGGATTATTTACCGCGCAAACTATACATTCCATATCACAGCTAGGCATTCCATGACATAAAGTGAATGCACTTTATTATCGTCTAGACGATAAAGGTTGCACCTCTTGGACGCTAATTCTTTGTGACATGTGAAGGTCTCCTTTCACAAATGCACTGGATCAAAATTCAATGCATTCTTTCAAATAGAAGGGGCAATGGTTCCCTATAAAAAGGTATTGGTTGATGACTTTATGTACACCAAGTACCATTGATGCTTTTGAAAAAATGCATAGCGGACCTTTCATAAAATTCATTTAAATCATAAAGTTATTACCGCTTTATATTTGGATTGATTTTTACGTGTTCATGTTCTCCCTAATGGCTTCATTGAAACAGGGACTGGAATGTGGCACACTTTTAAAAGGGTTTGTTTCTCCGTTTGATCATAATTATTGAGAATGTGATGGCACGACCTTATTTAGATAATGATCAGTATTTGTGTCGAGGCAACCTTAGAAGCGTAAAAACCCACGCTTGAGTGTGCACGAAGTACATATTAACTGAGAATGACACTTTACAAAAAGGTGCTAAATTAAGCTATTTGTTTTTGTCAGTCATAGGTTGTCACTTGAAGCACAAAAACAGTCCCCTTAATGACTTGTACAGAACTAGTGTAAGCAAAAAGATGGCAGCAGTAAGATAGCACTTGTGAAGGAACGTCTAAGAAATTAGCTGAGACATCCTGCAAATAACCCAGTTCTGCCATTTGTTTTTTGCCTATATGCGTGGGTGTCAGAGTGACAGTTCAGAGGAGGTTGGAAGTTCACAATAAGATACGAACTAATGCCTACTACTGTTGGTCCATCCTCGTTATCTCTATTGGAAGTCGAAAGCGCAACCCACACAATGCACGTTTTATTGACCCCCAAAAGAGTATCGATGCATGTGTTTTGATGGAGAGCGCTCAAAATATATAAGAAGTCTTGAAGCATTCGCCATATGACATATATTGCTTAGTATATATATATATATATATATATATATATATATATATATATATATATATATATATATATATATATATATATATATATATATATACATATATATATATATATATATATATATATATATATATATATATATATATATATATATATATATATATATATATATATATATATATATATATATATATACATTCATACATAAGTATGTGATTGGCAGTAATAGTGGTACACATTTCCTTTTTTTTTTAACTTCAAGTTTAACGTGTTTTGACATCAATCATTTTAAAGATGAACTTAATTTGATTTTTCTTTTGTTTTTCAGGTTATGGAATTCAACGGGTCGTTCGTGCAGCCAACCCGGCAAACCGTTGAGACATTCACCTTCGTAAATCATACTGAATGTGAGTGTCAGCCGGCTAACCGATTTCCGAGGTGATGAATTTACCACAATTCGTCACTGTTCTGAGTATTTATGGCCTATTTGTACCTTCTCCTTGTGTTTCCTGCATGCTGTGTGTCTCTAGGTATGCCATAAGAGGTTTCCTGTACCGCGAGGCTAGAATGACGTCTGTTAGAAAACGATGTCGTGCGTTGATAGGTGAAAATAAGCCTCGGTTAATGGCTTTTTCTCTGGTGCTTTTGATTGCTTCTTTTATATCACTCAGCTGGAGTATCTTGCATCATAATAGAACACTGCTGAATTGTGCTCAAATATTTGCTCTCTTCTGCATTTATCATTTATCCCTAAGAGGATGTTGGCGAGGAAAACGAATATAACAACCATCCCTTCTCAATATATGTCCTTCGCTACACTTCTACAAAGTGGGAGTAAGCTATATGATGATAATAATACTAATAATACTAATAATAATAATAATAATAATAATGATAGTAATAATAATAATAGTTATACTACTGAATATAGTATTGAATTTGATAGAATGCAAATTAATCTGCAGATCAGTATGTCAAATAAAAGTGGCAATTATGATCCTTATTCGGCCTTATGTTGGTCAATATTACTGACGAAAAACATTATGCTAGGCAAGTACTTAAACTACAGGATGTTTTGAATATCGTTTTTACAAATTTCCAAATCACTTTTTTCCGGGAGATATTCATTAATCCATATCCGCACTGATACTGCAGGATGGAAGATCACAAAATTAGGTTTATCTCTGCTAATGGACATAAACTCTCGGTAGATCAGACGGTCTGTGAGCTTTATAGAAGATGTAGTATGGAAGTCACAATGTTCCGTCAACTGAACACGCATCGGGCGGAGCCATTTTATATCCCATCATGCACTCGAGCGGAAAGCATTATGGGATGGCCTGACATTATTGGTTTCCGTTGCCTACTGTCGCATGACGTGCTAGTACCATTAATGTTAGGCCGTAAAGTGGAGTCATCAAAATCTTGTAGCCAGAAATACCATGTACTTCATCCTTTCGTGATCCATTCAATGCAAACAGCAAACATGCAGTGTACAAAAATGAAAACGACATAGGGTGGTCATCATTCATTCCATGAAAAGATAGTAGTTGTTATTTGAGCCGTTCATAGTTTCCTTTCATATTATAATGAATAAGCATTCTAATATAATTCCACATTCCACTATATATATATATATATATATATATATATATATATATATATATATATATATATATATATATATATATACTTTTTTGATATATTGAAATTCTGTTAAACAGCCATTATGTAAGGCAATAATCACCATGTAGTCATTTTTGTACGAATGAGTGTTATCTTTAAACACGGGTAGTACGTTTTCTATAACATTAAACGAGTGACCCCTTCCCTGCAGTACCCTGTGGATAGTAGTAATGATGCCAAGTGCCCATAAGAAGACCTTTGGTGCATTGGCCAATATGGAATGCTTTAGGATTGTTCAATCATTTGATGTCATATTTAGTAGTGGTGTGATTGATACTCCGCCTACTCTGTTTATGGCTGCCAAGCTTTAATGTGACAGGCAGGGTCTATGGATAAGGGGCAAGGTGATGCAATACAAAGTGGAATCCAAAGTTTGCTCAAAGGAATTGATATGCCTCAACAACACAACGTATCCCTTTTCCGAGATGAGAAGCCATGCTATGCAGTAGTGTACTAATAACAAAAAAATAACAAGGGAAAACTGGTCGCTTAAGAATACGAATTCCAACCTAATTGGGTCAGACATAGAAAATAGAATTTGATTCGACTCCCCATTAAAGACTATTTAAAAATTAAGGTCATTGCATGGATAAGAATCCCATTAATACAAATACAGCGAAGAATAATTTTTTCTGATTTACATAATTGGTTACAGGTAATGAGAAATGATTAGATGAAGTATATTTTCCCTTACTGCCAATTCCATCATGAACAATAAACATAGACATGAGTATAAAGTACTATAAACGATTTAAAAATGTTGTATCAAAGTCGACTGAAATTGAGAAAACAGTACCAATCTTGTGCCTTTCTATTTAGATATGACCTTACGCGGTGTTCATAAATCGTACTATTACTACCTGAATCGGCTCTTTTATAAAATGGCCTGAATATTCAGTCCATAATGCCGTTTTAGAGAAAATCAAATGGAATACCCTTTACTTTTGACTGCGTGTAAATGTTAGCGCGAAGATGGTATAGGTTTTTGTAGTAATTAATTTGCTTAATTAGTTCCACCTCTTAGTTTCTCAACTGAAATAACAATTACTCCCCTATGGTGTTAGCGTCCTTGCTCAATGCAGTAAAGACTTATGGGATTATGTTGCAGTGAGGGATGATACCTTTGTCTTGTTCTTTGATGGGAATCCACAGGTAATATTAGGGTTATTTACGTATCGTGACCTACTTCTGGCCTCAGTGTGAATTTCTCGGCAGATTTATGTGTCAACGTGAAACCCGGCTTCTGATTACTTCATCAACGTCTCTGGATAAACATGTTAACATGACTTGACATGATCCTAAAACGAAACAACAGTTCTTATTTCTAAGATGGATTGTTCTTACTCAACCAGCCTAGTAAAACATCTCTATCATCCCGGTCACACTGTCCCCACTTTATGAGTCGTTTTGTATAGTGAGTTTTCCTCTGTGCTATAAGTTTACTTACATGCTCATATTTTGAATTTGGACGTTCGTTTATCGTCACTTTTTCTTACGTATCCAGGCTCGTGCTTAGCAAGTTGTATTTATTGGTGGAGTAAACTGGATCACTCGCTGCTTAACTCACAATGAAGTACAATAAAGTATCGATGTACCTCACTGTACCTTAAGTAAGTTGTTACTCGGAAATAAATAAATTTTGAAACCTTTAGTATTGGTCAACTTATAGAAATTTATACTTTGATTATCTTTTATTAATTTCAACGAAATGTTACATGTTGAGTATTACCAAAATAGATCTAAAGGGCAGGATTTGAAAATAAATTCATTTTGTTACAATGCCGCGTTTAGTCTGGAACTCTAATTAAAAAAGGATTTCCCGAGCTCCATAGTTTTGTGGACATTTTTATTTATTGATTGCTTTTTTGTTGTTTTTTACAATAACAAATGACCATTTTATAAAGATAATATGTCACTAAATGGCCTTTGTGTGCCGATGTGCCTTTAAGCAATCATTCATTCATTCATTCCCGAGTTCCATATTTTGCTGGTGTTCGTTTTTACATTTGGTGCATCAGATGTGGTGTCTACGTGTGGAGAAAGCGGAAGTTCAGTGGTATTGTTTATATAGGCTGACTTCCTTTATCTCCTTTATCCTGAACTACAGTCTAAACACTCATCCTACAAGCTATGCTGACACCTGTTGTCTGCCGGAAGTTCTCAATACTTCAAAACCATTATAACGTGGAGTTGTTGAAACTTGACGAAACAATATATATATATATATATATATATATATATATATATATATATATATATATATATATATATATATATATATATATATAGAGAGAGAGAGAGAGAGAGAGAGAGAGAGAGAGAGAGAGAGAGAGAGAGAGATTAATTTTATTGAATTATTGCTTGTTGACTGTGTATTTAAGTATAGAATGTGGCACCGGAGTTCTTCACGTGAAGTTGAGGTTAAGCTGTAATGGTATATGAAGGGTGTCGCCGCTCTTACCTGAAATTTGCATTTGGAAGCAAATTTCCAAGACGCAATTTTTGAATCAGGTAGCCGAATTATGTACTATTTTTGATATCTGAATGCAATCTGACGGATATGCTTTGCTTACCTTTCCTATGAAACGTTCAGTTAAATGTGTTCAAGAATTAAGACCCTTACTTCTGCCAATGTAACGGGTCTTAAATGACCTTAACTGTGGTCACAAAATGACTTGTTCCTGCTTAATTACTGGAGCCGTTGACGTCATGATAAGATTGTAGTGATTCCTAATGGGGGCATTACCCTCACTTACGCTGGTCACCATTCTCAAAAATGACCAAGTGATAATTGAATTTGGTTGTTAAATTACGTTAGTTAAGAGGAATATATCCCAATTGATCTAAACTTAGGCCTATAAGCCCTAGAGAGTCAGCCTAAACAGGGACTATTGCTACTCGGTCCAATATAACATCTGATTACGTCAAGCACCACTGCATCAGATGCTGTAGTTTTATAGGCGTATCAGACACTGCCCATTGGTCTACTTAGCTCGTAGGGCAATCGTCTTTTTCATCATATTCCTGCGAGTTAGTATGATCCCGGTCAATCAAAAAAGGCCTAAACTATGTTTAAACTGAAACTATTTCAAGAGGAACGTCCTGACACATGGGGATGCAAATACTTTGTTGTCCAATTAGCAGTCAAACAAATAAAAATGCGTCTATTCTTCAACCTGCACCACTTACAAATGCCTAATTACGATTTAGTCTAAATATTACAGAAAAAGTAACCATAATCGAAATTCTACTTCCAAATCACATATTGAGCAATTCAAATTTAGAGCGAACACACGAATGACACATAATCTTCTTAGTAAAAATGCAATGGTTTATATTTTTCATGAAAGTTGTACTTTCTCGTATAAAAAATCCCTTCCAGTTGTTTTTAGATGTCTTTTTGATGAATTATGCCCCATGTTTGCTAAAATAGTTAGATAGGTATTGAATAAGTGTGTAAACAGCAAGATACTATAAGTTATCAACTGTAGTGCAGTATGATACAACTTATATCTCGCAATCAGAGGGCTGTATCAAACGAGGCGCAGCCGAGGGTGATACAGCCCTCTGATTGCGAGATATAAGTTGTATCATACTCCAAAACTGTTGATAACGAATTTATCTCATGATTGCCCCTCGAAATCTGCATAGGTAATAAAAATGAACATACATACATAAATACAATTTGGTTCTAGCAGCAGAGCATTGTCTGCTACTGGGGCAGCCATCCTGCAATGTTTGGTAGAATCGGTGATTGCATCATGCACTTAGGGGGTAGGGAGAATTGAGAATTGCATTATGGGCATAATCATTTGATGCAATGCTCAACTCTCTCTAACCTAAAAAGCAGCTGGTTAGTTTAAGAATACTGGGAGGTTAATATAGGATTCTGAGAGGTTAATACAGCCTCATATTAACATCCAATCGACCAATCAAAAGCCTAGAATTTTGCCAATCATGAGATAACACTCCTTATCACGTGGGGCTCGCCCTGATGGCCCAGGGCATTGCCACTGATTTTTAGCTGTCTCTCACCACTACCTGGGTGCCAGTCTCGACTGGTGAATGTGAGTAAGTTGCCATTCACTTGGGGTCAGACAATGGTTTTAACCGGGTACCCCGGTATCCTCTACCAGTTACAACTGACTAGTCTCGACTTAGCCGCGATATGGCAGAAAAGGTGACAAAAACCCGAAATTCCAAATCCTGTGTTTCGCTAGACTTGATTGGAGGTGGTGGTGGGGTTAGTTATTCCTGATTATACTTCCTGTTATCTGAGGGTGCCTATGCAGATGGAATTACAAATATTGTGTGATATTAAATTCAGATGAGAGGGGGCAATGCCACCAGATTGCAAAGTTGGTTTCCAGGGGAGATGGCGAAGACTCACTTGGCACATCAAGTACTCGTATAAACACACCGGCTTGTAATTCGTCTACTCTGAAACGTTTGTAATTAGCCCTATTTATTATTAATAGAGAAGTAAGATTGCTGGTTGTATTACTTCTCGATCATGTGAGATGGATAACGAGAGCAAGTTTGTTTTTTGAAAAGACAAATGTCTCTGTAAGTAGTTTTTGTCCATAATGACTAGAATGTTTTGACGTGTTCGAGTTGGCTGCAATTTTACGTTGAAAGCTATGATTAGTGTCATGACAGATGACAAATACGAACCACCGGCGTGCTTCCAGACCCACTGGAGGTATGGCGGGCTCATTATCCGTCTGCCACCCGCGTGAACAGCAGTTTACGGCTTCGTCTGCCGCAATATGACATCACTGGCACGCTTCCGGTCGCGTGCGGCGGTCGCTCGGACTATTGGCCCAAGTTTGTGTTCCTCTGACACACGGCGTCGCTCCCTGGAATGTTGTATGTTACACATTCGCCGGGTTGGTCTGTGGCAGGAACTAGACAAACACCTGATAAAAACCTGTAATTCTAGTGCAATTTATCAACTCTTTTACCTTATCATTTTCCAATTATTGTTGAAATTTCAATATGCAAATTTGTAGTGCTCATTTAACTACAGGAAATCAGATGATTATAATGAAAAGATATTTGCTAGCCAAGCTCCCGGGCCAAGCTGCATTATGTGTTTGAAATGAGCCATGGCTTATACAAATTGATTTTGAGATGAAGTTATAGACGTTTAAGTTGGAGCGCAAGACAGAGTTTATTATGAGATTAAGTTATGTTTTGTAACATCAAGGCTTAACTATACTGGTAAAAAGTGTCCAGGAGATGCTGTAATTTATCAGAATTTATATAAATATTAGCCCTCAAGCTATGCTATGTTGCATACCATTCAACGTTGTGGGGTTGTTGTATGAGTTGAGTTTGTTTGCTTGCTGGGGAAGTACGCGTGACCCCAGCCGTTCCCATTGGTAACCGGTGGGCCAGGACCACCCAGCCCCTCCACCCACGTGTATGCCTTAATTACCCTGCTGCTGCTGCTGCCTCCTGGCTAATGAGCTCTTACTTGTATCAACTCAACCTCAACTGGAGTCTCACATACTTAGAAAGGAATCATTAGAGTAATATTCAAATACATTTGCAGAGGGACGGTTCAACCCATCAGGAACAATAATTTTCATAGATGAGTAAATGCCATGTTCATCAACTAATGCGGATGAACACAAAGCAAATCTCAATATGACCATGTCCCAATTTGATGAGAGGTGGAATATAGTGTATGATTCTTTGAGGCACTTTGAAAATGGATATTGAAATATTTCACTTTTTCTTTGCTGTCACAAGCTATCAGCATTTATATTGCCTTTTGTTGTTGTAGTTAACATTATCCATGCTTTGAGGAATATGTGATTACCTGTGGTTGACATACAATCCGATGACGCATCTGTACTTCTAAGTGCAATAAAATCATATCTTTGAGAATTAAAATAAATAAATGAGTCAAACATTTCTCTAATTATTGCTTTCTAATCAACATATGTCTATATGTGTCAGATCATATATACATGCACATGTACCATCCAGATGTTAATATGAGGTAAAGAGCAGTTGATTCACCAAACCTAACCCCTTCTGAGTGGCAGTTGCTGCTTTTCAATAGCCGCAGGGTGGGCATAAGTCACATATCTTTAAGCATGCCGTAATCATATCTGAGGGGCCATAACACTAAAACATTAGGCACATCCTTACGAACATATGCAGAGGTGAAAATTTCAGTTGAACTATACTTTTTCAATTTTGAGGACTGCAACAACTGCAATATAATAGTACCCCTCATTTTGCACTATCCCAAGAGCATCCTGAATGGCACGTGTTCTGAAAGTGCCCCAAAGTCACTTTACCCTGTGAGTTGAGTTCAAATGATACGACCTTAACGTGCATCCATGTTATAAGTATTGAAGCCCTAAACATTTGGAGAAGCTACTCTGCCGGCTGCAAACAAAATTTGACAGGATATAATCCCGTGGCATCGGTATTTCCGGGTTATGAGGTTATCATACCAAGGAAGATCGCCTAGGTGCACCATATGCATAGGTCATTCTGACCAATGCGGAATGTCTGTTCACCATCATGGACACCTTGATTTGAGTTGAGCCATCTTTCACTTCTAATATTTCATGATATACATGTTGTTTGTGTGATGCCTCAGATGCAGTGATTCGTGTTATTCCAAGAGCACATCTTTTGCCAAAATGTCTCAGGGAGATCTTTGGGCTTTTTGTGTTGTTACGGAGATATTGGCAACTCACGTCAAATGTGATATGGTCATGTCTGCTCTTCATTGCCAAATGGAATGATTGCAGTTCAGCGATTTCTTATATGATTCTCTACAAAACGTCTATGTATTTCCTTCCAAAATACTCTTACTTCAGCAAAGACTTGTCTCATTTAGATGTTGAAATGGAATTGACTGTTGGTTACCCACAGTTCACTCCATTTGTATGTATATTTATTGACTATACTATAAGTATAAAATGATACATAAAATAAGTAACGAAACAGGGTGCGAGAATTAATTGTTAACAGGAACAAAAACTATATCATACTACCGGGAAACAACTTCTTCCTCGTAGTCGACAGGTCTACCCGCTAGGAAAACTTTAGAAAGTTCTGCCTTGTAGTCGACATGTGTACCCGCTAACAAAAATGCTCAAGTACAAGAGTAGAGACGCATAAAAGTGGCAAGCCTGAGCATCGTGAGCCAGAAATTAATGGTGGCGCAATGCTAAGGTACCCGATAATACCACCATTTAACCCTATCTCACTAGCTACGTTTTATATGCCTCAAGCCGAAATTTTCTTTATTTCCAGAAAGCTTTACCAATTGTAACTGGCATATCCAGTTAGCGGTTTTCCCTAACAAGCAGTGACCAGTATAGTTTGCTGCTGGCAGAGGTCCCTGGTTTTAGCGATTGTTGTTGTTTTTGGCACATTCTGTCGTGACCAGCAGTCCATACAGTGTCAAATGCCTTTCACAAGCCAAGAAGAGACACGCAGACTGAGCCAGCTCATGTAAACACTTGGCTAGCCACCATAGCCTCTTGGTGCTTGGTAATAGTTTGGATCTTTCTCATTCCGGTAGAAATACTAGAAAACGAAAGAAACTTATTGTCGCTTTTTCTGGCATATTTAGATAACATCGTGACTAGCCAGTTGTTATCGATTGATAAAGCGCGAGTACCTGGCGAAAACCACCGACTACACTGAGTCACTGGTAATATTCTCACATTCCCTGGCAGGAATTAGAAGTCAGGCAGTCTTGAGAATATGTGAGCAGTCAATGGCAACATCACAGACCACTCGACTATATGGACCAGATTTGCTCTATCTCTATCTGACCTGTTTTTTGGCATTGCAAACATTTTGACTTCTCTCCTGACTTGTCGGCTTCCGAATCGTTCATAAAGTAGCATTGCGCAATAGGATATATGCTATCATATGCTAAGATAAACCTGTTTCGACAGCTCACCATAGGATGTGTTTAGCTTCCTCTCTCAAGAATGATATTCCGTGCCCAGGAAAAACTGTCCCTCCGCTGTGCCGGCATAGCTCTAGCCCAGGCGGTCCGCTGCTGAGACGGGGGAAATAGACGTAACATCTTATACAAGTATGAAGGCAAAATCTCGAACATGTGTTACTGTCAAATCCAGCCTCCTCTGATTTTGTTCTTCATCTGTTTGTTATTATATCCGTAGTAAGAAAAATAACAACACAACCATGTATAACAGGAACAATAGATGATTTATTAATTCTATTGTTTCTGTTTACAATGATGATGCTATGCACTTGTGAGTTATCAGATATGATATTTTCGCAAGTACCCTTTAATCTGCTGTTGGCGGAAAAGAATGTAATTGGTTGTGTCTTCCATGGATTTTTTTCGTTGCAATCGTTGCAATCAGGGATTAGAAATGACTTCATACTTTCTTTTGAAAAGAGGTACATGTACCAATGTGTGGAATTCTATTTCAACTGCTTTTAAATTTAAATCGTTTTCAGAAGCCAACGTCCTCGTTAACTGTTGTTGTAGTGTATGAAATATTTGTACAGGAACCTTCTATCATGGCATACCTAGTAATTAAAGGCCATACTAATACCAGGAGAACTCTGTCTTAAAGACTAGATGCATGCAAAACGAGCATAACATGCAAGAACGAGCATTACATGCAAAAACGAGCATTTGACTTTTGAACACATTTTAAGTCTATAACCTAGTCTTTCGGTACACGGTTCTCCTGGTACTTAAAGAAACGAACAACGAATTGTTATGGGCAGCATATTCTTTATTTATGTTAGAATTAAGAATTTAACCAGTATAAGATTGTTTGACTAATGCATTTACAAAATTGCATTACTGTAAATTCGGAAAAGATAGCGTTAGTTCAATTTTTGCGTTTTTTTAGCATTTAGCATCGGACGCAAAATTTAATCGCAATGCTTAGTGCTGCAACTTTAAGTGTATAGCTGGCACTCAATGTTGCGGCTAATTCGCAAAGTAAAAAAAACGCAAAAATCGATTTTCTGTAAATTCGCGAAATTTACCTTACACAATATTTTGTGAATCTACAGTATGTAAAAGTATGCAGAGTCATTCAATATTTTCCTTAATGTTTATTATCGATTTAATCATTATAACCATTATATGGTGAAACTATACTGGTTTTATATGTATCTTTTGCATAGCTTATCATCTATGCAAGATAATAATTGCATTGACTAAAATAAAATACCAAAGGATAAGTTGCAATTCATAACAAAGTGAATGTTACGCATGCTAAGATATTCGTTAAATTATGTTCTAATGCATGTTTTGATATATTGTCTTATTTATAAACGTGTGTCTTTTGTTATGAAGTTTCTTGTCGTTTTTTGTCGAGTTGATCCTTTCCGTCAATTTTATCTATGTCCACTGTCCTACCGTTTCTATCCACGAACCCTCGCACTGGCGAGTCACCATTTCATTTTAACTCTGTCTATTAGCAGCGGTTCCGCAAATACCTTTGAAAAAAAAGAAAAAGAATTAAATTTCAATTCCACATAACTTTGATTTTTGTCATTTGCATCAGGTGTGTTTACCTGTTTTAGAAATTGAACTTACATATATAAAATTCACTTTTTGTATCAAATCATTAACTTAAATGATTTAGTGATGTGTCCCAGCAAAATAAACGATCATTTATGCAGTTATCAAATTGGTTTGAAAGTGAATATTCTAGAAGCTACATAACAATTACTGTACAAAATTTAAACACTATAGTAAATTCAACACTCTTCGACCATCTCAAGGTTGGAACGAAATAAAGCTCAAATTGAAGAACCATTTCCCTTGTTAAGATCTGCGTTACATAAACCGAAACAACTACACTTGAAATATAACACAGACTATTCCTGAAAAGATTATTGTATTGCATTGCTACACTAGATTTAAAGAAAAGGAACAAGCCATCTATATAAAAGCAAAACACCACAACATGTATACTACATCGGACTTGTTCCATGCATTCACTTAATCACCCCCACCACTAAAGATCTTACGGAAGCAATTTGAGATTACTGTAAGGTCCAAGTTGAGACGGTACTACACTGTACCCTAAGGCTTTACGTTGATGGAAGATGTTCTACTAAACACCACAACAAACTGAATGAAAATTAAGCCCAGGGATGTGCTGGCAATTGGTCCATTGGCTTGCGGGCGCACTATGAATAGCCTTATCGACTTTTCATTCATGACAGCCCAGACAAATCTATCGCAACTTGATTAATTTGCCTTTTTATATTGGTTGCAATCTTGACGGTGCCAATTTGCCAAACTCTCGCACCGAGCCAGGTTCAATAGACAATATGGCCGCCGGACACGCGAGGCACCAATCAGGATGCGCCTGGCGGACAGACAATGGCGGCTGAAATCGATGGATTAAACGTCCCTTCTTCCTGACGGTGTACAATAAGGCTTGTGTATCATGACATCAAGGCTATTGCGTCCTATAATTTGCTTGACCGACGGTCAATGCATACTGCAGCCAATCGCCAGAAGATCGGATAGATTTCTCATCACCGAGATACATGGATTGATTGAATAGAACTCACTTTACAATAGCACTTATATCCGCGTAACCGACTAGCTGATTGCTACAGATATAGAAGAATGGGGGTCAAATGCTTCGGCATACCCTTACTTCAAGGATATATTTGAACCACATACACACATACATACTTACATGTACATACGTACATATATGAAACACGGTCATACACATTAACACACACACATACCTACATACATACATACACACATAACTTTGATTCAACATATACTCTCTGGGAAAGCCTATGATTGTTGCAATCCTATACTAATCCTTGTGGTCCAGTGATAATCTTCGAGAAACTATGATAGATAATTCACTTTTGATAGTACCGTGATGATAATCGTTATCCATAATCTCTTTGTTAAATTCATTGTGCATGACCTGTTCTATCATTGTGCATGATGATTTTTCTTTGTTAATCCAAACTGTACTTTGATACCTTTCTGGCATTGATATTTTTCCTGCAAGGTGCAAACAGTGTCCCTTCCCGTACCACATCCGCCAAAACGGAATTGCCTGTATCTGTGACTGCTTCGACAGAGACCAAACATGCGTTCGGATCAAAAGGGGCCGCCAGCCGCTCATCGAGAGCCAGCTTAGGTACGTATCCTATTCCTCCACATACGTATATATATATATATATATATATATATATATATATATATATATATATATATATATATATATATATATATATATATATGATTATGATGCAGTTCAGTATAGGCGTTGCATCAATGTATAAGTATTGTATTATCTTGTATTGGAGTGTACCTATTTAAATTGTACATTTACACATTATTGAACTGAAGTAACTGAATTTGTTTACACATTGCAAATTGTGCAATTCCGCCAATCGTCAGTATTCCAAAGCAAAGGAAGCATTTACCGATTGCCTAAAACAATCTACGGAGATATAAACCATGTGATCCCATATCTGCAGTCGTCATCTATAAATGAGCATTAATATTTGGTAGTTGGCTGGAATAGAAACTCTAGGATGGCATCTCTGCAATCTTCCTAAGAAAAGGTAGCATTGAACCAATTGGCTAGAATAGAAAGCACGACGATACCATCTCTATATATCTCTGAGGTAGGGTAACCAGTTGATAGTTGGCTGGACTAGAAAGTACGATACCATTACTATATATATCTTAGGTAGGGGAAGCATTTGGTAGTTGTCTATAATAGGAAATCGGTGTGCCATCTCCTCATTCTTCCTAAGCAAAGGAAGCAACCACTAAAAGACATTAAGGAGTTTCTGGTATGCGGCGTATGGGATGCCGTCAACTGTTGATGTCTTGATCAGTTTTTTATCAGTGAAGTAATCAGTGTTCATTCTGCGAGAGGCGTGTAATACCATCCCCCCGACAAGTGTTTTAAGTACAAAAGCCATAAGGTGGACTTGATTCCCTGTACTGTTGACACCGCACGCCCCAGCTGCCTAGCAACGCTGTGTTTGCCGCCTAACCTCGCCGTCGCCATGGTGAGAGGGGTAGACCCAGCCCAAGTGGGGAGTTTATCGTTGAATTGAGGGGCAACAGACAGAGGGTAAAGAGTTGTGAGTAAATTGTGGCTCTGATAGCCCTGTCAAGATGAAGTGCCAGGGGGGAATCTTGAGCTCGTCCGCACCTCCATATCCGCCATCTTGACTCTCACCCCGGTTACCCTCGCTCTCGCGCGGGACAGGTCATGCACCTGTGAAATTAACATGGCCTCCGTCGGCGCTTTGATCCACTCCGACCACTTCAACTGGCCGCTCGGCTAAGACGTGTCCGATAAGGAGGGCCAGCCCGGAGAACTCCTGTCGGGCCAGACTTCTCGTAAAATGTACAGTAAAGAATGACCACTTGAAACCGATTCCAACAATAAAACCTAAATTGACCTTTGGCCTCAAATTAATGGAGAAATCTTATCAGGTGGAGAAATAAAAGCATTATAGATAGGATGTAGGTAGGAACTTTAAACCTAAAGTATCTTTATATTTTGGGAAAAGTCGAAGTTAGAAATTGTTATCACCCTTCGTTAACATTTGAAAAATGTTTTTTTGTATGGATTACGTCAAAAGTAGCAGTCAACATGGATGTCATGCTTAAACATGCAACAGAGGGTTAACAGTATATAATTGTGAAAATGAATAGGATAAATGTTTTATACAGATATAAACGAATATGTTAAGATATAAGTACCAACTTCACACAAATAGTTCAAAGTTCTTGTTGATTGCCTTATATATTTTCTAAGCTCAAAAGACGTAGTCCAACTTTATTTATAGGGAATTCCGGTACTTTAGATTCTCGCCAGAATACCGCCGGCCATTGTTGCTAATGGTGTGTGCGGCCGCGGAACGATTCGGCGTATGCGAACGTTGTTGTAAATGAACAGGTGTGGAAAGGAAACAGGTTTTCCTCAATGAGCGCTGCCTGCGAACGTTTAACCCTGTTGCATCTTGAGTGCAAATGCGTTGTCTGACAACTTCGACCATGACTCAACAAACAGAGAGATTTTTGAAAAATATTGAGAAGTGTTAAATATATCAGTAACAACAACTATCAGTCAAAATTTTCTTAAAGTAAATCTTTATCATCTAAAAATTCTCCATTTGTGTCAGACCATAGGTACGTTTGAGGTGTCAATGGGTTAAAACGAATACATTCTATGGGCTAGGCGAAAGTATTTCCTTTTTCATCGCTGACCTATTAGTCTGGCGGCAAAATAACCTGCATTCGTGTTAAGAAATTTATAGCAAGTATTGGAGAAGCTACTCGAGTTCCCATGGAACCGCAATGGCCATTTGAGCACCCCCATTAAACTGGGTGTCTTGTTTAAGTACGGAGAAGAGGAGCTTGCATTGAAACCACTGACTGAAGCCTTCTTGGAATAGGAGCTTGAAGTGGCAGTTAACCTGTAAGACGATAGGGAGAAAAGAAGGAACAGGTCATTAACATTATAACACGAGACCGTCTGCAAGGTTTATTTTTCATAATTAGTAGTGATGTACGTTCTATCTAGGGTCAGGTGGTGATTTACCTTTCCAAGAAAGTGATTCATTCTCAATATATCAACATTGAATCGCAATAAAATGAAATTCATATTTCAAATCGATACGATGAAAACATCTAAATTGATATTGTATAATTATGTGAAACCTACTTTGAGCTTACCAAAAGTCTATTAACATATAAACATATAGCTTAAGAAAAAGAAACTTAATTGCAATTACAAATATATACAGATGATAAGCCGCACAATGTCATAAAAGGTGACGAAAAACGAAATTCCAAATTGGTAGGCACAGTATTCTATGATGTCTTGATTTTCTTAACGCCGCACATTTATGTATAGCGATCAAGCCAACCCGCGTATGGGGATCCAGCGGAGACTGAAACCTGTGATCTCATGCTGGAGAGCCAATCAACGTAACCAATAGGCCACGAAGTTGAAGGAATAAGTTACTGTGTGAAACTACCAGAGAAGACTAACTGCCTTAGCAGATGTATGTGTTGGATTTATGCAATTAAAATACCCACCTTGCTTTGGACAGATTCCGCTGTCAATCACATACTGCAAGCATTGACCAAAAAGGCTCATTCTTGCGACAAAGAGCACCATTTTAAACCCATTTATCTGGTGTAGACGAATGTTTTATCATTTTGAACATAATTCCTCGGATGAAGTAGTTTTTGAGAAATATTTGAACAGGTATTGGTAATCCCATAAGGAACAACAGCTCTCTGGCAAATATTTCCGAAATAAATTTTGGCATATATATGTCTTTAAGTATGTTAGACCATATGTGGATTAACGGATTTTATGAGTGCCAGCTTTAGAAAAATCTAAATAGATCAATTGGTACAATCCATGAGCATATCCTCGATATTCCGAATGACGTAATCCCTTGGCGTTGAGAGAAGGAATTTTAGTATTGAATGATAAGAAGTAACCTCAAAACATCGTGAGCATTGACTTGGATCTTAGAAGAAATCTCTGCAGGTGAACAATGATAATATCTGCCCCCCCCCCCCCCACCCTCCCCAAACATGTTAGTCTGCTGACCGTAAATTTACAAGTTATGATGTTGGTCTATTCCCGGTAGGAAATGGAATAAGGCATTTCCGGTTCCTGACACTTATATTATTGGAGCACCATGTAAATCTTTGCCATTACCCCGAAACAGGTGCCAAGGCCTGATTCGCTCATTCTTGCTGTGTGAGTTTATAGGATTCCACGTGCCAGGGTGTGTTGTTTTTATCCAGCTAATAACAGCGATAAGCGCCATTCGGGAGAGGGTTATTACTTCTCAAAACATATCTATTAAGTGTCAGAGGCTTGCACTTTCTACTAAATACCCGCACACTCGCTCACTCTCGCTAATCTTGATACAGCGAAGAAAACACGTAGCTCTAGCTGTTTATGCCATTCCTGATACAATAACAAACGTTCTCAGTGATGATAACACAATAGATGGCTTATATGAATCTATTAACTGGGAATGAGGGAAGAGAAGGTTCCAGTTGAATATATACTTTAACATTGACCTGCGTCAATGATAATTAGTTACAAGTATTGATTCAGTTTATTTTAATAACGTAAGTCATGCATTCATAAGTTTATTTGTTTGTTTATTTATTTATCTACTTATTTATTTACTCATTCTTTGCTCATTTATTATCAAGTTAGAGAGGAGAATGGCTCTTAAAGTGTATCTTAGAGTATTCCTATAATTCAATAACTGAAGGCCTGATTCTAGAGGGCATTGTTAAATACACAAATAATTAGTTATACTAAAAGCAAACCCCTATCTATACCAAATGGGTCAAAATACATACCCTTGCCAGCGGCATAC
This sequence comes from Maea johnstoni, assembly GCA_963942565.1. NCBI lineage: Eukaryota > Metazoa > Annelida > Polychaeta > Spionida > Magelonidae > Maea > Maea johnstoni. The sequence goes on from OZ012690.1 coordinate 32,102,156, forward strand.
CAGCCCGTGAAACCCTCAGCACGTTGCTTCCATGGCGCACAGACGGTTTAGCAATTTAGAACGTCAAATTTAACAATTGATTGCATAATCTTTATAAATATTTGAGGGGGGTCCCAAACGGTACAGCAACGTTTAGACAAATATCTCTCAGTGCATTGCCTTGTTATCAATACATAGAGGTTCCTTAATGAGCGAAGTATACGAATACATTTCTGGGATGAGGTGGATCATATTTGGCCTTGGGAACGAGCATTGGTGAGCGATTGCCTCATAGTGTTAGACATTTCCATGTGTGTCAGGCCAACCTCATAAATAAATACCTTTATTCGTTGAAATATTGCAAAAATCGTATGTATATATATATATATATATATATATATATATATATATATATATATATATATATATATATATATATATATATATATATATATATATATATATATATGCTCCAGGTGTGAATGGGTTAAAGGGGGGTCTCCACCTTCCCCGTGGAGCATCCCGATCGTTCCCCTCTTCCGCCGTGGCCGCCGCGATGCTCGTCGTCGTCCGCCGACCCCCCATCTGCTAGTACTTAGCATTCCGCCCGCAGCCCACGTTGCCAGAGAGCTGGGAGATAAGTTAATCACCTCCCAACTGCCTCCCCAGCCAAATTAATACCACTCTACATCTCCCCTGGACCGACTTCCCACCATCCACCTCAAATTATAACCAGCCACTGTCCTGCTCCGCGGACTTGAAAGAAAAGTAATTAGTAAGAAGAACAAGTACTCACGCCACTAAGCAGGTGATTCAGTAGCACTAGGGAAAGGTTTAAATGGCAACGTACGCATAAGCTTGGTGGGGAAAGCACTTTCAAAATACTATGAGGAAGTGGAGTTTTTGTGCGAAAGATCAACACACACACGATACTGAAAAACAAAAAAGTCCGTTTTAAGATAACACGAAAATATGATTATATCGGATATGCGTGTCAACAAAATATTGCAATTAAGCACTCTAAAGGTCTACTCCGACGTATCTGTAGTTTGCATTCCTACCCCCATTTCCATATTTCACACTTTTCATATGATAACATTCAGTGTGATATGATCAAAATAGGTCAATCCTCAAAAGGATGATGTAAACAGAAAAGGAAGCTAAAATTAATAACAGAAGCGTATCTATACGTATTTACGTAGGGAAATGGTTGAATCTTAAGTGCTGTGTTTAAGTTGTATGATGGTAATATAACAAGCTCAGACTAAATTAGAAACATAACAACATTTAAAAGGTGCTCATACCGTAGAACACTATAACGTTAATACCGAATCTGAATATATATATATATATATATATATATATATATATATATATATATATATATATATATATATATATATATATATATATATATATATATATATATATATATATATATGTATATCCGATTCAGAATCATTGCCAATCGTACTTAATTTCCTCAGATATCGATATGCTTTTCATTGACCATATTCCTATTTTCTCTTTCAGATGCATCAAGCGCGGTGAATGTCATCTTCCTAAGTGTCAGTTTGGCGACTTTGATGAGGATAGCATAAGGTCGGGATACTGTCCGAGCAATGACGACCAAAGTGGCACCGAAAGCGAGGCTGTCCGCTTCACAGCGCCCTCTAGCTACAGAATGCGGCACCAGCGGAAACGCTATGGATACGGCTGATTAGGAGCGATCTGCTATACAAACCCACTGCAAAACGTAGAGTACAGAGCTGCGCCTGCGCAGTCACTGCACGTTTCAAGCGTGTGGATCTATTCTTTCTCTTGTTTCAACATCCTATACCCTATGTGCATGCCATTGTTTTCTTCTATACAATATCCGCCACAGATATTTACAGAATGAATACACTTTGGATATGGAACGTGGTTTGAGCTGACCTCTCACCCTTGATATATTGGCCAAGAAGGCATGAACGCGGTTCGTAAGCTGTGGTCACTTCTCACGTGACAACCTGTGCAGATGGGCGCTGTAGGGACCACCAATGGGTGGACCATTGAGGGAACATCACGTGACCACGTGCAAAGGGTCACGTGATTGCCAATCGCCCAATAGGGCTAGAGAAATTTGCAAAAGCAGGGAATAATTGATGTCATTCTCTTATCATATTATGCCACTATATCTTATTATGAATCGGGATATGGATGCACCACAGGTTTCTTAGGAACTTAACGGAACGTCAAGTTGAAGGCAAGATTTGTAAATATACATATAACTAATTTAATCGTGAACCTTTTATGTTCGGAGCACTCGTCATATAAAACGAGGACATGTGCAATGGTACTGACGAAACAGGAACTGTGTGACGTATGAGAACTACTTCCTGTTTGCTCCGTGACAAAGGTCTATACAACCTGGTGATACGAGTTTCTGAGAAAACTGTGGAACTGTCAAGATACCTCTTAATGAGCTTATTTAAAGCCATAATTATCAACTGTTTAAAATGTTGGGGAGAGTGGAGTTAGCCGGTGTACCATGATGGCTGCAAATGTTGCCGTCAAAATGCTATTGTATTCTATGTTACCCTTCATCTAATGGTGTATTTGAAGTGTGTATGTTTTTAAAATACGTCATCACGAAACCGAGTAATATTGTTTTTAACTTCAAGCCAGTGAGAACCCATATAGAGTTGATAGGAAACTTTGTTCATCTTTGGTTACCAGTGTTCATTCAATTCAAAAGTTTATGTATTCAAGTCCCTTATTGAGCACAATTTAACCGCAATTCAGTGTTGACGTAGTTTTGGTAAAAGCATACGTCATTTGTTAAAGTGGGAAAGGTACATATCCATTTCTGAGTGGTTCATATGACGTCTTTGGTAATGTTAACCAAAAGGTCTTGTCCGTTGCTGTGCATGCTACCAATTTCTGGGCCTGTTTTTTAGATCTGTATCTGTGAAGGTTTTTCGTGACAAGACCAAGAAAGCAGGAATGGTGATCAGATTTGACCGCATGAGCGTTTCGACATGCTACTTGACTGCACTCTCGCCAGCAGACACAGACACTGTAGCCACCCATTCAGAGGTCAAAAGTTCGTCTGCTCACGTGAAGTGGACGAGCAGCAAATTAACGAGAGGTGCTTTCCGGTGTAGGTGGACCCGCCCCTCCGGGCACACTTTTGGCCACTCACTCTGTTTAAAACGATTCGGGAATAACTCCAATACTGAAGTGATATCTAGAAAACGTCCAAAATAGCATGCTTCGTATGCCATGGTGAGCAGACTTTGGGCGCCACTTTGCAGAATACTTGTTAGCAGCTGAAAACCTATTGCGTGGATGTACATGTAACTTCATTTTTCTTAGGAGTATTTTTCATGATGCACCTGTCCCTTTTCATGTTATTTTCAATTCCTTCAAGGAGTACACAGGAACGTATGACGTATAGATATTCATTTCCGTGCGTGTATTTTAGGAAGTATTTGACGGAACTTTGAGTTTCGAGCCAGTATGTGAGACCTCAATTAAAATAGTTCACGCTGCCTTGCCCCTGGTTCAAAATACAGGATCAAAAATCACGAAATGTACTTTCGTTGCGAATTGTCTCAAGATCAAAGGATTGTCTGCATTGTACCCGCATATTCTCAGACAATCACCCTAGCATATACGTCACGGCCCCGTGCATCTTTTGAGTTTTTGCTTCTGTTGTTTTGTGAAGAATCTACAACTAGAAAACGCTAGCCGATATTTTAGGTGAAATGGCTAGTAGAAGTCGGAACCGTGTATAGAATGACGTCATAAGGAAAAAAGCACGCTGTTATTCATTTATTTCTATTTGATAATAGTTTTATACCAAATTGTCCTAGTAGAAGTCGGAACCGTGTATAAAATTACGTCATAAGAAAAAAAGCAAACTATGAAAGTAGCCACGGGAAATACCACCACATGCATATTTTGATGCGGTAAAGTGTTCTGGTTCCTTGAACTCTAATCATTTAAAGTACCCGTTTTCCTACACAGCTACATGTACCTGTTGTATAACCTTCATAAAAGCGACCTTAACAATTCCACCAAACAATTAAATATGATCTAAATAAATGAAGGAATGCATCCTGTCATATACATTACCTACATGGCGGTTTGTTCAATGAATGGTATAAAACACCTATATATATATATATATATATATATATATATATATATATATATATATATATATATATATATATATATATATATATATATATATATATATATATATATATATATATATATATATATATATATATATATATAAATATATATATATATATATATATATATATATATATATATATACATACATACAACTGCAGAATGTAGGTATTGCCTAGTTGTGCCATTTACTTGCTCTGACGTCACGCATACGTCATATGGTGTTGTCTGCAGCCTTGCTGCACATCGCTTAAGGAACGCTTTCATCTTTGCGGGATTCGTTTATAAGTGTTTTCAAGGACTAGACGATACAAGTTACCACGATAGTCAAGTCTCTTCGTAAAAAATACAGACGTACGGAGCCCCCTTTCTTAAATTACTCTATAAAAAGGTTCCAAATCGAAATTAAACTTAATAGTTGAAGAAAAATCTTATCATTTATTTACTAGTTATTTGAATTACAATATTTAGACGCACTTACTGACACAATATCCGAACACACTTTAAAAGTCTCAAATAGTATTCATGTTTATTTTATGTCACCCTTCTCGAGCGGGTTCATAATGTTAGACCTTGTGTAGCAGTGAGACTTGTGTAGCAGTCAACATGCAATGCGTCCGACCACTTGACCATGGGGGAACCCTCACATACTGACAGGAATGAATGGTATAAACAAGTTGAAGGATTCTAAAACGTTGCCAATTCCACTGGAACAATCATTTTACCGTTTCTTTTCAAAATCAAAAGTTTTACAAAGATATCTATTGATAAAACTCAGATTTTAACCCCTCTTGCTAGATATACAAATTCCGCACTCGAAGTAGCGAAAAGCGTGGCATACGGACTTGGTTAAGATAAAACATATGTAGTATTTATATTGTAAAAATAATGACACGTCTTGCTGGGAAAACCTAGATTCACATGAGGTGGTCTGATCAAAGACTTTAGAAAGGAATGTATTTGTATGTCGGTTTAATGAGGCGCGATATAAATCGTGGATAGATCACGGACGGTCTCTTAGATCAAAAAAGCCTTCCTAGGTCATTCGCATTTTGCCGCTTTTTTAGGAATCAAAATCAAATAACTGTTTCATTTCCTTTTATATACCTATACACTTCCTTCAAGGTAATTTCAATGTTAGTTTCAGGCCTGTATTAAGAAAGTTCTATTTCTTTGGATGCACACCAGCTGTTGATCAGTGCGCATGCGCAATGGATTGCATCTGCACAACCACGGACGAGTCCGGATATGATTTCCAGGAAAGCTATCTTGCAAAACAGGTTGCTAAATTAGTATTGCAGACGACAAACACAGGCCAGGGAAAGTTTGTGCAGTTCCGTCGTTGGGTGAAAGCTAGCTTGCTCGCTTCTTTGTAAAGGGCAAAAATGTGACTAAAGCGTTCACCCGTACCGCACGCCAATCAGGGGGAGTAGCTCTATGACGTCATACTCCCTACAGGGAGCATTATCCAATGTTTGGAATATATCAGAAATGTTTCTTTATCTTGAATAACATGTCATTACGAAATCATTCTGTACAATTTGGTTTTCAGTATGCCTACAACTATAAGTAAATACCAATAGGGGTTGAATGTAAGGTTGTATGATAAAAACTATAACAAGGCTTGACTATGTTAACAAAGCGTGGTCGTTTTTTCAGATGCTGTGTTGTACAATCTTTGGTATTCACAAGGAACTTTAGAACCCCGTTATGCAGTATATTTAATTGACATATTTGCTTGTGAGATCATAATGAATTTTCCTTATACTGTCTTAATCTAATGGGCCAATTTATTTAGCAGAAAATAATTGGGAGCTCGGTTCGCAAAACTATGGGGTTTACAGTGCCGCAAAATAGATGCCTTTCTCTTTAACATGCAATGCCATGTGTGGTGGTAAAAATAAACGCGAATGTTTCGTAACGCTTGAGTATTTGGATATTGAATTAACACTGAACAAAACGCGGAGACTCGTTAAAAGGCCCGTACCTACCTCATGTTTCTAGCTTTAAATATTGAACGCACATTTATTTTGAACACCAGTTAACCCGTTCATATCCAGCAATGCCCTTCAAAAATGTTGACTAGAAGCGGTTCATTTAAAATCGTAGATACACCAAAATAGTTTAAGGTTTTGTTGCTTGTTTCTGATTATTTACCATTTTCCTTAAGATGCTTTTATTAAAAAATACGAACAGTCTGGCCTTTTTGGGATGAATGGGTTAAGTCAACGTTGATTGGATAACGTCAATTGTTTACTGAATGTGATTTTAATATATTACGTGCAAAGTAAGTTCAAAGCGAAATATACTGCATTTTAGCAAAGAAATGGTCCCTTTTAACGTTATTTGAACGACTACCAAAGTGTCAGAACGCATTGCATACCCACTGAGAAATAGAACACACCAGGATAAATGGTGTTCTGTTTAACAATGGAATACATGCATGTGTTACACTAGTGTTCTGCAGTGTTCCCATGTGGAACATATCATTCTACATGTACGTATGTTCTGCAACAACCATACAGTATATGATGCCTTTATTGGTTTTAGTAGTGTGCTCTAATCGTTGTTCCTTTTGTGAACCCCTTTTTATAGAGACTGTGCAACATTACGCAGACTTGTTTAAGTTAAGCCAAAAAGGTAAGACATTCGCTGAGAGGGTCCAGCGAGTACCAGTATAACTATTTATATGAACGGAATATCTTGTTAAACCATCCCCATTTGGAGTGTACACATACTTTGACACATGTAGAAATCTCTCAATATCAAAGCAATGTTTTGAAAATTATCGACTGGAATAAGTTTCCGCAGTTGAGTTTTTACAATCTCTTTTCATTTAAAAAAGGTTTCTTTATTTGACGAGTTCTGTGTTGCACAGTATGTGTACACTACAGATGCAAATGGGTCAATGTGCAATTATCATTTGTTTGTGTGGCGAAAAGGATGCTGGGATACCATGGCGGCCATTATCATTCCATGCCCGATGATTAATCACCATATTTAAGCAGTGAGTGGTGCTGTTTAGGGGCGAATTGTAAACTTCTGTTTGTCAAGTGTTCAATTTGATTGTGTTTAAACATACTATCTAGCTGTGGTATCATAGAGTCCTCTTCTCCTTTTGTCTTTAAGGCATCAAGTTGTGGGATTTGCAGCCATCTTGAACGAATTGAATTACATGCCAATGGGTAGCATTCAGTATTACATGGTAACAATGGCAATGTTTTCTATGTAATTGATCTGTTGTCCCAATGGAATTCCCTTCATTAGTTAACAATATGCATCTGTAAATGAATCACATAATTTAATAACAGATCGCTACCTTCTCTTATCGATATCCGTGTTTTAATCCGGCTTGAGGCATGAGAGAAAGTTACCAGTGACTTGGGGTTAGGAAGATGTTTCACAGTGCACTCCGGTCTTTTTAATCATTATCATTCGACTAGTCACGTATAGCCTTATAGCTATTATTTTGACAAAAAGTGACTGTAAAAGAAATTCCAAATCCACATCCATATTATGACGAACAATTGAAAAATGCTGTACTAATGAATGAATACAACGCTAACAAAGTGCAGGTGTTAAGTGACGGATGTTTTGGTTATTGTTCTAGTATGTGTCCCGCACTGACAGAGCGACCCTGGATATGGAAAACTGCGTGATACTCATTTGCAGTAGACGATACTGCTATTGACGCGGAAGACATGATTTCCCAAGGGGAAAATTGATTGCCGAGCCTATCTTCAATAGATGTTTTAGAAATGGCACTGTTCCAAAAATAACTCTCAATCCCACGGGTCGAGGTATAAGGGTTGAAGGGAGGGAAATTATTTAAGAAAACAGACAATTACTTCTAAAAAGTGGAATAATTTATTTCTTTCGAAATTATAATCGACAATATTTTTATATATTTCCGGCCATTTGAAATGTGTTGAAGTTTACATGTGTATACATTTTGCCATGTTTTCAAACTAGTGTATTTTGGAGTAACCAAAAACAGCATGGACGACCTATCTGATCAGCTCATGTGGGGGTCTTGTACTGACCTATCCATGCCTGGACACCGTGAAAAAATACTGCAGAGCTATGATATTCTTGAACATGATTTTAGAGCATAAATTGGCAAAATAACTGTTGGGGGTGTACATGTATTACGTTCTGTTCAACATCTTACCTTAACAACTTTCAGAAAAAAATAAATGTCCCGAATGGATCACGTGGATTTTACTATATAAAGATAGGCAGGACGTTTCTAGGGGGTGGGGTGGCTGCGGGCATGAATAGGTTAAAGGTTTAGCTTCACTATGAAAGGTAACGAATCTTAAAGCATAGTCCCACAACATGATGCCGCTGACGACTGAGTCACCTGACTCAAAGAATTCTTGGGACTGCAATGGATGGAGAGCACGTGATATGGCGGACAAGTGACCTAAATATATGATTCGTCATGTCACGTGGTCTGCTACCATTATTTCATTAATATGTTGTTAGTGTACATATAGATCGCGAATAAAATATAATTTTGAGAATTAATGTTTTTCTTTTCATTTCATCCTCACATTATGTAATGAATTTGTACGTATATTTCAACAACTTGAAACTTTATTCAATAAATGCTCCCGAAGCTTTTATTGCCTGTTACGGTGAGTATTTTAGATATCAATTATGTGTTAATTCAAACTATTCATTGGGTGTTGTTCAATAACGGTAGTATTATGATAAAGAGTACCCTTAATCTTTCACAAGTGCATTAAGAAGCTATATATTAGATACCTCTGATCTTGAATGTGGGATTTCCAGAACAAATCATTCAGATGTGTAAGAATGTGTCATGTATATATTGATTATAAAGTGTATCAAAACAATTATAACTCAAAACTGAGGCCACACCTTTACATTGCATGGATATTAAACAGTTTTGACATAGTTATGACGCTTAAATGATGGTTACGACAATGGATTAACAGAACTGTATGAGTTTAATGACCATTATACTTTATACCTCACATCGATAAAGCTCCCCTACATTAGATAATGATAAGAAAATACCATGTATAAACTACCGATATGCATGGTTTAAAATGTTTCCCGCAAAGAAGGTACACAAAGAAACAAACCAGCGTATGCATCATTAACATGCATTTTATGACAGATAGCTTATGAGTAGTTTTGATTGATTCACACACATGAAAACTTGTGCGAAAATGTATTTTAAAATACACCTAAAAAACACACAAATATAAATGAAAAATCTTTTCATACCACACTTTTAGTTTATGAATGACCTTTCTGAAAAGACTCAAGGTACCATGCTCTCTAAAATCCAGGTTTAGATGGAGAAGTGCAGTTCAACTCCTCTCTAGGAGTTTCCGAGCCATCAAGTTGGAAGAATGTCATGCACCACCGAAGACGGTGCAAACTTGAGGAGGGTTCGCGAAATAAAGATCCCCCAATTATTGGGGTTTGTGTAGAGTGTATCTAATCCCCATTGAGTTATAAGAGGCCGCCATTAATTATCTTGCTGCGCGATCACCTGTTGTCTTAGAGGCCTGCTAGCACATGTCATTTGGAGTTACATGCTTGAGCAATTTGTGGAAAAAAGCAACATAACTTTTGCTAATTAGTCTCATCATCCTGTTTCCAGCAGCGCTGATAGATTTCCCCTGCTCACAATTAAAGCAAACAAAACAATTTAAAGCATGCGGATGCAAGAGAGGCGCTGACCACAGGAGTAGAGAGACCAGGGGCAGCACAGAACAACAACTGCGCTAATGAGACGAGGCACAGGCTGCGGCGAACTCTACTACTGTATTAAGAAAGAACCCTACATTTTACAACATGTATGTAATGTACTGTTCCAACATAGAAAAGAGTAATGTATGTATGTTCTTTATTGACTATGGTGCAAGCCATACAATACATGTCATACAAAAATAAATACAGAAAAATACATATATAACATAATACACATTAAATGAGAACATATTCTAAAGGAAAAGAGCCACACTCGGAATCCGTTGTTGGTTCGGTTGTAAGGGTACAGGGTCTTATAAATCTATTAGAGATAAACTATGCATGTAGCCGACGCCTTGCTTCATCTTCCATCTATACATGTTTGACACATGTCGTGCAATTCTTACCCATATGACTTCCATAATGTCATTCGAGATATTAATTGCGGGTCTTCCCACTAGAACCCAAAAAGCACCACCTTCTGTATTTGGAGTATTTAGGTTTATGCCTCCACTCATATTTTCGATTTCACTGAATATTGCGTTCCTTTTGTCTTGTAATTTAGGACACTGCATCACAAGATGGAAAGCGTCGTCCATACACCCCTGGTCACAAGAGGGTACAACATTTTGTTGACATGGGAAGTCATTTCAGTCTTACATATATGCAACATATACAGAACCAGTTGCAACACAAACTTTATGAAGTAAACAATTTTTAGAAAGTAAAAAATCAATCCAAAAAACGAGTTTCTCAATAGACCTTCCACGAATTAACATATATATAGGAACCACTTGTCAAGTCGTAGTTCGCTGAAAAGGTCTTCCAAGCCGTCAGACTTTTACAGTAGCCTCTTTATTCATATTTTTTAAGAAGTCATTACATTTTTATGCTTTCGGAACACGTTTACAAAAAAATACCCACTCTATACTGTTTTGCAATTCTCCTTTTTAAAACTGTTCCTCGAAAGGTCAGTCAATGAAAAGGCGGATGAAGCGCGTACGTAAACCACATTTATCATCGGCGTCGGTGTCGCCTAAAACTAACATCGAAGGCAGAGAGATTTGTCGTAAAATCCTACATATCGTCCTCCATGACTTGTTCATTATGTTGCCTTCTTAGTTTCGATTTCAACTGCCTGGATCATCCGCATGCTATTTGGTTATCTTGATTGCAGTCTGTTCCTGTGGTTCACATTGACTCGTTGGGCTTAAGTGTGACAGTAGGTAAATTCAACTCAGCTTTCTTAAAATGTAATCTTAATGTTTTGATAGTGACTTAAAGTAACAATTGTAAAGGAGAAATACTTGGCTAAAAATTCAAATTTGGGGTCAATGAATAAAATAATGACACTGAGGCTTTGCAATAGAATTTTAAATATACATACACAAATACATACATGCATACATAATCACACATATTAATACATACATACATACCAACATACATACACATATACATACACATGTATATACATACACATTTTTATTACATTCTGATATGGTCCACAATAATTATACTCATAATCTAAATATAAGACAGTTTAATCAGGAATGCCAGTTGTATTTCTATCATTAATATTGTGAATAGGAAAACTAATTTGTAACAGCTTTAACGCAAATTCTGCCGTTTCTCCCATTTTTGATATGTAAACACATTGTTGGAGTGCATCATAAAAAACTAAACATTCGTAATATCTATGAAATATATACGCACAAACCTAATTGTAATGTATTGTGCATACGTACTGATATTCAATTTGAATATATTATTTTTGTTAATAGGTATTCTTTGAATGCAGAGTATGGTGTGTTCGTGATACACTCTGACTCGTTTAAGCATCTAGCAGTAGCCGTTACCAAAATCCCAGTAGGGATGAAGACTTTAAAGGCAACGACCAGACGTAATACATAGATAGGATAGTAATGCGCAGTGTCCGTGAAAAGTTCACTGGTAATTAAGCGACAATGATGACGCAATCATCATTGCAGACGATCGGAATCATCAGCCTATTACGTCAACTACCTTCCCATGATGCAACAGTGTTTCTCGTATTGACGGATGGCTGTTGATGAGGTGATCTACAAGAGACGCGATTGCCTTCCTTCAAACTGTACAAATCATGCCGTTGGTAGATGTTGATTAATTGGTGAGAGGCAGTTTAACGTGGCGTCTGTGACCAAAATGCACTCTTTAGCATGCAGCTGAAGGCGTCTATAGTGCCGCTGTATTCCGCCAGATGTCGCTGCTCATCGAGGAGAAATTAATAGCGAGACATTGGCATGCTTCACATTGGACAACGAAGCAATACCTATAGTTGTGTCTGCCCTGGTGCCCGAATGGTCCAAGCATTGCCACTGACTGTCTGTCCACTGTCCCCTGTATCTCACCACTGTCCAGGTCCAAATCCTGGTCGGGGCATATGAGTTGGGGTTATGCGGTGGCTTTCCAAAGGTACTCCGGTTTCAATCCCCGTTTACTACAGGCTAGTCCTGATACAGCCTCTATATAGCTGAAAAAGAGACAATAAATAAAATTCCACATCCTTGCTCGGTAATAACGACATTTCAACTGTGGAAGTTGGCAGTTTTCCATTCAACCATTTGCTACGGCAAGAACGTGGAATGAACGTTGCTTTTTGCCATACATCAAATATTACAAATATAAACGATGGTAAAATAGTCTAATATCAGCCGTAGGCGAGCTTTTTACCAACTAAAGAACTACATGTATTTTGCATTTGGAATTGATAAGTGGATACATTAAGAAGAAGCGCATGTTTGTTGAATTCATGGAAATACTCATACTATGACAATGGGATAGCCATACGTGCCATATTTACATTTGGCAAGTCAAGACGAAGAAATCGGTTAACCTTCTACAAAAACCCATATTCCAAAGACACTGAAAAACCTTCCACTAACTACAAGACCTCTCTAGGACCTAAAACAATTGTATGTATATATATTGACGATGCACAAGGTATGGAAATACATATAATAAGAAATAGTACAAAATAGGTTGAACACAAATAAAGAAAATCTAATTAACACATAATGAGAAACAAACATATAACTTATAATATATAAACAAAATAAATCAAAATTAGAGTAAAGTATATATGTATCTTTACTGACTATAAGACATAAAATAATACAAAGCAATAGAAAAACCAAGCAGCGTTATACAGTGCTGCAGAATTGAGACAATAGAAGAATAACAGTACTAATATAAAGCAAATAGTATTAAATTATATAACCAAAGGACAAAACACAGGATTAACTATAACGCGCAAATTAGGCACAGACTCAAAGCAAACCGAGAAAGATAGAGTCAGGCTCAACATGAACTTATCTAAATAATGAAAGAAAAACCGAGAGTGGCCCCCAGAAAATAATCCACTACACAAGAAAACGTGGTATAGAGTTGCTGACATAGGACATTCAACATTTTAGGTGCAGAAAGTAGCACCTATGACTGCTGGGTTTAAAAAGAAAATATAGTTAGAGTAAAGTTAATAACGTTAGCAGCAAAAGAAAAGTTACCTAAAGCCCCTCTCACACAAGAGCACAAAGTCAACATGAATCTACACAAAGTTGCTGACTTCCACTTTGTACATAGTCTCTTTTTCGACATCAGGAATTTCTTTACCAATCATCCAGTTAAAAACTTCACTAGGGTGTAAATTGGGTCTTTTTCGGCCGGTATTGATTTAAAATTACAATAAATACTAAACACACAATAGTATTTAAAACCAAAACGTGGTCTCATCCTGGATAGTCACCAACATGAGCTGCCCGTCATCTCCACAAAGATCAAGAAAGTAGTCTGGACAAAGATGGCGAAGCGACCACAGCTGCCATTACCTGGTTTGTCGTTATTGCTTACCTCGCCGTATTAGACATGCATGCGGGCACACTATCAAAATTCATTGTATGGTCTTGCTTCAGTTTGTAAATACTTCTGTCACACACTGCAAAAACGTTAAATCAAAATCACCGTTCAAAGTGCACAATGTACAGCATTCAAAGATATGGAATGATGTGTGAACCTATCCTAAAACACGTGGAACAGATATACCATTGAAGAGAATATGACTTTTGGACTTCATATATGATATGAGAGTAAGGATTCTGACAAATTTGAAAGAGATAAGGGTATGTTTGTTAATATTTTGTATAGATGAGGGTGTGATTATCAGTAGCTATGGTATAGGTCGGGCTTTAAGACTGATACTGTCTCGAGAATTATTTTTTAGAAAATGCTTAATACTTTTTTTTATATTTCTACCCATAGGGCATGTTCGTTTTTTACATTAGCAACATTGCGTACCATGCGCAGTGCGCATGCTCATATGACGTAGCAGACTCGGTAGCTGCCGTGCAATTTACTAAACTAAAATGGTAGTAGAATTTTACTGGAAACGTATTTCTGAGGATTCGGTTTATAAAAATAGACGATTTCACCTTGATATTGTATCTTTGAATACTTATGAATGTTTTCAAATTAAAAAAAGTTAAATAAAAAACGATTCATTCACTTCCTTTTTCACTTTTAAAAGAACTGTTTTTTGGTAACACTTCCCTTCTTTAAGTCATTTGAAGGATAGGAAAATGCCTTGCAACACGGATTTCAACCCATTTTTTGACGAATTTATAAAGGTGGCACCAAGCGATTTCACCCGGAACGTGAAAGTAGACATCTTGGGCTGTATGATTCAATCG
>OZ012690.1:32121773-32131773 GCA_963942565.1 Maea johnstoni
ATGTAAAGACATTACACTAGCTTATGGGTTTATTTGTGAGTAAAGGGTCATTTTGCGATTTTTACTTTATAGTTAAAGATTTTGGGAGCATCTGTTATAGTGACGTACAGACGCTCCATAAATATATGATGATGGTCGATTAGTCAAGCCGAATTCAAAATAATAATGAAGCACTCATCTATTATCACCTGGCGGCATAGGGCAAATTTACAAATTACAAGCACGAAATCCAATGTTGTGCATTGGAACCAATTAATGTTTATAATGGTATGGTACCGTCACTTAGATCATAACAGAGACACAGGATAAATGAACAGCCATCCTGGATGAGCAACATAAACCAGGTCTAGCTTGAAGGTAGCACCGCCCCCTCCCCCCCCCCCTAGGATCCCACACTTAGCGAAAATACCGTTATACTTCAAGTACAATGCGTAATGCCAAAGAAACTTACAAACAGTTCCATTATTGATACAGAGGATGATAACCTTTTTTTATTAAATTTCATTTCATTATCATCTTTTGCAAAGTTCTTTTGGCTGTCCGACCTAACCATATTTGTGTACGATCAGGGGTTTGTCTTGGGAACAAAGAGTACTTATTACCCTCATTAAAGATCGATGATTACTCGGCAACAGCTAGCTGTGTTACAATAAGCTTCATTGGTAATCGAAGAAAAGAAAGTTTTTATATTCCATTGTTATGGAGACTACATGACGTTGTGAGTGAATACGGCCCATGTGCCCTACTTAGCAGTACATAATATACTACATAACCACCTGCTCAGCCTGTATGAAGAAGTGATCTGGAGCGGCGGCATGAACAGACAATGAAGGTATCATGCAAGATGACATACCTGTTTTATTCTCTTCTCGTGGTCATCGCACGTACACAAGGTAGGAGCAGATTCCTATTATTTAGATTAAAATCTAAACTTCTTGGCTATTTCAAAAATGTAATATATTAATTGATGAAATAAATTGATTATCATCTAGTCTTGATTACAAGTCAAATAAGTCCCATTTGTTAGGAATTGAAATCGATAGAATTTTAGGTTATTTTCTGCACAACGAGCCTAGTGGATTACAAGCAAGCACCGAATGATAAATTGGTAAATCACTCGCATACCCCCCCCCCCCCCCCCCAAATATTCATTAGTAATGTTAGCGCACACCTCGTACGGTAGAATCCGAGACTAAATGCAGATTTAAGCTTTGACGAACAGTAGTTGTACAATGTTTATGCATTACGTTATGCATTAACGATTTTTACGCAACCCTGATGGTGCTATTATGTTTTTTATTCAATTCATAGCTCAATTTTGTGTATTTGGAGAGGAATTTTGCAGTCTGTAAGGGCCGCTATTTAGACCACCTGAATTTCAAAGAAGGAAATTAATGATAATGAAAATATGCATACAGCAGAAAACAAACTCTGGGGCAGCAGAGAATATATGATACAAACAAAATAATAAAACATTCGCAAGATGGTGGGTTCTCTGTAACCCGGGTTGGTCTGAAACGGTTGGTTTAGTTGCTTGGGCATAACATTTGGTGGATTGGTTAGTTGGGTTAGCTGGTTGGTTATTTAAGTTGGTTGGGTTAGGTAGGTTGTTCAGTTAAGTTTGGTTGGATGATTATTTGGGTTTGGTCAGTTGGTATGTTGGGGTGATTGGTTAAATGCACTTAAGCAGCACAGCCACCCCCCTCCCCCCCACCAAAACACCCAAACCCCCTGCAAAAAACAAACAAAAAAACAAACAAAAAAACTAGTCACTTAGTATAACAATCAATTCAACTAAATCAACCCAAACCCTCCAAGGATACAGATAACCTACCACTTTCCATGCTTTTATTTTCTGCTGTTCAAAAGTTAATTGTCGGCTTATGCAAGATTTCTTTCTTTTCTGCTGTTTACAAGTTCTTCTTTCCAGCTATATGTCCCTCTTTCGAGCACATTCTCTCCTCAAAAACTGTGTATGAATACTCAAGTAGCCAAAACATAACAAGTATCGTTAAGGGTGTAATTTACAAACGGCCAAATCCTCAAAATAGGAGTGTATTGCAAAAAATGGATAGTGTGGTGAAATGGCCCTTGGTTGTGTTTAAGGTGAAGTACAACTTTTTTTAAATCAGCTTTTGAAAATTACATTGATTAGTGTTCAGTTGGGCATCACAGAATTAACGCTGGTAGTGTGTGGAGAGAAATTGTGTATATAGGAGTGTATAACTATGTGAAAAGGGTGAACAGTTTCCTTTATTCAATATTATCACAATATCAAAGGGGTGAGTAAATGATCTGGAGTAGATATCATATTTGTTCTGCTCTCAGCTCGCCTCTTCCCAGTCTCAAAAGCCAAAAGGAGTCAAATTACAAACAAAGAACTGTAAACTTTGGTCTTATTGCCTCTTATTAACTCAGGACTACTCTCGTTTCAGCTTTACAGGATAGTGCAAACTTAGCATTCCAACGGCCAACTTATCAAAGTTCAACCTCTCATGGTCGTTATTCAAGTCGTGCAGTGGATGGTAACACATCTCCTATATTTAACCATCAAAGCTGCACACATACTGGTCTTAATGATCATGACACCTGGTGGATGGTGGATCTACAACAGGTCCATCGAGTATCAACAGTTAAACTAACCAATCGTGGAGACAGCAATGGTGAGTGCAGCTGTATATTTGTAATAACTCAACTGTGGCCTCATCCTTATCTTAGACATATATCTTTAGCGTACTATTGCATAACAGAAATACCAAGAAAGTCACCTAAAGTGGAATGACAAAGGCTGATTATAAAATGTCATTTACCAATAATATGCTTAAAAGCCTCTTAGATATTTCTGGTATTTTAATACAATTACTTTTTATGCAATACTTTTTATTTAGATATATTGGCTTAGATACTTTCTACTTAGTACACCATTGTCAGGAATCCTAGGAAAAACCAACATATTATCAAATTTATCAGGTATTTCTGTAATAGAGTACGACTACTGCATCAGCTGAAAGTGAGTTAATGAATATTGTTATACCTCACCCTATATCAGGAGTCATTTAATAATTCACGCTATCAGTCAGAAAGAGGGGAATAACAGCACAAGCAGGTGAATAATTGCCAGTCAATAATCTACCTAATTACATGTCTGCCAGCTGCATTTGGTTAATAAGACCAGGTGAAATATGGTGGGCCGGTTGATGACTAACTATTAATAAAACTGAAATAACTATGATATTAGCTTGCCGAAACATTTAGCAGATGGTTACAAGAGTTCTTCAACGGATATAGCGATTATAATTATAATTTTAAGTACACTGCATGGTGCCCCGGTGCACAAATTCATGAGCTGGTTTATTAAATGAATACTGCTGCTGAACATTGAAATCAGCTCTGGTCCTGTCCTACTATTCTGCCGCTTGTTAGGCCTATAAAATGTTCGGCATAACAACACAGTTATTGCCTGGCTTGTTGTTGGATAGTGCAGATTATTACCCCTCGAAGGGAATTATTTCCCTCTGTGGTTGCCCTCTGGAAATAATTCATTCTTGGGGTGATAATCTGCACTATCCACCAATAAGCCAGGCAATAACTGTTTATTATCTGATGGGATAACCTATGTTTCAGGAAAGGTATCATCAGCTGTATGACTTCAGCTGCTTTTGCAAATTCGTTGAGGGATACTCAAATTTGACTAAATTAGCCCTCAAACTCCTACAAGAGAAAAGTGATCTATCCTTTGAGTAAAGTTTGAAGAAAAGACTAAATTTCACATTGATAACATATTCACGTAAATCACATTGCCAAATCAAAATGCCTAGTTTAAAAGCTCTCACACCATGTATAGTAATGATATTAAGTAGAACATGTTCGTTGGATTCCTTATGCAAACATAAACATTGTTACGATGTTGTACCTCCTATTTCAATATCAAAATACTTTGACCCCATCGTAAAATTTTAGAAAAAAATACTAAACTAGACAGTCTAAAGTATTTGCATTTAAATGAAGTACAACTATTAGTTTATATTGATATAATATATCTATATTGTTTTGAGTTGGTAATATCTTTCAGCAACAAATCCTTTAATAATATGCCTTCAGCTCATTATCTGCTGTGATCGGTCAGACCATGGTCACCTGACCACCATACAAAATTGATTTAAAAATATATTACAGTTTAGAAATTTACAATGACCCAATGGTTTGTGTTAAAACCTGGAAATTGAAAAAACATGTCAATCATATTTACATTTTCATGATTTTTTAAATCATTTAATTGACCTTCTGAGTGTAAATCAATTATTTGAGCAATAATTTAGCTTCTAATCCTCATTTTGCCTTATTTGGACAAGTTATCAAGCGCCTCGTGCAATATCATTTTTCAAAGTGCAATAGAAATTGATATTGCACTAACCGAAGTGCCATATTTGTATAACATTGTTAGAAATTTGAAATCTACTTTTTTGTCACTCATAAATGAACAAATAGAAAGAAGTGAGCTTCAAGAACTACATCAATTTTCTTGACATAGGTCAACGACTACGGGATTTTGATGTGTTGGTCGGATGGGGAATGTCACTGAATGAGGCAAAACAGGGGAAGAAATTACGACGCTGCTACCATCACCCTGGCCAGGTGGCTTCAGGTGCCACTGTTACTCTGAACTGTGACAAGATCTTTCCTACTCGTTATGTAATGATCAATAAGGCACCGAATACAGAAGCACTTACCCTCTGTGAAGTAGAGGTTTATGCTGATCACAAAGCGAATGGTAATTATGATTTTTATCATTAACAATCACCATCAATATTTATCAAAACTCAGTTGTCTGTTTTTTCAGTATGAAATGGCTTCATATTTGGAGCCTAAAAGCCTATGAGATACTGTAAATCACTTAAATATGGCGTGAACATTAAATAGCTCAATTACGGTACTGCCCTGGATAGCGTGATCTAATTATAGCGGTGGCAGAACCACAATGTTTATTTTTACCCACATATAATATAATGCAGTTAGCCGGGCTCACGAGGGATCAGAGGTCAAATACTTCACCTCCAGCCCCTGCCAGACTGTGAAGGCAGTGGTTAATGCCTGCATGCAGTATCCTATGCCTCCCCATGACTAGGCTTTTGTTCTTCCCTCCAATATGTATATTGGGTAATTTAATAAAGATGGGATTTTAGAATAGCGCTTATGTGCAGAGCGCTATTATCGCTGTATTATTGTTCCCGCTACTATACTTATGTGATCTACAGTAATTAATTAGGCCTTAGCGAACAAGGTTTCTGAACATTCTTGTGAAACCTAAGAATTTGAAAATTTATATGCATCAATATATCCAAACGCTTTGATTAGGAGGCTAGAACTGTCCATTGAAGCAAATGATTTTCAAAATTTATTCAAAGTTAATCATATCTCGTTTGTCATTTTGTGAAGTAAAGTAATTGGGAACAGAATAACAGGCTCTTGTAACTTGAACACATATTGTTCATGCTTGCCAAATTTGGAAATCCAGTTTCAAAGTTCTGTTTAAAGCATTCCCAGACAATTTATAGAACAATGTTCAAGGTTTCATTTCAATCTATGTACATCTCCTCATTTACTAGCTTCGTTAAGAGTGGGCCTATTAATTACTTGTTACTTGTACCATACCAGCTAATCTTGTTAACATTCAAATCACATTATATGAATAGTTGGCTAGTATTGACAGTCAGAGAAATAACTGGGTCGTATTCATAATAATTATAATGCCATTGCAAAATAGTGAATGTTACAAGTTCGAAACAGCGAGTTCATGAGCAAATTATTTGGATAGATATGTAAAGGAAGTTTTGCTTAGTAAGCCTACTTAACATTGACAAATGTTGTAGGGCTCACTTCAACATGTCACATTTTATTGTTAAATGGCTATCACAGTACTAAGCGTATGCTACATTGCTAGCAATGCACTTCAGACACTGGAAGCCATATACTCTTTGGACTGGTAGTTTCAGATTTCATAGAGGGAAGAAAATATTGAACGTTATTGCAATCATTTAAAAAATAATCACCCATCCCAGAAACATTTGTCTTAGACAAATAATATCTGGGAACTCTAATAAGTATTATTGAATACTTAGAAATAGATAAGGATAACAAATAGAAAGCTATACCCTTGGAAGTGAAGAACCTTTGTGTACACTTAATGTGAGAACCACTGCCCCATTGCATCCACCCATGTAAACTATGTTTAAGTTTTTGCTCTCTCCACAGAAATGGTGATTCAACTGATTGGTAAAGACAAAGACTTGATTGGCCCAACAATAGCAGAAAAAACATGTAAACAAGCCATCCGTTGCATGAATTTCTGCCTTTTGCATGGCTCCTGTGCACAGTATGTCTTCTCAGAAGTCAGTGGAATTTGCAAGTTGTACACAGGTAGTGCAAATATGACAGGACCCTCTATTGGAAGGTCTATTTATGCAGTTGATGCACTTTGGAAAAAATAAATCCTAATGAAGCTATCCCAATACTGCCTGTCAATCATCAAAGATGTGGATAACAGTCACACCACCAAGGAATTTAGACATATTTCCTCCAGATGAGTATCAGAATGGTAAATATCATTGGAAGCAACGGAGGCATGGTTATATCATTCTTTACATCAAAATATCAAAATGTGTACTTAACTGTCGCTTTTCAGATCACTGGTATTATGATATATCAAGTGTAAATTAACAGTTCTAGTATAATGCCCTATGACTGCTAGAAACAGGCATATATTACAAAATGTTTGGGACTATTGGCATGAATTGTATAGGATTAATGAATGACCAGCAGGAATTGTAGAGGGCAAATAACTTTTGGTGTGGAGTTCAAAAGGGAAAGTTATTAATTATAAATTATTGTTGAGCTCCCTGACAGGAATTGCTAACAGTAGATTGCTAATCAGCATGAATTTTAGAGGACCAATAACTGGTCAGCAGGAACTGTAGGTCATTTACTTTTCAGCAGAAACTGTATAGGGTGTATAGGGTCAAAAACAAGTCAGTCGTTATTGTAAAGGTCCAATAACTAATTGGCAGGAATTGAAGAGGCTGGGTCATTAATGATTAGCAGGATTTGTATAGGGGCAATAACAAATGATGAGGAATTGTATATGCCCAATAACTAATTTGCATGAATTTAGGGTCGCTTACTAATCGGAAGAATTTTGGAGGGTCATAATTAGCTTATCTTCAGGTATTCTAGCAGAGGGCCAACTACTACTCTGTAGGAATTGAAAAGGGTAAATAATATATCCGCGTAAATTACATAGAATCAATTACTATCAATATGGATTACAGAGGGTCAATTCTTCCCCAACAGGTATTATCAAATGTCAACATACTTGTTGCTGGGAATAATAAATGGTCAAAAAACATCATAGAAGTAACTTGGTAGCAAGAATGCCATAAGACCAATAAACCTGTGAATGGGAAAACTTAATATTTACCTCTTTCTCCAACCTCTAGATGTAGTGCAATGAGGTAGCTCTGTAATCTGTAGATCCCCTCATTTGAGGCAGGGTTAGGGAGACACAGATGGGAAAGTGGATTTAGCACCAAACAAAATTGAAATAACCCAAGGCACATAGCATATTGTTTTGAGGCAAGCTTTATATCCATACCTCTTTTTAAAACCCAGCGCACAAAGCAAAATTTTGTCTTTTAGCCCTAAAACTACACTGGACAAACATCCTTTCAAGATGATACACATACTCACATCAGCACACACTATTCTATCCTATCATGCAGTGCACATGAAAGTTATTGATTAAACATGGGTGATAACATTTGCGTTAATAATAACTGAAAACCAAGCTCAATTGTTGGTATCAATATTGAACGTACTAGAGGAGTTACTGCAAAACATCACATTGTCTTTATGCAGAGGGTGTGTAATCTGCAACAGGGAAGTGGGGAGGGCCAGACTTGAAAATATTGTGAACGCTATTAATTATTCAAACCCAGTTTCATGCTCTTATTTTGCAAACAGACTATTGACCAGGTTCTTTTTTTCTGCATCTCGATTCATGTCTCCGCTGAAAACGAGTCGGCTTGGACAGGCAAAATCAATACATCTTAACCTGTTAGCATCAGGAGGACTCACTTGGTCGGGTAGCCTTAACCATAACTAACCAGTTAGAGTTATACCAGAAATGAAAGAGGGATTGTAAATACATCAGAAATGGCCACATTTGTTCGGATAATTATAAAGGTAATGATTTTTGCCTGTCTATGGTGAAAACCGATGTGCATATTCTAGATGGGAAAGGACTAAGATGGCAGCATGAGGCCCAAAAGTGTGATTGATCATATACACCGCCATCAATGAATATATCCATGTACCTTTCTCAAGTGTGTGTGTTACTCATTCTTTCCTGCAGTTGATAAAAGGTATCAATAGTTAGTGCAATATATGTATCAATTCAGCATTTTTCAAAAAAGCACTTAGCTTGACAGGGGTATCTGTTTTTATGCAATTCAATGCATCCTTGTGATATCTATATGTAGAATAAAGATAAAAGTGTGGAATACATGGATTGTGCGCATGCCACATATGTTAATTTGGAAATTATTAAGGTCTCTCATGATGGATTGCATGACCAATCCTAGTTTGGGTGGCAGCAATCATCATTCCCCTCCATAACTTAATTCACCAAATGCACATATATATTACATTTCAACAATCACTAAACAACTCTAAAAAAGCATCATGAAACATGGAGTCATTCTTGACTGAAATTGTACTCTAAATGATATTGGACTAGCAACGTTTCATTGTTTCTGTTTGGCAAACCTGCTCCTAATAGGCCAAAAAGAATCATGTAAGGGCACGTCTAGTTGATTATCTGTTTCCCATGTCCAAGGTACTGAAAATTAGGGTCGGTCGGTCGGGTAAAAAAAAAAAAGGAAAAAAAAAAAGGCAGAAGTACCTATAAAAGGGTATCAAATTTCTTTATTTGTGACAGAAATGCTGCCAATGCCATGGCAAGAAGTACAAATATGTGTACATGATGTTCATGAGACACATTTCCCTCTGTATTATTCTTCAGCTTGTTCATACAGAAAATTGTGCAGATTTGAAAAATGTTGATTTCGCAGGCTCCATTATAAATAAACAAAAACAAATTATTCAGACTTTTTTTTATTTATTTCATTCAAAATGCAGTTCTCAGAAGAAAAAAAAGCTCCTCTGGACAGGGTCGGTCGGAAAGTAAAAAAAAGATTTTTTTTTTTTTTAGGGACAAAAATAGGGTCGGTCGGGACATGGGAAACAGATAATCAACTAGACGTGCCCTAAGCCTCTAATTGACTAGGCACAGCTTTAAATAATGGTCAACCCATTGTGATTCAAACAAAAGAGCGTCATTAGAGTCACCTTATACTATACTGTTTTAATAAAAAATAGTTCTGCAAAGATCTTGCACATTCAATGTACACAGGTTTCACTTTATGTAATCTTATGGCTGTACAGTTGCAATGCAAGATAGTTTGATTTCTTTAATACATCCTACTTGTATTGTCATGTTAGAATTCTTAAAGACATATTGGAGGTCTAATACAGGTGTCAACTATATTGACCATTTCAATGTTTCTTTGTATATTCCTATCTAGTTTACCAATAAAAGAATCAGTTCTTAACAGCTGGCAGTAAATTTGTTTGTTTTGTTTCAAAATATGCCTCACTCTAATTTCAGCCTAGGCATTAATGAAAAGATGAACTATAGGCGAATTATGTACTGTGCAAGGGCAAATGTGTCATATGCTTCCTGAAGGAATGACTGCAAATTCATTCACCACATAAAACAAAGTCAACAAAGAGTCGATAATGTATCACCTGAAGTTCCAAAACACAATGACATATAAATGGGAATAACAAGAGGCCGATAATGCATCACTAGGGTCATACGGTAATGGGATCAATAACACACCATTGGAATTTGAAAAGGGTCAATAATGCAGCAAAGATAAAGATA
>OZ012690.1:32134273-32171773 GCA_963942565.1 Maea johnstoni
GGTGTCAGGAATATCTGGGTGCTCTGATATGTTTGCCATTATAAGACATTTCAGGGGTTCCGTCCGCAGGACGGGTACTTTTCTAGTATATATATATATATATATATATATATATATATATATATATATATATATATATATATATATATATATATATATATATATATATATATATATATATATATATATATATATATAAATATATGCTTACGGAAATGTGTTGAGGAATTGAACTGCATAGCCAAGATGCTTGGCATGCACGAAATGAAAAAATAAATCATTTTAGAAATAAATAAAAATGTTGCCATGGTAACTGGCAATTTTTTAGAATACTTCCTCTATAGCTATTTATCATATTCGAACAATAGCAATTTTTTTTTTCTAATATAAGTTATTCCTCATTATATGGCATTTGCCTACGTCAGGGCTGTCCAACCTGTCTCCAAAATCTCAAAGTGACAAAAACTCACAAATTAACAACAAAAGCAATCTTAATAGATGGGATGATTGATACTGTTTGAAAATACGTTGCGTTGGTCTATGTTTCGCTCAGGCACAATACTTACGCAATGAACATGGTTGGTTATGATTTTGCTTGATTTGGTGCATATTGGTATAATTTAATATTCATTTCCCGGGCTGGTTGTTTTATTTTGATTTATATTGATATGATCATGTATTTTTCAATACACATTATATTATGACTACAGGTGGTGCTCCTGCGGCTACTACAGCTACTACTGCACATTATAGAAAATTTGAGATGCAAGAGTCGTTATCACTAGATGTGGGTAATAATAATAATAATAATAATAATAATAATAATAATAATAATAATAATAATAATAATAGTAATAATAATAATAATAATAATAATAATAATAATAATAATAATAATAATAATAGTAATAATAATAACAATAATGATAATAATAATAATTGATATTTGATATGTTGTCCTTGCCTCCAATAATGTTCCATACATTTTAGAGAACAGTCAGTGGACAGATGTTTATGGTCCATATAGTCAAATAAACTTCTTCCGAAATAGCAATGTTTTCAGCTATTTCTTGAAGATTTGCACACTATCATCAGCCTTGATGTTGTCAGGTGGCTTATTCCAAAGGTAGTCGGTAGTTTCCTCCTGTACCCTGGGTTTTCTGCATAATCAACCCATGGCTGGTTAGGATTTAACCTTAGTATGCCATAAAACATGTCATGTTTACCCTCTATACCAAAAACACATTTTCAGGAGAAGTCAGTGGTTCCCTGATGAGTCTTCTCCGGTCAGTTTAGTTTTGCCCTCGAAATGAGATTTAGAACCAGCTGTTAATATTCCCCCCCAAAAGTGTGACATAAGAACAATTATCAACAATTTAATAGAGAGATAAACGATAATATACGACTACCTAACTTCACATTTATATCGTGGCATAGGCAAGGTAAATACTTTTCGAAAATGTGGCCCAATCACATTCACATCGTTTATCTGGTATTGTCCAGCCACTGAAGAATCAATGACATTTATATTTAATATTTTCCATTCAATGTAACTCTATCCTCTGAGTACTAGCAGACTCCCCGCAGGGCTTGTAATCTATTAGTAAAATACCACACTACCGTTATATCTAAGGTACCAGGAAGCAGACACTACCAGATCATATTGATTTGATCCCTCTTTGGTCAATATAGTTATGGCGATTGTTTCGTTTGTTTATTGACTGTCGATCATACGGTGAAAATCATATGTAATGTGCAATCTATGATTAAAAACGAAAAGTTGAATAAACAGAATTAATGACATGGTCTGAAAGTGGTTTAATTAGGTATGTGTTAAAAATCATACATAATTCACAAAAATGTTTAAATACGGGAAGTTGTGTAAACAGAAAAAGACAATCAGGTATCCAGAGAAAATCATACATCATCTACCAACAATATTTTACATAATTTCAAATATAGGTGAGGAATACAATAGACCCCTATCATATGTTTTCTGATTAGATATTCATGCTAAGGCGATTCAGAGGTACCTTAGGTAGCCTTTAAAGAGCAATGGCTGTTGCCATAGAAACCAAATATATTTCGCGGGGGTTCCTAGTCAAAAATTAAGCAAGTGAATCTAAGTCACATCCATGCTAAAGCTGGAAAGTGATATGAGGGGATGTTATGATTTGCCTAAAACTATTCGCACGTAACCAAGTATGACCATCAAGTTCAATTGTAGAACACCTATATTCTCATATGAGAAGTTAGAATACGAATGATATTTATCTAACCTGGACATTTTGCAACGGCAGAACAGTTTTATTCTCAGATTTCAATAAGCTCTAGTAAAATACCCTAGTCTCAATGAATTTACAATTGAAATTTGGTTGAAATGGGTAACTGGGCAGTCGTTCAACAATGTTCATCACAATGAACATATTTCCGGTCTTAAAGACCCATAAAAAATGGCAGATTATTTAAAACTTTTTAAACATCTTCACATGTCTTTAGGCTTTTTCCTTTCAACATCGGGGTAGGGCAAAAGAAAGCCCCTTATATTCTACTGTGAGCAGATTGATTACCGAACAAAATCCGCCATCTAATGTGAATTGCTGATGTATCGGCTGCAAATATTGCCCTGCATACGTTATTACAACTGCATCGATAACGGTCCCTGGTGGTTTGTCGATTAATGATATATGGCATATTAAGGCTGTGGTACTGGTGACACACTCAAATTAAGACATCTCCTAGTTCACCGCTCTTGTCCTCTTTCTAATAATTGTGTATCTAATCCCTGATATCTTGGTGTTCCAACTATACGTTGTCGTTAACTTAGCTGATTCAGCTGGTCTAGATAGTACCACAGTTTCTATTTTACAGTGTTTTACCTCAAATGACGGTTTCTTGATCAATAAAAGGTACTTTGATTTGTAACTACCATACATGTCTGCTATATATACTAGGCTAGGGCGACTTGTTGGAAAATTTGGAGTTCCTGCAAGATAGTACCTTACAGCACGCAATTTGGTAGAAATCTTACTTACAAAAGTAGGTCAACAAGGTATCCATTGTGATCTACTTTCTACGTAAGAATTTTTACTATTGTATCAGTGTCCTTTATCATACCACGATTTTAAAAAAGGAATTGTTTTCAAACTATTATAGCATTTGCTCATAGAATGTTAAGACATTAAACCAGCTTATGGGGTTCATTTGTGAGTAAATGGTCATTTTGGGATTTATAAACTAGTTTAAGATTTAGGGAGCATCTGTTATGGTGACGTGCAGACGCTCCATAAGTTTTGGCTGATGGTCCATTCATTTGACTGACCGACCTACCCCTGCCACCCAGGAGGATGGTTTTCCCTCCGGCTCTCTCTGGGAGACATTCCATCAGGATACCCACACTGAGATGTCATAGTTACATATTATTGGTAATCGAAGGCAAGAAAGTGTGTATATTCCACTGCTATGGAGACTACGTAACGTTGTGAGTGTATACCTCCCAGGTACCCTCTTTAGCAGTACATAATATACTACATAAGCACTTACTCAGCCTGTATGGAGAAATGACCTGGGGCTGCGGCATGAACAGACAATGAAGGTATCATACATGATGACATATCTGTTTTATTCTCTTCTCGTGGTCATCGCACGTACACAAGGTAGGGGCAGATTCCTATTATTTAGATTATAATCTAAACTTCTTTGCTATTACAGAAAATATAATTAATTAATTGATGAAATGATATCCACAGAGAAGAGCATTTGTCCAGAAAGAAATACTTTCTCATCAGCTCGTCTTAATCTCCAGTCATATAAGTCTCATTTGTATGGAATTGAAATGGATATAACCCTTGGTTATATTTCTGCCGCACGAGCCTTGTGGATTAAAAAATAACTTTGGAAATCACTCGTACACTCTCCAACTATTTACTGGGTAATGACTGCACAAACCTTTTTTTAATTTCAAAGTACACACATGTGTAATCTGATTTTTTATTTCACATAGATACTTATAAGTATTTATATATCATCTAGTGGTATCATATCATACATACTAATATTAAGTACCTAAACAACTATAGGACAATCCGCACACGAACAAATAACATTACATACAAATATAGATATAGAATAATCAGTATAAAACAAATAAATTGGTAATGGTTATCTTGTTTCAGGCAAATGGGATAGTTAAGGGTTGCTGACGACATCATGAACATGAAGATTAATTATTCATTAAAATTCCCTTCGATTAGATAAGAATATACCCAGTATCATGTAAACCAAATAGAGTATATAACATGTTATACCTGCAACACCGTACATACAAATAAAAAGACCATGTCATACCTGCAATACCATAGAAATAAAGTCTGTAAAATTAAGTCGATATTGTACTTCACACCTGCGCCATTACCCATAAACACAAAATGAAAAAAAATGAAGACGATAAAGTAAAACATAATAACTGATAAACCACTTTAAACTATTTACCCAAAACACACACAAAACAGATATTGAGAACAAACGACTTTGTTGGATGTCACGTCTGCAACGCCATACTACTCGACAGATTTAAAACATTTGAACAACTGAAATTCATATGTCACAAATGCGACACCATCTCTATATACAAACATAGAACATTTAAGCGTTAACCCAAACACACACCAAAACATGACGGAAACAATGACAAACAGGACTTCATTAATTGATTAAAGAATGTTATGTTATCTAATGACGGATTGGTTCCTTAGATCTATGAAGTCAAGAAAATTCTTAATGGATTTTGAAACTTGATATCTTTGATCAAAAGAATGACTACAATCACAATACGCAGCGAACCCCATGAACATGCTTGACCGTTTATAGGCAATCCTTAATAGGCTACCAAGTGTCATACCGCATTTTCAGAATTCAGTCATTCGACTTATACGCTGATATATGTTTGCCGTGGCAATATGGGACGGAAAATAACGATGTATAGATGTTGAGGACAAACACCCTTTTATTATGCGAATCGTGTGTCTGGTCATTAGTCATATTCGAATTATACACTGGACAATGGAAGCGTTGGTACGGCGGCGTCTCAATAGGGATGCTTCACATAAGGCAGCGTGCCCATGTGGTCACTGGCTAAGGGGTACAAACAACCCCCTATTGTGTTGTCACGGCTGCTGTCCCACTGCTAGTTGTATTGGAGAGAGCAGGCATTTCTCTAGCACCCAAGTATTCTACACATTATACTGCTTTTCTCTACCAAATATTTGGTCATAATCTCAATAACCATGATGAGAATTAACTGTTTCTACCTTGGCTGCTACCACTTTCTCAAAATTTTCTTAATCCATTTATGCTTTAGAGTTGCTACAGAAACTGTCGACTGGATCTAAGATACTTTTGACAATAACTTTGGAATTGAGAATGATCTTATAAAATGTTTGAAGGAAATTTGTTGATATTATGTCCTGATTGACATTTCTCCATCAAATATTTTCTCACTATGCTTTTGCCAACAAGATTTCATCAAAATTGTTGGGCTGCTTTTGGTCGCTGTGAGCACTAAGGCTTAAAAAGAAAAATGCTTGTTTCCTATTACCCTTCTGACCCTAATTTTTTGCCCTACCCTAATCTTTTTATTGCCTAAAATATACAGGGTTCGACTTTCCCAGGGGCATATGTCACTAGATATTGCTGTGGGCCCCTAAATTGTTCAGGTTAGGGGCCCAAAATAGTATGTTTTAAACACTTATTTTTGATCAAAAGACCTTTTTGGGCCCCTAGCCTGAACACTAAGTGTCAGACCATGATATGTCATTTTAAAAGGCAAGGTAAAAGTCTGTAAATGCTTCATATTCCATGTATGGCATACAAAAGAAATTGAAAAAAGAAAGAAGAAAACATCAAATATCAACATATAATCATATTTTAGTGGATTTATATAGATTTAGATAC
The DNA here is from genome assembly GCA_963942565.1 of Maea johnstoni. Taxonomy (NCBI): domain Eukaryota; kingdom Metazoa; phylum Annelida; class Polychaeta; order Spionida; family Magelonidae; genus Maea; species Maea johnstoni. The sequence goes on from OZ012690.1 coordinate 32,140,226, forward strand.
CCCACTACTTTAGATGTTGCTATTTTGCTTTACATTGACATCTAATGCAGCAAGGAGGAGAGACAAAAATATGATAAGATAAAATGAATTCCCTACATACCTACCCTATTTTTTTCTTCTAGCATGTAATAGGGAATGAACATGTTTTTTAATGGGATTTACCTCAGTACCAGTGGCAACTGCCGCCTATCACAGAGATCATGGTTGGCTTCCACAAACCATTAGTTATACTGCCACAATCATTTTCTGAAATTGCTGTAGTTGAGCAGAGACCACCATCATGAGGGTGGTCTCTGAGTTTGAGGCACTATCTGTGTCTGGAAGTCAACCATAGATCTGTCCACAGAAAATGAAGTAAACTAATGCAAACTCTTGATTAACTATGCGGTAAGTGGATGGCAGGAAATGGTAAAACCCTTGAAGAAGTATGCTTCCTATTAAAGCGTGACATAATGTTCTTAAGAGACCATTAAATGTTAATTTAGAAATTATGCAGAAGGAAATGAAGAGGTGAGATAACATTGATAGTGGGTTATGTTGAAAGAGCTCTGGAGAGGTAGATGTCAAATGAAATAGATCAGACCTTTTAAATAGAAGATAAAATGCCACACTCAAATTTGTTTTACTTCCTTTACACAGTTATGTTTGCTGAAGTACATTTAGAGGATACCTTTTTCAACTTCCCATAAAATAACAGTTTTTTGAATAGCATAAATTGAACTGGAACGTTGGAAAACAAGCTATTCTGCTATGCTTAGCACAGCAGTAATAGGACCCCCAGCTTCTGTTTGTACCACTCTGGTGGTACAAGCTCTTATGTGAATATAGCCTATTGCAATGCAGTTAATGTGTCTGCTGTTCCCAACGATGGTAGAGCACAATTTAAATGTCGCCACTGTTATATCCAATTACCATATCAAAGACTAAAGACTAAAGACCCAAAGTCATGCACAATACCGTAATTCCTTCATGGATGAGCTATCACACAGTGATTGAAGGGGTTTAAGAAAAACAAACACACACTAATAGATTCACTGCAAATAACAAATATGTATACAGTCACCCCGAAAGTAGTGCGGGGAAAGTACGACTGTTATTCTCACTTCATGACCAAAACAAAGGAAGGATAAGAACCTAAAATGAATTTCGAGAAGCAGAGAGTGCTCACGCAAGATCATTGGCGGGGCCCTCAGGCCATGCCTATATGGGAAGCTGTTAAATGAAATGTTCATAGTCCGGACGGCCATGTTAGAAATTCTGAGGCCGGACTGAATATAATTCTCTATTCTGATTGGTTATAATATAAATGATGGCCCGGTACATTACCTTTACCGCGGAAAATCGTGCCTTTCTTATTTTAGTTTGGCATGAAGTTTTCAAATATATTAAATAGTTTAAGCGGACATAAAGTATATTTTTCAGTATAGGAAGGAATATTACTAAAGAAAAAAAATAATATGTGTATAGAATGAAATCAGGAGACTTCGTAACCAAACAGGTTCGTAACCAAACTGATGCGTACCCAAGTAGCTTCGCACTCAAGAGATTTCGAAGTCTCCAGCTTGCGCCTAGAATTCCGATATTTGTTTCATTTCTACAAAAATGATACAAATCTAGTCATTATACATTATTTTCCTCTATAATATCAATGTTCTTTATACATCCGGTTCCCTCACAAGTTCACAAATAACCTGGCCCCGCCTTTTGAATATTGATGCTTTGCATCAACAACCGTACTTGTTTTTTAATCTTTTACTTAATGTTCGTAGTATTGGTTGTCCATCCTTAATGTTTAGGTGGACATCCGCCCGCCATCTACATACTAATGTTGCTACAAGAGTTATTGGTAAATAGATCCATATTCAAGTAGGTCTTACCTTTTATAATGTATTGTATGTTATAATGCACGTTGTATGTGGACAATTAAAGGGATGATAAAATCGAATACCATAGTTCCATAAGGAATTCGATAGCATCAAATAATAATGAGTATTAACTGACACCCTCGGCTGAACGATTTATAGACTTACAATAAAATGTATGCATTGGATGTAGTATGTATGTATATTTATTGACTATGCCAGTGCATAAAAGATACAATCTATATATAAATACCGAGTTTCAAAACCGTTTGTTTCACTTACTGAATACCTGTGCAATGCCATCTAAAACCGCCGCCTTTGATCAATGGCCTGAGATTCCATGGGACCGTGTGATAGCTATTTGTTATTGTATAAGGCTTTTAAATCTATATTTAAAAAAAAAAGAAGTTTTCCCCCTGCCCCGTTGACAATGGCAACTCTCTGCATTTGAAATGATACAATTATTACAAAAACGATTATTATACAATATGATACAATTTTTACAAAAATGCATTTCATACAATATGATACAACGGTATCTATAAGATGATACAATGTTGCAAAAAGGTGACAAAAATCTACTGCATCAGTCTTTTCCCCTCTGTATTCTACTTTGTTCCTTTTTCTGAATCTCTCTCTCTCTCTCTCTCTCTCTCTCTCTCTCTCTCTCTCTCTCTCTCTCTCTCTGACATACTGACCAATGCATTCTCTCCAGCTTATATTGCTGCAACATATGTTTCCTGTAATCAATACGCTTCTACAAAACGTAATTGTCAAGAGGTACTACATCAGCTAGGGAGTGAAGGTCTGAAAGACTGTTGTCATTATGTCTTTTTAAGTTTTACATTGACAAGAACAACTATAAAATAGTATTGACAGCCACAGGAATTAAAGAAGACCAGAAAAATGAACAATACATATGAAATATTCAGCCCATTCTCTTCCTTTACAAAAAACAATGCATATTTGAAATACCTATTAAGAATGGTAATGCATACTAGGAGGAGAGATTAATGAAGTTATGATATCTCTTTTAATCACAAAGTATTGGCAGCATTCAAAACAATTAATGATCATACTGAAAATAATTGTTTTCCTTGGACATTATAATAGGGTTCAAAATAACAACAGTGCATCCTGGTTCTCAAAATGGGGATATATAACCGCATGGGTAAGGGAACTTCTAGCATTGACGTCTACCAATGCTAATTCCAGCACTTAACTGCTACTGGTACTATACATCTTTCAATCAGATGGATGAGATGCTGTCTCCATGGCCAAATGCACCAGTACACTCTGCAATCACTTCTGACTCCGTCTCATGACGGTGCCAGGGCTGTCCTATATATATATATATATATATATATATATATATATATATATATATATATATATATATATATATATATATATATATATATATATATATATGTATATATATATATATATATATATATATATATATATATATATATATATATATATATATATATATATGTATATATATATATATATATGTATATATATATATATATATATATATATATATATATATATATATATATATATATATATATATATATGCATGCATGCATGCATGCATACCTACCTATATACCTAATTACATACATACATACATACATATATGAAGAAGACACCCCATTTTTTCCACTCTGTTTGCCGAATGCGCTGACCGTACATGCATGTCTGTTTTTGAGTTCACGCATTGTTACTCAAGGAGTGTAATTGACGCAATTTTATCATATCGAATTCTTCTGAAGGATGATTTTGACGACGTTTTGAATTAGCCGTATACATTTGTTCATAACAACTTAAACGTCAGACGTCCGACCAAGACTGGGAAATCCCCGAGGGTATGAATGCGGACAGTAAGATTTTTACTTTTGTTATTTAATATTTTTATCTTAAGGGCATGTAAAAGGATACAATCAAGAATGAAAGCTTCATGGTAGCCCTGCCTGATTAGCTAATTTAGCACCATTCACCGCATTCTGAAATCACACATTGCACAATAGTGCTACATAATTTGTATTGAAAATGACATTGGCATTTTGGATCGAGCCATTTCATTTAACAAAATAACAAGATCCGTAAGGCTTCCTTTTCAGATATTCTGAAAAATGCAACTGAAATACAAAAAAAATAATTTTTTTTTTTAAATTCAGACAACTGGCAGGTGATGTCTTGCTACATTTGTGGTCCATGTGCACACTTTCCTAGACCATTCTTAAGCTAGACAGCTTGCAAATAAGATTATTTGTTTTTAGTTCATGAGAAAGCCACTAGGTGGATTTTCATTGTAGCTGTTACCGCTGCCAAAGGCCAAGTGGACAACCTCAATTTGTTGTAATATATTTATTGCTCTTCAGATCCAAATAATGTACTTCTGCCCTGTCTTTCTCTCTCACTGTCTGTCTCTACCAGCCAACAGGCCCACTATTTAAAGGGAAAGGAGTTGGGGCCTACATGTGGTCATGAGCCAAGGTTCCAGCCCAAATGTCAACTCCCTTCCTCTTTCTCCCGACTTCCTGGGGCGTACATGTTTCGACAAAGCCTTAATTGCTGTCCAAACAATATGATTTTAGTAAAACCAAGTATACTAAATGACAACACTTGGCAGTCAAACGGATTGAAAGCTCCGCACTGGCTGGCATAAACAAAAACGATTTGCAGAGGAAATAAACCAAACACTAACACCAGAGTACCATGACTTGTTACAAATCTAATACCGTAGATGATTAAGTGGAGTAAAGTAATTAGTGTCTCTAAGTAAAAGGTGCAGTCCTTAGTTCACCAAGTGGAGAGAAAGAAGGAGAGGGCGTATGGGCCTCCTGGCCCAAGGATTCAGGTACATCATACTGGCCAGGTGTCAAATCAAGGAGCTCAAAAGGGAGGCCAAGGAGCTGCCCTCCATTGGAACCTACCTAAGCTCAGAAGGAGCTGACAGGATCCGTCCGTCCTTCAGGATGGAAACCCTCCAATCTGTCCTGGTCTCACTAGGAAAGTATATTCACCTGTCTCAGGCAGCTGCAGGATGCCTACTTTCACAGTGTGATGGCACAGTGGACCAGTTAAAGGTGCTCCCCTTTGGCCTCTCAACAGCCCGAGGACTTTCACTCATCTGGGTGGTAGGCGCCTTCCCCAAGACTTGTGGATTCAATCTGTTCCAGTATCTAGATGATTCTCTATTTGGGTGGCAAGGGGCTGTGTGGATCTCTCAATGGATACCATGCATTAAAAACATCCCTTGGTCCTCTGGATCTGAAGACTGTGCTCTTAGCCTCCATCCTTTTCTTCATTCACCTAGAATTATTATGCTTTGTCATCATTTTTTAACAATGACAGAGGACCACTTTTCAGGAATATGTTATGGCACTAAATGGTCTTTGTGTGCAAATGTGCCTTTAAACCCTCATTATCTGACTCCACCTCAGCATTTCCAAATTAGGGAAGAGGAAAGAAGGCAGTGTCCAAGATTGTCATGGAAGATCCTGGAAGGTTGTCTGACCTAGCTTACTTTGATGGTCTAGATACTGCTACTGCGATGTCTCGTTGGTCAAAATTGACTGTCCAGTGTTTTTGCTATGTCATGTTTGTACAATTCTATAATTGGGTTAGACTTTGATAACATTTTCTTATTTTATCTTCTTATCTCAGGTAACCCCAGCTAGATTCCACACTTTGACCTTGTATGATCCTAAAAAAAATATATCTAGGAATGAAGCCAAAGACTTGAACCGACTGTGGGTCCGACTAGCTTTCAGAATGAATGCTAGCTCGATTAAACTACCTCCATGTGAGGCAAGTTTCTTGCAACATGTGAAGAGAGTATCCTGGCAAACTAAAATATGGTTATCCTCTCACACAGCACAGCAGGATGTAGGTTCTCCCTAAGATTATAGATAGGAGGACTGTGACACTGTAAAACCTATTTTTTATGTAGAACCTATAGTGTCTGAGGTGCTACAAGACCTTATTTGATATTGCAAAGGTCAGAAAGAGTGCTCAAAGTATTGTGTATGCTACCAGCAAGAGATATGTCTTGCATGGAACTTTGCCCTTGGGAAGCAAGTGAAGACTGTGGAAGCATTCACTCAATGATTGTCAATCTCCAAGAGGAAGATGATTCATACGATGTGCCATATCACAGAGACTTGCCAGGATAGTCCTATGTATATTCCTAGTTAAATATCCCCTTCAAATGACAATTGTAGTGTGGTTGACACAACAATGGTGTACATTAACACATGTGTTCCGAGGTATCTTGTACTTCAGAAGACGAAATACAGATTTGATATAAAATCACTTAATTACGCAACATACTTCTTTCCGGACAATTCTATTGACTTCCAATGTCATTACAATATTATTTGGACATAAATGATTTAAAAATATGTTTTCAGCTTTTTTCACATTTTTGTCATATTCTTCCAGAATAGGGGTAGGGTCCCGGATTCGATCCCAACTGGCCGCTACTTTTGACTGTTTATTTTTAGCTGCCTAGTGCTTCGGATGGCACTTTAAAATATTTCCTATTTGAAATATAAATAACTTTAGTTCAGTTATTTCTTTGTAAAATTACCTACAGGTGACAACTCTGTACAAGGAAATGTTGGTTAAAACTAGAAAGGACGTCTGCCTGAATTGCCGTTCGCTATAAGGGCCGATGACTTCATGTTGGGTCTTGACTAAAAACGATATCTTATCTTTGCATTATGATAAACATTTCCACAGTTGTGATACATGAAGTAAACAGAAAAAATAACTTAAGTGATAAAGTTGAGAATTTCCTCAGGAGAATATATAGTTTAATGGGTGTAAGGAATGCCTAGCCTTCGCATAGCATATGAGATCTGTGAAGAGAACAGCTTGTTGTTTTCAACAGAAAAAATAACTAAAGTGAAGAAGTTGAGAATTTCTTCAAGAAAATATATATGGCTTAATATGGTTGTAGGTATCAATTCATATATTTTAATGACGGAAATGCTCCCTTAAGTTCCCTATGGTGTTGGTATTGTCACTTGCATGCTCACTTGTTGCACATGACTATTACCTTATGCAACTTCTATCTGCCCTTTCACACGTCTCCACCTGTTTAGCAGTGCCCTATACATGCACCTTCCACCTGTACTATGGGCTAGGATATGTGCGCCCGCCACTCACTTTTTGGGCGCATGGATCCTTACTACACTGGCATTTTCTACTTATCCTGCAGCTTTAAGCGCCCTGCCACAACACATGCCTTCCCCCTTCGCTGTAGTGGTACTGTCCTCCCAGTACCTCTTTCAACGGGGCCCTATCTGGATATCGTGGAATGAGCAGCAACATATCCTGAGGTGCACTAATTTGAAAGCGTTCATGGAAGATATCGACAGTTGCATTAATGGTTTTAGTTTATTTCTCGCTGTGCTGATTTATCTGACATCATATCAAATGCAATATGATCAGGGGATTATAATTCATGGAAAACCATGCAATATTGAGTTCATTAATCAATTATTGAATGTGTTTGACGTAAATACAGTATTGTATTTTTCAAAATTATGCAGCTAGAGATAGAAATGCTGATACTGATATCATAAGTTATCCTTGTTATAAAATTGTTTAATAGCAAGATGTCTACGAGAAGTCAGCTGTATCGCATGAAGTCGTCCGGCCAAGTGCATTATCAGCAACACCGCCATCCCATAAACTTCGATAAGCACAACAAGTTCAAAGTTCTTGCAGATGTGTCACGAGTTGTCACAATCTATCTGTCTCAAGCGGTATAACCTCTATATAAAAAACACATTTTCAGGAGAAGTCTGTGGTTCTCTGCTGACTCCTCTTCAGTCATTTTAATTTCGGTCCTAAAACGAGTTGAAGAACCAGCTCTAACATTATCCCCCAGAGGTATCACATGCTATCAATTAACAACTAGTTGATGCAAAGATAAAACTGTTATAAGACTACCTACATGCAAATAGATTTTATATGGCCTTATCACGGTCGACGAATGACAAGTTTTCATTTTCACTATTACATGCATATAGCTACATAATGTATATTTTAATACTGACATATATTGTGAATCTTATTTGTACTAGTGTACTCTTCGCGATGGTCATAGCTGACATGCTGAAAATAGAGAAAACAACAAAAGGAAAAGAAAAGCTTTTTTCCTTTACTTGAACATATAGGCTAATGTGCTAGTTTGGTGATCATAACAACAAATGGAAACTGAAAAAATGGGAAGAGGAATTCTGTAACGTGCCTGGATATAACTTCAATATGGTGCCTGTGGTTATGGGTCTCCATATATGTAAAGTACTTCCATCTGACCCTGATGCTAAGAATAGGTGGAAAAATATAAATTTGATCAATGATTTGACAAGTATTTTTCTCGCTCTTGCTTGAAAATGACCACTTGAGCTTTTATTTCTCATGCAGATACTGCTCTAGTTACAAGATATTCTTCAGTACAACTAAACATACAATCATTCTACTGTAGCTAAGAGTTTAAGTTGGGAGCAGACCACACACTGAAATTGTCTAAAGTCTTATCAGTTTAACCAATCCCGTGAGACCGCCTGATTGATCAGTTTAGCATTACAGAACTAACATATAGAGGTATATGACTATTTGAAAAGGGGGGACAGTTTCCTTTATTCAATTGGCACAATATCAAAGGGGTGAGTAAATGATCTTAAATAAATCAGGACTAGATATTAGATGTTCTGGTCTCACCTTGCCTCTTCCCAGTCAAAAACCAAAAAGCTCAAAGGACAGTAAATTCTGGACTTATCAACCCCCCCACCCCCCTAGATACGTACTCATGATTAAATTCAACTGACGCACATGAACCTGTTCAGGGATATAATAGAGTGTTCTAAGGGACATTTAGAGCACATTAAATGGAACTTTTAGAGGTTATTCTCTGGCTTCACTATTTACTTTTGATGGGCACAGGTTGCCAAGCTAAATGCAAGGGCACCCCTATAGAGATTGTAAGTACAAATATCATTTTCCACTCATTTCTACGCTTAGATTAATAGTCAGGACTGAAATCTGGAAAAGGGCCTTATTTAAGGAGTTTCAGGCATTTTGGGGTAAAAGTGGTTTGCCAACGGTTTTAGAATAACTTGATGGTGCTAAATCTGAATATGATGGATACCAAAGTCAATTTTCAGTTTTAAGCCCCAATTTTGCATTAGTCCGAAACACCCCAAAATATGAAAAAAAAAGGCCCCAAAATGGTCAAAATGATAGGTATAAGGGTAGGAAAGACATCCTAAAACAATCATAACTCAACTCAGACCAAACATAGGGATGAGTGTTTGGTATCAAAATGTTGGTCTGAACGAGAAGTACCTTTTGAAATACTTATCACATGACTCACTATGACTCATGATTTAATAAAGGTCATTCAAGGTCAAAATGGCTGCCAAATCAAGAATCTGGGATTTTCCCATAAACTATAGTTTCCATTTATAAACTTCTCAGTTTTTTTCAAAGGTATGTATTTCTTATCTGTAGCCAATTTTTCTAAAGGAATGCCTTTTAGCGGAGTTGTAAAACAATTTAGAAAGTTCATTGATTAGAATTATAAGTCCAATTTAGAGATCTAAGGTACAAAGTACCAGGCCCACCTGGAGCCCCCTAAAATTGCCTAAAATGGTAAAAATTTGAAAATTAAAATGACTGTATCTTAAGTTTTACCAGTCGTAATGGAGTAGATGATGCATCAAAATATCAGGTTTAATTTTCTCTTTAATCTGAAAAATGATGGTAAATAAATTCTAAAATTAAGGGGTCATTGAAGGTCAAATGAAGGTCAAAATGTCATTCTTTCTCCTAAAGATTCAAATTTTGATGAAGAGTTTTTGATGTTTTGTCATTATATAATTTCCAAACCAAGATACCATAATAACTGACAGATATATTACCTTAAATATAGTTCACCAAGACCTTTTGTACCATTTACCAGTGAAAATGAAGTTGTCTTAAGTAAATATGACAGCATGGAATGCGGCATTTGGCTATATCATGCTTATAATAAGTGTTAAAAGGCGGCTTGTGAGAAAGTGTTAGTATGGGACCACTATTTAGGTCATAAGAGTTGTGAGAACCAAATATCATACGCATTGTTTGGTATCAAAATACTTGTTGTAAGACAATCTTTCCATTTCATGCAACCAACCTAGGGTAGGGTATATTGTTGTGATATTAGAGGTCATTCAAGGTCAAACTAACCCCAAATTACATAATTTCATCTTTCAATTGTTCAGATAGCAGCTTATTAAACTCTCATGGAGAATAACTATTTCATCCAGGAAATATCTTTAGGTGAGAAATATCTTTAAAAAGGATTCTCTGACATTTTTTGAGTCATTTCAAGACAAAGTCTGGGCCAATCTTGAATATTTAGGGACCAAAATGACAGAATGCTTGATTACCGACGCACTCAGATATTTAAGTGAAGCAGCAGAAAGTTGACATAACAGAGTCATATTCAATGCATATATGGTATGTCAGCTTCCATTTTCAATGGGGAGAATACGCCTTAAAACTTGCCTATTGTGATTTTCATGTACTATTAAAGGCAGTGTAAAATATAAAATAAAATTTTTCTAGGAAAAAATGAAGGTCAAATGAAGGTCAAAATGTCAATTTTCTATAAAAATTCAAGTTTTGAAGAAAAGATTTAGGTTAAGAAAGTGTGTTTTGTCATTACATAATCTCCTTTGCAAGTTATCACAATAATTGACAGACAGAATACCTTTCTATGCTTTTCCCCAACATGTTTACCCTTTACCAGTGAAAATGAAATAGTTTTAAGTTAATATGCAGATGTGTAACATGCAAATGGGCAATTCATGCCTATAATTAGTGTTTAAGATAGAGTTGTGAGAAAGTGCCAGTATGGGACCACTATTTATATCATAAAAGTTGTGAACACCAAACATTATAGGCATTGTTTGGTATCAAAATGCTTGTTGTTCGACAATCTTTCCATTTCATGGAGCCAACCTAAGGTAGGATATTTTGTTGTGATATTAGGGGTCATTCAAGGTCAAACTAACCCCAATTACAAGATTTAAGGCTTTTCGTTTTGAGAATTGTTTGGTAGTAGCTCATCAATTTTTCCTAGAATACATACTTTGTCTTGCAAATATCTTAGGTGAGAAATATCTTTTAAAAAGGACATGCTGTGCCTCCTTTTAAGGTTATTTCAAGACAAAGCCTGTGCCTATCTTAAATAGTTAGGCACCAAAATCACAAAATGCCTGAATATAGGTCCCGATATAGGTGCACCCAAATATCAATGTATGAAGCTGCAGAAAGGTGACACCACAGACTCATATCTAATGGTATGTCAGTTTTCATTTTCAATAGAACATATTAACCTTTTAACTTGCCTATTTATGTTTGTCATGTGAGGTTGAAGATACTGTGAAATAATATTGAGATTTAAGGAAAAACTGAATGTCAAACCAATGTCATCAGGGTAAATTGAGCGCTTTGGCCTTTGAAACAAAGATCTATATACTGCATTTTGGTCAAATGAGTATTGCCCATTTGCTTGAAAGGAATATTTGATAATCATGAAATCAATTGAATAGTTAGTTTACAATAATTCCAGATAAGAAAAAGTCGCATTTACCTGTGGAGGTTAAAGACTGAGACTGTAACCGAGATTTTACCTAATTCTGATTCAAATTCAGTAGTAAATTAATCAAAGGTCAAACGTACCAATCATTAAAGTATTTATTAAATTGAAGTAGATTTGTAGTCTTCCTACTACAGTTAAGTTGTCAATGGAATACTAAAGGCAGTGTAAGATATTAATATTTCAAGGAAAAAAAAGGTCAAATTAAGGTAAAAATGTCATTTTTCTCATAAAGTCAAAAAGTTCAAGGATAGCTTATTGATACTATTGGTACAAACTTTAGTAACGGTGAATTTGGAGGCCAGCAAAGATTAATAAGCTCAGTTCAAAGCTAGAATTGTTTTCCTAGCTCATGCAGTAAGACCAACTTCAGTCATTATTATCCTAGGGTTATTTAATGCATAGAAACAGAACTTTATGAGTATAATTGCTATCATGATGCTAGGTTCTCTTTACAATCTCTACAGTTTAAGTAAATTTCCTTGTGTGACAGTCCCTGTTCGGTTTTAGAGGTCATTGAAGGTCAAGATGAGCTCTGGTGCATGTTTTTGAAATTCTCACCTCAGAAGATATCAGCTTTATTACAATTTCCTTTGATGTAAATATTTTGTCACTCATTACTGTCTTCAAAACTCACTGAGGTTAAAGGAATTTCTATTTTAACACTTATTTAACCGGGTTATTTAGCTGTTTATTGAAAGAAGCCAAAAGACCACCACTGCTTAGGAAGGCACATACAATAGTCCCAGATAGCATGACTATCAGCGAAAAATGAACCGAATCCTAAATTGGGATTTTTAGATATGCTTGTTTTCCAAAATGGATTAAGGTATGTAAACATAATTCAATTATACACTCGGTCGTATATGCTTGATTTGATTATTACAAAAAAGAATAAGTGAACTGTGGTGTTCTACCTTATAAACTTCCAGAGGTTATCATGACTTATCTTGGTATAAAAGCCTGAATCTTGACATTAATACTAGTTTTTAACCCCCAGATACAATGAAAGTTGTCTTTATATGGAAATTCTGAACCGTCAAAACTGAACTGACAGGAATAATTTTTAAAATTCTAGAATTAAAGGATGATAATTTTATAAATCATCTGACTAGATTTATAAAATGGTTGTCATTGAATTCTAGAAATTGCCACACGTTGAGCACATGCACAGTTAAATACACTGGAAAACAACAAGAGAAAATTCAAAATATTCAATTTATAATGGAATTTAGTATCTACATATATTGGAATGATGATAAAGAAATCGTATTGATTAGTACTTTTTCATCATAATGATCATAACGTCATCGTCTCCTATTGAATTCCTATAATTATGCCAAATTATTTACATTTTAACCTGGGGACCCGCCGTGGCCTAGTGGTTACGACACCTGGCTCCCAAGTGAGAGTTTGCAGATTCGGGTTTCTGCTGGGTCTCCAAACAAGCAGGTTGACCTGGTTGCTTTATAAATATGTGGCGTTGCGGAGGACTGTCTCTGGTCCTTCTGCACATTGAAAGACCCCTTGGATCTATTCGCAAAGAGTAGGGAATTTTTTCCCTGTTATGGGTTTCTATCTCATCGCAATATGACCTAAGCTGTTGAAAGCAAGGTTAAACCCAAAACTTTCCTTCGACATTTTAACCTCATATCTTAGTTTTTCCTGCATATTTCACTAACAAGAAAACATCAATAGGCTTGCTCCTAGGTAAGAAATGAAACTTTCTATTTCTTGACCTCGAAATACAATCAAAAGCAACTCATTTCATCTGGTTATAGTAATGTAGCCGTTAACTATCTCAGTTCCTGCATTTCATGACTAAAGTCATGAATACTCTATTTGACCTAATTGACCTCGATCTTTTACACCATCTATATTTTACACTGGCTTTGATCCTCAAATGAAAAAAATTGATATGTAGCAAACATTTTGATACTAATAAACCTTGTGCATGGAGTTTGGTGTATGGGGCATAGATGACACTGAAAGTTAATATTAGTCTTGTTTTTTCAGAGATCGCTTCTAGATAAATTCCTAGCAGTTTCATTATTTGACCTCCAAATAGATGCAAATCAACTTGTTTTTATCTGGAAATGTTACTAGATTGTAAACTAACTGCTTTTTATTTCATGAATGTCAAAAATACCTTGCAGGTATATAGAATTACTCATTCGAACAAGACTCCATTGCAACATACAGTTAAATGCCCCAAAGTCACGAATACTCTCTTTGACCCTTTGACCTTCATTTTTCCTTAAATCTTATCAATATTTTAAACTGTCTTTGCTTGTACGTACACAATAGGCAAGTTAAATAGCTTAATTATCCTAGTGAAATGAAAGTTGGCATTTCATAGTATATGCCTGTTATGTCACCTTTCTGCTGATTCACTTAAATATTTGGGTGAACCTGTAATCAGGCAGTTCGCCATTTTGGTCCCTAAATATTCAAGATTGGTCCGATCTGTGTCTTGAAGTACCTCAAAAAAACTTGAGAATCCTTTTAAAAGATATTTCGTACCTGAAAATATTAGCAGGATAAAATATGTATTCCAGGAAAATTTAATAAGCCACTTGATGGACAATTCAAAGACGAAATGCCTTAATTCGTGAAAATGGGGGTTCAGTCTGAAATTGAATGACCTCTACAACAGAATACCCTAATAACCTACCCTCAAATGGTTGCATGAAATGGACAGATTGTCTTACAACACGCAATTTGTGACAAACAATGCCTATAATGTTTGGTGCTCACAACTTTTATAACTTAAACAATGATCCAAGACTAGCACTTTCTCACAACCCTATCTTAAACACTTAATATAGGCATGGATTGCCCAACAGCATATTTCACATCTGCAGATTAACTTAAAACTACGTCATTTCCACAGGCAACAGGGAAAAAAATATTGTAAAACATATCAAAGATAATCTATATGTCAATTATTGTGGAAAACTTGGTTAGGAGATTATGCAATGGCAAAACACAACTTCTTCACCAAAAATCTTTCTTCAAAAATTGAATCTTTTTAGAGAAAAATGACGTTTTGACCTTTATTTGACCTTCATTTGCTCTTTAAACTTTGGTAATATTTTACATTGCCTTTGATCTTACATAACAAACACAATAGGCAAGTTTAAAGGCTTATTCTACCCATTAAAAATGGAGGCTGACATACCATATGCATCAGACATGACTCTGTTATGTCAACTTTCTGCTGCTTCACTTAGATATTTGAGTGCACTCGTTATCAGGTTAATGTCATTTTTGGTCCCTAAATATTCAAGATTAGCCCAGACTTTGTCTTGAAATGACTCAAGAAATGTCTGAGAAACCTTTCTAAAGTTATTTCTCACCTAAAGATATTTCCAGGATGAAATAGTTATTCCATGAGAGTTTAATAAGCTTCTAACTGAATAATTCAAAGATGAAATGCCTTTAGTTTATGTAATTTGGGGTTAGTTTGACCTTGAATGACCTCTAATATCACAACAATATACCCTATCCTAGGTTGGTTGCATGAAATGGAAAGATTATCTTACAACAAGCATTTTGATACCAAACAATGCCTATGATGTTTGGTTTTCACAACTTGTATGACCTAAATAGTGGTCCCATTCTAGCACTTTCTCAAAAGCCGTCTTTTAACACTTATTTTAAGCATGATATAGCCAAATGCCACATTCCATGCCACCATATCTATTTCCGAGCGAAGTCATGAGCTCGGAATTACATTGCCGCATCTGCTACAGTCGCCGCCATTTTAAAATGGCGGCAAACGCACAATCTCGCGAGAGCTTTAAGCATTAGCGCACCTGGCGTGTGCGGGAAAACTAAATAGAGGTCGCCCCCAGACCATTCATGCCGTAATGTAACGATTGATTCCTTTAGATCGTATAAATTGTATGAAAATACCGTTTTGAACGCAGATGACCAACAATGGTGCGCGTGCCGTAATCAGTGTCACGTAGAGGATATGGCGCCAGTTTCCAAGCACAACAGACAGTGCACGTCACGGCACGTGCGGATTATGATTGCTGAGGAAGCACATAAGCGCCCTCATGCTGGCTAAGTTTAGCTAGCTAACTTTTTCTTCGTGAAACCGAATTTATAGGATAAGAAAGATCTAGGATAAACTTAGCTAGCTAACCCATTATCCGACTTTTGTGAAATAGGCCCCAGGCAACAAATAGCGCTCTCTATCGGCGGAAAATGGCACAAAAATGACGTCATCGAATCCCGCCAAACGACGAGTGGCGATATCTACGGGAAAATGTCGACACTAGCACCAACGTTATGCTGATACACTGCTAAAATGAATTACTGGTCTTTCCGTGGATCAATTTCAATGCGGTTAAAGTTGTTAGAACCGCCACAATTAATTCTACTTGCCTCTTAATTCAAGTAGAAATTTGTCGTGAAATGACGATTTTGCAACAAGTTGAAATCGTAATTTCATGCCATATTTTCGGTCAATCGCTACTACTACTGTGTGGGTTATTGCACAAATATAAAGCTTATATCATGGAGCTCCCGATATG
Organism: Maea johnstoni; assembly: GCA_963942565.1. Taxonomy (NCBI): domain Eukaryota; kingdom Metazoa; phylum Annelida; class Polychaeta; order Spionida; family Magelonidae; genus Maea; species Maea johnstoni. Next base: position 32,156,302 of record OZ012690.1, read on the forward strand.
TTTTCGCGAAGAATAATTAAAGAATGATGTCACGGATATCAAGTTCGTAACTTTTTGACTGCATTTGATCGGGGAATGCCAGCGGCGGATCTTGGATTTCCACAGTAGGGGCACCCGTATGACAGGTTTTCCACTGGCTGAGCCAATCCATTATCGAGTTTGTCCAATGCCACAGGCATTGACAAAGTCCGCCCTCTGGCCCTCAGGGTACAGTTGTCCATGCCCCAGGCATGGACAACTGCCGCAGGCATGGACATTGTGAGAAGGAAGGACCTAACGGGTTAGTACATTTTAAGCTGGTGCATGCAGCTCGTTTCCTGGCTGTATACGGCTTCCATGCTAGCTTCTCGACGTGTGTTGTGGTTTTGTTGGTAAGTTTATTGTAATATTTGGACACCTGTCTTCTGTCGGCCAGTTAAATGTTGTAGAAATGAGACAACAGACCCCGAAGCGGCGGCGAGTTAAGGTGATGAGTACCATTGCAAGCTAGTTTAAAGCCCCTTCCAAAAGCACACCTCTTGAGAGTAGCGATTGAGCGAAAATATGCATGAAATTACTACGATTTCAACCTATTGCAAAATCATCATTTCCCAACATATTTCAACTAAAATATAGAGATAAGTAGACGTAATTGTTGCGGTTCTAACGATCCAAACCGCATTGAAGTTGCTCCTTGGAAAAGAGAGTAATTCATTTAAACGTGAACGTACAACCTATTCAGTTACAGTGGCAGCTCTCCAGCCTCATCATCATGTAATCATGCTCGATAATATTTATGCATTCCCCCTTCAAATTCAATCACTAAATGACTGATGTGTTACCCATGGCGGTATTCATCGCTTATAAATCGCGAAAACATATTTAATATCCCTTGATATGAGCTTCATATTTGACATTTGTAGCAACACATGCTTCCAATGCATGTTTGGCCTAGCGACTGCCAAAACTCCCAAATTTGCACAATATTTCCTGAAATAAAATGTGTTTTCTTAAGTCTCCATGTCAGATGCGTATTAAGCCATTATCTGGTGCACCGATTCTCAATGCTGCGGTAGACCTTATGTGTGCCTGGCTTGTGGCGGCCTATGCCGAGGCGCAATTTTGTTTTAAATCGTTCGCCTTAAGATATTGTCAATGTGGCCGTAAAACTTTATATTGACTCTAGTTTTGGTCGCTAGATTTGCCACTTGCTCGAGTTCATGTTTTTGCTACGAGTCCTAGCACTACTAGCTACCCTCTAACCTATGGTGCTCGATGCTATACCTCCCTAGCTGCCCTCTAACATGTGGTGCTCGATCCCATACTTCCCTAGCTGCCCTCTAAACTGTGGTGCTCAGTCCTATACCTACCTGGCTGCCCTCTAACATGTGGTGATCCATGCTATACCTACCTGACTGCCCTCTAACCTGCGGTGCTCGGTCCTATACTTCCCTAGCTGCCCTCTAACCTGTGGTGCTCGGTCCTATACCTACCTGGCTGCCCTCTAACCTGTGGTGCTCGGTTCTATACCTCCCTAGCTGCCCTCTAACCTGTGGTGCTCGCTCCCATACTTCCCTAGCTGCCCTCTAAGCTGTGGTGCTCGCTCCCATACCTCCTTTGCTGCCCTCTAAGCTGTGGTGCTCGCTCCCATACCTCCTTTGCTGCCCTCTATCCTGTGGTGCTCGCTCCCAAGTCAGACAGACTGTAGGGGGGCGCGCCGGGTGACCCCTCCCCCCTGGGTCCGCATATTAAGGCAGAAATATCGAGCTGCGCAAGCATTTAAAGCTTTGAAATTGTAAAAAATCATGAATTCCGAATCTATGTGCACTCTTCCTTGCCATGCCAATATCATATAAAGAAAAGTAAAAAATATTTAATAAAGCTGCCGCTCGGCCTTATGCGCTTTTTGGAAGCGCAAATTATATTATGAATGGCCGTGCACTTCATGGTCCGCGCCATTTTGTTCCGGTGCCGAGGCAGCTGGGTACCCTATTTTTTTTATATTTCTCCCAGAGAGTTTTATTTTTCATATTAAAATACCTGTATTATTACTTTCCGAGTCATAGTTTATAGTTTTCCAACATTACAATTTATGATTTGCTGATTTTTCGTTTGATCGGCGATGTCCGCCGCGTGCAGCGTCTGCTACTCGGCGTTTTGGCGGGAAATTTTGCAGCGCCCTCTATTGACAGTGACCGTAACTAAAATATGTCAGGTTTTGCTTGAAGTATGAAATGAAATCATCTGAAGCTACGCCTTTGCGTGCGACAATTCTAATGCGGTTTGGATTTTTAGAACCGCCACGAGTTCCTCTACATGCTTCTCAATTAGCTTTCGAATTTTTTAACAAATGAAGATTTTGCGACAGGTTGAAATTATAATTTTTATGGCAATTTTTTTCGCTGAATTTATACTTTCTTTTGCTCAGTATGAAATGAAATCATCTGAAGCTACGCCCTTCCGTGGATCAATTCTAATGCGGTTTGGGTTGTTAGAACCGCCACAAGTTCCTCTACATGCTTCTCAATTGGCTTTCGAATCTTTTAAGAAATGAAGATTTTGCGCCAGGTTGAAATTATAATTTTTATGGCAATTTTTTTTCCCTGAATTTATACTATCTTTTGCTCAGTATGAAATGAAATCATCTGACGCTACGCCTTTCCGTGGGTCAATTCTAATGCGGTTTAGATTGTTAGAACCGCCACAAGTTCCTCTACATGCTTCTCAATTGGCTTTCGAATCTGTTAAGAAATAAAGATTTTGCGACAGGTTGAAATTGTTGTAATTTTTTGTCACTTTTTTTTTGCTGAATCTATGCTATCTTTTGGTCAGTATGATACCTTTTACTTTTCTTCATTTTCTCTTCCTACTTATTTCTGTTTCATTCTTCAATGCGCTCTCTTATTATATTTGTTTTTTTCTTTGTGCATCATTTAAAAAAAACTTTCAACGTGTGCCTCCGACTCCTATATTGTACATTTTATACCTGCACCCTGCATTCCTTCTTTGTTTGTGCATCCTATATTCTCATGCATTTATTCTCTATTCTTTTTGTTTTCTGTGCATCCTTTCTGTGTTCATTCCTTATTGCATTTTCTTTAATTTATAGATTTTCATTCTTTCATTTTGTGTGCATCTTCAAATCATCTTTTTTAAATTCTCTGTACATATTCATTGTCTTTCTTGGTCTTTGTTGTTTTTTTGCACTATATATCTTCAATAACTTCTTTATCTCCAGTATTGTATTCATTTTCAGTGTCCCAGGGTATACTTCAATAACAAAAGAAATTATTCACATGTTTTTGATTTAAAAGGTCAAGGGGGTATTTCTACTTGGTTTTAAGAGAATATTTTAGTTGATACAGATTTCTCTTTTTCCCTGATTTCCCCTTCTCAGCACGATTTGATTTATAGTTTTATTGCTTAATTTTCTCATTTATATCAGTTTTGTCTGTTTTCTTCCTTTTTTGCATTCTCACATGAATTAAACTAATATGTCGTAAATGTTGACTCTCTTATTCCACTAATTATCACTTATTTGAAATTACAATCCAAATCCGTGCATAGCACGGCGGGAGGCTAGTTTCCTTAAAACAACTTCATTTTTACCGGTAAATGGTAAAAAAGGTATTGATGGACCATATTTGAGATAATATATCTGTCAGTTATAGTGGTAACTTGGTTTGGAAATTATATAATGACAAAACACAACTACTTCATCAAAAACTCTTCATCAAAATTTGAATCTTTTAGAGAAAAAAATGACATTTTGACCTTTATTTGACCTTCAATGGCCCCTTAATTTTAGAATATTTTACCATCATCTTCCAGATTAAAGAGAAAATTAAACCTGATATTTTGATGCATCATCTACTCCATTACGACTGGTAAAACTTAAGATACAGTCATTTTGATTTTCAATTTTCTACCATTTTAGGCCATTTTAGGGGGCTTCAGGTGGTCCTGGTACCCTACTTTGTACCTTAAATCTCAAAATTGGACTTAAAATTCTAATCAATGAACTTTCTAAAATGTTTAACAACTCCACTTAAAGGCATTCCTTTAGGAAAAGTGGCTAGAGAAAAGAAATACATACCATAAAAAAACTGAGAAAAGTATAAATGGAAACTATAGTTTATGGAAAAAATCCCAGATTCTTGATTTGGCAGCCATTTTGACCTTGAATGACCTTTATTACATCATGAGTTATAGTGAGTCATGTGATTAGTATTTGAAAAGGTACTTCCCCTGCAGACCAACATTTTGGTACCAAACACTCATCCCTATGTTTGGTCTCAGCTGAGTTATGAATATTTTAGGATGTCTTTCCCACCCCCATACCTATCATTTTGACCATTTTTGGGCTTTTCTTACATATTTTGGGGTGTTTAAGAAATTTGCAAATTATGGGCTTAAAACTGAATTGACTTTGGTATCCATCATATTCAAATTCAGAACCATCAAATTATATTAAAAACACTGGATACCGGTTTTTACCCCAAAATGCCTTGGGAAGTTCCTTTTTCTGATTTCTGACCCGACTATAAGTATAAACTCAACACTTCTCCCATTTCACATTTCAGCTATACAGGATATTGCAAACTTAGCATTCCAACGGCCAACTTATCAGAGGTCAACCTTGGATGGTGGAATTGCAAGTCGTGCAGTGGATGGTGACAATTCTACTGACTTTTCGCATGGCAGCTGTTCACATACCCATTGGGGTGATGTAGACCCCTGGTGGATGGTGGACCTACAACAGGTCCATCGAGTATCAACAGTCAAAGTAACCAATCGGGGAGACTGCTGTGGTGAGTGCGGCTGTATATTTGAATAACTCAACTGTGGCCTCATCATTACCAGAGAGAGGTATCCAAAGAGTACAACTGCATTCCAGAAATACCCAGAGAGGCACATAGTGGAATGTCTAATGCTGATTACAAAATGGTATTTACCACTGATATGCATAACAGGCTCTTAAATATTTCTTATATGTCAATATTACTACTTTTTATGCAACAGTTACTTTTTATTTAGACATTTTTGCTTAGATACTTTCTATTTATTGCATCATTGTCATGAATCATAGTAAAAACCAACATATTATCAAATGTATCTAGTAATTCAGCAGTATACAGGAGAAAAAGAATATTGCATTGATCAACTGAAAATGATTAAATGAGTATTGTCTGTTGGAATAGCCAATGTTTTATGGTGTGATCATCAGCTGTATGACATGAGCACCTCTTATTTAAATGTCAAAATACATTAGACCCGATTGTAAAAATTCAGAAAGAAATCTACAGTTCTGGACAAATTAAAGTATTCGCATTTGAATTGAGTACAACTATTAGTGTATATTGATATCAAATATTTATGCAATTTTGAGTTGATGATATCTTTGCATAATACATCCCTATATTGTTAAAAGTTGGAAATTAACATTTTTGTCTATCATATGTGAACAAAGCAAAAGGAGTGAGCCTCAATGAGTACATTAATGTAAAATGTTGTCTTGGTATAGGTGAGCGGCTGCGGGATTTCAATGTGCTGGTTGGATGGGGAATGTCACTGAATGAAGCAAAACAGGGGAAGAAATTACGGCGCTGCTACCATCACCCTGGCCAGGTGGCTTTGGGTGCCACTGTTACTCTAAACTGTGATACGATCTATCCTACTCGTTATGTAAGGATCACTCAGGCACAGAAAATGCTTACCCTCTGTGAAGTAGAGGTTTATGCTGATCCCAAAGCGAATGGTAAATATGATATTTAGCTTTAACGATCATCATCCATATTCATCAAAACACAGTTGTCTGTTTTTCAGGATAAATGGCTTCATATTTGGAGCCTGAACGCATCTAAAGAATAAACCCATATGGGATAATTAACAGCCCTTAGCAAACAAGGTGTCTGGACATTCTTTGTTAACCACATATATTGATTAGGAAACTAGAAATGTCCATTGAAGCAAATAATTGGCAGAATGTATTCAGCTTAATCATTACTCCATTGTAATTTTGTGAAGTAAAGTGATTGTGAACAGCAGTCTCCCATAACTTGAACACATATTGTTCATGCTTGCCTAATTTGGAAAACCCTTTTCAAAGTTCTGTTTAAAGCATTTCCAGAGAGTAAATAGCACTAGACAGAAAGAGAAAAAACTGGTAGGTGTTTATAGAAATATATTAAATGTTAATAGTTTGATGCAGTGAGTTTACAAACAAATTATTTGGATAGATCTGTGAAAGTATCTTTTTCCTGAGTAGGCCTACGTAAGATTGACAAATTGCAGCAATCTTGCATGATGCAAAAGTACTTATTTTAGAGGCAAAAACATGTTGTGAATCATAACAATTAAGTAGTGTGCAATATGCACTTTGTAGTGCACACTTCAACATGTTGCATTTTACTGTCAAATACGTATCACAGCCCTAAGCATATACTGTAGATTCACAAAAGGTTTTGTAGAGTAAATTTTGCGAATTTACAGAAAATCAATTTTTTGTGTTTTTTTAACTTTGCGAACTGGCCACAACATGCAGCGCCATCTATACACATGAAGTGGCAGCACTAATCATTGCAATATTTAATTTAGCGTCCAAGGCTAAACACTTATAAATGCAAAAATTAAACTAACGCAATATTTTTTGAATTTACAATAATATAATACTAGCAATGCACTTCTGAAATTAGAAGCTATGTACGTGTACTCTTTGGACTGGTAGTTTCAGATTTCATAAAGGGGAGGAGATATTGAACGTACATACAGTCGTCTGAAAAAGATTAATCCATCCAGGGACAGGTTATCTTAGACAAACACTTTCTGAGTACTATTGAATACATGCACTAGATTAGGCTAACAGAAATAATATAACCTTGGAAGTCAAGAACCTTAGTGTACCCTTTATGTGGGAACACTGCCCCATTGCGTCCACACACGTAAACTATATTAAAGTTCTTGCTCTCTCTACAGAAATGGTGGTTCAACTGATTGGCAAAGAGAAGGATTTGATTGGACCAATAATAGCAGAAAAAACATGTACACAAGACTACCATTGCACGCATTTCTGCCTTTTGCATGAGTCCTGTGCACAGTATGTCTTCTCAGAAGTCACTGGACTTTGCAAGTTGTACACAGTTGATGCAACTATGACAGGACCCTCTATTGGAAGCTATGCTTATGCAGTTGAAGGACTTTGGACAAACTAAAACCTAATCAAGTCAACCCAGATACTGCCTGTCAATCTCCGGAGAACTGGCTAACAGTCACACCACCAATGAATATAGTCTTATTTTCACCAAATGGGTATAAGAAGGATAGATATCATCGGTACCAAAGGAGGGATGGTTATGTCCTTCCTTACATCAACATATTAAAATGTGTACTTTATCTTTATTCACATCACTGGTATTATATGATATATCTTGTGTAAAATAACAGGTCTAGTATATTGCCCTGTAGAGACAGGAATATATGGCAAAATGTCTGTGACTGTAATCTTAAGATTACATGGTACCTTTCCTAGTGTCTATTTTCAGTCTTTGGCAGCCAATGAGAAAAATGTTTGTAAGATGTGTTTTTCATTAGGGACAAATGAACAATCTACGGTTATGACATGGGGTTACCATTAATTCTATATTTGTGTTTCTGTCCTATTCATCATTTGGAAGTTGTGCTTTGAATAAAGAGCTTTGCTACATGAAAGTTTCCAATTAGATTGAGTGCAAATCATAATTTTCCATTGATACCAGCGTGAAAGATATAAAACTGTGAAATGTCAAACATCAGTAAGATATTGCGAATTCAAAATATTACAACTCACCAAAATCAATTCACAATGCCTATAACAGATCAAGGTAACTGCTTGAAAACGTGTATTTCAAATGCACAGTACAAATAGATTAGTTATTAGTATCAAAACAAGTATGTTAGGTTAAAGTGTACCCTCAAACCGACAACTTATTGATGTGGCAATGATCTCTACAGGTACATGTTTAAACATATCTTGTCAAACGTATTAAGGAAGTTGTCAAGCGGATGCATTCAATGCCATCTCATTGGTTTATGAAAAAGAACCTAAATGTGTGTGCACTTTTGTATTGTGTAGTTTAATCCGAAACGTTTTCACATCCTGTTGCACTGGTTTCACTAGAAATGTTACCTTAAAATGATTAAGCAGGGGTTGAGATTACGTAGACCCACAGAAAACAACGAGGGTAATAATAATAATAATAATAATATTGTCATTTGATATTGCGCCCTTTCCATATAAACATGCTCAAAGGCGCATTACATTCATTGTCAGAGGATAGATGTTGATATCCACATAGTTATTTGATAAATACATCTTTGAACAGATGTGTTTTCAATTGTCGTTTGAAGATTGCCACACTCCCAGCTGCCCGAATATTATTTGGGAGCTGATTCCATAGTTTTGGGGCACAGGCACTAAATGATCTGTCACCGTAGGTTTTCATGTTGGTTCTCGGCTCGCAGAGTAAGTTCTTGGATGTTGATCTCAGTGTCCGTGGTGGGACATACTCTTTCAGCATTTCCCTCAGGTAAGAGGGTGCAGTTCCATGCAAACACTTGTACGCCAGGAGAAGAATCTTGAATTCGATTCTCTTCCTGACTGGTAACCAGTGAAGTTCCTTTAGTACTGGAGTGATATGGTCATACTTCTTTGTGAGTGTGATCACCCTGGCGGCATTATTTTGTACTCTCTGGAGCTTACATATTAGCTCTTCAGGTATTCCACAGAGAAGTCCATTGCAGTAGTCGAATCTTGAGGTTACCAGGGATATGACAGCACCTTTAGTTGATTCTGCAGTCAAGTATTTTCTGATCCTTCCAATGTTTCGAAGGTGATAGTTTGCAGATTTGACTGCCTTTGACACATGTGCGGCCATATATGTTCAATATATGAGGGTCAATATATGTTCTGGGATGCATGGGAAGAGCTTACGATAAAATAACTATCTATATGTTACCATAAATTCAGGGTCTATGTTGGTCTATTTAAATGAGCGCTCAAAACGTGTGAGACAGGGGGGAGTGAAGGGGATGAGGCCGGGTCATCTGAAAGTGTCTAGGGTCAAGAACAAATCAGCTGTAATTGCCAATAACTAATCGACGGGAATTGGAAAGGGTCATTCATAATCAACAGATTTATATAGGATCAATAACAAATGATGAGGAATTGTATATGCTCATTAACTGATTAGCATGAATTTTAGAGGGTTGCTTACTTATCAGAAGAGATTTTGAGACTCAATCAACAGGAATTACAAACGATTAATCCTTCCTCATCATGAATTATCAAATGTCAGTACACTTGTTGCTGAGAATAATAAACGGTCAAAATATCATAGAAGTAACATGGTATTAAGAATGCCATAAGACCAGTAGTTTGTGATTGGGAAAACTTAATATTTACCTCTTACTCCAACCTCTAAATATAGTAGAATGAGGAAGCTCTATATTCTGTAGATCCCCTCATTTAAAATATTCGCATCAGCTTCCACTTCATGGCAGGGCCAGGGAGACAGAGCTGCGAAATTGTAATTTGCACCAAACAAACTTAATACTTAGTATAACCCCACAGAGCACATTGTTGTGAGGTAAGTATTTTCATTAATATCTCTTTGTAAAACCCGACGCACAGTGCATTTTTTTCTTGTAGCCCTATAACTACACTGGTATTACATCCTTTTAAGATGATACACATAGTCACACTCACATAAGCACACACTATCCTATCCTTTCGTCTAGTGCACATGAAAGTTATTGATTCAACAGGGGTCATAACATTTGTGTTAATGATAATTGAAAAGTAAGCTCATTTGTTGGTATTAATATTGGACCTACCAGAGGAGTTACTGCGAAAAATAACATTGTCTGTGTGCAGAGAGCATGTAATCTACAGTGGAGAAGGTAGGAGGGGGGTTGAATGCAATGGCAGTGACAGAATTGAAAATATCATGTATGGTACCAATTATTCAAACCTAGTTTCCTGCTCTTACTTTGCTAACAGACTATTGATCAGGTTCTTCACAATGGGTCAGAAAGCCCCAAAAATGGACACTTATCATTATGTCAAAGATGCCATGATGATTTCCTTTGATACTTGGGATATGCATTCTAAGAGAGAAAACATTTTGAGAAATGTTTGACCTTCAAATGACCTTGAACTAGGAAAAAACACAACATAATATTTTTGTCTTTTTACATGCATTTAGAAACAGAAAATCACAATTCTAAAATGATAGCATTGCCTTATTAATATTCAAGTTTATATTTTAAAAAAAGATTTTTTTGAAAAACGCATTATTGAAAAAGTTATATGGAGCATGAACAAATAACTTTAATTCTTTTTGAAAATACTAACTTGAGAACAATCATTTTAGAAATTTGATTTTCTGTTCCGAAATGTCTGAAAAAAGGCCAAAATATTATGTTGTTTATTTCATAGTTCAAGGTCATTTGAAGGTCAAATTCTTATATAAAAAAGAATTGTTTTCCCTCATAGACTGCATATCCCAACTATCGAAAGGAATCATCATGGCATCTTAGACATATTGATGAATGTCCATTTTTGAGGCTTTCTGACCCAGTGCGCTTTGTTTCTGCATCTTGATTCATGTCTCCGCAAAGAAAATATAGGATCTTGGGTTAAAGAAAATGACTATGAGAATGCTTATATATCAGGTTTGGTTACCTGATCTAAACCAATATAGACCTTAGATGATTCCAAGCTAATTGGCTTGGACAGGCACAATCAATAAATCTTATCCTGTCAACACCAGGAAGACTCACTTGGTCGGGTAGCCTTAACCATAACTCACAAGTTAGAGTTATACTTTTTTTTAAATTTCAAATTGCACACATATGCAACAGGAGTTTTATTCTCCATAGGCATTCATTCAGAAAATATTGGCATATATGACACATCAGTGTATAAAAACACTGATTTAGCATTTTTGTATTGTCAAAGATTTACATCAAGAAACACAGAAGTATGAAGAAAACATATTCAATCTCATTCTTGTTACATCTATGTTATCAAAAGGTAGATTGTATATATACAAACACAAGTCTCAACAGTTTGAATTGATTTCCTTTGTTAACAAAGTATGGTAACACATCTGTAACTCTATATTAGATACCAGCTGTTTTTGGTAGCAGGATTATTTCTAAAGCATTCTATAAGGATTTTCCAATCCTCATCAAAGTTAGATAGCACATTTCTTAGGGATTCTTGGGTTTTTAAAATATGTAAGTTTTTTAAGATTAATCTTTTGACATCTTGTAAATACATTTTATCACCTTTGATACTGATATCAATAATGTGTTTGAAGTGGTAATTGTATTTTTCAACGAATATTGTCTCAGTGTCAGAGATTTTAAAATGTGGATAATGTAGGCTTTTAACCCAATTCAGAGTTATTCTTGATATAAACGAAGAGGGATGGAAAAATCCATCAGGAAACCATCACTTTTATTCAGATAATTATAAAGGTAATGTTTTTGCCTGTATATGGTAAAAAAACATTCTGGATGGGAAAGGACTAAGTTGGCAGGGTGAGGCCCAAAAGTGTGATTGATCATATACACCGCCACCAATGAATATATCCATGCAACTGTGTGTGTCTGTGTGTGTATGTGTCTTACTCATTCTTTCCTACAGTTGATAAAAGGTATCAATATTTAGTGCAATATATCTATCAATTAAGCATTTTTAAAAAAATCACATAGCTTGACAGGGATAGCTATCTTTATGACAATTCAATGCATCCTTGTGTTATCTATATGTAGAATAAAAATAGAAGTGTGGAGTTCGTGGATTGTGTCACATACATCAATATGGAAATTATTAAGGTCTCTCATGATGGATTGCATGACCAATCCTAGTTTGGGTGGCAGCAATCGTTATGGTTCCCTTACCATGATTTAATCCATGAAATGCACATACATATTGCATTCTAACAATCACTGAACAACTGTAAGATAGATTCATGAAACATGGAGTCTTTCGTGACTGAAAGTGCACTCTTAATGATATTGGACTAGCAAAGTTTCATTGTTACTGTTTGACTCACATGCTTTTGATAGGCCAAAATGGAATCAAGTAAAGCTCTGATTGGCTGGGCGTAGCTTTAAATAATGGTCAACCCATTGTGATTCAAACAAAGGAGGGTCATTGGAGTCATTTTATACTACACTGTGTTAATGAACTATAGCAACAGTTTTGCCATAGTTCTGCAAAGATCTTGCACATTCAATGTTGAGCCTATTTATCAAGTAAATAGTGTCATGTCACAGTTGAAACAGAAACTGAGAATATTCAAGTACACAGGTTTCTCTTTATGTAATCGTATGGCTGTACAATTGCAATGCAAGATAGTTTGATTCCTAAAGTAAATCCTACGTGTACCATCATGTTAGGATTCTTATAGACATAGTGGAGGCCGGGTACAGGTGTCAACTCTTTTAACAATATTACTGGTGTTTTTTTTTGTGTATTCCTATCTAGCTTACAAATAAAAAAATCTTTTCTTATCAACTAAAAGGAAATTTGTTTGTTTTGTTTCAAATTATGGCTCACTCTAATTTTAGCCCTGCCATTAATGATAAGATGAGCTATAAGCAAATTTTGTACTGTGCAAGGGCAATTGTTTCATATGTGACCTGGTGGAATGACTGCCAAACCCATCACCACAGATAACGATGTCAACAAAAAGTCGATAATGTATCACTTGAAGTTCCATAACATAAAAACATAAATGGGAATAACAAAAGGCCAATAATGCATCACTGGGGTCATACTGGTTTGGGTTCAATGACACATCATTGTAATTTGAAAAGAAAGGGCCAAAAATGAAGCACTGATATAGACATATCATCGCCAAATGAATACTGGCCGTTACATAGGGTCTAAAACACTACTGGGAATACCTCAAAATAAATGATGCATCATCGAAACCTCAGTGACTGTTCTTGTAGTGCAATATGTGTATTTAATATGCATTTAAATGCACATTGTTATGGTACCTTTATGTTTATTCAGATTTATTCGAAAAAAATACAGAAAACCAGAAAACCGCTTGATATTCAATATTTGGTTTTTGACAAAAGCAAAACATCAAAGTTAAATGTTTACTTCTTGAAGTTATTTAACAAAAATTAGATATTACATTGGTAGCTTTCTGTACATTCAATTGTATGAGAGAATACATCAGGCAATTGAAAAGACAGGAACTTTGATGTAATCTCTTCTTCATGTTAATCAGATTTCAAATCTTAATTTCCCATTTGCTGACTTAAAATGGAAATCCAAAATTAGATTTCTATTTTCTTTTTACCTAACCCTAACCAAATACTGGATTTTGATCAACATCCAACTTTTTTTTCCTATTTGAAATGATCTATTCCTGGTTTACACTGATCATTTCCCCATCAAGCCTTAGCCAAGTCCTCGACTGACTTATATTCTCATGTTCGCCTTATCATTATCGTATTCCCATGCCTAATGATCAATGTAACAACACAATTAACTGTTTTGTTAATGATAAAACTAAATTAAAACTTTGACAAAAATGTTTAGGACACTACACTAGATATTGATTCATCACATGCATAGCACTTGATCTGGGCTTTGTGGAAAGATGAATACATGGTGAAGTAACCGATGTAGTTCTTGAAATCATCCCAGTGTTTTGTGCGGCAAAGGACAGTCAACTGATTCATTTACAACTGGCATTCCCCATGAAGATGCCGTAGAGCAATGTGTGACCTGTTGCTCCAGTCTGCTCTAAAAATGGCGACAATATATGTTAGTCAACCGCCCAAGCAAATACACTAACTTCAACAAAAAGTAGTAGAGTTAGTAATGTGATCAGAGTATTTATTCCTATCTCTTTTGTCTCTCATAGCTTGAATAATATTAATATTCAAAAACGCCTGTACGTTATCAAATTGAAACAAATGAAAAATATTATGTTGTTGGAAATTCCTTTTTTACAAATATTGATGGGAGTGTATATGACACACATAACAATACAAAATGCTTAGGTCTGCCCACCATATTTAAATGTGTCTGTAATGACTGTCTATATTCTATCTAGAATCTAGAAACGCCCTCCATATAAAACATAACTTGAGTGGCGATATTCTTGCTTTTTTTGTTCTGTTTTGCCTGTCCGTAGGTCATATGTTTTCCTGTTCTTGTAAATGAGTAGCATCAGTATTGCCGTAATAAAAAATGTGGATATGACTGATCCTAAAATAGCGCCAATGATATGAGCATCAGTGTAAAGACTATCCTCATCACATCCGGGACACTGACTTGGAGATGATGATGTCATTTGCGTTGTTGTACGAAGTTCTGGATTTCTCTGCCGAGGAATGAAAAAATAAGAAGTGCTGTTCCCAGCAGTGTTTGAAGCAATGCATGAGTAAATCACATTTAAAGTCTCGTGTCGTTGAATTTCAAGATGAGATGTCCTCATATGGATTGATTTGTTTTTGATAGTGATGTCATCAAGGATTACATTACCCAGTGTTGACGCCCACATGATGATAGGAGCCGGGTCCCCAATAGCATGGCAGAGCAATTCCATTTGTAAATCCAGTGGATCAGAACTATTTGCCTGAATGTACTCAATTTCAGGTAGAATGCATTCAAATTCAGAATCTAGTATATATTGTAGAGTTCCTCTGAATGGAGTTACACAGTTTGCCACAATATACACACCGCCTGAAGTAGCCAGTTCTTTCACCCATACAAGTTCACAATTACAGTGCAAAGGATTGCCCCCTAAACTAATAAATGATACATTAGAAAATGCTGCTTTTAGACCTTCACTTATGCTGCTTAAATGGTTATCAAACAATAACAGCCGCTTCAGTTTGGTGAGCCCTTCAAACGCTGTTGCCTCTACTTCAGTCAATTCATTCTTTCCAAGATGGATCTCCTGAGATATATCAGGGAACATGGATAAGAAATTGCTTGGCAAGTTCTCTAACTTATTATCTGCAAGGTCCACTGTTTCTAAATTAGGAAAGATGTTCTTTTCATTGATTGGTATCATGCGTTCGATTTGGTTTTTCCAAAGTCTGAGGTATTGGAGTTTTCGGTTACCTACCAGTATATCCCAGCTCCATTCATAAAGGCTGTTCCTGTCAATATACAAATATGTAAGAGCTGGCATACCAGAGAAGGTCTTTTTATCAATCTCAGTCAACAAGTTTTTACTCAAGTGAAGACCCTGTAGTGCTGTTTGTCGTCCAAAGGCCTTGGGATGTATGAATTCCATTGTGTTGTCATCTAACCATAGGTATTTCAATCTCGACATAACCACAAATTGATTTTTGATCATTCGTCTTAGTCCATTTCCTTCTAAACGTAATGAGGTCAAGCTTTCTGCGCCAAAGTTTGTGGGAATAGTTTTCAATTCATTATTGGAGAAATCCACATAAGTTAGACCTTTCA
>OZ012690.1:32176773-32184273 GCA_963942565.1 Maea johnstoni
GGTTGGTTACTAACCTTGTCTGTTGCTTACCTTAGATTTGTAGAGCAATCATGACAACTTGGCAGCCGGATACATAGGTAAGACCTCCAATTGGCCACTCTTGTGTTCTGATGTTTCAAGACGTATTACGTGTACCAGATAGTACATATGAATGTTGGTATATTTAGGCCATTTTCATCGGGAGCGAACACTTGGCCTAACAACTTCGAAAATAACCCATCAAATCGATTGAGCTTTTGGTAATGTTTAAAGCTACTGTTTAACTCATCAGCAACAACGACTTAAGTGAAATATTCATTAAAATGTGGCCTTGTAATCAAGATATGTGCATATACCGGTATGTCTAATGTCATAATACGCTCCATATGTACCTGAGTCTCTTAATGTTCCATAATGCGTATCGTGGTAGGCACTATATTAGTAAGTAAACACATTGCCAGAAGCATATTTCTGATATGCTATTTAATCATTCAAACGTTAGTTGAATCAGTTAATCGTAACCTCCCGATAGAGTTTAGTTGTCGTCGGCTTGGTAGAATTTTCCATTGTCCATAGAATTATGCAAAATGTTATGTATGGCAAACAAATAGGAGCTTCGCTAGCTGTAGATGAGTGACAATGCGCATGCGTCAATATGAGAGCCTTGTGGTTATTTTCACACGCTATTTGTCCTACGATACGACCATAGTAAAATGTACACACACTAGGGAAAGCCACAGATGAACAAATGTTCCAATCAGTATGAGACAATAGTGGTAGTGCATAATTCAGGACATAAATTAGGATATGTACCAGAGTTGTTCAATTATGTCACGTACCATCGAAATTTGCATTTACAATACTTACACTGGCACACGCATTTATGGCATTCATTCATAAATTGTAATATCAAAATTGTAAACAAATATCTAAAAAAGTAACATCATATAAATACGCGTATATATGTGTGTAAATAATAAACACATAACAGCTATCAATAAAAAAAATACATCAAATTTGGGAAGAGCCGGTGCTCGAAATGAAATAAGATATCACTAACCTTAACCTCGAAAAGAACCCCATAGTATCATCATGTCCAAGCACTTAAATATATCCAAGCATTTCATATTCCAATTACCTGCTTTACAATACCCACCTTTAGTTAAAGTGCAGCAGTTTTATCCTCTCCGAGTAGTCCTTGTTGACTGTGCAATCCCAACTAAGAACGGCTAGGCATCCGCAAAGCTTACAGCAAAACAAAAAACCATCCAGCACATGTCTACTTGTCTGAAAAGGAAGGCAAACAATGGTGACACGCTGTACATGTCACTACTGTTTGTTAAAGGAGTTTCACACGCCCCATAAATGAGTCCAAAATATAGTGTAAGAGTCAAGTATGTATACATATATATATATATATATATATATATATATATATATATATATATATATATCTATATATATATATATATATATATATATATATATATATATATATATATATATATTTATATATATATATATATATATATATATATATATATATATATATATATATATATATATATATATATATATATATATATATATATATATATATATATATATATATTTATATATTTATATGTGTGTGTGTGTGTATTGATTTGTTTTATTTTAATTGTTTAACCAATTCCTGCATGGAGTGGCCAAAACCACTTTTGGTGATAAATTTCTGAACAAAGCATCTCATCGTAGACCACGTATAAGAACAAGAAGTGATAATTGTAACCCAACCCGAAAACCTCCCTGCAATACGTCATGATGTTATTTTCAAAAGTAGAGATCCAGATATCACTTGTCAGTGAGAATTTGTGGCACGAATGGGTTAACAGTTAGTTGGCTAGACTATATGCGGCACTTACTGCTAGCATTTTGAGAGATAACCCTATTATGTTAGAGTAACTACTGGTGAATTTCACGGGAAATTACTGGCGTATCTATAAGGCTATAGGTTAATACACAGTCGTGATTTTCGCCTGAATATAACAGAAAAAGGACGATAAACGAAATTCCAAATATTTCAATTTCTCCCGAACCTGAATCACAACCTGAATAACTAGGCGTCGCCAAGTATTAACATCGGGCATCCTGCTTAATACTAGATGCCGATTTGTCAATTCCATCTTCTGATCTATTCGAAATATGTGGAATACCAACTGGCTGTCACTGTATACAAAAGCCTTGATGAGTTAAACCCCCATTACATTATATAAACAAACCAAGAAAAACACAAGAAAAGCATAACTATGGTATTCGAAATGCAACCTCCTCATTGTTAGTTCTTTCAAAATGTAATAAAACAATTGGCTAAAAATGCATTTCATACTGAGGGCCCAAATCTTGGAATAGCTTAACTGGAGCAATCAGATGTGCACCATCTCTACCTTCATTCAGGTATGGATGCCTAGAAGCATTGTACTCTGAAACTCTGGGGCCTCGGGCTGCTTGTAAACAGGCCTCAGGGAAGATCTTTACCATCGGACTGAGTTACCCTCTTTAAATAGAGAGTATTATTATTATTTTTACTATTATTATTATTATTATTATTATTATTATTATTATTATTATTATTATTATTATTATTATTATTATCATTATTATCATAGAACAATGACAATCAGTCCTGGAGCACAGCATTTTAGTGGCACACGTAGGACAATTGGCCCAAAGGATATTTTCACCAGGTGTCACTGTTATGCAAGTCTTCATATCAACGACAAAGGCTTGGAACAGTAAATAGACAATGACGCGTTAATGGAGTTGCTTGTTTATTGAAGTTTGCCTCAACTACAGTTGACTAAGCCGGCCATGTTGTCTGAGAATTTGCCTCGAGTTCATTCGTGTTGAGTTGCGATAGTTGGAAACTACTGAGAAATTGGTGCATGTCTATGACAGTTATTGGTGTATTTCTAGCCTTATTCCTGGTGTATACCAAGTCCAACTATTGGTGTTTGTTCAGTTTAATTCCTTTTTTATTTAAAAAAAAGAATTACTAGTATTCAATTGTCGACATGTCAAAAATGTGCGATAATGTTACATGTTGTATTTTGTTTGTTGTTAAGACAAAATATCAAGATTGCGCATTTTTATGATGAATTGTTATTCATTTTTCAAATACTAGTACATTTGTGAGAACACAATATTTATTTTCAAATTGTATTTTTCAAGTAGAGATTTTTCATTTCCCGTTTGGCTGCCATTGCATGTTTTCCCCCCAATTTCATAGCACTGTATACCTGTTTTGTTAATAAAATAATACTGTTGATACCTAGGGGCTTTTCATGATAACCAAGTATAATAGTTTTATCTGTGAGTGTAATATTTGGACAACCTACTTCAGTTATCCACTCCTCTATTGAGGACCATAACCAACGAGTGATAGGGCAATATTAAGTAACATGTGATTCAGCCTAATTCCCGGTGTACCTTAATGATGATTTCTAGTGTATATCTAGCGTAATTACTGGTGTATAATTAAGATGGTTTCTAGTGTATATCTAGCGTAATTACTGGTGTATAATTAAGATGGTTTCTAGTGTATATCTAGTGTTATCACTGGTGTTATAATTAAGATGGTTTCTAGTGTATATCTAGCGTAATTACTGGTGTATAATTAAGATGGTTTCTAGTGTATATCTAGTGTTATCACTGGTGTTATAATTAAGATGGTTTCTAGTGTATATCTAGTGTAATTACTGGTGTATAATTAAGATGGTTTCTAGTGTATATCTAGCGTAATTACTGGTGTATAATTAAGATGGTTTCTAGTGTATATCTAGTGTTATCACTGGTGTTATAATTAAGATGGTTTCTAGTGTATATCTAGCGTAATTACTGGTGTATAATTAAGATGGTTTCTAGTGTATATCTAGCGTAATTACTGGTGTATAATTAAGATGGTTTCTAGTGTATATCTAGCGTAATTACTTGTGTATAATTAAGATGGTTTCTAGTGTATATCTAGCGTAATTACTGGTGTTATAATTAAGATGGTTTCTAGTGTATATCTAGTGTAATCACTGGTGTATAATTAAGATGATTTCTAGTGTATATCTAGCGTAATTACTGGTGTATAATTAAGATGGTTTCTAGTGTATATCTAGCGTAATTACTGGTGTGTAATTAAGATGGTTTCTAGTATATATCTAGCGTAATTACTGGTGTATAATTAAGATGGTTTGTAGTGTATATCTAGCGTAATTACTGGTGTTATAATTAAGATGGTTTCTAGTGTATATCTAGCGTAATTACTGGTGTATAATTAAGATGGTTTCTAGTGTATATCTAGTGTAATTACTGGTGTATAATTAAGATGGTTTCTAGTGTATATCTAGCGTAATTACTGGTGTTATAATTAAGATGGTTTCTAGTGTATATCTAGCGTAATTACTGGTGTATAATTAAGATGGTTTCTAGTGTATATCTAGTGTAATTACTGGTGTATAATTAAGATGGTTTCTAGTGTATATCTAGCGTAATTACTGGTGTTATAATTAAGATGGTTTCTAGTGTATATCTAGTGTAATCACTGGTGTATAATTAAGATGGTTTCTAGTGTATATCTAGTGTAATTACTGGTGTATAATTAAGATGGTTTCTAGTGTATATCTAGCGTAATTACTGGTGTAGAATTAAGATGGTTTCTAGTGTATATCTAGCGTAATTACTGGTGTTATAATTAAGATGGTTTCTAGTGTATATCTAGTGTAATTACTGGTGTATAATTAAGATGGTTTCTAGTGTATATCTAGTGTAATTACTGGTGTATAATTAAGATGGTTTCTAGTGTATATCTAGCGTAATTACTGGTGTATAATTAAGATGGTTTCTAGTGTATATCTAGCGTAATTACTGGTGTATAATTAAGATGGTTTCTAGTGTATATCTAGCGTAATTACTGGTGTATAATTAAGATTGTTTCTAGTGTATATCTAGTGTAATTACTGGTGTATAATTAAGATTGTTTCTAGTGTATATCTAGCGTAATTACTGGTGTATAATTAAGATGGTTTCTAGTGTATATCTAGCGTAATTACTGGTGTATAATTAAGATGGTTTCTAGTGTATATCTAGTGTAATCACTGGTGTATAATTAAGATGGTTTCTAGTGTATATCTAGCGTAATTACTGGTGTATAATTAAGATGGTTTCTAGTGTATATCTAGTGTAATCACTGGTGTATAATTAAGATGGTTTCTAGTGTATATCTAGCGTAATTACTGGTGTATAATTAAGATGGTTTCTAGTGTATATCTAGCGTAATTACTGGTGTATAATTAAGATGGTTTCTAGTGTATATCTAGTGTAATCACTGGTGTATAATTAAGATGGTTTCTAGTGTATATGTAGCGTAATTACTGGTGTATAATTAAGATGGTTTCTAGTGTATATCGAGTGTAATCACTGGTGTATAATTAAGATGGTTTCTAGTGTATATCTAGTGTTATCACTGGTGTATAATTAAGATGGTTTCTAGTGTATATCTAGCGTAATTACTGGTGTATAATTAAGATGGTTTCTAGTGTATATCTAGCGTAATTACTGGTGTATAATTAAGATGGTTTCTAGTGTATATCTAGTGTAATCACTGGTGTATAATTAAGATGGTTTCTAGTGTATATCTAGCGTAATTACTGGTGTATAATTAAGATGGTTTCTAGTGTATATCTAGTGTAATCACTGGTGTATAATTAGGATGGTTTCTAGTGTATATCTAGCGTAATTACTGGTGTATAATTAAGATGGTTTCTAGTGTATATCTAGTGTAATCACTGGTGTATAATTAAGATGGTTTCTAGTGTATATCTAGCGTAATTACTGGTGTATAATTAAGATGGTTTCTAGTGTATATCTAGTGTAATTACTGGTGTAAAATTAAGATGGTTTCTAGTGTATATCTAGCGTAATTACTGGTGTAAAATTAAGATGGTTTCTAGTGTATATCTAGCGTAATTACTGGTGTTATAATTAAGATGGTTTCTAGTGTATATCTAGCGTAATTACTGGTGTATAATTAAGATGGTTTCTAGTGTATATCTAGCGTAATTACTGGTGTATAATTAAGATGGTTTCTAGTGTATATCTAGCATAATTACTGGTGCATCTTTAGGATGGTTTCCGGTGTATCTCTAGCTGTATTACACATGTATCTTTAAGATGGTTTATTGTGTATTTCTAGGCTATTTACTAGTGTATCTTAAGGCTGGTGTCTGCAGCACCTCTTGCCTGTGTCCTGGTGTATCTTTTAGATACTAAAGTAGTTTCTAGTGTATCTCTAGCCTAATTACTAGTGTATCTTTAAGCTTTTCTCTGGTGTCTCTTTAGGATGTTTCTGGTGTATCTCTGGCCTGGTTACTGGTGTATCATTATGATGCTTTCTAGTGTACTGGTGTATCTCTAGCCTCAATACTGGTGTATTTTTAAGATGGTTTCTGGTGTATCTTTAGATGGTATCTGCTGTACCTCAAACCTAATTGCTGGTGTATCTTTCAGAATGGTTTCTGATGTATCTCTAGCCATATACCCATACGTACTGTTTAAGTTGGGTCATGAATGTTTTAGGGTGCCTTTTATTCTCTAATACCTATTATTCTGACCATTTACTTATCACATATATTAAGGAATATAAGACATGACCCGTTAAAAAGATGTGCACAACTTCATGTTAGTCTACATTCACAATGTGGGAATGCATCTTGTACAGGCCTAAAACATGATACTGTACAACACACATATGACGCGTGTACCAAATATAGCGAATTGGGGAGTTTTCGCATCATAGCGTATCTTTATGTTAGCAACGGTAGCCGCCGCTGACAGCGCCAGTACAATAAGAAAAAAGTATAGCATTTCCATATATAGCGAAGCGGAACCACATGCTATGTACGCTATATATAAACAGACGCTAACATTGTGTGTTCTACAGTATTGTTTTTTATCACTAGATATTTGCAATTTCACATAAAACAACAAGAGAATTTTCAAAAGAAAAACATTTTATTATCGCTCAATGCTGTGTATTGTTTCATCCGTGAGTTGAGAGACTTCTTTAGTCCTCTGTTGGGCGCGGCTGATACAGTCCTGAAGCTTACTTTCAGATACACTGCTGCCACCTGCAGAGAAAAAATCACACTACGTAAGCATCACACTGTATTGCATTTTGTTTAATCAGTTTTTAGCTGAAGTATTTGCAGGGGAGAGACTGGCACATATGGAAATATTATAACAAAGCAATATTTCGAGATAAATCTGTTGCAGTTTGATTTGAAAAATCACTTTATATAATGATTCATGATTGGAATAGTTACACTATGAGGACCACATGGTGCCAGCTATCTAACATCGCTTGTACTAAAATACACTTGCTGGTCAACTCAGAAGGGAATATTAGCTTTTTCAGGGACTAGAACCTACATATGTGACTAAGAATAAAAGTCCTGGAGCACAAACCAACAATCCTGGAGCACAGATTTTTCAGAG
>OZ012690.1:32189273-32209273 GCA_963942565.1 Maea johnstoni
AAGGTATGATATCATTAAACAATGTCATGGGAATTATAAGGAGATGTGAAAATTCAACTATACGCTTGAAATTGACATTTTTAGAAATTCCACACAAATTTTTTTGGGTGTCCAGAGGGGTTCCTTTTAAGAGTTTGGGTGTCCAAAAAGGCACCCAGACGCCCTGCTGGCTAAGACCATGGCTGAATCCATCAACAGCACTGCCACAGTACCTCTTATCAATGAGATGAATCACTACTTTTATGACTCTGACAGCTTGAGCCAGGATAAGAACAAGGTGGCAGTTGTCATTAATCAGATAACTTTTTATTGCAGGTTACGAGATAAATAACTGGCATTCATTTATATTCTATGCCTTCAGCTCTTAAATTCCGAGCTGCAACATTCCGAATTTGAGAATGATCCAGAACGAGTTGATTCATTGAGTTTCTGAATAATGTTCCCACCAATAATATATATATATATACAGGTGAACTTGGATATGACGGACCACTGTACGACAGATTTTTGCATATGACGGACGATATGCTTGGTCCAAGTCTGATGCATATCAAGTATTCTTCATATGTATACAACAGATTTTGCATATGACGGACCAATTTTCCTGGTCCCATTTAGTCTGTCATATCCAAGTTCACCTGTATAAATACATATATATATATATATATATATATATATATATATATATATATATATATATATATATATATATATGTATATATATATATATATATAAGAACAGTGACTCACTGCTTTGATTCCACACACAACGGTTGTGTTTCCAAGCTTGACTAAGGATGAGCCATCGGCTGTGGTTATTGCACCTAAGGAAACAAGACAGACATTATTTACTAGGACTGCAAAACAGGGAAAGTTTTGATATGAGTTTATATTTTGCTAGAAGGGAAATGGGGATAGTAAGAATAAAAGAACATAAAAGAACAGACATGTGTCATGCAACTTAACTAGTGTTAACATCTTAAGGTCAATCAAATTGACCTTATATTTCCATTTTATTATTGGGTACTGCTTATTTTAAGATGTGTTCATAAAAAATTATGTTGCAACATTGTTTAATATTCAGACACAACCTGAACACCTCTTCAGTGCCTGATTGGTCTACCGCATAACTCTGTATGCAAACAATCTCCTTTGAACACAAGTAAAAATCAATTGCCAAATAAAGTCAAACCAATAAATGCC
Organism: Maea johnstoni; assembly: GCA_963942565.1. Lineage (NCBI taxonomy): Eukaryota > Metazoa > Annelida > Polychaeta > Spionida > Magelonidae > Maea > Maea johnstoni. Next base: position 32,190,477 of record OZ012690.1, read on the forward strand.
ATTGACAAGGCAAGACAATAGTGGTCAGAAAAATAGTTGTAAAGATTATCAGCAAAATGCATAAACAACACAGGGTCCAACAATAGCACTAGCACAGACTAGTGAGATTGAAATTAAGTACCTACCGGGCTAGTGTCATGATCACCCTAGTAGGATGACCAGGCATGTGAAAATACTAACTGTGAAGGATTTCAGTACATAATAATTTTTAATTCCTATCCAGGAATGATTCTATTCCTTAAGAAAATAGCTACCATTTGTTTAATAAATATAATGACAATATATACTGTGATGATTAAAAGAGTTGGATTTTCTGTTTTTTTTTTCTTTCTTTTCGGTCAAACTAGTTAGAGTTTGAATAATATTTGCTAGCAGATTTCAGATGCTACTTGCCTTCAATCGGTTTGTGAAAATTATGGATATTTTTTGAGAACTGGCTAGATTCTACATTCTCAGGTAATTGAGCAATGTAATGAACTGAGATGCACTTGTTACCTATGTTTAGCGTTGTTGTTCTGATCTCTCCAAGTTCCCGGCCATCAGGTCTCACATCCTGCTCCTACAACACAGAAATAACAAAGACTCAATACAACAGGTGAAATTTTGGATTGAGGGTATAATATTTAGGTAGGACACGCAAAGTTGAGAAGAGAAATTGAGACAATGCCTGCGACCACATGCCAGGTGGAGAAGAAATAGGTCTATCTCACTAAACTCTAGAAACAAAAGCTGATCACCTCATATTATATTTTAGGAGATATGTGTCTACAAGTTATTTTTTGAAGCAACAGCATGATAACTAGGGAATACAGGCGAAAATGCCCCACATCGAAAACGCCCCATTTTACTTTTCACATTAATGTATTTCTTCTCTCCTTCCTCCTTTCTCTTCTTTTTTTTTCTTTTCCTTTCTCTTAGTTATTTACGTTCATAGTCTAGTTAATTGTAGTGTAGTTAGTGGTGTCCATTTTTTCTGTTGAAGGTTTATACTCTTACGAGAAAGAACGCTAGAGTTGGATCTGACATCTGGCCGCCCTGTATTCATTTTACTTGTGTGGTCAACACGCTACATGTTACATCGGCACACGAAGCACAATTAAATAAAGTTTAATAAATTTGTGAAAAGGAGTTTATAGCCTGCGAAGCTCGGAAATGCCGCAGGCCTTTTGCAATGCTCACAGTCATGCAATAGTGTGAGTGTATGATGTCACCTAGAAATCCATAAAGGTACCCAGAAAGTCGTTGTGACCCCACGTGCAAGACACTTCCGCTTTTGAATGTAGTTTAAGTAACGACCGATTTGATTGGTCGGCAATAACGCGATATAACAAAACGGCATTTATTGGATGAAATGTGAAATGATTCACATGTATGATTGAACATGCATTGTTGTGGATAAATTCCCACGCAATGTCGTCTAGCTTCGCTAGCCCTTGAGGCCATGCTTTCTCATATTAGATAATTTTATGGCTTCACTCCTCAGACTAGTGGACACTTGAGGAAAAACACATCTATAGATATCTATCAAAATTGTACAAAGTACTAGATTGACGGCTTGCCGGGCCCCCCGATGAGCACTTCACAGAGAGAGCACTTCACTTCACAGCTGCTCGGCAGACCAGCAAGCCGCCGCTCATGGCAGCACTTGAAAAGTGTGATGTTCTCGATGTGGGGCATTTTTGGCACATGGGGCGTTTTCGCCATACACCTACAGATAACCAGAGAAATACATCCCCTTGATCCGCAACCCCATAGGCACAGCATGCTAGTACCTACGGTATGTGCGCCTCGGGTTACGTGCCTGGTGTAGCCTGGGGAAGTATTGGTCACGTGATTGGTTTCGCGGCAATTTCAGTCTGACCCAGGGCCTGTGAAACCAGCAGTCAGCCAATCCTGGGGTACACATGTTATCTATGACTCATAGTGGTGAGAGGCAGCGAAATTTGATGACGCATGCACAATGCCCACTCCCTGTCTACTACTCCCAGAGATAATTAGGCATGTTAAAAAGATTTCATGACAGATGGAGACTTATGTGATCATTCAATTGTTAAGCAAGTCTCCTTTAATCAGTTCTCATTGGTTTCGTTACGAATCTGCTCGGGTGATAGGTCGTTTGTGTACGAGTTGGTTTGATTGTCAATGCATGACGATGGCTTTGAGAACGTGAATCAAAAACATGTGCATGTGTTCCCTATTATCGCTCATGTAAACTTACCAGGAACTTTCGGTAGTACTCCACTTGCTGCGCTGTTCTGTAATGTAAAAATGATAAAACTGGTATAAAGTTTTCATAAACCACAAATAAAAGTGTTAGAAGTATCTTCCATGATGCAAAATTAACATAAATCAACATCGTTATGAAAACTTACTTGAAGTCTGCTGCCATGTTGTTAGTTTTTGAAACAAAGTTTTCTATTGGCTGAGTTAAAATACAGCAACCAATCAAAGTTGTTGTAAGACCGGCTTCTCTGTGATGATGCGTACTTCACGGTTGACACCTATTTCCGGTTGATGCAAGGAACTGCTACATGTTACATGATGGATTTCCTTAGCTTTCTGTATATTTTGGCAATTTTAGCCTTTGCAGTGTTGGTGACGGTAAGATTTTTAGAGTGTTTTTCTATAGCCAAGACATGTTCTGTAGAATGAAAGCTGTGTTATGTTTGGAATGGAATGATACCCTCAATCCAAACACACAAGTACTGAAGTAGGCTGAGTGAAAGTTGCCTGGTTCCTTATGTTTACACTGCTATGTGTCACTGTGTGTACACTGGTCACTGCCTTCAACACAGGGTCCTGCAACTTTAGAATTTCAGACACGCCTAAGATATATATATATATATATATATATATATAGAGAGAGAGAGAGTTTCTAATTCTTCCTTACCATGTTCTGTGAATAGCCCTCACTGTCAGGGTCTTAGCCGATATTTGGAAACAGGGTGTCCAAATAGAGGTATCATAGACTTTTGCGTGTCCAAAGTGTGGTACAAAATACATACTAATATGATGCTGGCATGGCCAGGAAGCGAGCGCGAAGCTTCGAATGATTTTTTTTCTGACCATAAGATTAATTGAATGAAATCACTACCATTTCCACCTGTCGCAAAATCATCAGTTCGTAACAGGTTTAAGAGTGCAGTAAAATGATAGTAGAACGAATTGTGCGATTTTGAAATTTGAAACTTCATTCATTTTTACCGTAAACATCGGGTCCATCACAGTGGCAACTCTTCCCGCTACTAAAGATGTCAGAAAACTTATTAAGATTTCAACCTTTCCTGGAATCTTGATTTCGCTACAGATTTGAAAGCAAATTGAGAAGCATGTACAGGAAATTGTTGCTATTAAAATGATCTACACGGCATTAAAATTGACCCACGGAAAGACGTAGCTTTGGATGATTTCATTTCATACTGACCAAAAGATAGCACTGATTGAGCAAAAAAAATAGCAAAAAATTTACAACAATTCAACCTGTCCCTCGATCTTCATTTCCCGACAGATTTATAAGCAAATTGAGGAGCACGTAGAGGAAATTGTGGCGCTTCTAACGATTTAAACCGCAACGGAAAGGCGTAGCATCGGATGATTTCATTTCATACTGACCAAAAGATAGCTTAGATTAAGCGAAAAATAATTGGCATTAAAATTACCACAATTTCAACCTGTCGTAAAATCTTTATTTCTCAACAGATTTTAAAGCCAATTGAGAAGCATGTAGAGGAACTTGTGGCGGTTCTATCAATTTAAAAAGCATTAAAATTGACTCACGGAAAGGCGTAGCCTCGGATGATTTCATTTCAAACTGACCAAAAGAGCATAGATTGAGCGAAAAAAATTGAAAAAAATAAATTACAACAATTTCAACCTGTCAGTTAATCTTCCTTACTCAACAGATTTTAAAGCAAATTGAGGAGCATGAAGAGGAAATAGTGACTATTATTCTATTGATTCAAACCGCATTGAAATTGACTAATGAAAAGGCGTATCATCGGATTATTTCATTTTATACTGGCCAAAACAAAGCATAGATTGAACGAAAAAATTTCAACCTGTCGCAATATCTTCCTTACTCAATAGATTTAAAAGCAAATTGAGGAGCACGAAGAGGAAATAGTGACTTTTATTCTATCGATTCAAACCGCATTTAAATTGACTAACGGTTAGGCGACTAGCTTCGGATGATTTCATTTCATACTGACCAAAAGCTAACATAGATTGAGCGAAAAAAATTGGCATTAACACTACAACGATTTCAACCTGTCGCAAAATCTTTATTTCTCAACATAATTTAAAGCAAATTGAGAAGCATGTAGAAGAATTTGTGGCGGTTCTAACGATTTAAACCGCATTGAAATTGAGCCACGGAAACGCGTAGCCTCGGATGATTTCAGTTCTGATACTGACTAAAAGATAGCATAGAATTAGCAAAAAGAATTTTCATTAAAACCACAACGATTTCAACCTGTCGCAAAATCCTTATTTGAGAGAAAATTAAACGGCAGGTAGAATGAGTTGTGGCGGTTTTAATGCTTCAAACCGCATTAAAATTGAACCTCGGAAAAGCGAGTATTCATAAATACTGTTCAACATATCGTCCTGACCACCGTCAGAAATTATAGCAGTTCTAACAATTTAAACCGCATTATAATTGACCAACGGCAAGGCGTAGTTTCAGGTGATTTCATTTCATACTGACCAAAAGATAGCATAGATTGAACAAAAAAATTGGCATCAAAATTGCAATGATTTCAACCTGTCGCAATATCTTTATTTCTCAACAGATTTGAAAGCCAATTTAGAAGCATGTAGAGAGAATTGTGGCGGTTTTAACAATTTAAACTGAATTAAAATTGACCAACGGAAAGGCGACTAGATTTGGATGATTTCATTTCATACTGACCAAAAGCTAACATAGATTGAGCGAAAGAAAATTGGCACTGACACTACAACGATTTCAACCTGTCGCAAAATCTTTATTTCTCAACAGATTTAAAAGCAAATTGAGAAGCATGTAGAAGGAATTGTGGCGGTTCTAACGATTTAAACCGCATTGAAATTGAGCCACGGAAACGCGTAGCCTCGGATGATTTCAGTTCATACTGACTAAAAGATAGCATAGAATTAGCAAAAAGAATTGGCATTAAAACCACAACGATTTCAACCTGTCGCAAAATCCTCATTTCGAAACAGATTTGAGAGAGAATTAAACGGCATGTAGAATGAGTAGTGGCGGTTTTAATGCTTTAAACCGCATTAAAATTGAGCCACGGAAAGGCGAGTATTCATAAATCTATTTTTACTGTTCAACATATCGTCCTGAACACCGTCACCGTGTCGGCTTTCCCCGACGTCGCGTGAGCACTGTTACTTTGTTGCGTAGTTTCGCGTGATGTCTAATCAAAACGCTCTTTTGATACAATTTAAAGGGAACAGTCCATACGTATTACGTGACAAAGCAATGTTCAAAGCATGAAAAGATCTGACGGCAAAATGTGCCCTTAAAACAAAAGGTGATGTTTATTTCCCAGACTTCCCTTCAGACTTCAGAAACTTGCGCCTGCGTGACCGGATGTACTAAAATAATACTTCCGTTTACGCGCGTGGGACCACATTGTTGGCACCTCAAAACTTTTCTGGTCCATATACAGATTGGATATATACATTGTATCTACATACGTACACACACACGTTACATGAATGCTCGCTTGCGCTAGCTGCACTTCGTGCAGCAGCGCTGGCGCGCTCGCTACTAATAAGATAGACCCTATACCTTTACAGATTTTGCTTTTTTAGGCCAGATACTGCTTTGTGTGTCTTATAAAAGTGACACTACAACTTCTACATCTTCTATCTTCTAAGAAAAGTCATCTTCAGCAAATTCTGACATAAACTTTTGGGTGTCCAAACTGTCAAAAAACAGTGTTCTGCATGTCCAAATGACACGCTGGACGCATTGCAGCTAAGCCCCTGCTCACTGATCATGTATGGTTCAGTAATGGGATCTGGATGGCTACAAGTGCTGCAGAACAGTGAGTGTGATGGGGGGGGGGGGGGGGGGGGGGGGGGATGCCAGGCACTTACCCTGGCAACCACCAGGGAGTCATTTCGACTCCCAAACACAAGATTTTTGGGAAAATGACACCCAGTTGTATTTTGCAAGATTTTCTGTATTTGTTAGAGTCCAAGGAAATATTTCAAAAGTTTCACTCCTAGAAGACAAAAGGTACATTAAATGACATAGAGAAGCACATTTTGTTTTGCTAAGTCAATATATAAGGTTGCTATGATCATTCTTGTAAATTGTGTAACTAACTTTCGACCCCCTAAATTTAAAAAATCCTCAATTTTGACCCCCTGTTTCCAAATCCTGGGTAACACCCTGGGGGGTGCGGTTGTCGATCAAATCACTAAAAGCATAATTTGTATCCTCTCTTAGATCGGACGGTAAATTAAATTTGTGATTTGAATAAACATATTCCTCTCTCTCACTTTATGAAATTAAAAAAAAATAATTAGCTTCTCAGCTTTCTCCCTGACTAAAGTTTGGGCATATATTGGGCTTTGGGTGTAATGGGCTGCTTTCTAGCCTTAGGCCCCATAGTTAAACCTGCCAAGCAAGTGGCCATGCTGTCTGTGAAGAGCACATCTGATGATCAAGGGGGCTGTTTCTCTGACGCAAATCCCTCTGTCTTGTTTGAAAACCCTTGATTATATGTCTGTGCATGGTCTTAGCCAGCAGGGCGTCTGGGTGCCTTTTTGGACACCCAAATCCCTAAAAAGAACCCCTCAGGACACCCAGATTTTTTAGTGTGGAATTTCTAAAAATCTCAATCTCAAGCTTATAATTGAATTTTTTCATCTCCTTATAATTCCCATGCACTGTTTAATGATATCATGCCTTATTTTGATGAATTTATTCATGTTTAAGGTTGGAATATGAGTATAATGTGATCCCCCTTTAAAATTTGGACGCCCAACAATTTTACAAATGCTAATTTTAGGCACCCAGTTTCTAAATCCTGGCTAAGACACTGTGTCTGTGTCAGCAACAGATTTTTACTATATTTTCAGGAAAAAATCACCTGAGGGAGGGGGGGAGGGAGGTGCAGACTCAGTGGGATACGCCTATGGTAACCACAACTGTGTAAGTCCACCCTAATGAGTGAGTTCCTTAGCAACTCAAATGTCCAACCTATTGAAGTTGTTGTAGGCACAAGAGAGTTGGAATGTAGTTAATACCCATTGTAGGCCTAAGTCTAGATATGTTTTTTTTCTTTTCAGTTTGTGATAATTCTGTTTGTGATGTCCCACCCACCGAATCTCATTCGCTATGACAAGGAGAAATTCTTTAAGGACTCCAAGTCACCGGAGGGCAGGAGTCCCTTTCCCAGCATCCATGACAAGCCCACCGTGGAGCTCTCGGTCATAGTTCCGTCGTACAACGAGGAGGAGAGGTGTAAGTAATCAATCAGAACCGTTAAGTTTTAAAACTGAAGTTCTCAACAAATAAATCATTTGCATATATGCAAGAAGGGAGGTATGACACATACCCATTCATGCGGCCAAGGGACTTAGCAAGGACCCGTCCAGCCTGTCAATTTCCTAAAAAAAATGTTTTGGACTGGCAAAAAGTTGTGGAACAAATTTTAAATTTTGATTTATTTGGACTAAAATCATATCTTTCCATAACAAACCCTCTTTTATAACAGGGCTGAGGTGTAAAATGCCCAACCTAATGTGGGTGGAATAAGGATTTGAAGAAGCTGAGTACTTAGCTAATCTGGACAGGCAGAAATTGTGTGCATGCATGTTGTTTTGGCCAAGACCCTGTTCATGCCTGAATCAGTCAAAAAATCTTGCTTTTCTGATGATAAAGGTCCTGTTTAATTTGATCATGTTGAACCCTGAATTTAAGATCATCCTGTCCTAGGCTTGATAATCTATTCATAATGTTTCCTGACTTGTATTTTCAGTACCTGTCATGCTGGATGAATCTTTAGAGTACCTAGAACAGAGAAAGGTGAGATTTTGGTGTACATACTCTTAGCCAGGATTTAGAAACGGGTTTGACCCATAGTAGGCTATAATTATAAAAATTTAAACTCATCCTATTTTTCAAGAAAACCACAATATACTGACAGGGCTCAACATACAGCATAGTCCCATCTCCCGGGAGATCTGAATTCCAAAAAAAGCCCTGTCGGGCTACCTAAAGTTGGATTCAGGTAGTCCCGCTGGACTACCTGAATCTGGGGGAAGTTCCTGACTAAAATGCTATAAAATGGTAGCAGAAAAAAAGAAAAATATAGCATCCCTTAATCATGCAACCTACAAAATAGAAGAAAGTACCATTACTAACATGAAAAGGGGGAAAAAGAACTATTCTGCCTTTTTGGAATAAATGGCGGGGCTACCTAAAATGCTGGCGGGACTACCTGATCTTGGGTTCAGGTAGCCCCGCCAGCGTACCTGCTCCTTCTGGGGACCGTTGAGCCCTGACTGAGATAACAACCACGAATAAGTCAATACATACAATGGCATGGGAACTATATAGTGGTGAAAAAAAATCAATTTCATGCTTGAAATTAGGAAATTAATCCCAAATGTTGATCTTCTAGGTTTTGGGTGTCCAAATGATGCCCAGATGCCCGGCTGGCTACGACAATCTCTTGTGAGTTTGTTATTGCAGTATAACTTCCATTGAAGGCTACAAAAGATTGTAACAACAGAAAGACCTGTATCTATTAATTTATGTAAACTTTATGAATCCTATTTAATGGACCATTCCTGCCTGGATACTTGTAAGTCATATAAATTTTTGATTTGTTATAATGTAATACCTTATCTTTTTGTGTTTCAGAAATCTAAACCGAACTTTACCTATGAAGTAATAGTCGTAGATGATGGTAGTAAAGATAAAACAAGTGAGGTAAGTTTGTATGGTTTGATGTATACCTGCATTGAGGTGTCTGCATCAATGATAAATATTCTAAGTAAAATTTTGGAATTCAATTCTCAGAATGGTATTTTGATAGTTGTAGTGTGGCTTCTGATTTCAATTTCTTCATCTACTATTTTCTAAACAATGTTTTTGTCATTACTGTATTTCTAAAATAGTCAAGCCATCTTGTGGCGTTCTGACATGGTTTTGTTTTCTTACTGAATATAAACCTGGATGGATCTATACAGCTAGAAATTAAGATAGCTTGGAGATGATTTTTTGAATAAAGGGTAATTTGGGTTACCGGTTAAGGAATATAGGGTAAAGGTTTTCAGCCCTTCTCTCTAGAGTCACAGAAATTGTATTATATACACAATTTCGGTGTGCATTATTTTCCCCCTTGCATGTTGTTAACATTTTAGAAGAAGTTGCTCAGATACATGCACATAACGCACCACTCGACAGTGGTTCTCTTCTGCACTTTGCATGAAGTGTGTCATCACCTGGATTGCGAGCAGGGCACCTAGGCTGCAAGAAGTATATATCAGTCGACCCTGATTACAGGTGAGATCCATCCATTTCTTTTTTGAAGGTTTTTCTAGATGTGTCTAACTGTTGTTGTTTTGTTGTTGCAGGTAGCCCTGTCTTACTGTGATAGATATAGCACAGACAATGTGCGTGTTCTCACACTACAGAAGAACAGGGGGAAGGGTGGAGCAATCCGACTGGTAAGAGATCAATTGTTGAGTTGAGTTGTTGAGTAAATGTACATTGAATTTCATTGTTATTATACCTCACATGAAAATTCTTGATTCTGGTTGGTCAAGGGCTATGGATTAACGTCATATTATTCGTTTCTATAGCGACAAGCTAAAGCATGGTTCATTCAATTGAATGAATCACAGGCACCAATCCTCTCTTTGGTGCTTCATTCCTGTTGTACATCATTTATTAATGCTTGCCTTATGTATTTTTTTTTTTAAATCCTGAATTGAATATCTAACGTTAGGCTAGTTCATAGGATTCAATTTTTAATCTATTGGAGATGATTTCTACTTGCCTGACATATTCACATACCATGGGAAACGGATATACACAGTGCTTGAAAATCTGCACTCTCTTAGACATTTGAAGGATATTGCAGAGAAGGTGACAAAAGGTAATGCTGCGTTGCTGGTGGTCCTTGGGCATACATTTTACTGTGTTCTTCTGACTTTCAGGGGATGTTCAGTGCCAGGGGAAAATTCCTACTATTCGCTGACGCTGATGCAGCCACCAAATTTAGTGATCTAGAAAAGCTGGAAAAAGATATGGCAAAAATAAATACACATAAGGTAAGCTAGTTCCATGCATAGGGTATATTCTTTCATGCCCCCCTATTTCATTTTATGCAGATTTCTTTTTTCATTTTGGCATTTTAGGTACACCACAGAGTTTTCAAATCCAGAGCGACTTTTTTCAGTTATCGGAACCCCTTAATACTCACAGCAGCCAAAACATTTTTACAACTTTGATGAAACCTTAGATAACTAGTGGTGTGATGCAGGTCCTGCTATTGATCGCAAATTATTGGGCACACTTGATAGAAAAAAATAGAGGAGAAATGGACATAAACTGTGGAACACGCATTGTAATAAATAGAAGATGTATAATGTAGTGCTGTCCTTAGTTTCTGATTTATTTGTATTCGATAATTGACAAAAAAAAAGTGATTTGGTGTGTTGATTCATTTGATTGGTTTTAGCTCTTATCAGTAAAGCGCTGCAATTGCTTAACGAGTGGAAGGGACTAGCACCAGTTCAGAGAAACTTCCAAACATTTATTGCCTATACTCGCAATTTTTTTTCTGGAAACTTCTCAAGATGGCGAACAACACAAGGGAACTTCAGGGAAGTACTATGCAAATACTCTGTTTAGTAGGGGGTAGGAAATTTAAAGACGGGATCAATCTTTTAGGGTTTCTACCGATCCACTTATTGGCTCCTGAAAGATGTCGATCTATCGATCCGGTCTGTGTCGATGACAACCCTAGTATGATGATGAGCATGGTCTTAGCCAGCAGAGCGTCTGGGTATCTTTTGACACCCAAACCCTTAAAAAGCACCCCTCAGAACACCCAGATTTTTGTGTGAGGAATTTCTTTAAATGTCAACCTCAAGCATGTAATTAAATTATTTCCTTGTCATATAATTCCCATGACCTTGTATTTAAGATATCATGCCTTATTTTGATAAATATAAACATGTTTATGGTTGAAATCTAAATATATCGTGGTCCCCCTTAAACTTTTGGACACCCCAAAAATTTACAATGTCCAATTTTAGGCACCCAGTTTATAATTCCTGGCTAAGAGCTTGATGATGAGGTGTATTGTTATCTTGCAGGAGCAGATGGCAGTAGTCTGTGGATCAAGAGCACATTTAGAACAGGACTCCATAGCCGAGGTGAGCAATTCCATATCCCTGTCTGTAGCACTGCCCCACAACGCTTACTAATAGCTACTAATGCATAATGGCAGAGGGATAGGTACCAGTTAATAATGCTATGACACTAGTTGTTCACATGTGAAAATGTACTAGAACCAATCATGTCAAAATATTTTTGATATACAAGTGTAATATTAAATAATAAGTGAATGTAATAATTGACACACACATATATATATATATATATATATATATATATATATATATATATATATATATATATATATATATACAGGTGAACTTGGATATGACAGACTCAATGGGACCAGGAAAATTGCTCCGTCATATGCAAAATCCGTCATATACATATGACACATACTTAATATCTGTCGTACGGTGGTCCGTCATATCCAAGTTCACCTATATATATATATATATATATATATATATATATATATATATATATATATATATATATATATATATATAATTATATATATATATATATATATATATATATATATATATATATATATATATATATATATATATATATATATATATATATATACATATGTGTGTGTATATATATATATATATATATATATATATATATATATATATATATATATATGTGTGTGTGTGTATGTGTAGAGGGAGAGAGAGACTATCTATCACTCCATACGCCCGGCCTGTACATCAACTATACAGTTCTCTTTTATGTGTTGTAATTATTTTTTCATCCTTTTGGGGATACTTCATTTAGGCCGGTTTCAATGACTATCATAAAAATGTTGTCTGTTTCAGCGCTCGATATTTCGTACATTCCTCATGCACGGTTTCCACTTCCTGGTGTGGTTCATGTGTGTGCGCGGGATCAAGGATACTCAGTGTGGCTTCAAGCTCCTCACCCGGGAGGCTGCTGTCCTGCTCTTCTCTAACTTACATGTGGAGAGATGGTGAGAACAGCCTATTCAATAATCTAACAGAGCAGCGAGATGTAGTGATGGGACCATAGGCTTCACCAGCAGGGTGGCTGGGCATCATTTGGACACCCGAACCCTTGAAAATCACCCCTAAGGACACCTTAAAAATGTTGATAGTAATTTATTAAAACATCATTTTCAAACCTATAGTTGATTTTTTATCACCTCAACATAAATCTTATACATTTTATAAGGGTATTACACCTTATTTAGATAAGTAAACATATGTTCATGGTTGTAATCGGAGTATACTATTGTCTCCCTTGAAAAATTGGAAGTAATAGCCCCACTGGGCAATTCATTTTGATTTTAGTTTGCCCTCAGATTAATATTGGCTGGGACCAGTGAGCCATGATGAAATTTCTACATTAATGTTGGATGTATTCTTCTCTAAATATAATGTTATTTATTTTGTATCTGTTTCAGGGCTTTTGATGTAGATATGCTGTATATAGCTCAATACTTTAGGATACCAATAGGAGAGGTGGCGGTGCAGTGGGCTGAGATAGAAGGTATGTAGCAATCAGTAGAGTTGTTTAGGATTTACAAGGCAAAAACATTTTCTATTACTGATGATGCGCTAGACACCTATATTACCTGTGGGAAGATTGTCCCATGCTGTTAACCACATAGCATCACCTGTTGGCTCTCATTAGATGAAGCTTTGAAATTGGTTAACCCATTCATACTTGCTGATTTCCTTGGCAAGATAAGTCTGGACCTTAGATACTTGTGCATATTGAAATAACTTTTAAATGAATCATAAATACTGTAAATCACTAAAATAAGTATAGCGGGGGCACAATAATTAAGCGATTATAGCGCTCTGCCCATGAGTGATTTTTTAAAAATCCCGTCTTTATTTAATTGCCCAATATACATATTAAAGGGCAGAACAAAAGCATAGTCGTGGGGGGCACATGGATACTGCATGCAGCCATTAAACACTGCCTTCACAATCTGGCAGGGGCTGGAGGTCAAGTACTTGACCCATGATCCCTAGTGATCCTGGCTAACTGCAATTTTATGTGGGTAAAAATGAACAGTGGGGTTTTCCCACCGCTATAATTAGATCGCGCTATCCAGGGCAGTGCCGTATTTGCGCTAAATAATGTTCACGCCATATTTAAGTGATTTACAGTACACAAAATATTTGAAGGAGAGTTATGGGTTATATTTTTATCAACTTTCTTCATTCAAATACTTTCCGATTATTGCTTTTGTTAAAGAGTTGTAATATTATAACCATAATTAGGCGGTTTTGAGCACCACAATGCATAGGTTAAATTTAGAGCCACCTGCAGTATTACATATATATATTAGTTTTATTGCATATTGCCAATCGCAATATAACACACAGTGTAGAATTCCATATGCTTTTCCCTACTTGCAGGTTCAAAAATGGTTCCTGTGTGGAGCTGGCTTCAGATGGGGAAAGACCTGCTCCTGATCAGGCTGAGGTATCTCATAGGCGCCTGGAAAATCACAGACAGAGTCAAGGCGGCGTGAATGTGGATCCGAGAACAAGATCTGAACTTTTTCTTTCTGTGTGGAGTAGAAACAAATGATGCTATACACCTCCTTTCTATGTTCATTCTTATCCCTATACTGCAGGTTGCTATTTATACTATACAAATTGATGCAAAAAAAAGCTGAAAATGACTAAAACCCTGGCACGTGAGTACTCATCTGACTACTCTGCGAGAACTATCCGATTGAATACCAACATGACAGGGTTTAGATGGTTTTAAAAGAATTTTGTGTCCTTGTGCTTTAGAAGAAAGTAGCCTCAGCATTGGAAGGGTTGTTAGATTCACATCTCTAGAGTGCATATGGACTGACTCAGTTGGAAGTATCTTAAAAATAGAGCAATATTTTGCGAAAAACAAAGAATAGAAATATGTTGTTCCTGTATCTTAAAAATAAAGTAATATTTTGCAACAAAATAAGAAATATGTCGCTTCTGTTTGATTTAACATATTGATTCCTGGAGATCTACTCAATAAGAGTCCTCTGGATCTTAGAATTGAACACCAATTCCAAAAATATTTGAAAGTTAATACAAGAAATAACTTCCAAAAGGTATTTTATAAAGTAATTTTGCTTTAATTCTGAGTTATTTATAAAGTATCCCAACATCCAAATGACAGTCTTCAATGAAACTTCAACCCATTGATACTGTGAGCATACAATTGGTCTGACACATGTTACTTATGAGTTAAGGTTGTTTTGTTATATTAGTTGGGCATTAATTTTTAGAGGGTTATAGAGAGGTCTAATAGTTATTTGAAGGTTCTCCTCAGTGTCTGTAAACAGCATAATGTGTGAGATTGTTCTGGAGTGTTCTGTATGAGTTATATAACAAGTGAACATCTGAGATGTTTCTACAGCATTCTTCCACACTGTATAGAGGAGAGACTTAGCTCTGTGGCTGAGAGAGGGAGAGATGATTATATTTGGTGCGCACTGCTGACCTGGGATATTCTAGAGAAGATCTCTATTGCAGTCTTGACACTATCTGGCCCTGACTTTTCTTATAAGTGAACTATACTTGGAAAGGAACTTCATCTCAAGCAGACTGTGACCACAATCTGGAGTAATCATCATTGAGGATCGCGACCAGGATATGTTAAAACTGAAAATATATCGTTTTACTTAGGTGTTATTAAATTGTTCTTATTGTTAATGTACTGGTATCTGTCCTTGATACTTCTATCTGGTAACAATTTATCTTGATGACTCAGTGACATTTTGAGAAATATTTAAATGGAATTTTTCATTTCATTGAGATGTTGCGATACCTAATCCTTTTTTTTCAAATGTTTAAATTGTTGAGTTATCTTCAAAGTTGTTAACCATATTTCCAAGCCACATGCAGATGGGTTAGCATGGGTTGGTTAAAGGTGCACCACATGTTGAGCACCACTTATAATTTAGATTTAGAATTTCGGTCATGGTCACTTTTTCTGCCATACTAATGCTAATTTGAGACTAGCCAGTTGTAAGCTGTGCAGGAAACTGCAGTGTTTAATAAGACCACCACCTAACCTGAAGTCACTGGCAACTTTCTCACATGCGCTGGCCAGGATTCGAACCCTGTCAGTGGTTCGAGAAAGTGAGTAGTCAGTGGCAAAGCCTTACACCACTCGACCATCAGAGCAAGCCCCACACCACCAGGACTTCTTGGACCAAACAATAACTGCTCACTTTTTGTATTGGTTTTATTCCCACACTGGCTTTCGTAAGATAAATCTGCCCTGTTTAGCTCTAGTCAATCCGATTGGGACAATATTTATAGGTGAATAAGACCAAGTCTTCCTATATTGGTGATATATCTTGGACCAAAGCATGTTTGAAAGATAATTCCATAAAATGCTTTGGTCAAAAATGTATCGTAAGATAACCCTAGGTTTTTGGGTGCTGTTGGGATATATAGTAAAATGGAAAACATGACGCTAGTATTTCAGGTTGGGCACTTAATGATCAGTATTTAAAGGTAAATGGTCTCTTTTCTTCCAGTCTTTTCACAACAGACTCCTATTTCTATCCCTCAGTCATGGAGGTAATTAGCAACAGATTAAGTTTACTTGTTAGTCTCTTTATTTATGTTTCCGTTTTTCATGTATTCACACATTGCAGAACATCTGTTATACTATAAAATATCTATCAACCACTGTGATATTTATACTCCTTTCAGTGCCTTTTGTACTAAAACACACCAAAATGTTAGTATTAAATGGAAAATAACATTCACATTGTTTGTGTACACATGGTCTGGCAAAGTAAGAAATATTAGATCGATAGAAAGCTTTAGTGCCTGTTTGGTTTAGGGTCTCTTTTGAAAGGTTTTGCTGATATCACTCATATTAATGATTTCTGTTCATGTTTCTCAGGCCATGTTATGCTTCTGGTTCAAGTTGGTTAACCTGTTCATGTCTGTGGTTGCCAAAACTGCCAGATTATTTTTTATTTGGCCGTTATCTCTAACGAAAGCTATTCTCAGAAATTATTTGTAGGAGAATTGTTAATCAGAAACTCAAAAACAGTTCTCCTTCAAATATATTTCCAATAAACACTATGTTGCAGAATTATTTTCGTAAGTATCAGAGATCGAGATGACACGTCCATGTGTGATTTTGTCTGAGCTAGGCAAAGAATATTTCAGATGCTTAAGGAAGTCCCTTTTACTTGGGAAGTCCTACAAAAGTTAAAAGTTTTGAATGAGAATGATTAAGGATGAGTAAAGAATATTCTGCTTAGTTGTTTCATCATATTTTAATGAAATGAATTTATATTCACATGACCAATGTCTCCTTAACTATTTCACTTACTTTCATATTTTATATAACATAAGTGAACATGTCCATGACATTTATTCATTCTTTCATGGTAGAAAAGACCAACATTTGTATTTGTGTAATGGATAGTCCCCAAGGAAGCAGTGGTGTATGCGATATACATGAGGTGTCACAAGGCGAAGTATGTATATGTGATACATATTGTGAAGTATCTATCACAGACACCACCATTTCAGATGGGTCTATGCAGCTTAAATACACACACACGCACACACACACATATGAATATATATGTTTATGCATATATATATACATATATATATATATATATATATATATATATATATATATATATATATATATATATATATATATATATATATATATATAAGTATATATATATAAATATATATATATATATATATATATATAAATATATATATATATATATATATTGATTTATTGATTAATTGATGTATATGCAAGTGTTTATATGCAGTTGAAACCTTGTCATATTATGTCCTGATGAATACAAGGTTACTGAGACTACTCAATCTATTTACAATAGATTGTGAGCTGTAAGCTGTCATTCAAACCTGTTATGGATGATATTTCAAAACTGATATTCATTGTATTTAAAAATCTCTTGATCAAGATTTTGTTTGTACCTAGTTCATTCCGGAATTGGTCTTGTCATATGTTACATACAGAGTGTCTTCACAGAAAACTATCATCTATTCCTGAGAGTGAAAAATAAAAATATAAAGTGAGAAAATTTGTCTATGCTTTCTTACCTTTCCTAACAGCATATTATTTGGGTCAGACAGACACATAGACACACGTGTATACATGCCAGTGGGCCTTAGGAAAGATCCTTACCATTGGTCTGCTTAATGATATAACAATAACCTTACTGCTTCTTGGACGTCTCCAGATGAAGGCACTTTGCAATTTATCAGCAAAAATTCTGAAGCTAAAATAGATTAAACAAAACAAGGTAGGTGGGAGGCAGAATGTAAATTTTAAGATAATGTGAAGATACTATGTTTGATAAGGAAATATCGATACTGTATTGTATCATGAAAATGGTTAAGGTGTTATTCCCTAGGGAACACTTGTTGCAACCAGGGTCCTACATTGGTACAATCCCAAGAGCTTGCACACATAATATAATGCTTACTAGACCTCTCAGCCATGGAGGCTCGTTTACTAATTCATAAATACAGGTGAACTGGCTTAATATGGACATGTTTTATCCGGATTTAGGATTTACCGTGTTGATTTCAAGGGCCCAGTCCCAATACATTTACATGCAAATTTCACTGCTTTTTACAGACAATTTAATCCGTACCTCGCCTTAACCGGACGATTTTCGAGGCACGCTCTTTTCCATTTAAGGTTTAAGAGCATGCTTTTATCCGAATTGCCGATCATGAATTGAGCGCGCCCTATCACATGATACGATGCGCCCACGTCATTACCACAGAAAGCAGAAATGATGTCCTCTCCCACAAAAAAACGAAGAAGACAGACAATTAAACAGACAGGGGGATGTGGTGGGAAGGTCAGGGAAAGAGGGGAGATATGGGGGGTTGTAAATATATAGTCGATGGGTCACGATTCCGTCTTGATTTTTAAAACGTACACGCCTTGCCGCGCATGCTTGCTAAATTCTTCTATTTATGCATTTGTGCATAATCCGGATTTTACCTAATCTGGACAGAAATTTAGGGTCCACATCCGTCCGGATTAAGCCAGTTCACCTGTACCTGATTTGGAATAAGAACCTGTGAAATATCTGTGAATTGTAATTTAATTTCTTAAATGTAATGACAGTTTGCCTATGTAATGGACAGGTACAATCGTCAAGATCAATAATAAATTCATTCAAATAAATTAAATAGGTAAGGGTTAGTATGTAACCTTAAACTTATAAAGGGAGTTTCAATGTTAAGATTCAACTAGCAATAACAACTTTTTGACTGACGGAAATTTTATTCATAACAGCTCATTGAGATGACAACTGAAAATATAAGGAGATAAAAATCTTATATGATGCAAATAGCAATAACAAATCATTCATTGATTAATTTGTTTTATTGATAACGACTCATTGAGATAATAAATACGCTTGACT
>OZ012690.1:32211735-32324235 GCA_963942565.1 Maea johnstoni
TGTCATTCAAACCTGTTTTGTATGGTATTTCAAAACTGATATTCATTGTATCTAAAAATCTCTTGATCAAGATTTGGTTTGTACCTAGTTCATTCTGGAATTGGTCTTGTCATATGTTCCATACAGAGTGTCTGGTTGTATACTTGTCTTCACAGAAAACTATCATCTATTCCTGAGAGTGGAAAATAAAAATATAAAGTGATAAAATTTGTCTATGCTTTCTTACCTATCCTAACAGCATATTATTTTGGTCAGACAGACACACACACACACGTGTATACATGCCAGTGGGTCTTAGGAAAAATCCTTACCATTGGTCTGCTTGATGATATAACAATAACGTAACTGCTTCTTGAACCTCAGATGAAGGCACTTTGCAATTTATCAGCAAAAATTCCGAAGCCAAATTAGATTAAACAAAATTAGGTTGGTGGGAGGCAGAGTGTAAAGTTTAAAATATTGTTAAGATACGATATTGATAAGGAAATATCAATACTGTATTATATCATGAAAAGTGGTAAGGTATAAATCCCTAGGGAACACATGCCTCAAACAGGGCTCTACATTGTCTGACTTTACGCAATCCCAAGAATGATCACTGATAATATAATGCTTACTAGACCTCTCGGCCATGGAGGCTCATTTACTGATTTATAAATACATGATTTGGAATAAGAACCTGTGAAATTTCCGTAAATTGTAATTGAATTTCTGAAATATGATGACTGTTTGCCTAAGTAATGGACAAGTACAATCGTCAAGTTCAACAATAAATTCATTTTAAGAAATTGAATAGGTAGGTGTAAGTATGTAACCTTAAACTTTTAAAGAGAGTTTCAATGTTAAGATTCAACTAGCAATAACTACTTATTGAGTGACTGAAATTTTATTCATAAAAGATCATTGACATGACATGAACATATAAGGAGAAAAATCTTAAATGATTCAAATAGCAATAACAAATTGTTCATTGATTAATTTGTTTTATTGATAACGACTCATTGAGATAATAAATACGCTTGACTCGATACAGTGTATGTACAATTGATATTTGGTGATGCTTCTCTACAATAAATATATAAATGGCTCTGGCACACCCAAGAATAATCACTACACACTAAACATTGGTTAATTCACTCATCCCTTAGCCACAGCCTCTGGGATGGTCTTATAGTAATATACCTATCATAGCAACATGCTTGCGAGTATCAGAAAGATAATGTATTGGTAACATACAGCATTTACCTGATTCAAACAGGTTGAGGATATATATATATATATATATATATATAGGTAGATAGATATAGATATATATATATAGATATATAGATATATAGATATATATATATATATGTATACTAGTAAATATATACATATATATATATACATATATATATATATATATATATATATATATATATATATATATATATATATATATATATATATATATATATATATATATATATATATATATACATGTATATATATACTATATATATATATATATATATATATATATATATATATATATATATATATATATATATATATATATATATATATATATATACATATACATATATACAGTTACTAAAATAAAAATAGCATAGATATCAATACTCTTAGTATTTGAAATAGAATACGAATTCTCTCTACAAAGCCTGTAAATGATCAACATGATTATAACATATAGATAGTTCTATTTCTTGTTGAAATTTGGTATTTTTCCAACTTTTGATAAATCTTAGATAAATTAAAGCAAGTGGTCATGAAACCAGCCGGTCAACCTGAATACACTGGCTTTGGCAAATAGCCCAAAAGTCGTGTCCCGAGTTTAATGCAGCGCAGGTTTCTCTGTAATGTAAATGATACGAGAGCCCTCATTGGTCATTATCTCCTAGTGAAGTCACATGGAAGCCAGGTTCCAGGCCTTCACTATAGCTCATATAGTAATTGGTATCTCGATACATTTCCATTATTTTTTCATCTAAGAATAAATATCGCATGGCTCCATATGATAACTTACAAGTATGTATGACGCTTTTTCCTTTGGTTGACTCAAAGCAATGCTTTTTAATATGTGTACATATTCATATGCATTATAAATACACACACAGTTTTAGTATGCTTTATTTCTGTCTTGTACTTGTAGACCTCCATACTCCAACAGCATATATAGGGCGTATCTTCAAACGCAGAATCCGAAAAATGCTCAAAAGTATGTGAACGTTCATATGCATTTATGGAAAAGAAAGAAATCATATTTCCACCCCCTTTCTACATAGTTGACTGGCAGAGCCAATTCAATGAGAGGATACAGCCAAACTATATCTTCCTCGGGTTGAGTTTTGGGATATTCATTTAGAATAACCTGTAGGATTTCAGAAGAAATATGTGTTCCTTTTTGGAAGGTTCTGTAGTTTGTAATATTATAAATAGTGCAGTGTACACAATATCATGATATTGTCATACCCTTCTTGCTTCAAGATTGAGAAATTTTGATAGAGTTGAAAAGAGTAGAAAGTTGTAGAGATATTCGCATCTGCATGTTAAAAATAAGGAAAAGCATTTTGTTCAATACAATGTACATTTCTTCGTAAAACTTTCAAACTAAAATCTAACATGCAATGCAGTCCATGATTTGCCAATCAGAGACAAATGTTATACAATTGGTGACATAGACAAATATAAATATAAACATGTATAATACACACATATACATACATACATATACTTATATATATATATATATATATATATATATATATATATATATATATATATATATATATATATATATATATATATATATATATATATATATATATATATATTATACATATATATATATATATATATATATATATATACATATATATATATACATAAATATATATATATATATATATATATATACATATGTATATATATATATATATATATATATATATATATATATATATATATATACATATATATATATATATATATATATATATATATATATATATATATATATATATATATATATATATATATATATATATATATATATATATATATATATATATATATATGTATATATATATATATAATATATATATATATATATATATATATATATATATATATATATATATATATATATATATATTCTGACATCTTTACACATTACACATGACTTATCAAACAGTCATATTTAAAAGATATTAAAATGCATATATCTAAACCCAATCAGAACAGCAACATCCAATCAAATCCTTATTAAACAATTGCTTTCTTATGTATAATATATATGTTTCCATTTGTCAAGCATATATTTCAGATACGAATGGGGTTGACAAGGGAATCCAAGACTTCTTAGCTATTCTGGCATTTAAACCATTCACAGCATGCATGTACCCATGGTCTGACCCATATGTAAATGGTTTGATACCAACGCAATATTTTGAGAAATATTTCACTGAAAGTTGTTGTTTATGTTGGGTTTAATAATCCCTCTTCAAATAATTTTCAAATCATACTAAAATTTGTGAATTTTATTCGGAGTTGTCAGATCATGTGTATACGTTTCAGGTAAGATTAAAATGCTTTCCTCAGCCATAGGTAATTTAGGTGGTGCTTCCCAGGACACACACCTCTCACTGTACAGTTCTAGGAATTCTCATGAACTGCATTTGTAAGGAGATTCTTGTTAAGTTTGTTTTAAAGCTATCTATCACTATGCCGTGTGATTCCTGGCTTCTCAGAGAAGTTATATTTAGCAAAGGTCAATTTCAACTTTACGATCGGGATATAAACTTTAAGCTGCCCCTCTAACAGCAAGCTGAGATATTGACTATAGCAAGGCAAGGATTGGAGCCAGCATAAACTCGTGAACCTCTAATACACCAAGAGGTAAGTTGGGTGATTACATAGAATAAATGACTATAAAATAATACTGTCAATCCATTGCGACTGAGGTGATTTTTCTGATAAAAATGCCTTTAAAATGCATTTTTTCTCACACTATATATTCTTATTCCACAGAACAACTCCTTTTAGAATCATACAACCCATTATTCAAACAGGACCACATAAGCACCTGTCATATATTAGACTGCCTCCATGCTCCCCTAGGTAGAATGACGCTACCTGACTTAGGGTGCATGTAGGTTTAATGTCGCTATCAAATTATAGGTGCAGCACAGTTGTTAGGGGTCACAGTCGACGTGTCATCGAGTTCAGCTCCTGTCATTCCCCTTGTAGATTAATACAGAACTGAACTGAACCTTTGGATGAAATCAACACAGGGCAACGTTTTTGAGACAGCCCTGTAGCAATTCTTCCCTCACACATGATGTATTGTTCCAAATTGACTGAACGGTGATACGGCAATGTTGTGTAGGTTCCGAATGCACAAATGAAAGTTGCTCATCGTAGTTAGTATTTTTTATGAAAATCCAGCGCACACCACGTGGTGCATGCGAATTGTTTCGAATTGCTCTACATCTTCGTGTCGAGTATAGAGTCTTTGGATGCCCGCACCTCGTCCTTGTAGGCATTCAATGTCGCGAACCGAGATTCCTTCAGATGAGCGTAATTAGCGCCTGTGCAGATCAGGAAATGCATCTACAAAGATATGAAATAAAAAGGCATTAAACGCATACCTATATAAATATGTACATTCATTCATCTCTCTCTCTCTCTCTCTCTCTCTCTCTCTCTCTCTCTCTCTCTCATCTCTCTCTCTCTCCTCTCTCTCTCTCTCTCTCTCTCTCTCTCTCTCTCTCTCTCTCTCTCTCTCTCTCTACATATATATATATATATATATATATATTATATATATATATATATATATATATATATATATATATATATATATATATATATATATATATATATATATATATATATATATATATATATATATATATATATATATATATACAGTCAAACTTGCCTCAACGACCACTTCTCTTAAACGACCACTTGCCTTGAACGACCGTTTCAAATTCCCTAAGGCTATTCCCTCTATATTTTACCTTGATTAAGTGTATATATATGTATATATATATATATATATAGAGAGAGAGAGAGAGAGAGAGAGAGAGAGAGAGAGAGAGAGAGAGAGAGAGAGAGAGAGAGAGAGAGAGAGAGAGAGAGAGAGAGAGAGAGAGAGAGAGAGAGAGAGAGGAGGGGGGGGGGCAAACACGTACTCATATGCACGATGATTTATATCTTGACTGGACTCTCGAATGGCAGATAAAAAGGCGCCACCTGGTGACGTTTAGACGTTTATGATAAGTGTCATCATCCAAGCAGTGTTACAAAGCACCCGATCGATCAGTACTAGATCCCTGTGTATAGTATGTATGTGCCAAACTTGGCAGACCATTTTTTCCTCTTTTTTGTTACAAAAGGTTTGTGTTTTCTTTCCCTACTGAATTTGCTCAATAGCTGCCCATTGTAAAATTCCACTCGAGATAGCTCATAACGTACTATTTGCAATGGGCAAATATTACACCGGGCACCTAACATTTTAAGGAGTTGAGAAAAAGTAGGTCTATTGATAAAGAACATATAGTCCTCCTAAGTGGTTTGGGTAGGAAATATAAACTTTTTGTAACAAAAAAGAGGAAAAAACGTCTGCCATCTACGAGTAGTTACCCCAGCCTAGTATATTTAGCAGACGTGCATTGTATTTACAATTCAAATGTACTTATTGATCAAGAATGTCATTTGAGGTAAAAACATTGCAAAATAGAAACTGTGGTCCTATCCATGTGTGCTCAAGCAGCTAAGGCAAAGAATATGTATAGTTTAAACATAAAGATCACAGGCTTTGGACTACAATTGATAAAAAGGGAACAAGAGTGCTGAACTATGAGATTATTTTGCGTATGCTCTCAGCATCACAGCCTTAATGATATTGTTAATTAAGGACTTACCAAACTTAGTGTGACCAGGACGGACGATATGAAAGCAACAAGGTAACAAATAGCGACCTTCTGGCTCTGAAATTCAAAACGTATATATCAAAGTTATGAAGCAAATCGTTATCGGTTATCGAATAGAATATAAATCAGATAAAGCCATTACAATTGCACACATGAAGCGGTTTAGACATTCCTTCAACCTGTGGAAATGCGATAAAACTATTATCTGCGCACACGCACATCTTTATGTTCACGGGTACGTGGTTCTGCTATTCTATTAAATCGTTTCAAGGAAATATCTATTTCAATAACACAACTATCGACCTGCGACTTAACAATTCGAAAAATGATCTGTTGAAAGAGGCAGATGCTGTGTAGGAAGAGCCTAATGAGAGAACGTACCTGCGTCCAAAATTGGTCAAACTCTGCCCCACAATAACGATCCTTGTCAAAGAAACCTGAAATGATTTAACATGGATTATCACAAAGTCCCACTTAGCACCACTCTCGTTGCTATCTGTTCAATTAAAGCATCTTTGAGAATATCAATAAGAACCAAAGCAACAACTATATTTCAAGTATTTTGACAATACATAGCATGTTCCTAAATTGTTACTGACAGACCCAGCCTATACTTTTTCAGGGCAACGCGGTGCAGGGGATAGCTTACTCCATTTACATCTAAATCGTATTCATACTCCGACATAAATGGATTTATCTTGATAACAAAGCCCTATTTTTTAGATGGAAATTGTCACCCCTTTTGCAATGAACGACCCCTCTTTCAACACCTTTAATGTCCCAGTCTATTTAAGTTACCTTGACAGATAAGAGGAGTAACCCCAACTGTAAATGAGTTTAAACTCCACTATATGGCGTAGCAGCCTTGCGCTCTGTTATGTGGTTTAATGCAGCCGATATTGCTCTAGCTAAAAATACATCCATAATGATGATTAACATCAGCGTACATCATTTACTTCAAATGCCATAGTTGACTTCTTTGTTAATCCCAGGTAAAACCATTTTTACAATAACATGACATAAACAAGATATGTCCTGTCTGTCCACATAGGACACATTCGCTACTATAGCCAGCACGGTTCCTGTTCTGACGGTTTCACAATACTAATAGTAATAAACAAAGGGATTATTTGGAGATGAGCTTTTATCCTATACTCCAAAGAATGAGGTATCCATAATTCGTCTCTCTCATCTCGCTCTGAAAAATGTTCCATTACAGTATAGTGGGTCTTTTGGTAATAAAAGGGTGAATAAAACGTTGCAATTAGGGACTTTTTTTCCACATTATCACAGGGAAAGTAGGAAGTGGACATTAATTACCGTAATTTTGTAGGTTTATGCAGTTGACACTGTTGTGTTCGTGTTGTAGATATATGATGAGGATCAGGACCAGGGGGAGCACCAGCAGTGACGTCACCATCAGCCAGATGAAATGCAGTAAGACACCGACCATCATGAACTGTAAAAGAGAAACGTATGATCCCGTTCATCATTATCATCCATCCATATCCCCATATCCATGTGATCATAATCATATTTGCCATCATTAACACCATCATCGGCATCATCATCATCATCATCATAAACAACAACAACAACAACGACAACAACAACATGTTATAAAAAATCAGCAACACCACCACCACCATCATCAATATCACAAATCATCACCATCGATATCACCATTCGATGTCTGACTTTTAGCGTCAGACATCGCGAGCAACTGGTTTGCAATGCGGCATACGGCTCAGCCATTGGAACATCCCAGTGTGCAGTACTAATATAATCAATGGTAGAATAATAATACTGATAATAATAATAACAATAACGATAGTAATTATTATTATTATCATTATTAATAGTAATCGTTGTTGTTTTTGTTGTTGTTGTTGTTATCATTATTATTATTATTATCATTATTATTATTATTATTATTATTAATATTATTATTATTATTATTATTATTATTATTATCATCATCATTTTTATTATTATAATCATTATTATCATCATCATTTTTAATTATTAAACACGTAAACTACTTACGAATGCACAGAGTACTCTGGCGCAGACGTTTTTTCGTGAGGTGTTGAAGACCCTGAGGCTGGTGGATACCCGAGGAGAGGAAGCTGACGAGCAGGAAGAGCGAGGAGATGGTGAACATCCCGCAGATCAGACCAATCAGAATGCTCTCCAGGAACGGCAAGCTGAAAAAGATATACAAAGTATACAATCACATAAAACAGTAAAATTAAAAAAGAGGGAGGAAATGGCAAACACTGAAAAATCAAAAAAAAAATCAGAATACTCTCCGAGAATGGTAGTCAGAAAAAATGGATCAATGACACAAAACAGTAAGATTAAAAAGACGTAGAAAATAGCGAAAACTAAAAAATCAGAAAAATCAGAATGCTCTCTAGGAGTGGCAACAATTGTGGCAACAATTGGCAGCCCCCAAAAAATGAAAAAAAAAACAGCAAATAAAAACATCGATTGTGCAATGGGCCTAACGTGAGTGTACGTATTTCCTTTTTTGTCAGATGACGTACAGGCCCCGGATGTGGTTGGCTAAGCAAGACGACGTTTGCTCTTACTTGAAATGGAAATGTCAGGGGTGGAGGCCCTCAGGAAATCATATTGGAATGATAAGGAAAGTTAATCTGGCATGCCGCTCTGGCTACTGCGCGAACGTCTTCTTTACCATCAAGGGAAATTCTGGGGATGGAAATGAGAGAAATGGGAAATTCGATCTACCTTGAACTTAATTAACACTAGAGAATAAATCGAAATCATAACAACACGTTTTACAAGTTATGCTGTATTTTATATAACGTAGCATCTAGGCTGTCAAATACTTAAGTTTTTTTTCTCATCAGTCAGCAAGATGGTAAGGTTAGTTTAGATTTATCTCACCAGGTGGAGTTACATGTACATATATTTAGTTCCTGCATCAGTCGACATGACGTCCTGTCAGTGCCTGGTTGTACAAACACCCATGGATAATAAGCCAAGCACATCAATGACCCACGTAGCTTGCCAATCAAAGATACGTTCAGTTTTGAGGTCAACCATCAGGGACAGTATTTACAGGGATATGATATAGAGACATGCAGCCGCCTCGACAGTCGGGCCCTATTGTTATGGAATATAGATAGACCTCTCTGCAACCATGCATCCATGCCCAGAACCTGGGTGTCAGTCGGACATACGGCCGGAATTAAATGTCGCCACTGTAGAAGGGCTCTGTATTAGTAAGATATCACTGAACATGACTGGTAGGGAGTTACTGCAATACACATAATATGTTGCACTTGGGTCAACGGCATTGCACGCTGACTCCTCATTGCGGGACCTTCACAAATGAGAGCCTGGTTCTCAGACTGAGTTAGTACATCATTACTGGATAGGTGTGATGTCTCTCTTAACATATATATATATATATATATATATATATATATATATATATATATATATATATATATATATATATATATATATATTATATATATATATATATATATATATATATATATATATATATATACATATATATATATATATATATATATATATATATATATATATATATATATATATATATATATATATATATGACAGCATAGTTTTCAGAAGTTGCAGTTTGAAACTTAACAAAAGAGCTTTTGCGTGTCCCCCTTGAGGATTAATACAGAACTAAACTAAGGATGAACTCTTTTCAGTGTAGATCAATAAGGCTCTAGTAAGAGCCAGCTATCACAGACTTGTAGCAAGTCCAACCAGATGACACAGTGGTCTAAAAGTTGTCACTGACTGCTTGCTGTCTCTCACCACTGGACCAGATCAAATCCTGGCCGGATATATATATATATATATATATATATATATATATATATATATATATATATATATATATATATATATATATATATATATATATATATATATATATATATATATATGTATATATATGTATATATATGAAAGAGGTTAGTACTTACAGGTGCTGGTTTTTGAGCAGGTCCCGTGTGTCCCTGATGCCCACTATGAGTGATCCTGTGAAGCCGCCTATGCCTATCATCATGCTGATCCACGCCACCATGGTGGGGCACGGCACGGCGGCCAGGCACTCCAGCGTCCGCCCGCAACACGTACGATCTGCAAAACACAAGGAAGGGCATGTAAGAAAGTTGCCAGTGACTAGGGGATGAATGAATGAATTCGTGTTTAAAGGCACATCGACACACAAAGGTCATTCAGTGACAGAAAACCTTACAAAACGTGGTCCTTTGTCATTGTTGAAGAAGAGTGACCAAGCATTGTCATTCGAAGTGAAAGAAGAAAACGAGGGAGAGTAAGAGCAGAGCCTTCAGAAAGCCAACGGTTGACGCTGATTGACACTGAAAACATTCTCTCATGAGAGACATCAAGCAGTGATTGTCAACGCTTTAGACCACTCAGCTGTCGGGGTAGCCCCTCAGGACGCCTATCTTGCATGACTGCTCTATGGTTACCCTATTGCAGAAATCACGATAAACGCCGCCTTTTTCTGATAAATGGACACTGAAAGTGTACCTCTCCTACCCTGGGGATACAACGACAAGTATATACTACTTTTATTTACTACCCTTCACTTTATCTTGAGTACCCTTATCCTATGTTTGTAAACCTAAACTAATGTTGGCATCTAGTGAAATAATCATGAACACGAACGTCATAGGCAGGCAATGCAGATTATAGTTTTAAGCGCGTTTAACCCATTAATAGTAAGAGGCCAATGGCAGTCTGACAATTCTGGTGATATCTTCATGGTGAAAGCACATTTAGGGAAAGATTTGAGGAAATGTTAATCAGAACACTACCAATGACTATCCTTCAAATATCTTGTGGAAGAATTCTTAATTTCTTTTAAGTTATTGTCAAAAAATATCAAAGAACACGAAGATAATTTCAAGAGTTACTCTGAAGCATAAATGTGTTAAAGCCTAGTAACCGTCCTTTTCTTATCCTATGTTTAGTAAACACCATCTTATCCTATCCATGCCACTCCAAGTTATCCAAAAACACAGGACGTTTTCAAACGTTCATCCTGACACAATTGGTAGGTTTTAGACAATTTTGGAAATAACTTAAGAATGATACCGGAATTTACAATGTATTTGAAGATAGTCGTAGATCGAGCACTAATGGACAGTTCCAACGCCATTACATTTAACAGTATACTTTTGTCAGATAGTTATTACCAAAATAATCCGGTAATTACGCACGCTACGGGCAAGAAAAAATTGACAACGACCTCTTTTTCTTATCGTATGTTTTGTAAACATGAACCCATACTCATATCTTTGACATTATGAGCATTCCTGTTGAGAAAGCTCACATTGAGTAGTAGCGATCTGATAATCGTTAAACATTCAAAACACTGACCCGAGGTCACCGAGCTATGTTCAGAACTATTTCAAGTCACTTATATTTATGTTTTGAAAATGTCACCAGTTAGACTTGGAGCTTTGAGCTTTCCACGGAGAACTCGGCGCCAGTAGGAAAGTACCATAAATAGAGCCATAGAGCCCACTTAACACAAAGCTATAAATCCACGTGCCATGGGCTTCGACTTGCTTATCCATTTAGTTTGAGTTGCGAGAATGTATTTGTCGGTCGCTTAAAAGGAAGATGAAGATTTAGGGGCTTGGGGCGGCCATAGATTCGCCATTCGAGTCGGCGTGTGCTGCGCAGGTTTTCTTTTGAACAGATTGCAAATGGTACTGTATTTTATCAACCTGGCACTGTTGTTCTGTTAGCTATTTTAAGATTTCGGACGTATTCCGCCGTTGTTATGAGTTCTCTTACGATGGAGTGGTTCGCGTGATAACAATTCTGAGTTTTGAAAATAACAAACAATACTGACAACTGATAGTGCGCCTCTTCCACTGATGATTTTAACGGCATAATACATAAGAATAGTATTGCCTATCAAGACTTACTCAATACTAGTATTGTCTGGAGACCATATTAACTCAACAGCCATCTCCAACAGCATCCTGACGTTTGGAGGTCATATAAAGAGCGTATGACTGGTACTAATACTATA
The DNA here is from genome assembly GCA_963942565.1 of Maea johnstoni. NCBI lineage: Eukaryota > Metazoa > Annelida > Polychaeta > Spionida > Magelonidae > Maea > Maea johnstoni. The sequence continues at coordinate 32,223,766 of OZ012690.1, forward strand.
AGTCAGTCTATTCAACCTTTTATTGTATTGAAACAAAGCGATTGAAAATAGATAATCTGCAATGTAAACGATTAAGGAATGAGAAGTGTTACTGAAGAACATGTTTCACTGAGTGATTTTTAATGGACGAATTAAATTTTTTCTATATATATGATATTCCACTGGCCTAAAGTTGTCATACATGAATTGTGTTCTCTAATATGCACATACTTCACTTATGAAATATTTCCTGAAATGAAAAATAATTGGTACTTTTCCTCTTTGGTTTGTTATCGGGAATGGACCTTCTGCGGAAAGCATCATAAAACTAGAGGTAAAAGCCTAGGGAAGTTAGACCCAGTCTATAGATTGACTATTTACATCGCATACCTTTATAAACCGCGGCTATCGCTACCACTCAAACGCATATATTTATTTTTTGTATCGTACAGAAATAAATATTAATACGAATGATATATGAGAGTCATATAAGTTAATGATTAACATCAAATCTCATTAACTGTTGCGTAGAATATGAACAGTGTTTATCAGAAGCTTCAAGGCCATTGTCGTACTCAAAACGAGCATAGCAGTCGCAGACGAAAGGCATGTTCTCTTGCCCCATCTTGAAAGGAAAGTAAACAATCCTAGATATATCAACCGCTCCACCTGTTTTATTGCTTTATAGGTGACAACCTTAATTTTACCACTTGGAGGGTAGTGCTAGTGACGAGTTTCAAACTCGGTCACTGGGTCTCTGAGGTCTCTGGGGTCTCTGGATTGCAGTCATTCTTGCGCATGCGCCATGAATGCATATGGTACAGAGGAGTCTTTGAAGCTGAGCACCTCTTGGAAGTTGACACCTTCATGAGAAGAACAAGCGATGGAAGCTTACCGATACTTCCCACTTAATTTCAAGGAGCTTCAAAGTATGAACACCTTTAGAACACATGAAGAACACACTTACTCGGTCAAGGACAGTAGCTTATCGGGGTATACAGGGTGCTAATGAGCTAATGACATCTAATCTAATTCGAATAATTTCTATAGCGCTTACATGTAGTTCAATACTTGATCACTACTTTTATAATTGATTTTCTTATGCTCGTGATCAGTTTAATTTTGGTTTATTAGTAAATATACACACACGCTGTTTGCTTGCTTTGCAATTTTCGTAGTTTACTTCGACAGTAGATTTACCTTAACTTTCAGTTAAATACATACAGACAAACAAACATACATACATACACATGCGTGTACTAATCATGCATAGGAAAATAGCAGATGCTGTAGACTAGCGACATCATATTTACGTATGCCATTTAAAAGATAGCATAGGAAGTTAGTGCTCTGCTCTATTCCGTTCGTGTTTGTGGTTGCTGATGTTGTGTTGTAGTTGTGCTGTAGTTGTGTAGTTTTTGTTTCTGTTCTGGTTGGCGATGTTGTTATTTTGGCTGTAGTGGTAAGAGTGATTATTTTTCAAATCCCACGAAGAATTCCCCTCTATCTCTCTCAGTAGTCTGAGAGTGTGCTCTCTATTAGTTAGACTATTACTACCACATGTCAGTGGCTGTCTCTATTTGCTACAAGAACGAAAGCTGATAATCTGTACCATCATGATACGGCTTCCACACATTCTAGTCTATGGCGCTCTATATCAGGGCGAGGGTAGACTAGGCTCCCATCCCTGAAGAACAGCGAAATAACTCATGCACATCGCTGATGAAGAGTGTGATGTAGTACTAGCATTGACCGATAGACGGCACCACTCGTCCTTACTATATCTAGTGTTGCCATACTCCAACTGAGCCCTCTGTTCGCCTGGTGACATAAATGTGAACTAATTTGGTTAGTCAGGCCACCTTGACCACTCAGTGCCTGTAGCCAGAAAAGCATGAAAATAGAAAAATGAATATGACAACATTGAAATCTAGACCGGGTCCAAGGTATCTCGGCCACTTGTTGATGCGGTAAACCTGTATATTTGGACTTGGGGATTTCGATAATTTCGTCGCCTTCTCTATCATATGTGCGCATATATAGGCATGACTGGCCAGTTATAAGTATAAGAAGAAACGGAAACGCCTGGCAAAAACCAACACCAAACCCTAGGTCACTGGTAACTTTCTCACATGCGTGCCCTTGTCGGGATATGAACCTGGGTTGGGGTTAGAGACAATGACTAAAATCCACAATGGGCAGATAATTAAGACTCAAATCATCGAGGTAGCCATTTGACATATATAAGTTGCAAATCTACTAAGCATCTTGCGGTCTAATCGTTCTGTAACAGCCTTTCGAGAACTTTGAAGGAATACTGGTTGTAAGCTGAGAAATTTGGGAAACGTGACCCAGCCCATCTGTCTTATTTTGACAGCAGTTTTCCCTTCCTGTAGTAAATTCCTTACTACTCCCAGTTCGTAGACATATATCGTATGCCGTGTACGTGATGGATCGACCTCAAGGCGGCTGTGGCGTATGTGATATGCCCGAGGTATTAGAGAGGTTGGGCTATCCCGTTTCCGACATCGAGACCGGGTTAGCATATCACCCTCTATGCCGTTCCCGATCTCGATGTTGGAACATCGTATCCAAGGTTGGGCTATGCCGTCGAGATAAGTATCTGTCAATAGATGTCTAAAATGTAGTTGTCGAATTTGTCAATAGATGTCGTCATTGTATTTCAGCATAAATTTAGCTTGAAGCTACGACGTTCAATACTTACGTGATACAGCCAGTGTATCTCGGGTATTGAGAACGCCGCAGAGTCGAGCTATGTGGGAAACGATGACGTCAACACATTATATGGTGACGTCATCGTCGCCTATCCCGATCTCGATGTCGGAAACGGGATAGCCCAATCTGTCTATTGAGAGCCGACGTCGACCAACCACGAGGGGTATAACGTCACTGTGAGCACTTCGCCTGTCCTACCAAAATATTACACCGGTACCTCAATCCAAGATTTCACCTCTTGACTTGAGTCTCTCTGGATCATACTTGGTTAGACAACATAGAAAACGAATAGAGCTGTTCTCAAGATAACATAATGCGATGGTATTATGCGCTATTTACAAATGTGTATGATGCATTAATCCAAAGACGTCAAATCACGTATACATATAATACTAGATATGTCTTCCCCCATTATTCTTGAAACGTTTGTTCTATTAAGATTGTTTTCTGTTCAGTTTATTATTATTTTGTTATTTTATCTAAATGTATGTACGGAATTCACTTTGTAGCTGATAACTACAGTAACTGAATATGCAATGCATCACAACATATTGAACTTTTTGTTGAACTTCCACATTTCTATCCCCGGTACTTAATATTAAAGCCAGAATGGGAAAAGTTATTTGTTTACACGGGAACCCTCATTTATTGAAAGTCGTGTTTTAATTAGCATAACATAGGAACTGTTTCACTTAAGTTTGAGAAATTTGATAAGGTTCAGATTTCTTTCTATAATCGTTTAGTTACGAAAAAACATTGTTCTTCAATCTTGGACTTTCCCATCCCTATTACTCTACTCTCCTTAATTTCTGTGACAAAGACATACTCAGTTCCTGCTGACTTGATAAAGATATATATATATATAGGCCTTTGAAATATCATACTAGTACCCATACCCACGTTTACTTAGACTGTCCTCATTCCATAGTCATGGCCACCTTCTCTTCTTATTCAATGCTAAACTAATCAATCCTTCCGTCATATCTTTACGCACACGAGTTAACGTATAAATCAAATCCAGCGACAGGAAATGACTGCATTGCGCAGAGACATGACAACTGGAATGTCTAGACAAACTAGATGGCACAGTATTGATCCAAGTCTACAGCACATAGGTCAGCTCAAGATACGTCTCTCTCTCTCTCTCTCTCTCTCTCTCTCTCTCTCTCCTCTCTCTCTCTCTCTCTCTCTCTCTCCTATAAGTATACACTCTCTCTCTCTCTCTCTCTCTCCTCTCTCCTCTCATCTCTCTCTCTCTCTCTCTCTTCTCTCTCTCTCTCTCTCTCTCTCTCTCACACATCACACACACACACACACACACACACACACACACACACATATATATATATATATATATATATATATATATATATATATATATATAATAATATATATATATATATATATATATATACACACACATATATATATGTCTGTGCGGTGTATATGTGTCGTGTGTGTGTTTGTAGGTAGATAGGTGGATAGCTATATAGATAGATAGATAGAAAGATAGATAGACGGATAGATTTGAAACGCCCACTACACTCGTCAATACCTGGAGATAAAACCCCATCCTCGAATAACCCAACCTCCTGTATCCGAGCTCGCTCCTCGGTCAATCGGATGGTGCCTCACCCAGCTTGAATATCCACCATGCATAGAAAGGCCAGTGCATCTGGCGCCACCTATATAATACTACACTTCATCATAGACTGGGGAGATCACCTCGCGCCATCTATAGATGATCCTCAATACTACTCTTTATCAAAGACAGGGAAGATCATCTGGCGCCATCTACAGATGATTCTCAATACTACACTTCATCATAGACAAGCAGATCATCTGGCGCCATCTGTGGGCGCTGGGAACACATCTTTGAGTCTGCACAACTACAGTGGGTCAAATTAAAGCGGGGGGGGGGGGGTAGCTTATTTAGACTAATTGTGGAAAAGGGGCCTATTATATAGATACAGTAGAGAATGTAAAGTGAGTCGAAAATAATCACACACGCACAAGGACACCCAAGCCTCCATATCAGCTCGAGAGCAAAGAGCGACCCCCCAACCATCATAAGTCCTATGTGCTATAGTGTGCAGTCTAATGGATCTTTGTCAACTTACCAACCGAGAACTATGTGAAATACTAGTTGTAAGCTGAGAAATTGGGGGAAACATGACGTAGCCCATGTGTCTTATTTTGACGGCAGTGTTCTCTTCCTGTAGTGATAGATACCTTACTTCTTGAGGTTAGAGGAAATATAGCGTATGTCGTGTACTTGATATATAGGCTCTTAGGAAACTGTGGCCTGGGGGATACTAGTGTGGCACGAGATGTTGTGTGGTGAAGCCGAACAATCCCGAGTGATATTGCATACAACCTACATGTAACATCTGTGCTCACAAGTAGATGAAAAAAAATATACGAGATCATACGTGTTCATAAGGGGTGAGTGATCATATTCTTAGTCTAGAGTATGATCTTTTAGGTACCATCCGGTCATTTTAAGAGATGAGTGATCATTTTCTTATGGCACATTCTCTTAGAGATTATAGGGTTCTTATTTATAAGCGATGAGAGGACATTGTATTCTTTAGTTCTAACATTGCTCAGTAGAGGGAGATAATCATGAGAACATCAGCTGACAATTTGAACCTCAGCTCAGCATACGCAGCGCCATCTATCGACGAGAAATGTCGCTTTCTGATGCTGGTATGGGGGTATTGTTCGACTAGGGGCAGGAGAAGGTATTTATGACGGACAAGACCTCTATCAAACAATTAATGCAATCTTCTCACATTTTTGTATAGCCAATCAATCGATGATTTAAGGTTGAATGCATGCTCATAAAGGCTCCTAAACGTTCGAAATGAAAATAGCGTGGTTAAAATAAGAATCGTTATTTTCACTATTTATTATTATTGCCATATAGAAATAATCCTTTTCTAATGGAATGTAAATTTACTAAACCAGGTTATTAATTTCATTTCTCCAAAGGTAAACACGTTTGAAGGTTAGTGGTAGGGTTTGCATGTGCCTATGTGTACGTTGAACGTTTATGACGAGGCAGCGTGTTGATTCAGCCTTGATATGTATGTATAGGGTATGTAATTGTGGCTTGCTTAATACATGCCAACGTTCAGTTATCAATGGATGCTGCATTTTCACATTCATTTCTCTGAAAACCAACGCTTTGATTGCCCGGAAAAGATATTGTAGCCATGTTTCATGGATGAAAACAAACCACACGAATCTTTGCATCTCTTTGGAGACCATCATATCAAATGAGAGAGAGATCCAGAGAGGTGTTGCTGAAATATCTATCGACAGTATTCAAATAGAAAAACAAAATAATGGTATAATGTACTTAATCATCTCTCTCTATTTAATTATCCATGTATATATATATAATATATATATATATATATATATATATATATATATATATATATATATATATATATAATATATATATATATAATATATATATATATATATATATATATATATATATATATATATATATATATATATATATACATATATAAACACACAATATATATATATATATATATATATATTATATATATATATATATATTATATATATATATATATATATATATATATATATATAATATATATATATATATACATGGATAATTAAATAGATAGATAGAGATGATGAGATGTACACACATACATACACACACACATGGATCGTTTGGATAATGCTATAAATCCACACAAAATACGGCATCTTGTATTTTAACCTACCCACTTTCTTCATGAGTGTCACTGCGAGCCCAGCGGAGTATTACGTAGTACGTATTAGTGTCGTATCCCACCAGAGCTGGGCCACCATGATCATCCTCTCCTTATCAGGCTCTACATAATGAGTCCTCTATCACAGGCATACCACACTTCCAGCGGACATGCCTTAATATGCCATTTCTATACTCTCTCTATTTAGCCACAGATTGGGCTAGAGAGAGTCGGCTTACAGGTTGTTAAAGAGCCCACGCCCTCTGTTAGTCAACAGGGGAGTCACTCCTCATTTGTATCATGGGAAGCTGGTCTAATCAGTAACACCAGTAGGAAGTTCTTAAACCATTGAGAGTACATGCTAGAGTTACTACATGAGTCTGTCAGAACATGCCTACTACAATGCCTACTATATTCCTTCTTTCGCATAACTCGCACATTATATATATAATATATATATATATATATATATATATATATATATATATATATATATATATATATATATATATATATATATATATATAATAATAAATATATATATATATATACCACGTATGTGTGTGTGTGAGAGAGAGAGAGAGAGAGAGAGAGAGAGAGATGTACCTCCCCCTCACCTATGTTCAGTTGTACAGCAATGCAGTCCAGCTGTTGTCTCGCCGTGGTTGACATCTAGCACTACACACACACACTGTGTGGAGTGATTCAATGATGCCAGTCATGTATAGACGTCAAATCTGGGACACAGACACAGGTGTCGCTTAATCTGTATGTAATCCAGTGACATCATCTCAGACTACGGATATCTCTCATAATATGTTTGCGAGATAAGAATTGTTAATACTTTCTGCGGCATGGAGACAATTGAAACAGCGAATATACTCGAACATTGAGGATAAAGTATCTAAAGCTATATGCTACTCTTAATTGAATTAAACAATATTACATTTATTTTAGATGAAATTGTAGGTAAATCATAGTCTATGCTGCAAGTTTGATGTCCATGCGTGCTTATGAATACATCGCAATGTATCAAGAGGCTGGTGACACCGCCATTAATTTATTCACCTTTTGAGCAGACAGGTAGTCTGAGACACATAAAAAATCTTAAAAATTAATTAATTCAAAAATATCAGTCTGAAAGTATTATCTTTGATGGCTTAACCATTTCCTCTCCAATTCAATTTTGTGCATAACCCCTATTGATTGGTTATGAAGTCATTTGGTGGTGGTTGGTGCCTGATCGAATATTCTCTGTTATGTCCGATTGACGACCTCTGTCGATTGTCTGAGTTGGATGGGGGCTGGGTTGTTGTCTATTTCATGTCCGTGCTGTGTACGTGTGGGGGTTGGGGTCTCGCCTGATTGACAATCCTCTGACATGTCCGAGTTTGGCTGGGGGTTGGGGTGTCCCCTGATGGACCAGCTTCCAATTAGCGCACACGCTGCTCGCTAATTTGGGCAGCAGACGGACAGGTGTATTTGACGCACCAGGTAGAGCAATAAACTAGCAGCAGTCATCAGGGATACACCCAGTCGACGTACGGGCTGTGGGTATAAACACAGCGTCAACTAAGCATAGAGTAGCCTAGATTTCTAGGCTTTCATGTGTATATTTCTGTCATGTTTTTTTTTTATCCAGCAACAACTAGTCTAGGTGGCGATAGGGGTCACACTTATATCACAATAGCAGCTAGCTTAAGTTTAAGTAGAGAATACCCCTAAGAAACTATTTGAGCCTATGTTTTATTCATGGTGGAATTTGTACTTAGTTCTGTGAGTGTATCTGTATTGGACAAGTAAAACGGGAAAGTGGTGTAATAAGGGATGTCCCAGTATATTAAGTCTGGAACTCAGGCAGACGTCCCGGAGCAAAGTATTTCACGAGGCCGATCTTTGCCAAATGGTTCCAAGGACTGAAATCAGGTGATACAACGATGTACGAATATGCGGCTTCATACTTAAGATATGTTCTTGCCTCCTTAAATCATTTTCTCCTCTCGGGCTTTGCTTCCCTTTCAATCTTTTTATTTTCCCATCCTCACTTTCACTCCCAAATGTTTCTTATGACCTCTCATTTTTTTCCTTTTTTTTTATCCTTTGTCGTATTCTCTCTATATATGTGTTTACAATTATCTTTATAATCCTTTCTTTCCTTCTAGCGAGGCTAGCTGTCACTATGTTACATGGAGTACATAATTCCCAGATGCAATTCCTGTAGTAGGCCTATTGATGGGGGCCTGGGTTGGAACTTACATCAACACTGCTATAAAGTGGAAAGCTGAGACTACAGTAAGTCACTGGCATTCACATTATGGCCGAGCGCAGGATATATTGGGGCATCTTTATGAGATGTGATGAAAACCTAAAGTAATGGTTTCCTTTCCCACTAGTCCTTCACATCTGTACAGAACTATGTGCAGTTAGGACACTGGATCCATTCTAGTAGTAGTAGTAGTAGTAGTAGTAGTAGTAGTAGTAGTAGTAGTAGTAGTAGTAGTAGTAGTAGTAGTAGTAGTAGTTGTAGTAGTAGTAGTAGTAGTGAGATTACCAAAGACTTGAATGATCAAATGGTAGGGTCTGATTTTCAAGTTAAGGATGAGTCTCGACATTTCGCCAAAGAAACACAGCCAGATATGTTTAAGGGTGCCACATCACATTAGAAAAGCCACATTGATAAGTTCATTTTCTTTGGTAATTATGAGATGAAACCTATATACAGTAGCATGCGTGCCGTTGTCTTCTTTTAACTTAGTTTTCAGACATTCAAGTTTATTAAAAATGACCTGGTATTGAGTAGGACTGGACTGGGAGGTTTGTGTTATGCGTGCTGTATTCTCCCACGCCCTGTCAGGGCAGTCTCAGTTGCCAGCAGGCCCTGGACGGCGCAGCGGCACGTTACACTAACACATGTAACTGGTCATTTCTGCCACCGTCGCCTCCGAGCCCACTGCCGGCCACTCTCTCCCACCATGGTGGCTCCCCAGGGTTAGAGGGTCGACGACCAACAGAGACTTTATAACCATGGCCCCTACTGGTAGTCCTGGCATATCCTCAGCCAAGGATATCAGAGAGAAATTCTCCAAAGCTGCACCGAGTTAAGGAGATACTTTTGCTGGTGACCTTATGAGTTCATTTTATTTAGCAAACAGGAAACACTAGTAGTAGTAGTAGTAGTAGTAGTAGTAGTAGTAGTAGTAGTAGTAGTAGTAGTAGTAGTAGTAGAAGTAGCAGCAGGAGCTGCAGTGGTAGACGTAGTGGAGTTGATACCATCATCACCATGATCATCATCGTTTTTTTGTTTTTTTACTCCTCGCCAAGCATTATGGACATGCCTTTACAATTTCGTTTCATTTACCATATGTATGGCATATGATGTACAGTATTTCAAATACTGTAGCTGCATCAAAATCATGTGGGTGAAACTTAGGAGGATGGATAACATCATGTTGCGTATCCCATCAATGAAAAAACGCCTTTATATTTTTGCAGATCAGGGCGCAAATCGCATGGCCGCCCTCATCCATTTGTCCGACAAAGAGACCGTTTCAATAGTTAAGTTAGTAATATCAGTAATCCTTACACAAAAACATCACAAGAATTAAAAAAACAGCTAAATTGCTGCGTTATCCCGGGGCCGTTATATGGTGGTTTCTTTTGATACACACTTCACTTCTTCTTGCGACTTGCTGCCATCCTCTGACACGTGTGCCATCCTTGTGCTGATAAAGTATGGTCCATTTTAAGCGTTTTAAAAAGGGTGGATATATCCTAATTTGGCCTAACATATATCCTTTGACCTTCAGGCATCGTACCTAACAATAACCGAAATGCAATCGTTAACGTTGCCCTTTATTGTTGCCTGTTGCCCATTGCACTCGGTCAACTCTTGTGGAGATAAACTGTGCTGGGAATACGAACCTACTACAACAGCTGGTTAACGACTTGCCAACATCTAACAGACAAGCACCGTCCAGGTCACTGTTCAAGGTCATTGGCCAAGGTCATCGGCTAATTGAAGTAGCGACGTACGTGCCAAATTAATTAAATGGAGAATAAAATCGATTTCCTATTTGAGTGTCAAAGTCTATTTTTTACCCCGTTGAGTGACGTACTGTTGCTAATATTAGCCACAAATTTTGGTCAGCTGACAAACTTGTTTCAGGTCATTCAATCAAGCTTGCTGAGTCTATACACAAGCATGGCCAAGGCTAGGGTTTGATTTGGAATTAATTCCCTTAACGCCACTTTTGTAATTAATGGTGTATATGTTTTTGTAAATATTCGTATTGCCCTCATTTGTGATACTGTCGTTGTCGTTATTACTATTATAGTTGTTGTTATTCTCGTTGTTGCCGTGACTATTGTTGTTGTTGTTGATGTTGCTGTTGTTTCTGTTATTGTTTTTGTTTTTGTTGCATATTAACGAGGTCAAATCTTGAGTGGCCAGTAATTGGTTGAGGAGGCCAGAGAGGGCGGTAATAACACACTCGCACCAGTCAATGTCCACTACCTCACATGCCTCCATCAAGCCGCTTACGAACCTGGGGTCTGTGAGCAATCGCTATATGCAATGTTTTAGACCACTCGACTATCGGGCAGCCCATCCCGCTAAGGCCAATATGATGTCTATCCACAACCATCAGCCAGAGACCCATTCCACAGAACGTACCAGTACGTCAATGGCTTTCAGGACGCGCTGGATCGCCATCCACCATAGACCCTCTTCACAAAACTACCAGGCTGTCAAAGCTGGACCGCCATTAACCAAAGAGCGGAACATACCAATACGTCAAAGGCTGTCCAAGGCAGCGTACTGGATCGTCATCCACCATAGACCCTCTTCACAAAACCTACCAGTCTGTCAAAGCTGGACCGCCATTAACCAAAGAGCAGAACATACCGATACGTCAAAGGCTGTCCAAGGCAGCATACTGGACCTTCATCAGAAAAACACCTCATCCACAGAACAGATGCTTTGTATAGTACAGATAGCTGGAATCGCTCTAACCTGCTGCGTACGGTAGGGTGGATTGCATAGGTGTATAACGCCATAACTCAACTAGGTAAATAGGTTCAACGCTAGTACTTAGTTGTACTAATAAACCAGATTGTAAAAAGCAAGAATATAAAACTATTTTACATTTCTATATATTACTTATCTATATAGTAAATAGGTAACATGCCAGCTCAAAACTAATATATAGTTTGGTATGATGCCTCTAGTAGTGTATATGGTTAATAGGTGTAATGCCAACAACCAGTTATAGGTGGCAGCACGATACACGGCACCTCCTGCAGCTCCAACTTAGGGGTACAAAGTTCGTCCTCAGGTTAAAATCATCCTAAGATAGGTAACTTGATATTTGAGGGAGGCACTTAGCACATACTTGTAACTGGTGCAGAATTCTGCAATATAGCTTTACATCTCCCCCATGCACCCATGTCTTAGAGTCAAGAGGGGCTGGACTTCCTCTCCCGAGGCGCCAGCCGAGCACCTGTTGAGAGGGATCCCAGGGACCTCCATGATGGCCTCGTTGGTAGGGCGATTTTGCCCCAGGTCAGAGGAGGGCGGTGATACCCTACTGGCGTCATTTAGAACCTAGAGTGAAGATGGTTCCCATGTGATGTTACTGTCATCTTCATCGCAAAACGAGCAAATATATATATATATATATATATATATATATATATATATATATATTATATATATATATATATATTATATATATATATATATATATAACAGAGAGAGAGAGAGAGAGAGAGAGAGAGAGAGAGAGAGAGAGAGAGAGAGAGAGAGAGAGAGAGAGAGAGAGAGAGAGAGACGAAAGCACACACAAAGAAATCGCTTATAACAACGAGACGAGCATTTCTTATGGATACCTCCCCTTTTCTGCTGGACCATTCCGCCCTGATTGCAAAACGTAGTTGAGTGGAGAATTGTTTACATTTCAATGTTTCTTAAGAAGTGAGCAACAATATATCAGTTTATGAAAACATGATACCATACTACGATAAGCAGACGCACACTTCTTTAAGCTACAGGGCTAACGCATATAAACTATAAACATGACATGTACCTCGTACGCTTGGGTTTTCGTACACGGTGGTTTAAATAGTGAAAGAGAACGATCACAACGTGTTGAGGGTTGCAGAAACAAATGACCAAACAATATGTACTGGGTTTGTTTGTGAGATCTATAAAATCGATCAAAACAATACACGACTATATCATGGCCAACAAAAGACAAATATACGACAATATCACGACCAATATCCGACCTATAAAAAATCGATAAACGGCAACGTGACGAACAATGTAAATCCAATGAAAGACGAATATAGTTCGAATAAATGACCATATCATGACTAACGTAAGACCAATACACGACCAATATGACATTTGCTCACGCACAATATATGACCGACAAGACCTTTATACGACCATATCACGGTCCAACGCGGGTTAGGGGGGGGGGCAATTACCATACAAATCACATTAGCCTCAGTGCGTTATCTACGGTTAGGGGTGTTGGTCAGCTGCCTATTGGCTGCAAGCAGGGTATATCAGTTGCTCCCCTGCAGTGACCCGTAACCCACGTCACTTAGCGAGACCTGGTGCCTACCAGGCCTTATGATATTCGTCTAAGAATTAATATCTGACTTGTGGTTCTTGGATCGTTCGATCTGTTGTGGGAAAGAGGCCAGCGGTGAACTGTACAACAGCCAAGCGTGATATTGGATTGGATGTTTATTAAATTCCTACCCCATGGGGGCCATGTCAAGCCCAATTCTCATAACGACAAACCAGGAATAAGAGCTGTGTTGCACTTGAGTTCGTATTAGCTTTAACCAAATAGTGCTTCGAATTCTCCCTGGAAAATGTCGTCTGCTGCAAAGATGCTTTTGAGGATAACTTCTGTGGGAAGCATTACTTCAAGAAGTGTTTTATGTTGAGTTGTTGAATTGAGTTTTGAGAGAATTTCTTCTCCATGTATTAACCAAATCATGCTTATGGCGTGAAAATATTACCCTAGCAGTCTGGCACTTCCGCCATGGTAGAGACGCACATCGGTTAGGTTTCTCGCGAAGGCCCATTGCGTGCTGACTGTATCTGACGTTTATGATTGGAAATGTCACAAGTCATTCGCAATAGAGTGGTAAAGAGAAATGGGCCTCGCCACAGCTACGAAGAAACAGACCTCTCTGAAACTCTACCCCCTTAAAGCTGGGCGATATTGTCAGTAGGTGTTAAAATCACACATCTCATGCACAAAGGCCACTGACTGCTGCAATTGGGCCATGTAAACCCACCGACGCCTCGCGCCCACTTGAAGACTATCACCCGGATCTATCATATTCCTGAAAAATATTTAGAAACACAACATGGCCACAAAAAGATTCGTAACTTGGTAATCCTGATTGGCTTTTGTTTACCGACTTTTTCCAAAGGGCGCGTGTGCAATACTAGGTGTCATATCGTAATCAGATTGAAATGACTCTCTTTGGTGGCCCAGCATGATACACCTTTTTTTACTTCTCAGAAGTCAGACTACAGTCAGACTAGTGACCACAGTGAAACCTTTTATTGTGAAAGCCCAATATAACCTACAGTGCTTTCTAATTTCAGTAACACACACACATACACATATCTATCTATATCTATCTATCTATATATATATATATATATATATATATATATATATATATATATATATATATATATATATATATATATATATGTATATCTATCTATATCTATCTCTATATATATATATATATATATATATATATATATATATATATATATATATATATATATATATATATATATATATATATATATATATATATATATATATATATATCAGCCTAGGTTCTAGGCTATACGAGCAAATACATCTCACCCAAACATCCATTAGCCAGTCAGTTATGTAATCATATGAGCTATGGATACAGGACAGTTAATATTGATTGCTCTGGACAAATATTTGTCATGAAGAGAAAGCACACAAATCTGCTACATCTCCCCTTTCCTGTGTATTATGTTATACTCTTGTGCATCGCGCAGCGCTATAAAGTCACCAAATCCTTCTGTCCTGATGTATGTATCATTTTATGTCTAACGATATAGTCAATAAAGATACAACTATACAATACAATGGTACATAATGTCTTCTGGCATTTACCGGTACCAAAACGAGCATTTTCCTAATAATGGACGTCTTGTTTTTGCAATAGTATTGTAGTATACTCGGTCTTCACTACACCTCTTTCGCTTTCTCTCCAAATAGCAGAGAGACGCCACGCCCCCTTTCGTTTTTCCAGGCTGCAGGTAGCTACCTCGTCATCGCTGCTGAGTTATAACACTACATCATGTACATGTACTACATGTTCCACACAGGGGTCGTCTCGAGTGAAACCACTTCATCCTACCTACTCATATCTAGATTCTTCCAAATAGGTCAGACGTGATTTAGCATACACATACTTAGAAGAATGTTACTGGGGCGTCTTCAACCCGGGCCTTCTCCACCACCAACTAGGGTACAGCTAAATAGTACCAACATCTCAGGGTACCATCCGTCACAGCAACCCATATTCGGGCCACTCATGTGAACGGTGCATGGAATTGCCTATGTGCAAATTGTTATAACTACAAAACTGATTTAACCCCATGCACCACCTACCTTTTGCCATGTTATGCACCCCTGTGTGTTAAACCCTGCGAGTCGTCCACCCCTGCTGTACCATTGCTAGACTCCTAGACCTGCCTACTAGTAGCCGTGCGTGGTACATACTACATGTAGATACGGTGTGATGCTGTGTAGTGGTGGTATGTAGCGCAGGGTTTTCCGGTCACCTGGCGTAAATCCCTGGCAACCCCACTTAACGCGATCTGAAGGATCTGCGTGTCAGACTGTAACTATGTGTGAGACATCTCTATCTCCTGCGCCGCACTCTAGTGTTTTAATGGGCACTTCTAGGCACTTGGCGGCCTCTGTACTAGGAGATGTATACACACTCACATGTATGTGTGGGACATCTACGTAATTTACACTAGAGCTGTCATCGGATCGGACTGTACCGATACATTGAATCGAAATCGTCTTAGATATTGAAACGTATAAAAGATCCTTATGTCAATTCGGTTATAACTTTAAGTACAGCAAAGATAGATTAAACGTAAACTCATCGTCATTGCATGTCTTAAATGTCAATTACATATTTAATATTATAATTACTATGAGTCTTAACAAAAGCATACGAATATATTTAAACAGAAGCATGCATCCGGCTGTGCACGATATAGATCATTGCTGTCATAGTAGTTTCTAAGATATTGTCTTAAAGCACCCCTCCCCTTTCTTCTTGCAAACATGACATCAACTCATATCGTATCTAATCTAAAAATCGATAAAGAAAAGTATAACAATGACCGAATCGAAAAGATGTCATGCAGGGATATGTATATACCTTTACATATATTTGTGAGCGACCTTTCTACTGCGCTCTATAAACTAGTGGTTTGATCAGCAGAAGTAGGTCCAAGGATCCTAGCAACAGTGTAGAGAAATATACACAACCTGTATGGACGTTATAGATGTGCACCATGTACCAATGTGCTTTTATTGGCCGCAGCACTAGGAACCAGGCAATCTAGCCACAGCGTCGGGAAATATATATATACCTATACATATACCTAGACAGTGTATGGAAATATTCATACATATATATGTATTTGTGTTACAGATATGCACCATGTACTGTAGTGCTTATGTGGGCAGCACTAGGTACTATAGACAGCCTAGCCACAGTGTAGAGAAATATACACACCTTTAAGCATGTACTTATGCTACAGATGTGCACCATGTAGTGCAGTGCTTTTATGGCCAGCACTAGCTAGGGACCGAGCAGCCCAGCGAAGGGAAATATACACGTCTATACATGTATTTGTATAATATATATTTCTATGCTCTCATATGTATCTTTCTGTCATGTCTTTTTCTGTTACCAGGCACCATATAGTCTAGGTGACCATTGCGGTCAATTTAGTATACACTTACCTCACCAGGGGTATAGAGGATTCAGTTTAATTATCAAACATTTATCTAGAGATAGGAGGACCAGGTGATGCCATCTATCTACCATATCCGGTACTACACACACTGCTTGGTCAACACAGAAGGGAATGTCAACCTTTTAGGAACTAGGAGCCTAGTCTAGTAGTTGTACTGCATACATGCACGATGTACTGTAGTGTGTTATTAGGCAGCACAAGGCACTAGGCAGCCTAGCCATACTCGGGAAGCTATATGCATACCTATGCATGTATATCTGATGTATCTGTATATAGTGTAATAATAATAATAATAATAATAATAATAATAATAATAATAATAATAATAATAATAATAATAATAATAATAATATTGTCATTTGATATTGCGCCCTTTCCATATAAACATGCTCAAAGGCGCATAGTGTACTGTTATGGTGTGCCATGGTAAGTATTAGGCAGCCTTGTACCAGTCAACATATACATATATAAATATGTTACAACTCTATACATGTACTGCGCACTGTTAAGGCATAATGGGCAGTGCCAGAGAATAGGTATAGGTAGTCAGGCTACGGTGAATATGCAAACATATTCATCTAATAATGTAGGTTTGTAGCCTGCTTCTCAGACTGGGTTAATGTTAAGCCGGATGCCACAGTAAGTAGGTATAATGTCACTCTGAAACTATAGAAGGCAGCACTATCAAGTCGATAAAGTGTCGCTTCTAAACTCTAGATGGCAGCACAATCACCAGGAGAGATAATAATAATAAGTATTTTAATGTACCGCAGCACTATAGAGTCAAGTTAAGGCTGGGCTGGAACTTGGATGAATACACGAATGGATATGCAGCGAGAGACCAGTTACTATATGCGCTACAGTTAAGGCCTGGCTATCCCACCTATCTCGAATCTGGCATATTTGTTACGTCACTAAGAGACAAAGACAAATGAGGGCTCTCGTATCGCTTAAATTACAGAGAAGCTTGCTCAGAACGCGACTTTTGCAGCCAGCCTGTTTAGGTTGACAGACTGGTTTCATATCCACTTGCTTTTATTCATCTAAGGCTGAGGGCAACTGAGAGTGTATCACCTGGGCGGAGGTGAGACCACCAAGACGTCAACTGGCGCCCTCTACAGGTTACCTGAGGCATCAATACCGTATTATACAGTCGTGGGGAGTTTTCTTCTCTATATGATCAACAACGTTAAATGCATCGACACGTCCGATTTTAAAAGGACAGGAAAACTATCAATTAAACTAAAGAATACCCCTTCCTTTTACCAGTCATTGACTTTCATAAATCATCGTTAAATACAAATGAGTCAGCAGCCAAATATTCGCATTGTATAAATGGTCGCTAAGGTATTGCTGCTTCTATATAACGCTGGCAAAATGCCAGGGTATTTTCCGAGTCAGTTGCTCTGGTTTAAATCAGTACCGATTAGGAGGATTGAAATCGATCAGTGCGTGTACCTGGACAGTTTTTATACCTGTAATGTCTAAGCTCTAACCTATGACCTCACATTCGAATAATGAAAGGTTAGACCCATTCCATGTGGAGTGCGCAGTATGACAACATTGTATATAACTGAAGAGGGAGTGTTTATACCATTACGGACAATGACTTTCTCTCAAATATTTCTTATGAGACAGCTCTGTCTATTAAATATACCATGTGTAGGAGCATTCGTACGTTTTAGGTGTTAAAGGGTTACACAGTAGCTGTACAACCCATTCACGTCAGAGCATTCGGAGTAGTTGGTGAATTAGTAAGCATGGGTACGCCTCAGGAGTGAAAGGGTTACACAGGTGAGGTACTGTTTAACCCCTTTACGCCCAGAGCATTCGGAGTAGTTTGTGAATTAGGAAGCATGGGTACGCCCCAGGAGTGAAAGGGTTACACAGGAACTGTTAACTCATTCACGCCCAGGGCATTCAGAGTAGTTGAGGATCATGTGTAAGCTTCAGCTGTGAAGCTCTATGGTAACCCATAAGCCTAGTTACTAGGCGTTATTGTGTTTTACTTTATTGTACATTACATGTATTTATATTTTTGTCTGCACCTATACTACATAAGGGCATGTGCGCTACTGTTGGCCATTTAGTTCACACACATGCCACACGAAGCTGTCGTACTTGCAGTAAATTCCAACTACCCTCCTAGCATACCGCAGTGCCATCTATCCACAAGGATGGCTGACATCTGAATATGGCCTGGGAGGTAGGCTAGGGTTAGTCCATGTGGAATTAGTGGAACGTCTCTTAAGTTACCGACTTCGGAACCGGCCACTCCTGGCCATTTTAGAGGGGTGGTCAACTTAGAGGGGTTCCCTGTACTATAAAACTAACAGGAAAAATTTAATTTCCAAAGTATCGATTAACAACACACACTTACTAGTCTAACGTGTTTTACATCATACTGGCATCTTAGTTAAAGAGGAATTAATTAGCTTTGCCATATGGCAGTGGGATAATACTAATTAAAATGCTCGTCAATATTTCCACTTGGGCGCTTTCCTGCCACCCCCTAGGCGGCGCTGTATAGGCAGACGAAGCTAGCAACATGATTGTTTTCTAGATTAGTTATATTTGAAATGCAATGCATCCTTTCGCTTTATACTCATACATTCCTAGTAATATACAATAGTTTCATACATATCAGCTTCATTACGTTCCAAATGACAGATGTAAACGCATGACCTCAGCATCCCCCGTCGTGTAACAAGTGGGTATTTAGACTAGGCCCCTAATCCTTGAAATGTCTTAACTACCCGTTGAGTTGGCCAAACAGTGTAGTACTCTCATTGGTGTAGTTCAAGCAATGGCCCATAGATGGCATCATATGCCCCTCTTATCTCTTTTGCAAGAATCTGACAAGCACGCTGCCGCCACCAGGTGGGAAACACATACACCAATCTGACCACCTGAGGTACTTTCTGCATAACCATGGTAAAATATAGCTATACAGCCCTTAAATCCAGGCTGCTTGAAATATTCAGGAGGTACTTATTTAATTGGACACATGGCAGTTGTGTAATCGTAATTAAAGTGGACGGGAAACTCCCCACATGAGCGCTTCCCTGTAACTTCTCCAAGGGCGGGCATGCCAAATGTGGTTATGCATGCCTTAATTCCAATGGCAATAGCTAATGGGCGTACAGAGGGACTTGATGTAGACGGCATATCGGTAACACTGAGGGAGATTTGCATGCACTGCTCCATCCATCACGTCCAAACATCGGCAGATTGGTTTGTTGGCCAACACCTATCTTAGAGTGGGGTTGGAATGCGACTCAGGGCACGTGAAAAAGTTAACGATAATGTAAGGTTAGTCGGTGGTTTACCACGCCTATTCATCATCTTTTGCTGACTGGCCAACCACTATTTAGCCAAAATTTCCAGCCATCATCCATATAGCGGTACAATCAGAGGTAATGCCCATAGTAACCTCCGAATTTGATATATATATATATAAATATATATATATATATATATATATATATATATATATATATATATATATATATATATATATATATATATATATATATATATATATGTACATATATATATATATGTACATATATATATATATATATATATATATATATATATATATATATATATATATATATATATATATATATATATAACTTTTCATGACTGTGTTGCGGTCTTCTTATTTTCCCATTTTCGGTTGCAATATGATATAATTTATTGTGGTCAATTGCTCTCAAGTTGAACATATACGGAAAAGGATTTATCTTAAAAGTACACTTTTAGACCTGAATAGCTGCGTCAAGAAATCGTAGTAAATTATTTACCCTGTCCATACGATGTACGTCACATGGCTGCAACTTGACAATCTATCCTGACTGCATTCTTCTTTCTGATTGCAGAACTACAATCAATAACATTCTCCTGGTAACCGTATTTAGTTAAGATACATATATCATAACAGTTGTCGCAATGATAAAGCTATCTACCCCCCCCCCCCCCCCCCTTTGGTATCTTAGCAAGTGGGCAGCAGTTAATCACTGTCCACTTGCAGCTGCTAAGTGTGAACACAGCTAATGCTCTTACTGTAGACAATCCAGGTTCCAGGAATTGGCAAGTTCAGACCTCGCAGCAAGATGACCCACTCAGTGTGTAGTAGAACATTTTTTTCTGTAATCTTCAGAATCACACAACCATACGGTATACACATATCAACTTAACCGAAGTTGCAAAAAGAAAACACAACTTGAAAAAGAGGTGAGAATACACTCATACTAAATACATAAAGAAAGCGAAATATAAACAAGGGCACACAAACATGCATGAGTGAGTGAGTGAATGCTTTTAAAGGCACATCGGCATACAAAAGCCATTTAGTGCCATAATATATTAGTTTTGTCATTGTTGAAGAACAATTGCAAAGCATAATAATCCTAGATGAAAGAAGAAAAAGAGGGAGAGCATGAGCAGAACCTTCAGATTTGAGCAGGGTAACACCGCAACTATTGCACACCATTGACCAAGGCAATAGGGGGTGCCCCTTCCAGGAGACAAACGTGGATGAAAGACAAGAAATAAGGTAGAAAATACAGTGATTACAGCCTGGGAGGGCCTGATAACGCTCAAATGCGGTATTCATTGACGTCACGTGACGTCATGATCTCGCGAGATCGTGTGTACAGTATTTACATGGAAGGTAACGAGAGTTCCTGTTCCCAGCCTGGTATCCTAAGCTCCCACTATCCCCATACCTTGTCACAGGTTGCAGTTTCTACTAACAACTTAACAAACAGCAAATGCCAAATAGCTATATTTCACTCCGAGAATAAATAAAGCAAACCTGAAGCACTTCGCTGAGGCACTATCGAGTAAGAACGCATCGAAAGAATCCGGTGTGTTTTAACCTCGCCTTGACGTCACTTTTTCTGCCATGTACACTAAGCAGTTATTAATGGTGCAAGAAACCGCAACATCCGAGAAGACCACACGAGTAGTCAGTAAGATCTGCGGGGGTCAATAAATCAACACGCAATGACTACTAACACAAGTCACTGGTAACTTGCTCGCATGCCTTAAGCCGTATTCGACCTCTGCAGATGGTAGCTGGCCAACAAACCAATCTGCCGATGTTTGGACGTGATGGCTGAAGCGGTGCCATGTAACTCTGCCATAGTGTTACCGATATGCTGTCTACAGCAGACCCTCTGTACGCCCATTAACTATTGCCATTGGAATTAAGGCATGCATAACCACATTTGGCATGCCCGCCTTTGGAGAAGTAATTGGTCTAATGAAAATGAAGAGGGTTTGCTACGCCCCACAATAATTACCAGCTTGAATAACCATCAAATATTTCCCAAAATATTTAATCAAAATCCTCATCTTTGAGATACTAGTAAATAAGAACAAGCATTTTCTACATGAATGTCCCTTCAAGATTCTAAACGCAAATAAATGGGGCCAACGTTATGCAGATGGGCCATCCTCTACTGTTGTGCGGTCCAATGTATCGCGCAACGACTGGTTGCTAAGTATCAAGACTGCGATACGACCGGAGTACGACTCCCGCCTGCGGCATGAGAGGAAGTTGGCAGTCACTTGGGCTTATAAATATGAAATCATTTTATATCGTTTAGTGCTTATAAATATGAAATCACTTTCTATCGTCTAGGAAAGGACAGATTAGGGTTATATATGAATAATATAGAGTAGAATGTCTCTATAGAAGTAGTTCACAGGAGTCACTAGTATACTATGTTTTTTTTATTGTTAATTCATAGATAAACACGAGTGACCACATTAATGATAGTAAAAATGATGAAGATGGCGACTTGTTACAAGAAGAACTTTGCAGGAGAACGATTGTCCACCTTACCAGTGAGCCCACAGTGTAGTACACAACACAGCATGGAACACGTGTAGGTAGATATGTGAGAAAAGTGACATTCAGCTGAGGGAAGATCAGCTTGTTATTACAGAACCTGCAGCAATCTATCCGCACGGATCTTCAATTAAGCTAGAGAGTGCGCCTTAACACACTCATGCCCACATACGATGCGCCAGTGGCAAGTTTCGTCTGGACCTATGATACTAATTCGGACCTTATCTCATAAATAAAGAAAAAACACAATATATCCGAAAGGAGATTGTATGATGTGCCCTCCTTGACATTTCTCCTTGAAATATTACCCAAAACAAGCTTTTGCGGTAGAGATATTGAACATATAGTCAGATCGATGTTGACAAAAAGAGTGGAGAATTGGTTAAAAGCAGCCAAAAGCGCCTCTTATCAAATCATGCTTCTGAACGATGTGCATGACGAACAGACAGGTGTTCAGTTCATGAGAAGAACGATATTGATGCTTTTTACTCTCCGAACTTTCTCCACTTAAGTTTCGTACTTGGATACATTTTAGTGCACATAAGATGATTTTTTCATTGTGCATATCGACATTTATAAGTCAAGACCATAATGCACTCTGGTTACATTCGGATATGGTATTTCTTTTGTCGTATTTGCCTTTTCAATTTACTGGCGGTTGAAAACTTCCCCGGCTACAAAATCACAATATTTACCCAAGCTTTACCTGCCACGCCCCCTTCATTATACCACGTGACCTGCACTTAAAATCAATGTTAGGCGTATGCTGGCCCTTTGCGAGGCAATATCTGTGTGGAAAGCCAGAGACGTGTGTAACAACTGCTTATGTAATAACTACAGCTTATGTAATACAACCGCTTGCGTAATAAGAAATTGACTGCTTATGTAATAACACAAAACAGTTAAACGACTGTAACAACTGCTTATGTAATAATCACGGCTTATGTAATATTCAACCAGTAATCCATGAATAATTAATAAACACACAACTAATTACCATTATTTTGAGTTGTGAATTAAACATCTATCAGTACCAGATTTTCATACCTGTTTTGCTGGAACTTCCCCCCCCCCCCACCCCGTTGAACATCAAATGTTCACAATGAGAACTGAACGATGATATCCATTTACCAGTCATCCATGACCAATCGAAAAAAAACACAACAACTTACAACTTAATTTCCCTGCATTCCTTAAATCACCTCTATCATGTATCAACCAGTATCATAATACATGCATCATGCACATCATCATCATCATCATCATCCACATTCAGTGTCATTCATCATCATCATCATTGATCTGGGATCATGACCACCCCTGACCCTGTTGAAATATGATTGGCTAAAATTCTTGCCTGTATTTACTCTTCTGTGTTTCTGATTTTAAATATATTTTTCTTTTTCTACAATGAATTTGGCCCTACTCCGTGGGGCATTGCTGTGTTAGTTATTCTATGTCATGGATGAATAACTAACACAGCAATGCCCCACGGAGTAGGGCCAAATTCATTGTAGAAAAAGAAAAATATATTTAAAATCAGAAACACAGAAGAGTAAATACAGGCAAGAATTTTAGCCAATCATTTTTCAACAGGGTCAGGTATGTTGAGCAAAACCTTGGATAAAGAAAAGAATGGATATGTAACGAGAGACCAATTACTATATGCCCTATAGTTACATGCTGGCCTCATGCCAGGACTACCAGATAAGGCAGCAGGGCGAGGTCACGTGGGAACAAGGACCAATCAGGGCTCTTGCATCGATTACATTGCAGAGAAACCGTATCTCCACCACCTGCTGGGGGTGCCCAGAGCACCTATTAGCGACTATTAGTTGACACTGGTTGAGGCTAGCATGTTCAGGTTGACCGGCTGGTTTCCATTCCACTTGTGTTTGGTCTTCTAAGGCAAAACTAAATTAAATACCCCGTATCAAATAAAATAAATACAAGCTTACCTACAACTCCTTTCCGTCTGTGCCTGCTTCCATGATACTAATACATGTATGTAGTTGAAAACGGCAGGTCCTTTATTTGTGCATTGCACACCCATAACAAAACTTATTTTCTTTCAATATTTGGTTTATTATTACATAAGCAGATTTTGTTTATTACATAAAGCAGTTGGTGCTACATAAGCGGTTAATTTTTTATTACGCAAGCGGTTGTGTAACACAAGCGGTTAATTTCTTATTACGCAAGCGGTTGTTATTACATAAGCAGTTGATTTTTTATTACGCAAGCGGTTGATATTACATAAACCGTGATTATTACATAAGCAGTTGTTACAGACGTGCCTTAACCCGGGTTTGGTATGACCACCAGGGTTCACACCCTGTACAACTTCGCACACTCAGACTGGGAGTTTTTCAGAATTTTTACTTTGCAAGCATCATTCATTTTGCACTGCTAATGAGTAAGGGTTAGATTTGTATGCGTGACAATAGTATCTTTATAACATGTCAGGGATCCGTATTCAGTGTATGAGAAGCATTCGACTCATGTTAGTGCTTGATCTACTGAACTTAGCGAGGAATTTTGAGGTGAGATTTTATGTTCTACGGTGGAAGGCACTATGGAGATTTAAGGGCTGGTCACATGGTACAATTCCAGATTGCTGATTGGATAATACGAAATATGGCGACCTCGTCTTAAACAGCAGCATAGCCAAAAACCCAAGCTTGAATTGTAACTTTACTTTATTAATCACATTCTAACAGTGCTAGTATCATCTCAGTTATTGTGTGCAGTATAACTGTTATAACGGTGTCCTTTTGATGGTAGAGTTATACTTGAACTGTCAAAAAGATATTGATGTAAACAATCCACAGCACTAGGCACTGTGTGTGTGTGTGTGTGTGTGTGTGTGTGTAGTTTATTGACTGTAGAGATACTACAACATACATATATAACTCATAATAACATTACAAAAATACAAAATAGAAAATAGTGAAAATTATTGTTAATACCTTCAAATAATTCGAGAATCGTAACATTGTTAGCTAACGAATAATATGTCACATAATACATACGTCAAGAAGTTTGACATCATCACAAAAGACGGAAAGACCCCAGTGGGAAATCATAGAACAATAGGTCATTGTCGCCCGTTACACACACATGTGGTTCCCTTGTGGTTCTCAACTTGTATTTTCTGTCTCTGGTGCTAAGTTATTTGTCCTTTCCTGTGGCTGGCGGATATTGGCTAGTTTGCTTCATTACCTCCAGGCGAGGAGTTATTAACCCTGCAGACATGTCTCAATCCCATTTGATTGGGTATCGGATCTCTACATGATTATTCTCTGTGTTATATGATTCCCTGCTTAATGTGTTATACTCCTTACTTGACCCCTTGAAAAGGCAAACGTTCAAGCAAAAGTAACAAATAACTTGCAGAATCAACAACAAAAATCCTTAAAGCAAACATACATAGAACGTTTTTTTGTACATGTAAGTAATTGTGCCCTTCCCTACCTCCCCCCCTTCCCACCCGAAAAAAGAAGAAAAATAAATGAAACAAATCCTTGAGCAACTCAACTTTCAATAGAGTACCAAGTTACTCATTTAGAAGTGCAATCATTTCCAGAATGCCAGTGTTCAAATCATCTCCCAAGGATTTACCCGAAACTGCTGACTAGAACTAGTAGTTTCGCGTGTGTAAGAACCAACTAATTCTACGTATTAGTGATATGTCTCAATTTGGATGGAAATGGTAACTTCATATTCGTGTAATATACCCACGAAGAGCTATCGTATACACAATGTGCACCTCTTTCGTCGTGTACCTGGGGAATATATCCGAAAATCGGATTTATGGCGTATTTGTCTTAATCAAAAAATATTTTCTGCTTCTCAAAATTAGGCCTAAGGCCATCATGATTATATATAGGAAACGTCGTCTCTGTCAAAGACAGGTTTGCTTGGAGAAAATATTACCAAGTACCCAGCGACAAAATTTCTGTAATCTAAATCAGTTCCCATAATTCAGCAGCTATCACTTAGTACTGCCTTTTGGTTCCTGATATTAATGCGTCTAGAATGGTAAATTGTGCTGTACAAATCACTAATTACCTCTCGGGAAATAGCGCATTTCCTGTGTGGGAGTGATATACTGCAAGGCAATGTGGCTCACTTTACAAATGACTTTTGCAGGAGATATTTATGATGATTTACGTCAAACGTTATTTAGACCTATGTGGAAATAGCAAGTGCTCTCTGTGGGCCTTGGAAAAAATCGTTTCTTAACTCGCGGTAATCGACATTGCTTCCAGTGCTTAACAAGCTATGGAGGGAGTTGGGCTAGCCGGCAATCCCTGATCCTGTCGAGCTGAGTTGCTATACCAGTACACTAGCTCCTAGTCTATGGTTTCATTAAACTATGCTTTTCTCTCTTCTAGGGTTTCCTCCACTACCTACAACTGGCTAGTTACGAATTAGCCACACTAAGGCATAAATGTGACGAAAAACGAAATTCCAAATTTAAAATTCTCTTCTGGCCCTTATCATTTGCTTAATGTCTAGATGCTAAACCCTGTGGCTGGTGGTAGATGGCACCGGTCAGTCAGAATCAAGGAAATGGAAAGATCTCACTACGGATCAACTGGTGAGCAATTTATGAACTAAATCAGGGTAGACACTGTTTAGAGTTGGTAAAATTTTCATGTAAAATGTATAGAGATTAAAAGATTTCTTGTGTTAGGACTAGGCTACACTATCAGTGGTCCAGTGCTAAACATGTAGAGTATGAGTGTTCTGCTTAAGCATGTTAAGGATACAGAGGGGGTTTCAGGGTTCAGGGTTCAACCAACCCCCTTTATAACCCTAAATGAGGGGTTTCCTGCTAAGAATTGGCTCTTTTCTTTATTTTATAATAATAAAATAAAATTGTTACTTATACAGCGCTATTTCCATTAAAATGTTCAAAAGCGCTGAACAGTCATAGGATAAAAAGGACCTGTTGCAAGGGAAGTTAAAAAGTATATATATATATATCTTTTAAAAGTGATAAAAGTTCTCAGTGAAAAGCCTTCCAGAACAAATAGGTTTTAAGGTTCCTTTTAAAAGTCTGAACTGATGGAGAAGCTTTGATGTGCAATGGCAGCTGATTCCAGATGCGTGGTGCATAGTTTGAAAAGGCTCGATCTCCCATCTTGGCCAGTCTGGTTTTGGGCTCAACTAGTAGGCCCCGACTTCCCGATCTGAGGGTGTGGGTTGGTTTGTATATGGCCAAGAGTTCAGATAAGTATTCAGGAGCCAATCCATTCAAAGCCTTGAATGCCATAAGTAAGATCTTAAAATCAATCCTGAATTTCACAGGAAGCCAGTGCAGATGTTCCAGCACTGGAGTAATGTGTTCGTGCCACTTGGTTCTTGTGACTATCCTGGCAGCTTGATTTTGGAGCCTTTGCAGTTTAGCCAATGTATCTTGCTGTATGCCTGATAGAAGGGCATTACAGTAATCGATTCGGGATATGACCAGGTTTTGCATTACTATTTTGTAGCATCCTCAGTAAGTAATTTCCTGACTTTGCCAATGTTTCTCAAATGAAAACTAGCTTTTTTCACAACACTATTTATGTGGGAAACCATGGTAAAATTTGAGTCAAACATGGCACCAAGGTTTCGTACTGGTTCTTCTGATACTTTGACACGAGTGCCAGCAACATCAAGAGACTGAATGTTGACTTCGGCTAGTTGTTTCTTGGAGCCAAATAAGATAATCTCAGTCTTGCCGTTGTTCAACTTGAGCATGTTTTGGGCCATCCATGTATTGATATCACACAGACATTGCTCAAGGTTTTTGACTTGATGTTGAACGGCTGCTGTGTCATTTGTTTTTCTGAAAGTCACATATAGCTGGGAATCATCAGCATAGCCATGGGTGTCCAAGCCATAGGATTTGATGAGTTGCGCAAGAGGGAGTATATATATTAGAAACAGTAATGCCCCTAACACAGATCCCTGCGGAACAGCCCATTTTAACTCTTGTCCATCAGCTTGAGTTCAATCTACCTCTCCGTTAAAACGAAACACAGTCACACAGAACCACCTATATTTCCTTTATAACGCCTTTATTTCCTTTATGCATCAAAATGTCTGAATTGTCCTGTATTGCAATATATTGTATTGTTTGTTTATTGACTTACCAGGTAATGGTACAAAATGAATATGAAAGAGAAAGTGGCTATCTGCAGCTTTACGTTTATGAGTCCAGTTTTGCTTAGACTATTAATGTAGTCGATGAAGTAGGACCACCTGATGAGACATGGCTTGGCAACAGTATTTGGAAGTTTGCTAGGTCAATTATACTGTAGTTCAAATAACTCATCCAAGATTGCCTACTGTCTAGTGACAGAGAAAGTGAAGACAACCAGTGAGACATTCCATTCTGTCAGGTCCATTTCAGCGGAATCTAAGGAGTTCTTAGGGCTGGGGTGGTACTTTTCCTCGACTGCTTTATCAAGCGGGCAGCTGGTGATAGATGTAGCTTGCTTCGGGGTGATTGATATCGATCCTAAAACCAAAAGACCATTTATCCTGGCTGCTAAAGATCTATGGTATTTTGGGTAGTTGGGCATCCCCTGCCGCCCTCATGAACCCCTCTACCCTAGGTATTATTAGAACGCACAGCGGCACCCCATTCGTCATGAGATAATAGAGTTCTGAGACCAGCCATCCTTCAACTATTGTCTATTTAGGGAGACAGTTCATTTAGACGGAGCAAAAACTTGGCAATCGAGGGCGAAAAGATTGCGCTTAGACTCCCAGTGCTTAAGAGTGATTTACAATCAACCATGGTTGATTAGTATGTACCGGTCCCACTAGAAGCTTGGATAAAGAAGTGTTTGGTCATCTAAGCTAGAGGGCAGCATCATATCATCCAGGGGCCGCCACCAGTCTAGACGTTTTTGCTCAATTCTTTGTTTATTTTGCGATCTTGCTCGCATTTCCATGCTAAGGTATGGAGCCTCCTTAATAGAGGCTTGAACTGGTTAAAAATAATCAGGGGAGAGAGCAAGACCACGTGACCGCACCAATAACCTTTCAATTCGTCTGTCTCACACTTAAAAACGTTCCATTATGATCATCTGCCATTAAAATCCTGTCTCCACACAACTTCGCGTGTCCTACCAAAACAGTACACTCTCAATCCAAAAGTCCACCTCTTGAATTGAGTCTTTCTGGCCGGTCAGAGTGTTTGTTCAGGTTGGTTTATATTCATCTCACCAGGTGGTGTTGAAATGCTATAGCATGTGTTTTAGTTCAATGGTCGATCACCAGGTGGCATAACACATTGTTTATTTTGACCAAGGAGCAAATACTTCAAGTGGTCAATAATAGTTCAAATACTTAAAATGTTTATTTTTGATCATGTCTTTCTCACTTGGCGGTGCAAATAAATGAAGTCAGGTAAAACAGAGGAAAGGTACAAGAGAGGAGTACCTTATGCTGTCATCTGTAGGCGATTGGAAGCACTACCGTGGTTTGCCATGTGAGAGGGGATTGGCAGGTTAACAGTACAAGAAACAAGCTGACATAACAACCTAATTTACCCTGGGTGCTCAGAGGTTTGGTACTACCCTTGAGGCCATTATGCATCCCTTGGTACCCGGAGAATCGGGTACGCGCAATTTTCTGCCCATTAATACCACCCTGGTTCCCTGGTATAGGCCAAATGTGCTGCTACGTAATCGCATTAACAGGTTCATTGTGCGATAAAGATGAGCGAACTGCGTGACTGCATACACAGACCTTGTACGTACTCCTTTAAAGGACCATATTTGAACTACATACTGCAGCCTTCAAATGTACACACACACACACACACACACACACACACACACACACACATATATATATATATATATATATATATATATATATATATATATATATATATATATATATATATATATATATACCACCAACCTATTAGCGACGTTACGTAACTTCAACATTCAACAGTTTAAGTTCCACTAACTATTTGGCAAGCAATTTCAACGTTTTTCATTGAGGGGATACGTACATAAATTAGGTCATACATTTCATTGCATACATACATACATACACACACATAAATACATGCATGCATGCATGCGTCTTTGTTCTATATGCATCATGTTATGATCTGCCAAGACCACCCATCTAAAGTGATCATGTTTCTGTAACATCATTGGATTTTCACTAGACTTACTGTCTGTCGTATAGGAAAACACCTGCTATGAACGGCCACCGCATTTTCACAGCTTCTATAAGGAATGTATTGTACATTTCTGTTTATTTTGAGCAAATTTCTAAAACAATTTCAACTAGAATAAAGTTCATATCCTCAATAAGTCTTTGATGTATATTTTTACACTCTTCAATATAACATTACCCTTCCTAAAGAGGGGAAAAGGGCGCTATATCAAATATCAATTATTATTATTATTATTATTATTATTATTATTATTATTATTATTATTATTATTATTATTAAAGAGACAATTTTACTCGTCCTACGTTACAGAAATAAGTGGGAGCGCGTAGATATACGCAAGGGTGCTCAGTTGTTATTAAGTGTAAGTATGCGAAGGCCAGTGGTATAAATTGTCAAAATCTGACAGAAACTCATGTTGGAGTGTCGGATTATGTAAGTGTCTTTCGCCCTAATCAGTGGTTTCCAAGTCACTACTATACGCTTCGTTATATCATCTCTCTCTCTCTCTCTCTCTCTGAAAAAATTGAATTATCTCAAATGCCAGGTCTCTATGCTCCTCAATTATAATGTGATGAGGGTTGAAGCACCAGTGAGGGGAGTAAGATGTCTATTGTTACATCATCCTGCACCAGTTTTTGCTATAATCACCACTATGGATCAGAGGAGGGGCTCAGTTTAGATAAAACAGTATGAATATCAATTGGGAAATTGATGCAACACCCACTCACACTGGCCCATGGCTTACCGCCCCAACCCTTTCTCATTTATTTGATTTGGCCATCCATCCACACTAATCAGCAGTTAGAGTATTGTAAATGATAATCCAACTGTTATTGTTCCCTTTCTGTTGATATAGATTGAAACACACACTGAATCCCTGGTGGTAATCCAAAATAGTGACACTATACCGTTTAGTACTCTGCATTCATCGTCACAGCAGCCCCTCTATTATGGACACACCTTTTGTGGACATCTAGACTGTTCCCATGGGTATCCACATTAGAGGGGTTACATACAGGAACATATATATATATATATATATATATATATATATATATATATATATATATATATATATATATATATATATATATATATATATATATATATATATATAAATACACACACACACACACATATATATATATATATATATATATATATATATATATATATATATATATATATATATATATATATATATATATATATATATATATATATATATATTATATATATATATATATATATATATATATATATATATATATATATATATATATATATATATATATATATATATATATATATATATATATATATATATACCCTTTGCTACCACTGGTTATGGGTTAACATTCCTGGGTTCACTTTGTATTGATATATGATTGGCGACGACAAATGATATTGATGACTATGAAATACCCCGATGAACCTAGAACATGCCATCTGGACGGTCTGGTATATTCTTCTATTCAACACGCCAATACATGTGCAACTATGCATGGCATTTTCACAACAACATTTTTTCGATTATTGACTAGGGAAATATCGAATATGAACTACCTTTGTTTGCTGCATTTTCCTCGTCAATGGAGCGCTCAGGGTTGGTTCGAGCCCTCTGGTATCCGTTACTAGCCATCCTGACAGGATGTCACGGTATCTTTGGAGGGGTATCCGTATCACCAGGGTAGTAATATCCACTGTTTCCAGATCCTTGCGGATGCTACACTAGGCGGTTGAGAAAAAGTTGCGTGCCTAAAGGGTGTTTTTCAAGGGTGTTCTCAAGTGTACCCTCAAGTCTACTTAACCATACAGGAAACGCGTTCTCTCTTAACAACAGTGTTTGCTTTTGGTACTTAGGAGAGTGGAGTCGTCCGAACCAAATTGAGCTGTTCGAGTGTTCGTGGCCGTCGCTCTGTGTCTAATACTCCTGTAGCCTCGGCGTCGAAGACAAACAGTAGAAAGTGACCCGAATTCGCTCAGATCGTGGGTTTAGGTTTTTTGCAGGTAAGCTATTGCCTCCAAGTACCTTATCGTAGAGTACCAAGTTACGTACCGCTATGTGTGTACTGCCTGCAAGCTGTGTACTCACGGTAATTTAAAGCCCTGCAACAATGCGCTGAAAAGTTCGACCCGGGTATCAAACTTCTTTATATCAGCGTATCTCTCCGCTCATTTGCCATTCAAGGAAGTAAAGCAGTGCTTTAACGATTAAGTTTATATAATAGGGCGGTGAAGACAACCTGTTGTCCTTACTGAACCTGCCTGGGAGCTAGATGTAAAGATGTATACACATTTAAACAACAGGAATGGCCCATGAATGTTATTTTGTGACAATTTCTGTACTATTGGTTACTATCTTCCAACAATTCCAGTTAATAAATCACATCAACGAAGAATGATATCCAGCAGACCGTATCCGGTGCGAAATGGACACAGATTGTAGTAGTAGTAGTAGTAGTAGTAGTAGTAGTAGTAGTAGTAGTAGTAGTAGTAGTAGTAGACTAGTAGTAGTCTCAGACTTTTTATGAGATGCACGGTCCTTCAACAATCTTCCTGGTTTAGAAGACGTCCACTCTGGTACATATAACTCTGGCCCGGTTAGTCTCCTCAGGACTATATGCTTGGAGACTTTTCGCAGCCTGGTAATGTTTTTTTACCTCTCTGGTGTGAAAATGGGCGCTGATAAAAACTGCTCAGCACCGAGAGAACCGCCTGTCCGAGCCCTAAGTGTGGGAAGGTGCCGACTTGAGGGGAACCTCTGACCTTTCTGGAGAGATACTTTAAG
Source organism: Maea johnstoni (assembly GCA_963942565.1). Lineage (NCBI taxonomy): Eukaryota > Metazoa > Annelida > Polychaeta > Spionida > Magelonidae > Maea > Maea johnstoni. The sequence continues at coordinate 32,257,180 of OZ012690.1, forward strand.
GTATCCGTGTGGCCTGCTAGCACTTAAAGGTGTCCGCCGCCGCCGGTGGGGTGAGGATGGAGGTGATGCTGATCCCACAAGGCGCCTAGGGTGAAACTGCTGCTGCCTGCTGCCGCAATGGGAGGAGATTCCTGTAGTAGCTATCTCTGGGAGCGTCCAAGAACACAACAGCACTGTAGCGGCTGCTGTTGCAGCTCCTGGCCACTATCCGGCATCAACAGTGGCCGCGCAGAGGGGGTGTCTCCGTGACGTCATGATCACTTCATACATCACCTCAGATCAGCCTTCTCGACTGCCAGATGGAAATTTAGAATTAAGAATTTCGTTTTTTCGACAGCTTTTTCTGCCATATTGCAGCTAGGTCGTGATTAACCAGTTGAAACTGGTGGAGAAAACCGGAGTAACCGTCGAAAACCACCGCCTAACCCTAAGTCACTGGCAATTTCCTCACATGCCCCAATCGGAGTCAGTGAGGAAATGGAAAGTTTTACCTGTTCAAGAGACCGCCTGTCTAGTATAGTAAAGACAGTATATACAGTCATACCTGTTCAGGACACCACCTGTTAATGGAGGCTACATGTTTATTAAGGACAGTACATACAGTCATACCTGCTCAAGGGACCGCCTCAAGGGACTTGTTAAGGGAGACCCTCTGTCTAGTACGGACAGTACATACAGTCGTACCTGATCAAGAGACCACCTTTTAAGGGAGACCTCCTGTCTATTAAGGACAGTATATACAGTCATACCTGATCAAGAGACCACCTGTTTAGGGAGACCTGTCTATTAAGGACAGTATAAACAGTCATACCTGTTCAAGAGACCACCTGTTTAGGGAGACCTCCTGTCTATTAAGGACAGTGTAAACAGTCATATATGCTAAAGAGACCACCTGTTAAGAGAGACCTGTCTATTAAGGACAGTATAAACAGTCGTACCTGTTCAAGAGACCACCTGTTAAGGGAGACCTCCTGTCTATTAAGGACAGTAGATACAATCGCACCTCCTCAAGATACCACCTGTTAAGAGAGACCTCCTGTCTATTAAGGACAGTATGTACTATCATATCGGCTAAAGAGACCGACTGTTAAGGAAGACCTGTCTGTTAAAGACAGTATTACCATCATATCTGCTAAAAGGAACACCTGTTAAGGGAGACCTCCTGTCTATTAAGGACAATATATACAGTCTTACCTGCTAACTAGACCACCTGGTAAGGGAGACCTCCTGTCTATTAAGGACAGTATGTACTATCATATCGGCTGAAGAGACCGACTGTTAAGGAAGACCTCCTGTCTGTTAAGGACAGTATTACCATCATATCTGCTAAGGAGAACACCTGTTAAGGGAGACCTCCTGTCTATTAAGGACAATATATACAGTCTTAACTGCTCACTAGACCACCTGGTAAGGGAGACCTCCTGTTTATTAATGACAGTATATACAGTCATACCTGTTCATGAGACGACTTGTTAAGGGAGACCTTCTGTCTATTAAGGACAGTTTATACAGTCATACCTGCTCACGAGACCACCCTTTAAGGGAGACCTTCTGTCTATCAAGGACATTATATACAGTCATATATGCTCAAGAGACCACTTGGTAAGGGAGACCCCCTGTCTATTAAGGACAGTATTTACAGTCCTATCTGCACACGAGACCACTTGTTAAGGTAGACCCCCTGTCTATTGAAGAGAGTGTATGGTTATACTTGTTAAGGAGCACCACCTCTCTGCAGAGACCACCTTTAAACACTCTGTCAGTGGTCATTCCCAACAGGTTCGACTATACCTACATTGTAGATGTCAAGCCGACCATTGTGCGTGGCAGACTGACTTGTTTACTACTTTCTCTCACAGCAAAGAATGCTTTGTAGAAGTATATCAAAAAGGGATGAGTGGGATACGAAAAACAATGTACAGATAGAAACCCTCTTAGTGACCAGATATGTGTTATCGCCTTCCTTCAGTTTTGTACTTTTCCTGCTTTTATCTGTAGTTGGGATCAGGCAGATGATAGGAGGAACCTGACCTAGGAGGATTGAAGCCTTAGAAGCGGATCCAAAGCTTGGTGGATACAGGATTTCGTATAGAACTCTTGTAGAATTCCATCTCCTTGCGATATGACCTAAAGCTGTTGATGAATGATTAAATAAACAGACACATATTGCTATTATAGAAACAGAAAACATGCATATAAACATACCTACATACAGACACACACACACACATACATACATACATACATACATACACACCTCGTTAAGCACACACCAATACACCTAAATACACATACTTACATACATAAAAACATACACACACATTCATATATACATACATACATACACACACATACATACATACATATATACATACATACATACATACATACATACACACACATGGCTCTCGCATCAATTACATTACTGAGAAACCTTATCTCCACCAACAGCAGGGGGTGCCCAGAGCACCAATTTTGGCCAATTAGCGGCTATTAGTTGACACTGGTTGAGGCTAGCATGTCCAGGTTGACCGGCTGGTTTCGAATCCACTTGTGTTTGTTCATCTAAGATCATACACATCGTAGCCAAGTGACGGAGTAAACGACTGCCCAATGATTTTACTTTTGAAAGTTACCAGGGAAAGGCATACGGCTGCACACATCTCTATATATTTTACATGAAAACTTTACCAACTCTACACTGTGTATCCTGATTTTGTTCTTAAATTGCTCGTCGATTCTGACTGACCAGTGCGACCACCTTTGGTACCATCTATCACCAGAACAGAGAAAAGCAGAATTTAATGAAATCATAGACTAGGAGCTAGTCTACTTGCGAGTTTGTGAGTATCAAAGGGAGGGGTGTATTTCCACAGGCCTCTCGAGGAAATGACACAGACATGTCCATGGGGCCAGCAATGCACAGCTCTAGCACCGCTCTGGGAGACAGGGAGGGGTCGCAGCAGAGTCTCGCAGTGCATGTGTTCTGAGAGATCTAAACATAGCCCTTGCTAACGACAATGTTATTATCTCTGCAACATGTAGGAGAGTTGACAAGCAGTAGTCATGCCCTAGCAACCTGCTACTGGTACTGTCACCCTCTCACAGGGCTTGCTAATATTGGTACTCACATGCACACCATTGACTACAAGAACACACTTCGCAACAATTACTTCTTCTACTACTACTACTACTACTACTACTACTACTACTACTACTACTACTTTGGGTGAGACCTTAATAGAATGTTCTTATCTGATCTTATATTATCTTACCTTACTACTACTACTACTACTACTACTACTACTACTACTACTACTACTACTACTACTAGTCTACTACTACTACTACTACTACTGCTACTACTACTACTACTACTACTACTACTACTACTTTGGGTGAGTGAGACCTTAATCCAATTTTCTTATCACATCTTATCTTATCTTATCTTACTACTACTACTACTACTACTTTGGGTGAGACCTTAATAAAATCTTCTTATCTTATCTTATCTTACTACTACTACTACTACTACTACTACTACTACTACTACTACTACTACTACTTTGGGTGAGTGAGACCTTAATCCAATTTTCTTATCATATCTTATCTTATCTTATAACTAGTACTACTACTACTACTACTACTACTACTACTACTACTACTACTACTACTACTACTACTACTACTACTACGCAGACAACGTGCTGACAAACGAAATTCCGAAATCTATATTTCCAGGTGTTTTCCAAGGATAGAGTATGGGAGTACGTGGGGACAAAACGGGGAGATGTGTGTGTGCTGGGGGCCGGGGCTGGGGGGTGGGTGGGGTGGAGGGGGTAACGTTCGATACGTTCGAGCTCTCAACTTGAATCTCTTCTTTTCCACGTTTCCACCGAGCCTAAATTTACAACACCGCCCTTAAATCGTCTTATTTTCCATTTCTGCAGGGCTTTGCTGGCTGTGCTGGAGTTGATGGCTTGTTGAACCGGGCCCTCTGGGGATGCGTGGAGGATGTTCCCGCAGACAGATCTAATTACTGCTAATCTATTGTGCCGGGGATTCTCTCAGACACGTGGGCTTTACTCCAGGAAGTCCAGGAATTCAAAAGGTGTTGTCTACGAGATATTTCCGCTAAATCTCCTACTATGTGGAATTTGATAAAGTCTTTTCTTAAAGAACTATGTTTTTGCGGAGAGGCAGATACGTAGAAGATGAAACAGGTGGCCGGTTATCATACTACATCACATTAGGCCCAGTGCGCAGCGCGAGCGTTACGGCTGGCTGGTTAGCGGCACCTTAGAAGACCAACACATGGAATGGAAACCAGCCGGTCAACCTGAACATGCTAGCCTCAACCAGTGTCAATTAATAGTCGCTAATAGGTGCTCTGGGCACCCCCAGCAGGTGGTGGAGATAAGGTTTCTCTGTAATGTAATCGATGCGGGAGCCCTGATTGGTCCTTGTTCCCACGTGACCTCGTGCTGCTGCCTTATCTGCTAGTCCTGGCATGAGGCTAGCATGTAACTATAGGGCATATAGTAATTGGTCTCTCGTTACATATCCATTCTTTTCTTAATCCAAGGCGGCACACAGTGTAACTGGCTATCGTGCTGCAAGAATGGAGCGTGTCTATTGGCTGCAAGCAGGATAAATCAGTTGATCCTCTGATGAGACCCTCAACGCAGGTCACGCAATGAGATCTGGGGGCTTCCTATCCATGCGAATATTCATCTAAGATTTTCGTTGAGAACGGATAAAGTGAATTACGTTCAGGCTTAGATGAATAAAACAATGGATATGCATTGAGAGACTACTACATTACAAGGTGCAGAGAAAAACAGGACCAGTGCAGAGGGTGCAAAACAGTTTAATTAATACTCGATACAATGTATCCGAACACTCGTTACATAGTAACCATCTTAAATACCAAGTCTTATCGAACATGCATACATAGAAAACAGTACCTCCAGCAAATAGATGCGTAGAAGAGGGTATAAAGCTACTTCAGGAATGAAGTGCATGGGGGCCCCAGGCTCTCAGTAACCGCCCAAGTGCGCATGCGCAACAGTGAATACAACAAAGGGGGTCGATGAAGGGCTCTGAAGCCTGGTGCCCCGTGGAAAGTGTGTACCCTAAGTAAAGGGGAAAGGAGGGCCCAACTCTGGGGGGTCGCCAATTTGGAAGAGATAGCTGTATTACCAGATTAAGAATTGGGCCCACCTATAGTTCCCTGCGGCAAAAAGTTGGTTAAGTCAGGCAAAGCGAGGTAATTAAGGTGAGAAGTGGTTGGGCCCCCCTGAGAGCAGACCCGCTACCCTCAAACGCGCGCCGTCAGCAGGGTAGTAGGAACGCACGGCCGAGCTCCTCCAGTCCCCGTGGAGGGCCAGATCCGACTCGGCCGCCCCCTGCTGAAAAGCGAAGGAGCACCCCCCTCTCCTGAAAGAGTGGAAGGTATAGAGGTGAACGGGAAGCTTCAGCTCCCCCAGGCAACGCCTGAGGAACAAGCGGGCCTGAGCCTGCGTGAGGGAGGTGGGGCTCCTCCCCACCCCCCCCCCCCCCCCAGGGCCGCGAAAAGGGGGGAACCCGGGTCCAAAGCGCGAGAAACGGCTCTGTCCCGCAACTGCTGCGCCACCCTGACTGGGCAAGGGCCCTCCTCCAAGCGAAGAAAAGGCGCCCAAAACCCCCCGTCCGCTGCCTGCCTGGTCTTGGAGTATTTAATTCGCAACGCTGCCCCGCCCCCCCTGACCGAGAGATCAGCCAGGGAGGGGAATCTGGACGCGTCGAAAAACCCCGTCGACACTGGTACCAGCGAACCCAGCCGCGCAAACGAATAAAACGCAAAGAGGAATAGAGCTCTGAATGGAAGAGCCCAGGGCCCCAAAATGCGCGCTACGTCCGCCAGGGGCTGCAGGAGCGAAGGGGGGAAAGGGAGGGCCGGCGAGGGGGCTGCTCGGAGCGTGAACGGTAGTGAACGAAGCGCCAACCGCAACTGCAAGTGCCCGAACTGCTGGAAAGGAAAGCCGAGCCTCTCGTGGTGAAAGCGCAGAGAAGCCACTACGTTAGTTATCGCTTTGGGGGCTGCATAGAAAAGGGTCAAGTACTCCACCAAAAGCAGCAAGGTGTTGAGGGGGGTGGGAAAAGCAGGAAGCGCGTAGTAAGCTACAAAAGAAAGGAAAAGCCGCAGATGTGAGCTGTGGTTCCTCTACGGAACCTCAAAACGAACGGTGTAGCCCGGTAGCTGATAAATTTGAAGTGCCTCTCAGCGGGAACTCTGCGTGTGCCGAAAACGTGGAGCAAGGCGTGTGTGGCGAGGGAGGCCGCTGATTGGACGAGGCCACCCAGCCCAGGCACCTGGCCACCAAATAAGGCGAGGCACACTTGGTCACGTAGCCCCGAAGCGGGAAATGGCTCGTGGCCTGGGACACGCGACCAAGTGCAACAAAGTAACCGACGCCGAGAAGCGAAAAGGACTCGGGGGTCGAAACCAACCTGCCGCTGCCTAGCAAACAGGCTGGCCTAGACCCGCTGACGTGCGGGACTGAAGACGGCGGACCGGGTCCGTTCGCTCTCACCTGCAATGCCCCAGAATGTGAACTAGTAACATTCTGGCCACATGCGCTATAGTGAAGACCTGGCTATCCATGGGGTCTTAAAGCTGGCCTCAGTGTTACGCCACTAGGAGACACCACTGAGGGCTCTTGTATCGTTTACGTTACAGAGAAAGCTGCGCACCAACATGCGCAGAATGTAACTTTTGGGGTAACCGCCACAGCCTGGTTGTTTAGGTTGACCGGCTTGTTTCATATCCACTTGTTTATTCATCTAAGGTTCATGGTAGCGTATTTGAAGTAAATCACCCACGATTTTTACGTACGTGAAAGAATACTGACATGTCACACCGTACTATATTGTGTTTTTTCTGTTAAATGTGGCTCACCACTTAAAGTAATAGTTGAAAAATGAAAAATATCTGAAGAGTAATTGTTATACTCAACAGGAACAACAGCATTCGGGCCGCATATTTTGCCTAAATGTTGCTGTGTTATCGACATATCCCCATATGTATCAGATCAGACCAGGAACTATTCATAACTAGTACCTGATCAGACCAATGACCTACATCATAGACGAGTATTTCCCGCGTGGTCTGGGTTGCGGACACAACGCGGTTGGTTGATATACCCTGCTTTCAACCAATAGACGTGCTCTATATTCTTCACGCCGGTCCTAAATGACCTGAGTGAAACACCAATTACGCTGCCGGCGCTGAACATAGCCTGGACACCTGTCCCAGAACAGTGTTCAGAAACGAACTTCGCAAATCATTTTCAGTAGAAGCTTCAAACAGGTCCATTTATTTAGACGTTACAGTCCCACTGAATATACATTGCCCTGTTTCAGGGCTTACAAAGCCGTTTAAGATGATAGGACTAGGGAATTCGCAATATCGTCTTATCTTTTTTTCTGAATAAAAACCTATTGGGTACATGTCACTGATATGCCTAATACAATAGTATAAGGAATGGATATGATTTAATCAACATAAGTCACACAAGATGGCTGTTCTGAGGCATTTATATCGAAAAAATAGTTTACATTTAGGAGGATGGAGGACTCAGTTTGAGTATGAAAACCATGAGACATCTATCTGCAATACCTGGAACTACACAAACTCATACTGGTTGTCCAATTCAGAAGGGAATGGTGACTTTTCAGGGACTAGTAGCCTAGGCTCTATACATGGTACAGTTTATCAGTTTCTGCTCTTGATACATGTTACAGTTTCCCCTCTGAGGGGACCAAGTACAATGTAGTATCAAATGCATGTAAGACATAATGTCTCATATGCCTTTGGTAGTATGTCTAGCGGGTTATCCCACCCTACCCTGAATGACCCCAAGGGGTGCGAACCTCAGGGTGTTGTTTATATTACCACGTACCCGAATAAACACTGTTAGAGCACCCTCTGTTCTGAAGCAGATAAGGCTGTTTACATGAGCGGGGTAGATAATTACCAGAACAATCCGTGTTATTGTCTTCTCCTCACGAGGAGAGCTGATGGGAGATGGTCGAGGAGATAGCCACCAGGATTTGCTATCATTCCATGTGTCATATTGCAGGACTGTCGACATTAATAAACGTCTCAATTAAGTCACTTGTGCGATGAAGAGATATTTCTTTGCTGTCGCTGTGTGTTGAGATGTGATTACACTTTTTTCAGATCCGTCTTGTAGCCCAGATTTCCAGGCCGTCATATGTATTTTTTGTCTTCCATTTTATATTTGCCAGGCATCAAGTGGTCAAGGTGGCCAGAGTGGCCAGATAAGTTTACATTTATCTCACGAGGTGAGTAGATAACTCAGTTTGAGTATGAAGTCACAAGAGGGAGGAGGACCATGTGGTGCCATCTATCTACACTTACTGGTACTTAACACCACACTGGTGGGTCAAACTCCGAAGGGAATGCCAGCTTTAAAAGGGACTTAGAAGGAGCCTTGTTTAACCAGTTATGATAAGTTGCTGCCTTGGTGACTGACTTTTTATTATTGAAGTCCTCGTTCCGTTATGGTTGTTAGTGTTGTGATAGCTGTTTTAAACGATGACGCTGATTCGTACGCGCTGGACGCAAATGTTCATGCAGCGCGTAGCGCCCCCACAAGTGAAACGGCAGCGGATGTAACTAATTGAACCTCAGAATAGCAAGTTCATAACACTAGGAAAATTGGATTGCGAAACTGGCGATGCCATAAAGTTAACGACATGTAAAGGCGTATTGATATAATCATTATTTTTATCTATTTGAAAAGGCATAAGATTAAAAGATCAAATACAATTTTTCAGCTATTTTGGCGCTCCTTATTGGGTTCTAACGACATTCGGGTGATGGCGAGCCGTCTGGCAGTAGTTAGACAACAGGCGCCATATTTGATTTGGTTATTTACCAAAGGTGACGAAGGTAGGTCATAATCAGTTTCGGGCCGTATGTAAATGTGTGGGGTCATTGATAAAAGTGGCTTAGTGGTACATGTACCTAACAAAGATCTACTACGGTTGTCAGTCACGTAAATGACAAGAATGACTCGGAATACTAGGAACGATCCCAAATAGAGTTACGGGGTTTCATCAATATGGTTCTCTTTTCACTCCGGCTCACACAATAGAAGGAATAGCACCTGATTGATAGCCCAGTCAGGGTAGCCCAGTCGACTCCCGATCCTAGGGTCGCGGGTTCGATTCCATCTCTCGATCGTGCAATTTTGTTTCCACCCGCCCAGTGCTTCGTGTGGTACTTAGAAATATTTCATACTCAAAATAACGGTGGCTTTATTTCTATAAATTTTTTTTACTTAACTTTGCTAAAATGAATTGTTGGTCAAAACCGTTGATCCCAGAAAAGACGTCTGCCTGAATTGCCGTTCGCTATAAGGGCCGATGACTTTATGTTGGGCTTAGACTAAAAACAATCTTTTATCTTTGATTTATTATAATAAACATTTCCACAGTTGTGAAGTTAGGAATTTCTTCGAGAAAATATATAGTTTAATGGATGCAAGTAATGCCTAGCCTTCATATAAAAATTGAGATCTGTGAAGTTTAATGGGTGTAAGTATTAATTTATATCTGTTGATGAAGGACACTAATCAATGCATGCACACTTGCTGCACATGACTTTACCTTAGATCACCAAACACAAGTGGATTCGAAACCAGCCGGTCAACATGAACATGCAAGCCTCAACTAATGTCAACTAATAGCCGCTAATAGGCCAGAAATTGGTGCTTTGGGCACCCCCAGCTGGTGGTGGAGATAAGGTGTCTCAGTAATGTAATCGATGCGAGAGCCCTGATTGGTCCTTGTTCCCACGTGAGCCCGCACTGATGGCTTATGTGGTACTCCTGACATGAGTCCAGCACTTAACTATAAGGCATTACTTTATGCAACTCCCACCCATCTACCTTCTATCTGCCCTTTCACACGTCCCCTCGTGATCATCAGTGCCCTATCCATGCACCTTCCACCTGTACTTTGGGCTTGGATCCGTGCGCCCGCCACTCATGTTTGGGCGCACGGATCCTTACTACACTGCCACTTTCTATTCCTCCTGCGGCCTTTAGCGCCTTGCCGCAACACTTGCCTTCCCCCTTCTCTGTAATTATACTGTCCTCCCAGTACCTCTTTCAACGGGGCCCTATCTGGATCTAAATGTTTATTGTAAGCTCATTGTGTTCTGTGCATACGTTTACGGTCTGGTGTCATCATTGTTGCTGTAGAACAGGGCTAACTGGTCCGAATGGGGAACAACCCTGCGGTTGTATCAAGCCTTGCCGCAGAATGACAATATTCGTTATACCGGGAGCATGGTTTTCCATCATCGACGTTCTGACCCGATCGGTCCATAGCCTGAAACTAAGTTTAGGGTCCTCTCTAACTCCTTCAACAGTGCTTAGCGTCTATCCATGTAACAGTATCTAACATGAGTGGAAAATGCTACTAACAGCTTAAATCCCTTTTAGTATGGCTCCTGAATAGCAATCTGCTTGTTGTAGAGGGAAATCTGATAAGATTCTTATCGCGTATCGCAGAGCTACTATATCATACAGATATCACTTGAGATTAACCATTAGGCCTTTAGAATCATGTTCAGCTCTTACACTATGGGTCTGTAGCCTAGCCCGGCTCTCAAGCATTTTCATTTCTATCATACTATGAACTGATAGCATACCAAATCAAAACTAAATCTAACCTGTTATATATATATATATATATATATATATATATATATATATATATATATATATATATATATATATATATATATATATATATATATATATATATATATATATATATATGTATGTATATATATATGTATATATATAGTATTAGTTATCAACAGTTGAAAACGAATTTATCTCATGATTGCCCCCTCGACATCTGCATAGGTATTAAAAATGAACATACATACACACATACAATTCGGTTCTAGCAGCAGAGCATTGTCTGCTACAGGGGCAGCCATCCTGCAATGTTTGGTAGAATTGGTGCTTGCATCATGCACCTAGGGGGTAGGGAGAATTGGGAATTGGGAATCGCATCATTGGCATAATCATCTGATGCAATGCTCAACTCTCCCTAACCTAAAAAGCAGCAGGTTAATATAAGAATACTGGGAGGTTAATATAGGATTCTGAGAGGTTAATTGACCAATCAAAAGCCTGGAATTTTGCCAATCATGAGATAAATATATATATATATATATATATATATATATATATATATATATATATATATATATATATATATATATATATATATATATATATATATATGTATATATATATACGTATATATATATATATATATATATATATATATATATATATGTGTGTGTGTGTCTGTGTGTCTGTCTGTGTGTGTGTGTGTGTCACTATTCTGGGAACCATTTGACTAAAAGTTAGATAAGTGTACAGACTTACCAGGCTGGTACTGCATAACCAATCGTCCCTTCACGAATGGGGGATTCAGTTACGGGAAGATGTTCACCGCTCTCTAATCGATGTTTCAGAGGGAATCGCCATAGATGTTACACTACCACGGAGTGGAAGCCCAAATCAAGGAAAGGGTATGAGCGGTCAGATGTCTGGTCAAAGTTACAATTCACTGCTGGTGTTCTAGAGGGGACCAATGTCTGCACTCCACCAATTGGAGGCGGGCAGTCAACTTACAGGGATAGTTTCCTACAAGGGTACAGTGATGATGATAATGATTGTGGTCCTTCTATAAACTATGTCAAAGAGGTACTGTACTTGTGATGTTTATGGTCTTACTGTATTGGCACTCTTGCTCCTGTCAAAGAGGTGCCGTACGTGTGATGTTTATGGTCTTACTATTGCCACTTTGGATCCTCTCAAAGCGGTGTCGTACTGGTGATGTTTATGGTCTTACTGTATTGGCACTCTTGCTCCTGTCAAAGAGGTGTCGTACTTGTGATGTCTATGGTCTTAGAATTTGCACTATGACTACTGTCAAAGAGGTGCCGTACTTGAGATGTTTATGGTCTTCCAATTGCCACTGTGAATCCTGTCAAAAGAGTGCTGCTACCTGTGATGTTTATAGTCTTGCAATTTGCACTATGGCTCACCTCAAAGAGGTGCCGTACGTGTGATGTTTGTGGTCCCACTCTTGCTCCGGTTAAAGAGGTGCCGTACTTGGGATGTTTGTGGTCTTGCTGTTGACTCTTGGGTTCCTCTCTAGGGGGCACTGTGCTTGTGATTGTTATGATCCTATTCCTTACTTAGACGGGGTGCCTTGTACATGATGCTTTTGGTCCTACCCTACACACTGTCGGCACACTTCAAAGGGGTCCTATCTCGTAATGTGTATGGTCTTACTATCGGCATTAATGAGACTCGCCATTCCCGTCGTTCCTGGTTGTAGAAGTTATCGGTGGTAGATCTGGAACTAGAGCAGTAGTCCCCTTGCGTAGAGAGCGAGCAGATAGCAGCCGCCGCAGTACTGCCAGAGCCAGCCAGCTACAGGCACGCTGATAAACAAACACGACACAGTTCTATGATCCCACAGAGAAATGTGATAGTGCCTTCAACAAATATCCGTCAGATCCCTGCCCCTGGTAGAGTCAGCATGGTAGGACTAGCAGCCTACACTGTCTGTTTCTAAACACACACGCAATTACACACAACTCTGTAATTCGAATTTGTAAAATTGTTCCCTATCTTTCGCATAATAAAGCAACCTTTTTTATTTGAGCGTGTTTTGTGCTGATATAACACTAACCTACCCCTAACCCTAACCCTAATCAGACAGAAAGATATTTGTAAAAACATTGTGAGATCGACCTCACAACAAACACACCCATGCTTCAGTGCCCACTATCATTTTAGCTTTGGAGGTGATCTCACAACTCAGAAATACGTATACTCTATCAAATGGCGCATGAAATGTGTGCAAGCTTAATTAATGTGTGTCCCCTGATTTAGTTCTATACTTGCTCACCTGGTGAATATAAGGATGTCCATAAGCTAGTTTATGATCTATTATAACATACCGTCATGCTGGGTTATTCGTTAGCCAATTTAATTTGATTATCTATACTGCTTCACATCTGGGCTGTAATTACACAGCCAACGAAGGTCTGGTGCAGTGTAGAGGACAAGGACGCAGCCCGAAGCCTTTGGACTAGCACCGGAGCTACTGGGGCATTGCATATCTATGCAATCTGGCATAGCTTAATGGACGTTATAACCTGTAAATCTTACAAATCAAACATAAAAACTTAACATTCAAAGCTTGCAGATCGAAGGTTGTATACAAGCTTGCAGATCGAAGGTGTTATACAAAAATGCAAAAGGCTGAGTAGGGTCTACGCTGTTATGGGTTGAGAAATCATTTCATGCAGTTGTTATAGCAACACCGTGTATCATTTTATTCATTCCACTCTGCAATTTAACAGATTGAAAATTTAACATCATTAATACCAAAGTCGATTCTCCGGAACACTATTTGTGTACCCCCATCATATCTACGATTACTAGAAACGAAGGATGACTTGCACCAACCGTTGATTCTTGCCTATGCCTAGCTTAGTCCTAGCAGGGAGCTTTCATTATTGATTGATTAATGTCTCTGGTCCTAGGCCAAGATTTACTTTATCTCTTTCTATATTTGATATGAAAACTATCCCAATTCAAAACTGTGTCTATCCTGATTTAGTATTTAAACTGTTCACCAGTTGACCCACAGTATTGAAGAATCTTTTCAGATATATGATTCCGAATGACCGGTGTGGCCACCCTTAGCGCCATCTACCACTAGCCAAAGGAATTAACACATAGACATATAAGCATACGATAGAAACCAGAGCAGAGAAAAGCATTACCCAATGAAATCATAAACTAGGAGCTAGTCTAGTCTCTAAAATCCCTAGACATACTCTAGAAATGTCCAAATCGGTTCGCATGATAATTCGTCCATTCCAATGTCAGACCATTTCCTCTTGCCACTCGCTATCTGTCCACTATGGTTGATATTGCCCCTGATGATCATAATAGGTCTAGGTAGAGGACGTCTACAGACATCTCACTTTACCGGCTCATGGTTTAAGTTTATCCAATTTGCATTTAGAGTTGACACACATATCAAAATAAGATGATATATGAAAAATATTGTAAGGGCGATCGCTGAACACAGAAGGACTATACGTTTAAGTAACGTTTTTTATGTTAAATGTTAAATGCAACATAAATATATTCACCATTAACAGCTTACTACTCTGTGTGCGCAACACAGTGACCGCTGTCATGTGGAATGGCAAACCTAATGACCGAAAGGTGTTATAGAAAGAGTTTTACGTTATACGGTACTTGAAAAGAGGTCTATGTATTAATTAAAATCAGTTTGAAGAATAGTATTTAAAATTTGAAATGACGGTTCAGTGGCTGACTTTCGATATTTCAAAGAGAGGTAAAACGCCCATGAACAAGTAAGCAACTCCAAAAGCAAGTACGTCGATCATGTCTTTCCCCAAAAGAGACTTTTCCTCAGTGAAGTCTCTGTAGACCAGCATAACTCAGCAACAGCGACTGTCAGTCTCATGCACTCTGCTCCATAATCTGACAATCATCGCAAAGTAATAAATCAATGGCGAAGGTTCATGGAATGTCCATTGTAAAGTGCCCCTTCCCAGCCAGGGAAATCATACAGGTGATTAAAGTAGCCACTTAATCACATTATACTTAAAGCAACAGAAGAGGATCTTACACGTAATTTCCCACAACCCTTCCCATGGAATTGGAATAGTGTAAAACAAAGAGTAGGGCAGAGTTAATAAGAGGTATGGATAATTACCAGGATATAATGTTATTAACAACGTGCAAAAACGTGTTCTAGGTGTGGACAAAGGATTGGTGTAACACAGAAAGGGTCATAATACGAGGAGTAAATCTCCCAACACAAATATTCAAGCCTCCATACCGCACATTTTTAAAGACAGGTTGCAAATTCTAAATGTCACATAACAAGCTTAAAAGGTTCAATTTGAAAATGAGGCACACTATTGCTCTGTTGTTGAGATATATCATGTACCGGACCAGGTGTACTTTACAGAAATTCATGGGTTACAAACTGTCTGAAATCCATAAGTCGAGCCCTGATCCATGGTTCCCATTAGAATTTACAAATATAGACACCTACAACATGTGCTCTAGAACAAACATACTTTTATAAGACCTGAATGCAACTTAGTCATGCCTGTAGCAGCCAAAACAGTTTATCTGACCATTGTAGTATTATATTTGTATACTTAAGGGGAGTTTCTGTATCAGAGCACTTTGACCGCGAAATGTTGTTCAAAATATTAAACCCTATTCACTGAAATATTCTTCAAATATATGATAGGTTCCAGAGTTATTTTCAAACGGGAAAAGAGGTCCAGACAGCACTTGCCTAGGCGATCTCTAGACGCCCTAGAGGCAAGGGTTAACAGTCGCTGGGTATTGACCGCAAGGGTTATGAGGAGCCTTGACAAATGATGCAGCATATAGAATTGGATTCCCGTAGACCAATTGGCCTAGTATATCAAATTCACTACAACCTCCAGGGCCATCATGGCACGAACGAAAAGTGTATCAAGAATTAGGGAACAGAAACATCGAGCTAACATTATCAATTTAAACAGATTAGTGCAAGGTTTATGCACACCAAATAATATTGAATAAAACATATCCAGTGCAGGTTCTATAATAAGTTGTTTCATAGGGAACATTTGAGAATGCAAACAAAGCTAATATTGAAGAAAGCATATCCTGCAGTGCATTTTCTAATTAGCTAACTCATAGGGAACAATCAATAATGTATATCCATATTTCCTTATCCCTTTCCCCATATTTATCCAAACCCTCTTTCCCTATTCCTCTCCCCTATTCACCCAAACCCTCTTTCCCTATTCCTCTCCCCTATTTATCCAAACCCTCTTTCCCTATTCATCTCCCCTATATATCCTAACCCTCTTTCCCTATTCCTCTCCCCTATTTATCCGAACCCCACTTTCCCTATTCCTCTCCCCTATTTATCCAAACCCTCTTTCCCTATTCCTCTTCCCTATTTATCCAAACCCTCTTTCCCTATTCCTCTCCCCTATATCTCAAACCCTCTTTCCCTATTCATCTCCCCTATATATCCCAAACCCTCTTTCCCTATTCCTCTCCCCTATTTATCCAAACCCTCTTTCCCTATTCCTCTACCTTATTTATCCGAACCCTCTTTCCCTATTCCTCTCCCGTATTTATCCAAACCCACTTTCCCTATTCCTCTCCCCTATGTATCCAAAACCCTCTTTCCCTATTCCTCTCCCCTATATATCCGAACCTCTCTTACCCTATTCCTCTCCCCTATTTATCCAAACCCTCTTTCCCTATTCCGCTCCCCTATTTACCCAAACCCTCTTTCCCTATTCCTCTCCCCTATTTATCCAAACCCTCTTTCCCTATTCCTCTCCCCTATATATCCGAACCTCTCTTACCCTATTCCTCTCCCCTATTTATCCAAACCCCCTTACCCTATTCCTCTCCCCTATTTATCCAAACCCTCTTTCCCTATTCCTCTCCCCTATATATCCGAACCTCTCTTACCCTATTCCTCTCCCCTATTTATCCCAACCCCCTTACCCTATTCCTCTCCCCTATATATACCAACCTCTCTTACCCTATTCCTCTCCCCTATATATCCCAAACCCTCTTTCCCTATTCCTCTCCCCTATATATCCCAAACCCTCTTTCCCTATTCCTCTCCCCTATATATCCGAACCTCTCTTACCCTATTCCTCTCCCCTATTTATCCAAACCCTCTTTCCCTATTCCTCTCCCCTATTTATCCAAACCCCCTTTCCCTATTCCTCTCCCCTATTTATCCAAACCCTCTTTCCCTATTCCTCTCCCCTATTTATCCAAACCCTCTTTCCCTATTCCTCACCCCTATTTATCCAAACCCTCTTTCCCTATTCCTCTCCCCTATTTATCCAAACCCTCTTTCCCTATTCCTCTCCCCTATTTATCCAAACCCTCTTTCCCTATTCCTCTCCCCTATTTATCCAAACCCTCTTTCCCTATTCCTCTCCCCTATTTATCCGAATCCCTCTTTCCTCGCAGAATAGTGTATTGACCCTGCTGTCTTATTGAGTTCGGGACCAGCAGGAGTGATGTCGCCGCAGGCTCCTCATAGTACTATACTGCTGTCATGCCCTGTTAGCCCTTCAATTCATCAAATGATGCGAGGTTTTAGTACCTTTTAGTATCGCAAATCACATTAAAAGGTACGGACTAGTTCGTGAATAATGCTTAGGAATGGCTAAAAGGGGCAATGTCTTCTCGTCAGGAATTAAACATCCCTATGACCCATCAGAAGGAATTAAATAGAGCCAACGACCCATCACCAGGAAAGATATGTTTTGTGCATCCCATACCCTTTTGTCATATCATTGGAATGTTTTTATTTTCTTAATCGTCCCAGTACAAAATGCATACATTGCAAGTAATTGAGTTTGGATTGCTGGTCCTCGTCACCTGTGACAGCTACTCGGGAACCAATGCACAATGACTTCGTAAATTCCCTGACGTGCAGTGCCGACATTTGATTCCTGTACTAAATGCGTGGGTAGTCCGGGTATAATACACGAACGCAGGCCCAGTTACCAACCACTTTGTGGGCATGGATGCTAGACATGCATACATGGATGACCTCACAACTGAACGTGGCGTTGATTCGCAATTTGCTTGGGTCGTTGATGGGCTTGGCTTGTATTGACATGTTATCCTCGGGTGTTTTTACAACCAGGCATTGGCAGACGTCCGGTCGACTGGTACAGAAATTAAATGCCTGTACTGCAGATGAACTTGCTCATCAATGTTGCATTTGTAATGGTTGGTTTCATTTTGCTGAGGTGTTAAACACACTGTCGCACCAATATTTAGAGAGTGAAATTTTCTGGACTAAAACCAAAGTATCACTTTACTGTCAGTACCTCACCTATGCATTTATGGGTTTCCAATGAATAGCATCTTTATGCATCAGTGTTGCCTTCATGTATGAATTCTGAATAACGCATACGCATTCATGGCATTTGAAGGAGATCGTTATCACATGTTATCCATGGTTGTCTGTACAACCAAGCACTGGCAGAAACTCGGTCAACTGGTGCAGGAATTAAATCGTTGTACTGTATATGGTTGCAAGGAATAGAGTCGTATGCATATATTGCCTTCATGCATAATTTCTGAATAAAGCATACGCATGTATGACATTTCAAGGAGATTGTTGGTTGAATGACAATTAATATCCCTCCTTCAAATATTTCCCTAGAGGTGCTGGACAAGAACCAGCCAAATATTGGGCCGCCAGAAGTATAACCAATGGCAACATTGACGCACAGTATGACACTGGGGACCATAGTATGCATTGCATTGTATTGTATGTTTATTGACCAAGTTATCACATTTGAAAATATTATTACATTCAATTCGCTTCTATTCTAGTACCAGAACTGTAATATAAGATCTTAGCTTGGGATATTTTCAAACGAGTATTTTTTTCTTCTTGAGGTGACAAACCAGTGGCAAGTACGCATGATTACTTATTCACAGGTATGGCTTTTTATGATGGCACCCATAAGATAAATGCAATTTATGATATATCTATGTTGACGTTGTAACATAGTGAAATTAAGCATAGTCACGTTGGCAAAGTGCTGTTATTCTACCGAAAGTATCAGCATGATTCTGAAGGAGCAATGGCCTTCTTCTCAGTGCATATATATATTGTCTTTTGAGCTTAATGCATATTTGATTCAGAACTGTATGCTATCGCTCTGCACCTTTTCACTTTATGGGATAATTATCATTTCAACTTACAGACAATCTCAATAACCTAATGCCTAATGTATGTTTTAGCATATTTGGTATCAAAATGTGATGGTATAAATGATACCAAAATTTCCTCAAAAGAATCGATGTCAAAAGTTACTAGGTACCGGTCCAAATACCAATCGCAAAATGATGAAGGGCCGCCACAAGTCTACAGGAGAAGCGGTATGCTTTCTAACTTTTATATCATCAGACCAACTCAATATACAATTGCAGGCTAGCTTTAACCCATTTGCATCAGGAGTGCAGTAGCGATCTGACAAATTCAACCATAATAAAAATTTGAAATTTGAAAAATGTCTGAAGAGAAATAGTTAAACACAACAAGAATTGCAACTTAAGTCAAATATTTCGTAAAATATTGATTTGTTATCAGGATATCTCAATGTATTACAGACCTTTTTATACACTCCAGATTTGAATGGGTTAACCACCACTAAATACATACTCGTTTATATCAGTTGGACATCTTGTATTGTATTGTATTGTATTGTATGTTTACTGCGACGGCGCAAAATCACAAATAATACATAATATTCGACAAGGTTATAACAAGAATACAAAATTAGAAAATATGGAACGTATGTACACAAATAGTTAGTATGTCCGTGCGGACTACTCACTTGTAGAACAAAGGATAACAGGGCAAAATAAGGTACTTAAATTTGGGAGACTGGTATACATACTGGACATTAAATAACATAGTAAGGCATGCACTTCGGTACACACTAGATCTAAACCTACTTGTTTAGACACACAAAAAACTGACTGCTACTTAGAGTTTTCCAAACATTATATATCTCTGACCATGGCAGAGTCATACATCCTACTTATGTACTTCCCGGATATTGCGCAATTTTTCATCATCACTTCCATTTGGGTATCTGCGGTTTTGGTTTTCCCATCAGGATAGTATACACTTCTCCTGAGTCATTCATGACGTCATTGATATCATTGCTCTCTAACAGCTCCATCTCATTGTATATCTCATTTCTATATTTTTTCATAGAATGGGCACTGCATAACGATGTGCCTTGCGTTTTCTATTACACTTAAGTCACATCTACTACAGCATTTTGACCAGTAGGATGATCGTTTTAGTTTAAGGTCATGCCCTTCCAACATGCTACACCCACATACCAGTGCTGACATCTTTTCACATACATTTTATCATTTTCGAGAAATTATCTGACATAATCCACCATGTCAGATAGTATGGCTTATCAATGATATCAAACATCGGAGGTCTTGCCTCTGGTTGTGTGTATATCATGGATACATCCCATCTTGATTATGAAAAGTCTGTTTAATCTTCTGCCTATAGATGGCAGCACATTATGATTCATCATTAACTGCCCTTTCCCTAAAAACTCGCAGTGGCTGCTCTCTGTTAGGTTGTATAGACCAACACATTGTGCAAACATGTGTCTGTATTCAGTTTTAAAGTGTCTCCCAAACAGGTCTTTTAGTTGAAACAGATGAATCTGGATCGGTATCACATCAGTAATTGCGCCCATAAGTCACCCATATCATTATTGTTATTAACATCAGTATTGTATTGTATTGTAAAACAGTTGTATTATATTGTAAATTATTAACATCACCACTACCACCACCACCACCACCATTTTAACAGTAATTGACATACCGCGTCCCTGACTGGGTAGAAATTCACGGCTCTGATCGAAAATTCGCAAAAACTGTAGCCTGAGTTGCAAAGTCGAGAGAGAGAGAGAGAGAGAGAGAGAGATGTTAAAGGAAATTACCAATTTATTTCTTGATTGGACGCAGAGTCTGACAGCATCCGATACCAGATGAAATTAGGATGATGATACTTAAAAAGCATTTAATCCAACAAGAACAACAACTTTTACTCAAATTATTCTTAAAAGGATTGTGGGATCATAAAGACATTTCCAAACTTGTTCAACCATGTGTAAACTCTGGATATAGATGAGTTAATGTGGAAGGAAGCCAGCATTCTTGACAATGTGCATGCCCCTTCGAATTACGGAAATAATCAATCATGAGTAATACCTTACGTCCTTGCCATATACAACAATTCAGCAGTCTCTCCGCATGGGCGATATAGGCTAATCCTATAGCTTAGAGGTTAATTATAGCGCGTTGCTATGGCAATAACATAACAGGGAAAACAAAGTTCAGCATAGTATTGTATTGTATTCTTTATGGCCGTATCATTCAGTGAGAAGCTGTTTCTTTGGCTTTAAAGTGGTCCCAGTTCGGTGCCATAGCAACCAACTGAGCTTGGACCAAATCCCTGCTCAGTGCCATAGCAACCATACGAAAACATGATTTTTGTGTCATTGAGTTGTTGGTGCAGATTTATAGACTCATAGAGGGTGTTTGTTGCCAAGCTTCGGCCTTGGTGGCCTCAGCTTTTGCAACAAACGACCTCGTCTCGGCTATAATCTGCACCAATGCTCAGCGGCGGATCTTAATCCATATAATTACTAGTTTCGAATTGAAGAAGAGCATAGTGGGTCACTTGGATGTTTTACAAAGCTATCTCTATCAGTAATTAGTAGTAATACATTCATAGTACTTGGTATAAAATATTGCTTGAAAAGCTTGTGTACGAAAAGTTATATGCATGAATTTCAATCGAGTAATATGAATGTTCTCTAAATAGCTTCCTTGCAAAAATGTACATGGTCCCATTGATATGGATCTTTCATGTTTATCCTTAGCACAATAAGATATGGCAGGAACTGCATAATAAACTCGTTTTCTCCGCCATCTCGCTTTCATTTGGCTATGCTGGTCATGGAAAGTATATATTGCCCGGAAGCTATTATAATGAGGAAAACCTTGAACCATATAAGTACATAAGGGTGCTCCAGTAGGAGCTTTAAGAGTGTAATCCGGTATTCCTTGAGTAAAGCCTGTATGTCGATTATATCAAAGTCCATGTATTACATAGGCGCAGAGCAGGTAGGCACATGTCCTGCCTGTAAACCATAACATCAAAGTACTGCATGGATAGTGCAAAACAGATGAAAATATTGATCAAAATAAAGGGAAAATTACAGCATCCAAACCTTTTATTTGATTACTAAAATATGCAACAGCGATATATTTTAAGTCCAATATCGGTTTAAGTGTAACTTAATACCTTGAGGAATACCGCAAAATAAACTGATATTATGCTGCCACCTCCATACAGTTCATGCCTGAATTGACCAAGTGCACTGTAATCACCTACCTGGTCGCCATTTGCATTCACTGCGCTGCCACCGGACGGCCTAGAAGACCCCACATTTCAGTTAACAAATGTCTCATTTAGAATAGTTACGATTGTTGTATGCCTGTACACTGAAATGTTATATACATGATACGTTAATAACACTAACGTTAAATGGTTGTTCGTCTTATGTTTGCAAAGTATTACAGGTGTTAATGTGATCAGTGCTGTCATCTAGTATTGCTACTGCCAGTACTAAAAAGGTTTAGTTCTCCATAGCAACACCAAATCAATCATTAGGCTGTCAATGCCATGCAAATCTGGCGTGTGTACTAGTGCACTAGTGTACCTTAAGCAGAGATATACTGACAACAAAGCAATAAGTTGTGAAGCGAAGGACTGTTTGTTGTTGTTTCCGATGTGCTGCGTAATCAAATCTATTCCTCGTTGTTCGAGACGATTCTGAAAACAATTTGATCACCACGTGTACATAATGTCACACTTACGAGTGCTTTCATAGCAGCTTTTTTCTTATAGAACTTTTGACCTACGTGGCAACGCGACATGCGCTTGGTATTTCGCAAATAACTACCAGCAGAGAGGTCTATCATAAATAGATTGTCCCTGCTAC
Source organism: Maea johnstoni (assembly GCA_963942565.1). Taxonomy (NCBI): domain Eukaryota; kingdom Metazoa; phylum Annelida; class Polychaeta; order Spionida; family Magelonidae; genus Maea; species Maea johnstoni. Next base: position 32,279,951 of record OZ012690.1, read on the forward strand.
CAGTTAGTCTTGAAAACAAAAACTCTTTATAGATCAAAAGTCATTGTTTGGGTGTGGCTGTTTGCTGTATGATCATGCAACCCTTAACGCTGGGTTAAGGAAGTTATCAGTCATACAGGATATAGTATGTCGAGCCATGACTCAAACGTTGATTACTAAGCGGCAAGCCTCTGTGTGATGTATCATTCCCGCCGGACACACCTTAAACCTTTTGTATTTGTATGTTTATTGACTGTAAATAGAAACATTTACAAAATCATACTTAGTACAAATAACTTCAATACAAACAACTTGATATACCTACAGCAAGAAGAACAGCATCAAGAGGGCATATACTAACATATATACAAACAGAGTTACACAAACAATCTGCTGAATGTGGCTTTATCGTTACCTTAGAAACTAACTATGAGGATGATAGAGAAATAAATGTAGTAGAAAAACACAAAAAGACAAAAAAAACAAGATAGACGTTAGTGGTGTCAAAAGAAAACCCTTTCTTATAAGCTCAGGCAGATGGCCTGTCTGCTACCTGGCCTCTATCATATTCTTTAGCATCATATTATACATCTTTATAGTATAATTACACAAACTTCTCCAGGAATCGAACATGTCATCAAAGTCAATATCCACAGGGTAAATTTAGCACGCAACAACATTTCAAGTACTATTTCCGGGTTGTCATTTATCACATGACTGATCACCTGCGACGCCTGGATAATCTCTGTGAACATTTGATCTTTAAGAGTTTGAGAACTTGGGCATTGAAAAAACACATGTTTAGCATCTATATTTGCCGGCTAATCCCAAAGCATGCACATCTTCCCCCTATACCTCTCTTTATCTTATAATCGTCACTCCGACGAGTCACACAATCTCACACTCCCAAAAATTTATCAGTCTCATGTCCGACAACACGCACCACAATATACATTGCATAACAGATTAGATCTGCTTCAGTTACAGAACCGATACAATATGCACTTGGGATTTTAAATCTCTATCATCGTCACCTTTTCTGACCAAGGCTACATAGTGACCAACTATTTGTTATTGGAAAGGGAAAGCCGTCGACTAACCCAGACACACAGGCAACCTTTTTCGCACGCAATTTTGGTAGAAATTTTACATACAAAATTAGATTAACAAGGTATCCATTGTGACCTACTTTCTTAGGTGAAACTTTCCAACAAAATCGTGTGCTGTAAGCTACTATCTTGCGGGAACTCTCACAAGTTGCCCTAGCCTCACAAGTTGCCATACCTGACATTTATGGTATTTACAAATCAAAGTACCCTTTATTGATCAAGAAAACGTCATTTGAGGTAAAACACTGTAAATAGAAACTGTGGTCCTATCTAGGTCAGCTCAAGCAGCTAAGTTAAAGGAAACTTATAGTTGAAACACCAAGACGGACCTCAGGGATTAGACAACCATTGTTAGAAGGGGACAATAAAGCGCTAAACTAGGAGATGTCTCATTTTGAGTGTGTCACCAGCACCACAGCCGATACAGTCACAATTGGTCAGAGTGCGTGCAAATGAGTCTAGGTTTAAACACGTGTGAAATCTCAAAATTGCCCTATATTAAAAACTTAATCCCATAAGCCACTTTAAAATACACGGAATGTACTTCATTATGAGACTACACAATGTCTGCCATTTGTGTGTGTTGTGATGTATGTATGTTTGTGTGGTTGTGTTTACTGGACAACCGCATTATGGTACAGTGTGTGAATAGAAAATAAAAAGTACTCAAACGCATGAAAACAGTTTTAACTGATATAGCATTTTATTTTGCAAGTAGCTTCAAACAACTTTGGGGTAACAACTGTACACCCTTCCATAGGCAATGTGTCTACACTTGTATGTTCAGCTCTCTCTCTCTCTCTCTCTCTCTCTCTCTCTCTCTCTCTCTCTCTCTCTCTCAGTGTGTGTATACACACACACACACACACACACACATATATATATATGTATATATATATATATATATATATATATATATATATATATATATATATATGTATATATATATGTATATATATATATATATATATATATATATATATATATATACATATATATATATATATATATATATATACATATATATATATATACATATATATATATATATATATATATATATATATATATATATATATATATATATATATATATATATATATATATATATATATATATATATATATATATGTTGTTTTTCAGTTTGGTTCGTAATATATTAAACATAAGATTATGGCATGCCAGAGTATCCAAGGAGGTCACGCCAGGGATCTTACCAATCCCAAGTTACCTCTTGAAGGATATAGGTAAAAGCTATTCTACTAACAGATAAAGCATGACCAGAAAGGATTTGATGGGCAGTGAATTGGATGATTTGAAATGTCAATAAAGGGCCGTCCCTTCTTATTCCTTGAATAAAGTGGCTGTATCCAATACGAAGGTTTTTACAAAAATCAACCATATAACGATAGTGTGTAACGTACATCAGATAGCATTTGATATAAGTAGGTACGTTCTTCACATATCACGTGTTGGGTTTTATAGAAAATTCATGTATAACTTGATACGTGGATGGACACTAGCCAGTGCAGTTAAAACCAATGGCTCACGCTCGCACCTTCCAACGCCCGAATAACCACGATCACCCACCGAGTTTGCCGACCGTTGAAACTAAGTCACCAAAGCAGATTTTTGCTACATGGTTAGAGGACTGTGCCTTTTCAACTGTTTTTTTCGTAATTAGAAATGTGGCACATGACTGTTGTGTGATATAGTTTGCCTACCGTTTTCTATGAACATTTTAATTAGACTTACAAGTTTGTTAGTTAATAGATTTGGTAGTCTCCAGTTGTAGTTTTTAAAACGTTTACAAAAGCTCTAGTGTTTTGTATTTTGTTCGGTACAATACACCTCGCTCTGCTACCAATCCAGGAATATGTGATTAAGCATAAGAATCATATCCTCCTTAGAAATATTAGTAATCTTCCACCCACAGGTGTAGTGGTAGTATATAAGTGGTATTAGCATATATAGTATACTCCAGTGTGACACTATTCCAGTGTATTGCTCTAAGTGTTCTAGTGCGTTCCGTGCGTGCATATCTTATTATGTCTAGTAACATATAATGTGTTGACGGTAGACCAAATGTATCGTAGCTATTATATCAGTGTGCTTGTATGTGCATCTGATGTTATCTGTATTTACTCTAAATGCTTATAGTCTATTAAAGCACTATCACAGTACTCCACTCTTTGCGCGTATATCATTTATCTCTAACAACAGGTTATGGGCCCAGTCATGCCTGTGGTATATGCTACTGTACTGTGATAGGGATTGAGTAAATACTTTGCTAGATACGGTGCTATTAAGATAGCATAGGACTTTTGAAGTTAGCAGTTACGAAGATTCTCAGAAATTGTTCCAGTGTTGGCGAAACAGCATGATGGCAGAAGAAAGATGGTCAGTCCAGAAGTTAGATGGATCTAACTGGATGATGTGGAAGTTTCAGATGCGACATATGCTTCTAGACAGGGAACTGTGGAGATTCGTGGAAGGCAGTGAGGTGTTGGATGCAGATGCTTCTGAAGGAAGACAGGCGATGTTCAAAAGGAGCTCGCAGAAGGCCTTGACTGCAATAATCATGGCCATGGCTTCTACCGAGATATATATTGTGCAGTCCTGTGAGTCACCTGATGATGCCTGGAAGAAACTGCAAGGGCACTTCGAAAAGGGGACACTGGCGTCAAAGCTCCACCTGAGGAAGCGGTACTTCCGGATGGAGATGACAGAGGGCACCATGGTGGAAAAACACCTTCGGGAGATGAAGGAGTTGACAGACCGGCTTGCGGCTATTGGATCACCCATAGCAGAGGAAGATCAGGTAATGACACTGCTTGGAAGTCTTCCTTCAAGCTTCAGTCCATTGGTGACAACTCTGGGAGCCCAACTTGATAAAGTTACATGGGCTGATGTGGAACACGCCCTGCGGGATGAACAGTGTAGGAAGGAAAAATTCCAGACAGGAATGGACACTGCTCTAGTGGGAGTTCAAGGGAAACCACATAAGGTGAAGAAGTCACTAAAGTGCTTCTTGTGTGGCCAAAAAGGTCACTTTAAACGGGATTGTCCTAAACAGAAAGCTAATGAAAAACAGGAACAAGGACATAATGCAAAAGCAGCAACAGACAATGCGGAACAGGAGGAAGCCTTCCATGCACCGGCAGGCCAGGTAGGCACATTGAAGTATCATACGTGGTTAATTGACTCTGGAGCCTCATGCCACATGACATGGGATGAGTCTATTTTGTATGAATATAGCACCTTCGATGAACCAGAACCGGTTGGACTTGGTGATGGCTATCCTGTTGAGGCACTTGGCATGGGCAAAGTGCGGATAACGATGCAGCTTGGAAATGGCCAGGACATTTCCAGAGTGATCGAAAATGTATTGTATGTTCCTCAGCTGACAACAAGTCTGTTCTCAGTGAGAGCAGTAACTAGGAAAGGATACAGGGTATTCTTTGAAGATGAAGAGTGTCGCATTGAAACCAAGCAAGGGAAACTCCTTGGCAAGGGAGTAGTGGATGGAAAACTCTTCAAGCTGGACTGTATTCCTAGTGGGAGTCAGGCTGCTGTCATAGCTGGTGATTCTGTTACTGATGTGGACCTGTGGCATCAGAGATTGGGACAAGTGAGTGAGCAGACTCTGAAGGAGATAGCTCAAGAGGTAGACTTTGGGCATGACAACAAAGTTGTGCTTCGGAGCTTCAGCCCGAAGGAGACAGTCACGTACAAGGGGACTTGTGAGGCAGGGAAGCAGCCTAGAGAGCCTGAGGAAACAAGGCCTGAGAGGCAAAGGAGACTGCCTGTTCAATTTGGCATTGGTGAGTTTGTAACTCATTATGCTTATGGAACTTTTGAGATAGCTAGGTCAAGGAGGACAAAGAGGGCATCGTCCAGTGACCAAATTACTAAATGGAAAGCTACTTCTAAAAGAAAACCAGTTGGATGTAAATGGATTTTCAAAGTCAAGCATGATGAATCCGGAGAAGTTGGGTAATTCAAGTGATGCTTGATTATGAAAGGATATTCCCAGAGTGATGGGATAGACGAGGAAGAGACACTTTCTCCTATAGTCAGATTTACTTCCATTAGTACATTACTGGAATGGGATTGAAGGATCTAATTGATTGACATGGAAATCAAGTGGGAGTGTTGTAAAATGTGATTCCCATGTTGATGTTTAACTGAGAGCATTATCAGTGTATATCTATATACTAGTAAGCGTATGCTTCAGCTGTAAGTTTAATCAGTAACTTATCTGACCCTTAGTCCCAAGTAATAAATCTAATCAGAATACCTGCAGTGGATGTTAAGCACTTCCGTAAAGGATAGGAAATCTAGGAATATGTGATTAAGCATAAGCATCATATCCTCCTTAGAAATATTAGTAATCTTCCACCCACAGGTGTAGTGGTAGTATATAAAGAGGTATTAGCATCTATAGTATACTCCAGTGTGACACTATTCCAGTGTATTGCTCTAAGTGTTCTAGTGCGTTCCGTGCGTGCATATCTTATTATGTCTAGTAACATATAATGTGTTGACGGTAGATCAAATGTATCGTAGCTATTATATCAGTGTGCTTGTATGTGCATCTGATGTTATCTGTATTTACTCTAAATGCTTATAGTCTATTAAAGCACTATCACAGTACTCCACTCTTTGCGCGTATATCATTTATCCCTAACAACAATTCCTGTTGTAGACCCAACAGGGATGTCATATTTGTATAATACTGCCTTACATGAATATCCACATGGATAGGAAGCTGCCAGATCTCGCTGCGTGACCTGTGTTACAGGTCAGAGCAGTGCATCAACAGATATACCCTGCTTGCAGCCAATAAGCATACTATATTCTCTTCTGACCGGTCCTTAATGACCCAAGTGCAGCACTAATTGCACTACAGGCACTGAACAATCTGCCGTAACATTCGAGCTGTGCACAGGGCCTTCTCTTTTTGGCACCTGGCGGCTACACCACTGTATCAAGGTCTCTGATATTATTTCAAAAGGATGCTCACGTAAACAAAAAACATTGGAATATGTAAGATATTGGAAAGCATGATAAGGCAATTCATTATCCTTCTTCTACCAACAGCCTCTCGTCAAGACAAAACTAAATCATTAACTAACAGATTTATTTGAAGAGATATTGGTTTTAACCATGATATACATAATTACACCTCTTAAACCATCACTGTTTATTGTATCTGCAAATACCAATACCACGCTAGCGTGCATTTTCCTTGTGAACACCGACTTCTTTTTATCTACTTTTAAGATAGCCCATTACACACAGTCATTTATCTCTAATGTGCTCATTTCTTTATTATGTTTGTGCTAGAAGCTTCCTGTTTGAGAAGTGGCTTACTTGCCCTGTATAACATTGTTTAGGAAGTACCCTCTTCAAGCGTATTGGTGTTTGTGCAATAGCCCAATAAGAGATAAAAAGATCGTCTATAGGCTAACAGTTTCTTCTTAGTTGTAGGTGTACAAAACATCAGACGTTACCACTATAAATAGGTCAATGGGACTAAAAGAGTTCATTTTACTGAGGATATTTTCTGAGAGTAATAACTTAGGGTGATGACCCTTGCAGATCTTCATGCGCAGTATGAAGCGCAGATCACAGCATGCCAGCAGTCTATTGATAAGGCTAGCTTGCGTACTGGACTACGACTCACTACAGTGGTGCAGAGGGCTTGTGGGGAGGGCGCTGTTCTGCCCCGCCCTGACGTCAGCAAGTGTATTCTGGGATGATGACGTCACAAGATCTCTTTCAGATATCGCTCCAGAAACCCTTAATGTGACTGCATACTGATTCACCCTGTTCCATCTCCCTGGGTTCTCTTATTACTCTCAGATATCACATGTGGCCATGTCACTTCTTTTTGCCACCTCGTTTTTCTCCTAGCGCATCAAGCGAGACGAATTGACTGTTATTGCTCCTCATTTCCGGTAGGGCCAGGTGTTGCCAAGACATACGTCTACCTCTACCTTTGGGTTTCACTCCTTGATTGTCCATTCCTGTGTTCATAGAAACCCCTGGCGTTTCTTCAGTCTCGCGAGACTTCCGGCCAAACCCGAAACATTCTTTGCACATTTTTATGAATATGACGTCGTAGTTACTGCTTTCTCTGCGTAATGATATGGACCACTTGTGCGACAGTTGGGTGTGAATCTGAAAACAAATAGTAACACATATAGACAATTACATGTAATTGGTTGACATTTCATTCTGGCACATCAAGAAATATCTTTTGAAATACCAAAGCAATATAATTAATGAATAATCTTACAGAAAGTTGCTATTCCTGCATAGGTTCCATTTAATCCCTCTATGAATTATGCAATTTTAATGCACTACGACAGTTGTCACAACAAGAATAGAATTGACCTTGGTCCTGCTTAATCTGGAAATATCAGGGCGACACTAACTAACCTTTTGTGCGTAGCCAGGATATATCCTGCATGCACTTCCTGACCTGCTTGACCATTCAGCTGAGTAAGCCTATAGACCGTATGCTCAGTAGGGCACTTCTTATATCCAGAAAGAGACTTGCTAACCTAAACAGCCGGGCCAAGCTCACTAGTCCTTCACTTCCAGCATGGCTAGTGGCTTGGACCAATATAACTAAGTGGTTGCTCATCTAAGCCAGTGGTTAGGACATTCTATCATTGGTTTTGGCCCAGTACCTTTCTATTTGGAAACATATATAGCATAACTTAAGGTGATTTGTACCATTGCAAGCTAGTTAAAAGACCCGCCCCATTTCCATTAGCATGTTTAAAATTGTTTCCTTCCCATCACAGTTACAAAGATAGAATGAGAGATGTCATATAGGACTGTGGTGTATTTTCAAAGCAATGAGTCTAGCACATGCATTCCCTATTACCACTCGCTATCATGTTTCCTCGAATAAATACACTTTATCTAAAACATGTTCCTGGTTGTCTTTCAATCTCATCTAACCATGCTTTCCTTATAACTGGGTTCCTTGGTAAACGATGAAATGATACATCTGGCCTATATGAATAATTATTCGAGCACTGGGGCATACAGCAGTGCACGATGCTGAACCTGTTGTCAAGCAGTTGTTTAGTTAGCAAGCCTCGTTTTGAAACCAATATGGCGGAACCGTATATAAGGCCTATAGGTACCCCACAGAGCACAAATTTGCTAATTTGTGCCCCTAAAATCCCAAATGGCCAGTTCTGTCCCCTGTAACATATAAAAATCCTATTGGCAGGCTAGGTTACATCTGGCAATCCAGAAAGACAACGGGTAAAATGCAAATAAGGTTAAGAAGAGATGAGAGTAAATTCAGGTATCGCAAGGATATCAACTATCTTCCTAACAATTCAGTCGACCTTCAGTTTTCTGCGGCCAAAAGCAGCCTAACAATTTTGATGAAATATTACAAGCGAAACAAAGTTGGGAACATATTTGAAGTAGAATAATATTCAGAACAAAATGAATAACTCAAAATATTTAAAAATATCTTTTTTGATTTCCAAGCTATTGACAAAAGTATTGACGTTACAAACGACAGTCTCAAGCGTAACTCTTAAGGGTTAGGGGTCAATTCAATGGCGTCAGGATAAAGTCATGAATCAGACCTTTCATAATCCTTTCATACCCAGAGTTCCTGCATTTTGAAATTAACTTGGTAACAAAGCATATACTTGATGGGGATGTGCAGGTTGATATCTGATTTGTCCATCATAACTTTTCGAAAGTCCCTACACGAGAGGGATTTAATGGAATGCCCTACAGGCACGATTAAATAAGGTGACATTGCTATCCAAACAAAGTATCTCAGTTAGTTAGGTGTCGCACTAGTAATCAGTAGGTCGCTGGTTCAATTCCCGGCCGGGACACTTTGGTCTGTTCTTGGGCAAGACAGTTCATTCCATATTGCCTCAGTCTACCCAGCTGGAAAATGGGTACCTAGCATTAATGAGGCAGTGCTTAGAGCTTGTGTGCTATACGCTGCCAACTGCTTTGGAATATCCCTCGGGGATTGAAATGGTTTCCGTGTGTACAGGCCTGCTAGGGGAGGAGGGTCGTGAGAGCTCTTCGGTGGATACAAGAATATAAACCGAATACCTTCACCTACACCTTCCATGTTTTAATTTCCTTCATAAATACTTGTGTGCTGCATACGATTCTACGCTATATTGAGCGTCTTCCGGTTTGGTAAGACGCCTTTACAAACATGTGTTCCTCTCTTTACGAGTACCGAGAATTCGGATTAGCCTTAAATCTGGGGCGAGCACGTGGCAGCTGGTTCAAATTCTAGGCTTCCAAGAAACTCTTGCCAAGTTATGTCATTGTTATTCAAATAAACCCATACATGCATAGAGTTCCGTTGATTTCTGAAAAATATTTGTAATTCAAATGTTTCCAAAAGGATACTCTTCCCAAAGGAATATCATCAAAACAATTATGAGAGAGAGAGAGAGAGAGAGAGAGAGAGAGAGAGAGAGAGAGAGAGAGAGAGAGAGCGGGGGGGTGCTATATATGGATCGCAAACCTCTTAGTGTAATCCGTGCATGGAAGACGTAATCTCAGTGTATGGACTAGTCACTGCAGGCTTAGATGACCAAACACTTCTTTATCCAAACCGCAGGTAACTATACGCATTAAAGTGTGTTATGGGGGCGTCTTACCCTCTGGAGAAGTTTGGGGCGGGGGTAGTCCAAGTTCAGTGCCCCTAAAACCCTCAATGACCAAGTTTGTCCCTGGATACTAATTAACATGCAGCTGGTAGGATAGGTTACATCCAGCAATTCAGAAAGATAAGGGTTTAAGTGCAAATAAGGTTAGGAAGAGATGATATTAACTTCCGGTAGGGTAAGGATACCGACTTATCTTCCTAACAGTACCCAAGGCCTTCGCTTTTCTGCTTTTCTGCTGACAAAAGCAGCCTCAAATATATATTTCTAATTCAAATTTTCCCAAGGGGTTACTTTTTCCACATTATGAAAACAATTATGAGAGAGAGAGAGAGAGAGAGAGAGAGAGAGAGAGAGAGAGAGAGAGAGAGAGAGAGATGCTATATATGTTTCAGTGATCATTCGATTGGTGATTGAAGTGGGGCGATATAATATCGCCGGCGATATTACTAGGCGCGAAATGATGCCCACTGCTAGGAAAAGGGGTTCCAAGTTTGACCCAGCCGGAACATGTATATACAAAGAGGATAGAAATGAGAGAGTGTGTATGGAATGAATTGATTGGAAACCACTTTATAGTATAATCCGTGGATGGAAGACTTAATTTCTCGTGCATAGACTGGTCACTGCATGTTAATATCACGTGCATAGACTCGTCACTGCATGAGCATTAAAAGTGTGTTATGGAGGCACCTTATTCCTCTGGTAAAGTGAAATATATTGAGTAGGTATATATTGTTATTTTCATATATTTTACATTTACTTAACGCTTTTTATTAATTTGATTTATTCTGTTTTAAGTGTCAATTTTGATAGTTTGCATTATTCAGTTATTGCGGGTGCAGAAATAGTATCATTAACTACTAGCTGTAGTAGTAGTAGTAGTAGTAGTAGTAGTAGTAGTAGTAGTAGTAGTAGTAGTAGTAGTAGTAGTAATAGTAGCAGCAGCAGCCGCAGCAGCAGCAGTGGAAGTAGTAGTAGTAGCAGCAGTAGTAGTAGTAGCAGCAGCAGCAGTGGAAGTAGTAGTAGTAGTAGTAGTAGAAGTAGTAGTAGTAGTAGTAGTGACAGCAGTAGCAGTAGTAGAAGCCGTAGTAGTAAAAGTAGTAGTAGCAGCAGCAGCAGCAGTGGTAGTAGTAGTAGTGGTAGTAGTAGTAGTAGTAGTAGTAGTAGTAGTAGTAGTAGTAGTAGTAGTAGTAGTAGTAGTAGTAGTAGTAGTAGTGGTAGTAGTAGTAGAAGAAGTAGTAGTAGTAGTAGTAGTAGTAGTAGTAGTAACAGCAGTAGCAGTAGTAGCAGCCCTAGTAGTAGAAGTAGTAGCAGCAGCAGCAGTAGTAGTAGTGGTAGTAGTAGTAACAGCAGTAAGAGCATTAGTAGTAGTAGTAGTAGTAGTAGTAGTAGTAGTAGTAGTAGTAGTAGTAGTAGTAGTAGTAGTAGTAGTAGTAGTAGCAGCAGCAGCAGCATTATGGGTAGAAATGGCACACGCTGTGAAATGAACGATATAGCGGCCATGTATTGTGGTCGATAACTAGCCCAGACACACTGAGATCACCTTGCTATCATGGGGGCAATTTAAGGTAGGCCTAATTTGTCAATATGACTGCCATCCTCTCATACACCTGATGTCTAACAGATAAATAACATACACGAAGGTCGGGGAAGGTGGTGTAAATTTAGCATAACATATTTTATCACCCGTCCCAAGGTCCATGAGGTTAAATGATTGATGTATGAACATATGAGCATACGTCGATGTTAGGTGACTATTTCGAAGTGGCAGGTTGATTTCCAGCCATATATTTGGACCATGGCCTAGTGCATGATTGTTAATGTTACCGAAATAGGCCTCTTATCAAATTTAACACACCTAGACCTAGACTTACATTTGCCTACACAGGCATACATACATGCATACATACATACATACATACATACATACATACATACATACATACATACACGCACGAACGAACGAACGCACACATACACATACACACGCACGCACACACACATACATACATAAATACATACATACATACATACATACGTACATGCATGTACGCACGCATATATACACACATACATACATCCATACTAGTATGCATACATACATACACACATACATATATACAGACATACAAACACATAGAATAATACATACATGTCTACATGCATACGTACATTCATAAATACGCATACACATATACACACATGCTTACATACATACATACGTACGTACGTACGTACATGCATACATACATACATTTATACATACGTATACACATACACATATATATGCATGCTTACAATGTAAGCCTTACCTACTTACATACGTATGTACATGTACGTACATACATACATACATACACACATATATGCATACATACATACATACCTAAATGCATACATATGTACAAACATGCAAGCATACATACATACATACATACATACATACACACATACATACATACATACATACATACATACATACATACATACATACATGCATGCATATATTATACACACAACATACATACATACATACATACATACATACATACATACATACATGTACATACATACATGTACATACATACATACATACATACATACATACACACATACATACATACATACATAAATGCATGCATATATTATACACACAACGTACATACATACATACATACATACATACATACATACATACATACATACATACATACATACATACATACATACATACATACATACATACATGTACATACATACATGTACATACATACATACATACATACACACATACATACATACATACATAAATGCATGCATATATTATACACACAACGTACATACATACATACATACATACATACATACATACATACATACATACATACATACATACATACATACATACATACATACATATCCATTCCGTGGAAGGATTAGAAGTTATCATCATCAGGTAAACGACGCTATACAATCTTTAGGTCTAGATAAATCTGCTTTTTGGCGTCTCCTTATACGATCTCGAATGACGTCTGATAATAAGACCCTTGCTATCAGAGTGAATAACGGGACAGTAGTACCCGCTACACGATATACCGAGTGTGCTAGAAGTGTGGCCAGACCATTTTCCAATCTTTGTAACCAAAATACCAATGTTAACATTGACAGTGCCCATTCTATAAAGGTTTAGGATTACGTCGTAATTTTTGATAGTTTAAATGAAGTTGGAAAATGTTTATAACTCCCTTATGAAGGAAATTGTATATGCTGGTGAAATTTTAGTGAATATTCTGTATACTATCTCCGATATCACCAGGGATCTTGAATATATGCCTAAACGTTTTAGAAAGGGTATTCAGTTATTGAAAGGAAACTGTCCAGGTGATACCCAATGTTATGTGCTATCCATAGGGGTGGTTTCCTATCGTTATTTAAGTATAAGGCCTGTATAAATAACTTCATTGAACACCGTGAGTCGTCCTGTCTGTGTTGCACAATACATGGCGTAAATAGCTAGTCATGCAAACAACCTTGCCGTTGCTATGAACTGATCGTGTTGATGAACCTTTATACAATTTTGGTAATACATGGAGATTTAGCTTCAATTCTAAGACTACAATCCTGTTAATTATGGCAAAGATTCTCGTGAAAATATTACCAACGTAGAAATAGTTTTTGAATCTTCCCTATACTTACCTTGTATGTGCATGTATACCGTATGCTCTAATTTTCAAGTGTCCTTATCAGAGCTATCGGGAGTTCACCGTGTTTAAAGTATCATATGTGCCACCGTTACTGCTGCTGCTGTCGCTCAGGATGTAGCGCTTGACCAGTGGTCAGGTACATGTGTGTCTTGACCAGCAGTGTCTTAAGACGTAACCTCCCAGCTGCTTCTCTGGCAAACCTGCAATGTTTCTGCGTCGCTGCGCTGACCAACCTGAAGGCGCACCTGTAGCCTGGACTGCCCGCAACCAACTATATATACTTACTGCCAAACACTACCTTATAAGACTCAGGCAGATTAGGGCCCAAGAGAACTTAACCCTTTCCTGCTTGCTATTCTCCTTTAAAACGATACCATTGGTTTTTATTAGAAAATATATGGAATTCACTCCTGCAATAAAGTGGATTCGTAATTGGGAATTTCTAAGATCGTCACTTTTTCTGCTATATTTAGGTTGAATACATGTATTTACTAGCTGAATGTAAGTGCTCGAGGAAACCAGAGTATCCAGCGAAAACTGCCGCCTGACCTCAAGTTGCTGGCAACTTTCTCACATGCCCTGGCAATAAAGTGGAAATTTATGAAGCGTTCAAGCAGGGTTTTAAGATTCGAATTTAAGATTCACCGGATTTAAATGATGTTTTTTTATAAAGAATGAATGAACGAATGATTGCTTAAAGGCACATCGGCACACAAAGGCAACTTATTGCCATAAAATCTGAGTAAAATAGTGGTCCCTTGTTGGTGTAGAAAACAATAACAAAGCAATGAATAAATAAAAATGTTCACAAAACAATGAACAATTTCAGATCATAAGTAGTAAAGATATCAGCAATAAAAGCAGCAATCATTTACACCCGCCAACCCTTCTCTAGACTAGCAGGCTGATCATCAATTATCTCTCGCGCTGTGGAAGGGGCTGAAGACTTTAACTGTCCTTTTCACGCTTTTTCTGCCATTTTGAGGCTAAATTCTTAATAGCCAGTTGTCAAATGTGCAGAAAACCGGAGTTCCGTGGAAAATCACTATTCTTCCCTAGTTACTAACAACTTCCTCACATGTCTCGCGCACGAGCAGAGGTCAGTGAGAACGAGCATTCAGTAGTTAAACGTAGAGCAAGTTAGAACAACTGCGTGAAGTGGGTTGTTCCTTTTTTCTGAAATGTCTAGGCTAATTCGTGATTAGCCAGTTGTGAATGGACGATGAAACCGGAGTACCCAGCGAAAACCATTGCCTAAACCCAAGTCACTGGAAACATTTTCACATACCCCGGTCGAGATTCGAATCTGGGCAGTGGTGACGGATAAGCGAACAGTCATTGTCAACACCATAGACCACTCAGCCATCAGGGCAGGCCCCAGCCATGGGGGCTAGTTTCAAATTTGACAAGCCAGTTGTGAATGTTGGAGGAAACCATGGTACCTGGGGAAACCACTGCTTAACCCCAGGTCACAGCTTCCTCAGATTCTAAGCAGAACACATCTAAGCGAGATTAGTGTGACCAATGCTGTGTTTGAGTGAGTCATTATGGGAAATGAATCACGAGTTAATATGGTAGAAGGGGTAAGATCCAAACTGGGGTTTCCACGTGGAAGGTCAGGCAGAGTTTAGCACCAGCGTATAGTAATCCTGCAATATACGCAACACTGCACAGGCGCAATTGATGTAGGTAGATCCGCTTACGCTTAGTGGCTAAGGCCCTAGCTACCCAGCTACCTAGCTACCTTGGTGACAGGCGACCATAGGCCAAACCTGCTTACAACAATCGTTCTCACAAGCAGCCATCCGAAAGAACCGGATAGCTCCGGATATCAGTATTATCATTAATGGATACACACCTTAGCCTGAATAGGTTAATGTTTGTCTATGTAATACACTTGATAACGTTCTCGTTATGTATACCGCACATTTAAGTTTTCTTATATGTTGCTTATCATCATATGTATTTTCCTTTTCTTTTTGTATGTTGATTTTCTACTCAAAATGTTTGTACATATATAATTTTGCATTGGACATGCATTCAAAGATACTGTGCAATACAATTTCTTATCAGTATTATTATCATTATTATCATTATTATTATTGTTATTATTATCATTATTATTATTATTATTATTATTATTATCATCATTATTATTATTATTATTATTAAGCTTTTGCCTATAGGATACTAATGAGTTGTTTTGAGGCCAAACCAAATACATACAACATTTCATTTGTATCATTTCATGTTTTTTTGTTTCCTGATGTTCACACGCTTTATTTCCATATGCTTTTGTATAACGTATGATTTTGTACTATTTATATGTGCAGTCATTAAACATACAATACAACAATACAATTTAACATTGGGGCTCACGCGTAGAAAAATCAATGAGAAGAAGTCATAGGGTCCTCATAAGAGATGAGTGATCGTTCTTAGGACAAGCTCTCGGAGGGATCATACACTCCTTTTCACTATTATTATTATTATTATTATAATTATTATTATTATTATTATTATTATTATTATTATTATTGTTGTTGTTGTGTTATCAATATTATTAGTAGTAGTATTGTTGTTATTATTTTATTATTGTTATTACTATTATTATTATTATTATTATTATTATTATTTTTATTATTATTATTATTATTATTATTATTATTATTATTGTTATTATTATCATTATTATTATCATTATTATTATCATTATCATTATTATTATTATCATCATCATTATTAATCCTCAATCATCCCGTCGAATTTGTGAAAATGCTACCAAGCGTTCATAAGATTAGTAAAAAAGAACTTTAGTTTATATCAAAATAACATTCGAGATAAATTGTTATGCAGTAATGTTTTGCAGCGACGCATTAGGCCAGCATAGAGAGACCTCTGGTGGATGTGAAACACATTACAAATCAAGGAGGTCAATGAAACTTATGAGCTTGGAATACCATAACTAGGGTTAGGATTAGAGTTAGGGTTAGGAATCAGGACATTACAAAGCAAGGAGGTCAATGAAACTTATGAGCTTGGAATACCATAACTAGGGTTAGGGTTAGAGTTAGGGTTAGGAATCAGGACACCCGAATTGTTATTGGTCTGGTATTATCAGACGCAGGTTCATGCAGGTGGTTTGAACACTTTTAGTACCGGACTGACTGCGATCTGAAATGGTTGCACGACCGTTGTGGAACTGTTGGACAAGGATCTGCCTCCATCTGATAAGGTGATATCTGATGGAGCCTCTGAATGCGCCCTCTGGCGTATCTTTGGGACGCTAGGATATTCCCTTTATCAGACTGTCAGTATCCATATCTAACCTCAAACAGGTGAGTATAGGGACGATGACTTTCGAGTTCCCAGAATATCTTTCTTCAAGATATCATGTTAAGGCCATTTTTTTCTAACTCCTAGACTAGAAGACGCATTGAAACTTTTCGCAATTTTCCATGACTCAAGACTTATCTTCATTGTATCAGCAAGCTTG
Organism: Maea johnstoni; assembly: GCA_963942565.1. Taxonomy (NCBI): domain Eukaryota; kingdom Metazoa; phylum Annelida; class Polychaeta; order Spionida; family Magelonidae; genus Maea; species Maea johnstoni. The sequence continues at coordinate 32,296,926 of OZ012690.1, forward strand.
AACTCCTAAATAATTGTATTCCTGTTTTTCAGGTATGCGCTCAAGAACCGATTTAAAAACTATTTTCTGCCTCCCTAATATTTTCACGGTATTTTTACCACAATTGCTATGATTGCAGACGTCTTTGCATTAAAGCTAAATATCCATGTGCCACCAAAATTGTATAGAAGATCATTAACACGATTCGTTCTGCATCTATATGTCGTCGCAGCGGCAAGATTGAACTTACAGGGGAACTATTGACACCATATACTGTGCAACACAGACCGGGCGACACAATGTTTTCAATGAGGGAATTTAAACAGGCTTTATACTTAAGTAACGATAGGAAACCACCCACAGATAACACATAACTTTGGACACCATCTGGACAGTTTCCTATCAGTACCTGATTACCCTTTCTAAAACGTTTAGGTATATATTCAAGATCCCTGATGATATTGAAAATAGTATACAGAATATTCACTAAACTATCACCAATATATACTTTTTCCTCGCAACTAACTGATTGGATCCACACGCTTTCTAGTGGAGTTGGTTAACAACATATCAAGCTTTCTAGATATTGTCCAACTTCATTTGTCCTGACATATTTTGGGACATGATCCTAAACCTTGATCCTGTCCAGTTATCATTGGTATTTTGATTACAAAGATCGGAAAATGGTCTCTGCACACTTCTACCACACTCAACATATCGAGCACAGTACTACTTACTTTCCCATTATCCCCTCTGAGAGCAAGGGTCTTTATTATCAGACGTTTTTCGATATTGTTTAAGGAGACGTATAAATATATTTATCTAGACCTACGTATTGAATAGCGTCGTTTACCTGATGATTCTCCGAACTTCTAATCCTTGCACAGAATGGATATGTATGTATGTATGTATGTATGTATGTATGTATGTATGTATGTATGTATGTATGTATTTATGTATGTATGTATGTATGCATGCATGTATGTGTGTATGTATGTATGTACATGTATTTATGTATGTATATATGTATGTATAAATGTGTGTATGTATGTGTGCATGCGTATGTGTGTATATGTGTATGTATGTATGTATGTGTGCGTACTGATACGTACGCATGGTTGCATGCACACATGAGTGCCTGCAATTTGAAGAAAATTGCGTGACGTGTCGCTAGGTCGAGTGAAAAACATTGGGTCAGTTTTTTTTGCATTTTCAAGGGTATGTTTTATATGAAATACTTGGGTACCTAACTATAATGCGATGCCCATACCTAAGCGTCTTGGGGCTCATCCATGCCTACACGTGTTGTTAAAGGATCCAATTATGTCTAGAGCTCAATTCATAGTGTCCTCATATCATGGATGTTAGATACTTTGAAGAGATCCTACTACTGTTAAAAGGGTAGATTGACACTTTTCCATAGCAAAGTCAGTTTTAGAGTTACAAGTATGTGTTTATTGAGTTAAAGCACTGCCGCGCTTGGATGGTATGGATCATTTCTACCATTCGTGCTTGTATTCCCTTAGAAAGACCCAATGCTAGATATTGTGGTTATGTAAGGAAGTCATAATTGTGCTCTGACATTGATTTGCATTTAACGAAATGTCATACATACCACGGTTAGTGTCCGAAGGACGGGTATTTTTCTAGTATCTTATATAGAGCAGTTGCAATTAAAAATGGTGCAACATGTACTTGGAATAATGATATGATAATTGTAAAAGAAATGAAAATCAGAAACGTTATGACGAGAATAAAAATGAAAGATAAAATATTCGAATATGAAAAGAAATATCATTGGGTGTCAAAACTAGATCTCTGGTATGTACGACTAACACCGCCATAGAACCAGCTTTGAATACGAGGACTACTCTAAGAATTGTGCAGCGACGTAATATATATTGGCGGATTCGGACATCATTTCCCCAGTCAAACAAATTGTTGTTGTTTATATTTACAGCGCAGATTTATCCCATTAGAACCCTCGATGTCATCAATGGTGCATCAACCACGAAATGTATATTTGATATTTGAAATGTTAGGGCAATAGACTTAGAGGAAATGGTGAAATTCATCCCCTACTTCTAGTACGGTAGCTATCAAAAGTTATAGAGGTAGCTTCAGAGACCTGTTCGCCATTATATTTAAGGCGTCTGATGGACTGGCGGCGCGGGACAAAGATAGTAGGGTTCTAGATCTTTATTACTCTTGCAAAAGGTCTCGCGCCAAGCATAGATTTACCAGGTACTTTAATAGGGAAAGATGCAGGTTGAGTTCTCAGATCAACGTTTCCTCTTCAACAATTTTCAGGGTGATAGTTCTGTTAAAACGCTATAACTAAAAAGAAGAGTTCTAGGGTTGCTTAACAAGCATCAATGGGTTAACCTATTTGTACTTGGAATGATAAAGCCTGAAGGTACTAATTCACACATCACGAGAGCCTGGCTCTAGCAAAGCAAATAATTCAGTACAAAACCTAAAAAAAAACGAAATCGCTTCTGAATTCTTCAGTCGTGTCGATAATGTCCATGTCATTCTGTTTCCAATACGCTAGACAGCCTCTATGTAGAGCTATATACGCATGACTACGTATTACTAGTATATGATAACGCATTTGGACTTGTCACGTGGGCCGACGTGGTCACGTGAATGCGTCGTGATTGGGGCATCAGCCCGGGCGTGCGAAGTAGGTATATTTACGCCCAGTTGCAAATAACCAGTAGATGTTTGATTCTTTAATACACATTGCAAGTTCGCCTCCTTGATCATTTTGTATCAAGTGCTATCCGAGGATGTATCTTCGACAGACTCTCCTGGTGTTGATCTGTCTTAGCCCGTTAGCAATTGCTGGCGGAAAGAAGGTTCGTACTGTTTTATATCTGCTTTTTTGTCTAAATTCTGCTTGTAGAGAAAATCCAATGAACGTAACTCGTTTATATCTTTGGTGCGCATATGGTCGAACACAACTTATGACGAAGGATCATCAATCAGATCAAGAACAGCAATTTCATTAAATGCTTCTTAAAAGTTTATTTTCTTATTGGTATATTTCGGTGTAATAAAGTTGTAAGGTCGAGATGTGGCGTGTTATAGACCACTTTCATAATTTGAAGATATTACTTAAACGAAAAAATAGTGAAAGGGATAAACATTGTACTAGGATGCGATTTTATGATATACACTCCTGGTTATGGCCCTTTGGCCGATTACGACTGCGGCACAAAAACTTCTGTGCTTTTATTTTATTGGAGCAAACTCTTTGTTCTAGCAACATGACGGCAACGGTCCGATTAAGTTAAACACCTCGCTATGTTAAAAACCTAAATAAGGTAAGGATCTTAATGAGATCAACCATTTATATTGAACTATTTCCTACGTAACACATCTACAGGTTGTGACTGTATGGGATTGTAATTGTTAACGAAATATCATTAAAAGCACTTTTATATTTATTGGTCCCACCAGGGACATGTGAGAAAGTTGCCAGTGACTTGGGTTAGGGGGTGTTTTCTTCCAGGGTGCTTGGTTTCATCCAATAGCTACGGCTGGTTAGTCACGACTTAACTACATCATGGCAAAAAGGTTACGAAAACGAAAATCCAAATTCACACTAATTGGATTTTATTTTCATCGTGCTGGTACGAGCAAAGCAAATTTGTGTTTCATAATGGGGCAATCTTTAGATTGTTACATATGTTGCCTTTTCGATTTTTTATTTATTGTACCCGCATCCTCAATCAGACCAACCTTTAGTTTAGCATTTCGGTAAATCAATGAATGATAGATGTGAGCAATGTGGTGATATACATGTAGAATCAATTGACCATAGAATATATCATTTTTATGGCATGAAATAGAGATTTGGATTACAACATCATCAGAGGTAATATATTTTTGGACAAAGAAGTAATTATCCTAGGAAATTGTAAAACCCCGATTATAGTAAACTACATTATTCTTACAAATGAATACATCATACACCATGCCGAATTAAAAGGAAAGGTAATACGTATCACAGCGGTAAAGAGAACTTTAATGAAGTACATAGAAATAGAAGAATATATCAGCCGTCTAAAAGGCAAGGAGAGGCTCTTCCCTAGGAAATGGGCTCCAATATACAATTAAATTATGTATGTTTGTACGTACGAACGTATGTATGCGTGTATGTATGTATGTATGTATGTATGTATGTATGTATGTATGTATGTATGTATGTAATGTTATATGTATGTGTGTATGTATGTATGTGTGTATGTATATATGCATATGCTTATGTATGCATGCGATCATTATTGATTTTCTAAATAACAACACCTTTTAAGAAATTTATAAATGGAATATGTGGACATCCACGATCGTTTTATATCAGCAAACTTCCGCCAAACTACTTTGATATTTTCCAAAACAGCACCAACTTTAAATTCGTAAGCCCTTGCCTACGATAGTCTAACCTGATGGCCCTGATACCGCAGCGCTCCTAGCATTTCCTTTAAAATGTTCGCTGTCCCCCACCACTGTCAGAGGTTCAAGGTTCGAATCCTACTTGGGATGTGTGGGATAGTTATCAGTGATTTGGAGTTCTTCGATGAATACTCCTGGTTTCTCCATCAGTAACTTCTTGGTCATGATTTATCTTAACCATCCCAGTGAAATGGCGATAAATGGAAATCCAAATTCTACCCATATGATATTAGTTTTTTCCTAAAAGAAGAGATATGGCCTTCAGAAAGAGAAAGAGTCAGTGACACTTGCCTGCTAGCCAGATATATATACTTCAGAACACCTTTCTTGTCGGTTTTACCAAGTGATAACTGCACGCGATATACACACATGTACATTGCCGCTCATCTTGCATTAAATATGCCATCGTTTACTCTTTTATATCTCGGTGATATAAAAGGTATTTACACCTGCATCGTTTGCATTTTTATAAAACCGCAGACAACCTTCTAGCAATGTTGAATAGAAAGACAATATGCCACATTAACCAAATATATTTACATGAGAGGATTTAGTGACTTTTTTTTCCAAAAGCACTCCTGATGAAAAATCGTCAGGTGAAACATGATGAATCTTAAATCACTGGTATCAATAACTGCATGTCAAATCGAAGGAATTTCCTTAAACGCGCACAAGACAGGCAATTGGTGCTTTACACTGCCTTTGTATTGACATGTTTGCGAGCTTCTTTCCAGTCTTTCACCCTCCCCTAGGAAAATCGTGCTTAAACATGCATTTCAGAATATATACAAGAGGTTAATGGCGCCGCTAGATTGGCCAAAGCATTGTTTTATCTTATTTTCATTTACTAAGCCACTTGCATGAACATGGGCATTTTAAGAACTAAAACTTTGATACGTCAAATTAAGGAGTTAATTAAAAGTTATTAGCAACAGTTGAAGTCAATTATAAGATATATATTAGAAGCGCCTCTAATTCAATCGATGACTTGAAATCCAACGTTTGATACCATATGAGAATATTTTGGTTATTTCCTCCCAATTGTACTTTTATAGTCAACATCTCCTGAAAGCTCAAAGGTGGATACAAAATTACAAACAGACATTCCGCAAAGTTCTATATAGAAGTCCAATAAAAGAAACAGATGATTATGGACCATGACACGGCGAGAGTAATAAATATATTTGTGATTATGGACTCATGGAAATGAATGGCAAACAAGAGAATGTCTACGTTGAGTATGTTTTTCAGGCAACGCCCAGTTGTTGTACTTCCTGTAAAAAATGAATTATCCTCACTTCACAAAACGTCGAGAACGAAAACAAGAAATGCCCCAAAACTCCAAAACAAGATGAGATTATTGACTGAGATTCTATTGAAGCCCGCATGCTCGTTCCTCATACGCCAGTAAATATGAAATTGAAAGTAAACATGAACACTGTTATGTATTGAGGAATCTCTCCCACCTATACGGTAATACACATCCCGTGGTGTTTTTATTTACTTTGGGTCTTAGGGAGTCGATTCAGTATATCAATACATTAGCCTAACGCTGTATGTTCCAAAGATAGGATTCGTGCCATTCAGTTGGGCAGAGGGGCATGGCATAAGAGGCGTGCATGCTTGTTACCCCAGCAGTCATCGTTCCACGTAGATAGTTCCATTCACCGAAACAACCTTAGATAGCTACGTGTGGTCTGCTAAAAAAACTACTCTATTCAGATAAATTCTTTCTGACAAATAACCCATTCAGATCTCAAGGATATACATTGTCTGATGAATATTGACATTTCTGGAGAAGAAAGTTATATTTTGAAAAAAGAAAATTAAGCGAAAGGAGTTGTTCGTGTAGGATATGATAAGCTGGCTGGAAGTCATTTCATACTAAATACGGCGAAAAGAATTTAACAGTGTCCGAGATCGTGTATGAATGCGCAGATATGGGTGATGGTATGTAAGAAATGTATCTGTCCCTGTAGAAGTAATACGAAATACGATCTCGTCGACCCCGTAAGCCAGGTATTTAGGAAGGTGAGAAGGCTATTAAGGTTATCATAACACACTCCCGCCAGAACCATACTGTATGGGCTGCCTATAACCACATACCACCATCAACGCCACTGGCATAGATACCATTGCAGTGGACTATAGAATTGTCTATACCTGCATGCAAGCACGCATGCATGTATGCATGCATGTATGTATGTATGTATGTATGTATGTATGTATGTATGTATCTTTGTATGTATCTTTGTATGTATGTATGTATGCAAACATGCATGCATAAATATATGCATGCATGTATACACAAATACACACATACATACGTACATGTAATGGGTACGTACATGTAATGGGAACTAGTGGAAGATCCTGCACGTAACGCAAGAAAGGGTCACGGGGAATTGTTGTTCAGAATGTGCAGCGTGTGATATGATGCAAGGTCTGATATTGAGTACTTTGGGACTGTACTTCCATCATGTCATATCATTAGTTACACCCTGTTGGAAAGTGTGGTCAGGCCTGCTATCCACCCGAAGTCATCCATATGATATGTAATCCCGCAAGGCGGAGCCGAGTGGGATACGAATGATTGAGGGTGGAAAGCAGGCTGGACCTCACTTTCAAACAGAGTGTAACCAATTTATCATCTAGTTATGGTAAAAACAAACAGATACATCAAATCGTATTGTATTGTATGTTTAAATACATAAATTATTGTTTAAATACATATATTTTTCTTCAAGAACAATAGGTAATAGTTAAATAAACAGGTAGTACAAAAAGAATGAATAATGGAAATTAAAAAACTATCCAGTAAAGTGTGAACCTGTCTTGGAAAGAATAAAGAAGTACAGATACAATACACTTATCTCTACAGAATCTAATAAACTTTTAAAATAGCTTTTACCCTTTGAACATAAAAATAACGTTGAAGGATTATGATTCTATTGCCGTCAGAGTTGCATGCGAGTATTGATGAAGATATTTTAGACAGCATTTTCACTGTTACAGTTAAACGGACCTTATGTGGTCCACTATTTACCCATTAATGTCCTCAGTGGCCAAAAGATCGCTGGTCAAAAGGTGCTGTCAATTATACTTTTGCATCAAGTGGAAATGTTGAATTTCAGATTGCTGTCCAAGTAGTAATACCAATTATGCTGGTGCACCAAGTAGTCATATTGAATTTCAGGATTAGATATTCTATTTATGAAGTGTAAGCGGCCCCAAGTCTTCCACCTATTGACCGCATCAGCATCGAGAATCACAGGAGAGCAAGTGTTAAAGCCGCTGGTTAGTACGGCAAACATTGTAGCCCATTAGACATGCAAAGTAAATACGAAAATGATATTTGTGGTCTCTGTTATATATGTTCCGGATTAATTACTTATTTCCCGTCTTCACATTATCATTAGCTACAGTTCGTGGGTGACCCTTTAAGGGTTCTACCCTACCACTCCCATCCCATCTTTGTAATGGATACCAATGGATGCCCCTTGAGAGTTCATCAAATGTGTGTCAATAACAACCCCTTTGCCTTAACCACACCCAAGGTACAGGCCTGCCCCCTGGTCCACAGCACAAAAAGAGGTCCCTAACCAGATATCACTTTTATATCACTCATACGCCGCCTACCTTTGAGCTTTAGAATTAGCAGCATACAAAATAAACAACCTCGAACAAAAGCATTCCAGTTCCTGCTGTTTTCTAGGGTCTGGTAGTAAACTGTGAGGGGTGTTTCAATGTCGGTAGCCCAGAGGTATGGTTATCCTGGCATTTAAACACACTTTCCACTCGTGGTGCCATCCAGGTATCCTGCTGTCTTCTTACCTTAAATGCTCTCAAGACGGGGTGGGGTTATGCAGAAGTAAAAGTGTAAACATGGTGGATATAATCCAGGTGAATAACTCAAGGAAAACCAACGCTGACTTGTATATAAGGTATATAGTTTTATTCCACAATAAAACTCAGAACACAGACACACAGACAAACATACAAGTTATAAACATGTATCCCACACACACAATTTATATATATATATATATATATATATATATATATATATATATATATATATATATATATATATATATATATATATATATATATATATATATATATATATATATATATATATATATATATATATATATATATATATATATATATAAACATAGGTGTATAGTGTATAAGGATTAGTTTTATAGTACATAAAGAATAGTAGTAGAATGGATTCATTTTGGATATGAAATGTGGCTTTACATATCATATCCAATGTTGCTCATCACGTCATATCTTCATAGGTATGTCACAGGTTTATATATCACATATGTATGTCACAGGTGTTTGCTAATCTATGTAATCATACAAATCTTTTCCCATATTCCAGGATGACCCCACACAGAATACTCATGGATTCTCTTCCTGCCACCAGAGAGTCCCCTTCTCATGTGTTCAGCAAGATCCAGATCCAGGGTATGCGGATTTTCTTAAGCAGCCCTGCACGGCGACCAACTCAAGCAATGCGAGGGTCTCGAAGCACAGTCGAGTGAGTCGGGCAGCTGCCGTGGACGACAAATCAGTGCTCTGGCCAAAAGCCATTGTGCCATATGCTTTCGATTCTTCCCTATGTAAGTCCATGTAACCCTGTAACAGAGTAAAACATAAATTTACATCTAATTTTGGAAGAATATTCAGCATACACCAATGCCTTTATGTAGGGACATTTCTATCTGTGAACCCTTTATGCACTGTCCCATTTGTTGCTAGTACAATGTATATTGTTGAGAATCTCTGAGATGCGAACACATAATGACTGTGAACCTTTTAACACTCGACCATTAGGTGTTCCACGGAGGTTTATATTCTATAGATACTCCTTCATCTGACAAGTCACGCTCGATTACATACAGCGACTCTGTGGTATCTAGTTTCCCTAGTCTTTTTTATACAATTTCTTTATCGTGTTCTATCGACAAGCTGATCTCCACGCGAGTTGTAATTCTCGACTAAGCTCTCACGAAATACCTCTTAGCACGATTTCTTGTAAGGTTTAGAAAAGCATATTTTTGTTCTTTGTTTTCATATACGAGTATCGTGATAAGACCATAATTGAATACTGTGATAATCGTATTTATTATATCATAAAGAATGACAACACCAGGTAACATTTTGATTAAATTCGCTCTCAGTTGATTATCACTTTACTGCAATCTAAGCAAGTAGATTGTTGAGACTAGAATACAATGCCTACCTTGATCAATATTCTATTCTTTTTATTTTTATGTAAGTGTTTGATGGCGAATATTAGAACTTATTTCTAATGAAACCAAGAATCAGTTTATTCTAAATCGGATCGCTCTTATATTCAAGCTTCGACGGTAAAGGCCCAGATGCAAAAAGGCATGCAAGAAATATCTAAATATACATGCATCCAATTCAAGCCCAAAAGTTCAAGTGTCTTCAGGACTGTTGGACACTCCCGCTACGTGGACATCTTCAAAGGTTCACGTGGGTAAGTTATAAACGATTATCAAAAAAACATAAAGGGATAACAATGCATGTATATTTCAGAATAACTTTATATGTTGATATTGCACCTGAGTGGAAACATTCATACATGCATTTTTACTTGTCTTAAACCATCAAATCCACGAGATTCGACGAGACTTGATAGGGAGCGGAAACAGACTAAAATCATAATATAGACAGTTTTCCATTGTTAGAGATTCTCTGAGGTTGTTATAAAGGTGATGGATTGCACCCGGTTTGCATGACGACTGGGCTTTAATGATGAACCCGGGAAACTCCACATAGATGGTTGCATTCCAAGTTCAAATAAGTGTGTATGTTATATACACTGGAAATGTCGATCCTGGAGACTTAAACCACACTGAATGATCAACTCCAAACGAGAAATGAAACAACTATTGTTCAATGACATATTCAGAGCGTGTTTATAAGTTAGACTCTACAAACGTTAACTCTACCATAGTTCAATAAGTTGTGCAGTTAAAATGAAAGAGAGATGATACATACTCTTAGTGCAAAATATTTCCTGCAATTCATTTCTGAATCATCGATTAAAAGGTGTACAAACTTTAGCAGTAAGGAATCTGAAATCTTCTTCTGAATGTCACTTAAGTCAACGATATCCCTCATGTTACGCCGAACCTGCAGTGACCATCGTCTGTGCAAGTAAAACTAATAGTGTCATTTGAGTGAAAAGTAATAAATATTGAAATGAAATAGAGTATGGGTTAACAAAGGACCGTTGTAGTTGTTCTAATACTTTTCTCTTGTTTTTAATGTGTATGTTATAGGCTTTGTCTGTCAGCTGTTGGAAAAACCGGAAGTACCGGAAGTCAAAATATTGAAATGGCTGATGGATGCGGCTCGAGCGTATGTATCATTTAACCCTTTTAGTACCGTGTACTTTCAGTTAAATAATTGTAAACACACGAGTTACATTTAAATATATTGCTTCGTTAATTAAAAAAAATGTTCATCTATATATTCTCCACGAAATTGCTTCCATTGCAAAATATTGCTCCTCAACTCTTTTATTTGAAAACATATACTGGTGTATCAAAACGACGTAAGGGATGGTGGTAATGACACACATTAACCCTTGTGAGTCCAAATTGAAAATCGGATGATTTAGGCTTACACATCAAAATATTTAGACGATGAGGTGAATTATTTACGCGTATTTCGCACATCTGATGTTCATGCTTCCTCTCCAGATTTTGCGCATTCGTGAAACAAATTTTCGCAAACGTTACCTATTTTACAGTAATCGTAACTTGCAGCAGCAAAAAAATTCTTGTGCTGTAATACCATTCTTTGGTACATGTTTCATGTTTTCTGCATTTTAAATTTCAGATTCGTGTGGTGGTGCACGAGTTACTGCACACGCTGGGGCTGAAGCACTCGCACCAGAGGCCTGACCGCGACAGCTATGTCAAGATCAACGACGCCAATCTCGTCAGTAAAGCCGCGTTTACCGAAAACCTCAAGTCAGACACCTCCATGCCCTACGACGTGTCCTCGGTCATGCACTATGATGGAAAAGTAAGTCTAAAGGCTTTTACTGTGGTAAAAAGTTTGCAATTCTATGTATCGATTTAATTACTATTTTTGTCTTTTAAGGCGATATTGTGATTAGGTAGGTACGGCTTTGAATTTCGATTATCGTCACTATTTCTGCCATATTTTGGCTTATTTGAGTGTACCTGGCGAAAACCACCGATTAACCGCATAAGTCACTGACATGTTTCTCACATGCCGCGGTCGTGATTCAAACACAGGCAGTGTTGAGAGACGGCCAGCAGTCAGTGGCAACGCCTTTGGGACCACTCGGTCGTCAGGGCAGGCCCAAGGCAGCATTTTTTGGCAATTAAAGTATACAACAGTACTAGTGCGTTATTAAAAGTTCAACATGGGTGCAATTATGTGACCGTACCCTGTTACACACCGCGATATGATAAGGCATGCTACTTTTATGGCGACACCTTTACACAATCCATGATGAAGATATCACTTTCTACAAGTTTTCTCAATCCTATTTTAAGCCAATGGGCCTAACGGCATATCTATTACCCTTAATCGAGGAAATACGTACCTAATTAGTTCGATTCTAGTTTGCCTGTTACCTATACTGTCATGTACATGTACATAATGCATCAATACGATCAAAAATGTTAAGTTGTTTATTTTTCATATCTGTATCATATTTCTGCAGAGATTGCCTTATCATTTTATAGCCCTCTTTAGTGATGTATTTGTATTTATAATTTTCAAAAATTGATCAACCTAGCAAAAAGAGTAGATCTCCTCTCTTGAATTGTATTGTATTGTATGCTATTTTATTGACTGCATCTCAAAGATACAAAAGTACAAATCATTCACATAATACAAAGTATAGATCTGAGAAATACCAAAAAAAAACTGGTCCTTAGTTAATGTGCATCAGATGTGCTGGTATCTGTGTATCGTATTCAGAAATCTATCCTGCATTTATTGCAAGAAATTACTAGCCCAATCATCTTAACCGGGAAAATGTTTATGATGATACCCTCTGTTGTATTTTCTTTCAGTTTATGGCCAAACCCAATACGAAATCATTGGAGTTACCCAATTCATTGCGTCTTTTGAAATCCTCCCATAAAGTGTATGATCAGTATGGTGGCAATGCTCGGACAGCCTCTGCATTGAGCCATAGGGACCATTTCTCCATCAACATGCTCTACAACTGTGCAGGTAAGTTGCCATCGATGCTATCCGCTAATTGCTGTCACTCAACATTGATAAAGGTTGCGGCTTCGAATCTGACTGAAGAGGGTCTACCCTGATGGCTGTGTGGTCTACGGCGTTGCCACTGACTGCTAGCTGTGCCTCCTCACTGCCCAGGTTCGAATCCCGCCCTGGGCATGTGAGAAAGTTGCCAATGACTAGGGGTTAGTCGGTGGTTTTCTCTGGGTTATACCTTTCCTGCACTAGTTACAGCTGACTAGTCACAAAGTAGCCGCAATATAGCAAACAGTGACGAGAAATGAAATTCCGAACCTGACTGGAACAGTGTGAGAAATTTACCAATGAACCGGAGTTACAGTAAAATATTCAATTCCTGCGCTAAATGTGCGGGTAGACTAGGTAGTATTACACAACCGAAAGCCTGCATGCCATCTGGGTGCTTGAACATATATAACACACTAGGCCCGTGACGTCACAACTGAATATAAATTTCGACTGGTACATGGATCAAATATCCTTACTGTATATTATGCAGTTGGTGGTGGGCCAGTGTAACGTTTCTTTCCCCATTAACAACTGTCTAGTCACGATTTACGCTTGCAGAAAAACCTGAAAACCTGAAAGGTTACTCATGATAATTCTTTGGTTATAGTTTCCAATAACATTGAGTCAAGAAGGCCTATGGGTTTGATTTTGATATTGAAATTGCATTTGTTTGCGTCATCGGCTTACCATATTTATGCTCAATCGGCTCTACCTTGATTCTATCTTGGAGGAAATCGTAGTGCCAGGGGAATCCTCAGACAAAGGCCTGCCACATTCTCAATTCCTTGAGTAGTATCCGAACCCTTTGGCGAGAGAAAGCGAACTGTCATGGCGCAGTGCAGTACACATCCCGGCTATTGGGGCAGCCAATAACCAATGGTTTGATACTCTCACGACGGTTGAGTAGCGCTTTTGGGCAACACTTTGAAAGATTTTCATTCGATTCTGAGAAGAAGGCAAATGCATTTGATAAAACCAGATTTTTTACAACTTCAACTTTCCACGTCATTTTCACTCCGGTTCTTACCATTAGAGGGCGTTCTGATCTAAGGTGGCTGTGCCTATTACACCGCTGAGGGAAGTTTACTATAAACTCAGGCTGTAATGACAGGCATTTTTAACTGTGTATACACTCAAGAGTTTGGTCTTGAAGTTTGAGCTCACGGAAAACGTGATTTTATGGAGCCATAGTTTACTGAATTTCGTAAAGCATAGGAAATAACAGTTTCATGCTGACAAAGAGCACGACGTGGAAATGTAATCAACATCTAAACCAAGATTACGACAAAGAATGCCACTCAAGCTTTTTATTAGTATAGTATAGTTAATTGAATGTACAAAATTCTACATTTTGACTATGCCTCGAAATGGTTATTAATAACTGTAATATCATGTATCCAAACGATGATAATGATTCAGGGCGCGATCCTCGAATGCCATGATATCTATAAAGGAGATAGTCGTTTTGACGATGCATTAATTTTCTTACTTTCAGGGGCTGAAAATGCCAGATGATATTGACAACATATAGACCATGGGCTACTGGGGTAAACCCCCCCCCCCCCCCTAGGGAATTTTCGGGACCTATATTTTTAGAAACCTAGGTGCCTGAGCTGCCAGAATCAGGTTGTCTAAGATCTGGCCAGTGGTGGGTGTGGCCGGTAGGCCCTGTCTAAGTCTGCTACCTCAGCCTCGGACTGTGAAAAATCACAAAATACTAAATCTATCACAGAATCAATTGTAAGAACCCTAGCTACACCAAATTGTGTATGACAATTCTAAATACCACTGGCAGAATTATTGTAAAGAGACATTTGGGTTAGGTGCGATAATTTTGGAGAAAATCAGTGTTTTTGATGGAAAAACGTCGCTTTTTTGCAGTTTTTTTGAAAGTTTTCACAAACTTTAAGATTTTAGTAGTCAAATGAGTACAAAACCACCCCATATTATATACCTAAATTACAAGCAACCTCTTATCTACATAATAAAACAAAGATGAGCTCCATTGGTTGTTCGAGCGTGATTTTACAGGACTTTCTTTTCCCCTACCCCTATGTTGAAAAAATAACCGAAAAATAGCATAAAATACTAAAAAATATTTTTTTAAATCCAAGATGTTCCTTTAACACATGTTTGGTACTGGAAATAGTTTGAAAATGACAAAGACTGATTGGGCTGAAAAAAATGGATTGCCCAGTTACCCGGGACAACCAAATTTTACCAAAATTTGCTAAAAATCCAGTTTTAGGCTAGAAATCAGAGTTTGAATAACAATATGACTACTGAAAAGGTGTTTAAAGCTATTATGTGAGACTGTAGGTGTTCTATAGTTGAAAATAGTCATAGCTGGATACTTATCAATTGTTTTATTTCAGTTCAACCCTATTTAGAAGGTAATCTGGAAGGCCAAAGGTCTCAAAATGTAGTTATACTACAATAATTGAAGTAAGTCAATGCCGGTGTGTGGTTTTAACATGGTCAGAAGATCAGGATAGACTGCTGTTGGGCCTTAGCCTACTGGGGCTTATCAACCTGGTAGCCCAGTTGCCTGGGACTATTGAATTTTACCAAAATCTGCTTTAAATCTAAATTAAAGTGTTAGAAGTCAAGTAATTTTGAGAAAGTGACCCTATGTGCAATATCAGACCTCTTTTGTGACATGATGCTGTTTTCCTGTTGTTTGCATTCTTCTTGTTTAATGATTTTGACCACTGGACATATGTGAGGGAGCCCCATCCATTATCAGAAGGAAAGCATAGGACAGTTTTGTGCCATAAATCGTAACTGTAACTCACAAAGACCAACACACCTTGTTGACAGGGAACATTCAAACCATAATACCTGATTATCAAACACACCCAAAAGTTCCTCCAATATGCCTGAATGGGCACAAAAATGGACACCTGTATCCCCAGCTCCCCCTCCTATACTAGTTATTTGAGGTGAACAAACAGCCTTTAGGTTGGCATGAAGCATTCAAACTACATTGTCTGAATATCAAGCTTTATCAGAAGTTGACCTCAACACATATCCTATCCCTTCTCTGTTTTCCTCAACGTTGAGAGGTGTGATACCTACATATCTATTCCAATCTACTACCAACAGCCCTAAAAGCTGCGTACATGTACCTCAAGAGTCATTCAAACCATTATCCATGTCCCTGATCAGCTGGGTACCTTTATCTCATCTGAGCCATTGAGTGGAACCCTTAAAAGTAAGTGTCATTAACTCATCCCTGCTATACCTGATAGTATGGTTTTCAGGTAACAAGCCTATTAAGCTTGAGGGTATAAGGTAGGATGGTATACAACTACAAAGCCTATTGTTGTATAGGGTAGTAGCAAGGATAAGATGTCCTAAATGAACTACTTTAGCTATGAGATATAGTTACCTAGCTATTAATGTTATGATGTGAGATATAATTACTTATCCTGTAAGGCTTGAGGATAATAGCTGGTATGGGAATCAAGTATGGAATATATGAAGATTTAGGGTAATAGATTGATGAGGTAAATGTGCTCATCTGTTATCCTGGGTGGGGGGGGGGGGTATTATTGCTGGTAAGGGAAACAGGTATCTTACATTTTAGGGCTAGGACAATAGCCAGAATTGGGCGTAGATACCCAGCCAACTAAGGTTAAGTAATAGTTCTATCTGGTATAAGGTGGGATGGAGGTATCCAAACTCTTGAGGCTGAGAGCAGTTAGCAGTTATAGCTGGTATGAGATACTCATATATAACCTTAGTAAAGGAATTGGGATAATAGCAGGGAGGGGATATAGATGAAAGACGTACAGGCTCCTGATTAACTTATTAGGATTTAGGGTAATTGCTGAGTAGAAATGGGTAAAAATACAGATACCCAATCCATGGTACCCAGTCTACCAAGGTCTTGGGCAGTAGTTAGGATGAGATACAGGACCAAACAGGATAGGTATCAGGTTAAGAGTTTAGGGTAGTAGGATAAGACAGTTAGCCAGCCTATAGGGTAATAGGATGATATACTGCTATGGTGACTCACGCAAATAGCCCAGATGAGATACAGGTACCCAGTCTACAGATATTTAGAGGCAATGGTTGGAATGGCATATAGTATTACCAAGCCTATGAAGGATCAGGGTAATGGATGGCATGGAATACTGGTATCATACATATTAGGAATATGGATGATATGTGGAATAAGAAACAGGTAGCCAAGCTATAGGAGCTCAGGATTATAGATTCATAGCTATGATGAGTGTTTACTAGGGCCGATGGTGGTGGCATGGAAGAGATACATGTACCCAGCCTGTACAGGGTAATAGCTAAGATGAGGTATTGCTTCTCACCTGGCAGGAATCTGGTCAATTGCTGGTATGATACAGGTACCAAGCTGGATATGGATCAGGGTAATAATTTGGATAAGATATATGTACTCAGCTGATACGAGATGAGGGAGGGTAGTTGGGATCGGATCTTTCTGCCAACTAACTACAAGCTGTTTGTTTACCGCAAATAGCCATTATGAGGGGGGGGGGGGAGGGCTGGATAGAGGTGTCCATCGTTGTGCCCATTCAGGCGTATTGGAGGAAATATTGTGTGTGTTTACAAATCAGGTACTAGGGTGTAAATTGTCCCTGTCAATAATGTGTCAATAACCCTAAATGTGTGTGTATATATATATATATATATATATATATATATATATATATATATATATATATATATATATATATATATATATATATATATATAAATATATATATATATATATATATATATATATATATATATATATATATATATATATATATATATATATATATATATATATATACATACATCATACTTGATTCTCTTACCAGCTATTACCCTCAAGCCTTACAGGGTAGGTAACTATATCTCATACCATAACACTAATAGCTAAGTAACTGTATCTCATTGCTAAATTAGCTCATCTAGGATATCTAATCCTCGCTACTACCCTATACAACAATAGGCTATGTAGTTGTATACCATCCTACCTTATAGCCTCAAAATCAAGAGATTTGGTACCTGAAACCCATACCAGCAGGTATAGCAGGGATGAGGTAATGATAATTACTTTTTAGGATTCCGGTCAATGGCTAGGATGAGATAAAGGTACCAAGCTGATTAGGGATATGGATAATGGTTCGAATGAGGCATATGTACCCAGCTTTTAAGGATTGGTGGTATTAGATTGGATTATATACAGGTATCACACCTCTTAGTAGGGTTAACCCTGGAAAAGAGAGAAGGGATAAGATACAGGTATCCATCTTTATGCTTCTTAGGAGGGTTGCGTTGAGTTAAATTTTTGGTACAGCTTCATATTCAGACAATGCAGTTTGAATGCTTCATGCCAACCTAAAGGCTGTTTTTTCACCTCAAATAGCTAGTATGGGGGGTAGGGGGGGGGGATACAGTTGTCCATTGTTGTCTATTCAGGCATATAAGAGGAACTATTGAGTGTGTTTGATAATCAGGTATTATGGTGTGAATGCTCCCTGTCAACAATTTGTGTTGGTCTTTGTGAGTTACAGTTACGATTTATGGCACAAAACTGTCCTATGGGGCACAAAAATGTCCTATGCTTTCCTTCTGATAATGGATGGGGCTCCCTCACATATGTCCAGTGGTCGAAATCATTAAACAAGAAGAATGCAAACAACAGGAAAACAGCATCATGTCACAATAATTTAGATTTAAAGCAGATTTTGGTAAAATTCAATAGTCCCAGGCAACTGGGCTACCAGGTTGATAAGCCCCAGTAGGTTAAGGCCCAACAGCAGTCTATCCTGATCTTCTGACCATGTTAAAACCACACACCGGCATTGACTTACTTCAATTATTGTAGTATAACTACATTTTGAGACCTTTGGCCTTCCAGATTACCTTCTAAATAGGGTTGAACTGAAATAAAACAATTGATAAGTATCCAGCTATGACTATTTTCAACTATAGAACACCTACAGTCTCACATAATAGCTTTAAACACCTTTTCAGTAGTCATATTGTTATTCAAACTCTGATTTCTAGCCTAAAACTGGATTTTTAGCAAATTTTGGTAAAATTTGGTTGTCCCGGGTAACTGGGCAATCCATTTTTTCAGCCCAATCAGTCTTTGTCATTTTCAAACTATTTCCAGTACCAAACATGTGTTAAAGGAACATCTTGGATTTAAAAAAATATTTTTTAGTATTTTATGCTATTTTTCGGTTATTTTTTCAACATAGGGGTAGGGGAAAAGAAAGTCCTGTAAAATCACGCTCGAACAACAAATGGAGCTCATCCTTGTTTTATTATGCAGATAAGAGGTTGCTTGTAATTTAGGTATATAATATGGGGTGGTTTTGTACTCATTTGACTACTAAAAACTTAAAGTTTGTGAAAACTTTCAAAAAAACTGCAAAAAAGCTACGTTTTTTCATCAAAAATACTGATTTTCTCCAGAATTATCGCACCTAACCCAAATGTCTCTTTACAATAGTTCTGCCAGTGGTATTTAGAATTGTCATACACAATTTGGTGTAGCTAGGGTTCTTATAATTGATTCTGTGATAGATTTAGTATTTTGTGATTTTTCACAGTCCGAGGCTGAGGTAGCAGACTTTGACAGGGCCTACCGGCCACACCCACCACTGGCCAGATCTTAGACAACCTGATTCTGGCAGCTCAGGCACCTAGGTTTCTAAAAATATAGGTCCCGAAAATTCCCTAGGGGGGGGGGGGGGGGGGGGAGGGTTTACCCCAGTAGCCCATGGTCTAATATGTTTGATCAGAGTAACTCTTAAACGATTTTTGCTAATTTGTCTTTATTCTGTTTCAGAATGCTGTGCACCCAAGGCCTGTCTGAATGGCGGCTACCAGGGGAGCTCCTGTGACTGTGTGTGTCCTTATGGTTTGCAGGGTAAACTATGCCAAACTGTCAGCACAGCTTATACTAAAATAGGTAAGTTTAAGGACATAGATTTATTGCAAACTGTGACTTCAGCCCTTACCATTACACGTAGGTTAGAAACATGGACTTGCGGATAACGCAAAACTGAGAAAAATATCACTCAAGATGAAGGGTAAATGACAACTTAAACACTATTTTTGACAATCAAATTATAAAAGTTGAAGCTCCATATGGCGTTATGTGGGACCATACTTTGAGGCATACTGAACGATATGTTATGGTAATACCTTTATTCTGTTCATGCCTAAGGTAAACAACTGTAAGATGTATACAGTGCCAACATTCAATTCCTGCACTAAATGCGTGGGCACTCCGGGCTCGCTGTCTATCATCACTTTGCGGGTTAGAATGCGGACTGGAGCTTACGTGAAGCATGCCAATACATTAGGGTTAGTCAGTTTTTGTCACCAGGCACTTTTCTCTAATACCTATGACTGATAAGTCAAGACTGACAGAAAAGGTGATATCATTATACAAAATTTCAAACTTCGATTAACTCTTAATCCTCTGATGTTATTCTATAAGTGCTGCTTGGATACTGCCTTCAAATATAGTGCTGTAATGCTTTTCATGCGTCCCGATAGATAGCAAAGCTGGTTGTGCATCGTTACTGACGTCAGCATCAGGAACTATCAAATCTTCAAAGTTTCCTAACGGATGGGTATTAGGTGATTACTGCAACTGGATGATTAAGGTAATGTAGATATGTTTTGTCATATAAAACCAGATATATGCTAGGCTAGTCCATATAAACTGTAGAGGATTTAAACCTTGATGCATTGTCCCTTTATATTACAGTTTTGTAGTTCAGTGTATACCCAGAAGAAGCTTGGCGGCTATGTAATTCGTATTTGCAGTGTCTGTTTGAAACTATTCCAAAGTATTTGAACCTTCAGATAGGTTGTACTGGTTACGTATTCTATGAACTAGGTATATATCAATATTTGCCTCTGTGAAACTTCATAGTCCATTTTTCTCAAATTTGAATTAATAGTTTACGCATTCAGCAATTCTATTCGGTTAATTTTCTTCATTTCTAACATAAATTTGAAAACATTTCACCGAAGTTGAATGATATCCGCCATGAATACTTGAGTTTCCTTACATTAATTTACAACTGTAATTTGACATTTCGTCTTAACAAAAGGGTGTGTTTTTTCTCCATGATCCTAACTGCAGCTTTCGTATGTATGCTGAATTTATTATCATCTTCTTTCAGACATCACCCAACAAACGCATACGCATAAAGATTACCACTCTTAATATTCAAAGTTGCGGTCAGGCGCAACTTTTCATTCGCTTCTTTGGACCAGATGTGGATCTGTACAGGTAGGAGGGAAAAGAACCAACGTTTTTTGTAAAACAATGATTTTCAATTGCAATTTTGGCGATCTATCATCACCAAAATACATATCATTAGACTAGGTTCGGACAAACCAACAAACGCCAAAGTGGAGGACATAACATTTATTCCAAAAACCAACTCGCAACAATGTATCGAAAAACTCGCAACAATGTATCGAAGCAATAAACCATCAACTCTCTCCTTACAATGTATCGTAGCAACAAAGTATCAATTTACGTATTAATATACCCTCACTATGAGGTGAAGTCAGTCCAATGCTGTAACAAACCACTGCTCTGCAAGCACGTTAAAACATACAATTCTAGCGGCAAATTATTCGCGCAAACAGTTGTTAACGTTAAGTTTTGAATGTTTACCAGTTAACACCTTAAAGCAGAGCCTGGCTCAAAGTACCCGCCGCCCTTCGCCTCGCTGCGTCCGCGGGCAAGTAAAGCTCTACTGCCTCGCTGCTCCAACCTCCCAGTGCTTTAATAACGTTAAGGACCGCGCCATTATCAAACGCGAGCGAACAGGCCCCCCTCCGAAAAGAGTGGAAGGTGTAACCTTTGTCTGCCTCCCCTAGCCGCCGCAGCAGGAGCCGTAACCATTCTCTGGCCACCCTCATGTTCAGGCAAGCGAGGCCCCCCAGTTCGCATGCTGCCTGCGCCGGCAACATGAACAAAGGGGACCCCGCATCTCTGTGAGGTACCAACTTTGCAAGCCTGGCCAAATTGTCGACTGGACAGGCTGGTGACCCCTCTGCGGCAACCAAAGGCACAGAAAACCGCCCCTCTGCCATCTGCATGTTCTTGGCCCATTTGATGTCCAAAAAACACTCGCCCCTCACTTCCCTCAGATCCCCCCAAATGGGCAACCGGGAGTGATCGAAACTACCGCTGCCCTCTGGCAACAAGGAAGATAACCTTGTCATAGAATAAAATAAAACCGAGGCGAGCGTCGCGAAGACTTGTCCGAGAAGTCCTAGTTGTCTAGCAAGCGCGCACAGCCTCCTTAGAAGCTCTGCCGGTAATGGGGGCGCCCCCGTCGGTACATGCCGTACCGTAGTGAAAAGTGCGCGTCGCCAAAGAAAAACTTCCCTCTCCTCAAACGCTGCAACGGAAAACGCGCAATCTAAATGAAAATGTCGCAGGGAAGCAAACGCAATCGTGACGGACCTGGGTGCTTTAAAGGACCACAAAAGAAATTCCCCAAAACAAAGTAGCGACCGCGCGGTGGCCGGCAAGTCTGGCAAGCCAAAACGCTCAGTGAAAACCAAATAAAGCGAAACGTGCGACACAATGTTTCTTTTAATGCCCGGTCGGAACGCTGCCGACTTTCTTACCCTCGCTGCTCTCTGCAATTGTAGTCTATCTGTAATAAACAACAAACATACCATTAGTTGTCAAAGCCACACCACTAAGACCACTCACTTTACCCTCTATCTAAATGTCACTCAACAACCTGAAATGTTCATCCGTTACCACCATCCTCCTCGCCTTTCCAATAGCATTGTCATTGTCCACCCATTTCCTGCACCTTTCGTCTGTCCACATCCTCGACAACGCATCTGCTCGCACCAAATCTTTGCCTGGCTGGTGCCTTACCTGCACCTCAATGTCATACCTCACCATCACCACGAACAACTCTCTGACGCACCTCTGCATAAACACATCTCTGGAGCGGCCTGACCGAATTGCCAGGTACGCGTTCATATTGTCCGTTGCGATATCAACCCTGTGTCCTCTCCAAGCATCCCCCCACACCTTCATCGCTACCACCACGTTTAAAAGTTCTAGGTGTGCTATAGGATGCTGCTCCTTTCTTAACCATTCCGGGAATAGTTCTGCATAATACGTGTCCCCGGTGAAAGCCCCACACCCCTCCAAACTCGCATCTAGCTCTAATCTATCTTGGAATTCCACTGCCTCTTTATCTATCACTTTCACCCCATTGTACTCTGGTAACACATCCGCGAAAAATTTCAAGTCTTTCTTGCACCCCAGCGACAAAGTTTCCTCTCCCCTTTTGGGCATTTCTCTCAAGTCATTTAGTATTCTATTAGTAAACACTGTCGTAGGGGGCGAAACCCCCGCCACAAACTGCAGCAACCCCGGCAACCGCTGCATTTCCCTTTGTGTGGCCCTGGTTTTCCCCTGCCAAAACCTTATTTCCTCCATTATCTCCTGTAATTTGTCTGGCGGAATAGTAATAGTCATCTCTATAGAGTCATACAGCAACCCTAACCAGACCATTTTCTGTGCTGGCCTACAGATTTTCTTCACTGCCTCCACCACCCCCAACTCTGCCATTATCTCCTGCAGTGTCCCCAGCGCCTCCTCGGCCCTCCCCAGTGACGCCTCGGCCCCCCCAAAATTGTCTAAATATGGCCTGGACAAATACCCCTTCTTTCCATGTATCCAACTTATAGCTTCCGCCGTTCGTTGCATACAAAGTGCTGAAGTTCTAAGGCCGAATGGTGGACAAATGTCTACAAAAAAATACTCCCCATGTCTAAAACCCAACAACGGCCAATCCCCTGGGTCCACCCGGAGCTGTCGGTAGCCCCGTGCCAAGTCTGTTTTGTAAAGAAAAGCGCCTTTCCCTAGCTGCAGCAACCTCCCCTCCATATAATCTACTGTGGGCAATTTGATATTGGCTGGGCCATCTACATACCAATCCAGTGTTATTCCATCATTTATAGACCCTCATTGTGGCCACGACAAGTCCATAATGACCCTCCTGTTATCCGAATCTTTTTTAACTCTGGTCATTAGGGGGCTGATGTGAGTCTGTGAGAACGGAGGGGCTCGAAAAGGCCCCGCCAACGCCTGATGTCCCAGCTCTGTCTGTATGTAGAACTCTACGTGTTGTGGGTGAGCAAGAGCCGACGAATGATTGTCACTGGCCTCCCCCAAACCACACCTCCTATCAAAATTTATCGGCCACCCATATTCCAAAATTTTAACTAGTGTTTTGTCTTCATAACCCTCTAGCCATCTCTCCCACGCCTCTATACAAAGCCCGCTGGGCACTCTCACCTGAGTGGTGTTATAGTTATGCCCCTCCGAACTAGTGACTTTCCCGTAAATGTCATGTAATTGTTCAACAAACGATACTTGCCCCTTTTTGTGCTCCTGTTGTTGTTCCCCTGTTGTCGTAGTCCGAGGGATCTCGGGTACCCTCTTTTCTTGTTGTTGTTGTTGCCCCTTTCCCCCACACTCCTGAGTTCTCCCCCCGACCCCCCTCCCGGGTGCCGTGTATTCTACTCTCTGACCCTCCCCTTGCCTTTCTGGCAGACTATTAGTCCTCAGGAGCGGCGTTACTCCCTCTTTTTGTCGTTTTTTGACGCTTCGTTGGCCTTCCTATAGCAATCCTCCTCCGCGTGTCTGTATACCACTCCCGTGCACTTGTGGCAATACGTACATCCATGCGTAAACGGGGGGTGATCCCTGTTATGTTCACACCCATGACGTTGAAACAGCGCACAGCATCGCACCGAGGCAGCGTACCCCCTAGCTGGACCTGCCTTCTTGTTGTCTTTCGCCTCCTTCTTCTCTATGATATTCGTTCTCGAGTGAATGAGTCGTTTTTTCTCTATGTATTCCGTGTCTGTCCATTTCCTCACCCCTTTCTCTACTTCAATCCCGATCATTTGATAGAACGCCCTCGCATTCTCCCATGCAAAATCAACCGAATCTTCCATCAGCATGTTAAGTATTCCCATCATAACGTTCACGTCCATGTTGCACTTCGGTGATCGCAACATGGCTGTAAACCCGAGAACAAACTCATCTACCCTTAGTTCTTTGTAATCCACTCCTACTCTATCTCCGTTCACCACTCTTTTAACGTAAAAATGTGGCCAGTCTATTCTACGTTCGATGTTTTCTGCCGCCTTAAGCATCGATCCGGACTTCTTACCGTTTGCCCATGCATATCCTCATCGTCCGAATCGTCCAACTGGCATTGTGCTATTCTCTCAGCCGCCCGCTGCATCGCCCGTACATCTTTGCGCAATGTGTCTGCAGTCGCATAACCATCCGTTTCGTCGGGCTGCACGCTTCCATTAGCCTCGATGTTAGCTCCGTCC
This sequence comes from Maea johnstoni, assembly GCA_963942565.1. NCBI lineage: Eukaryota > Metazoa > Annelida > Polychaeta > Spionida > Magelonidae > Maea > Maea johnstoni. Next base: position 32,322,066 of record OZ012690.1, read on the forward strand.
TGCTCGATATTGTTCGCTGAGGCCTGCAATAGCCCCGTTTCGTCCCCTCTGTTCTCCACCACCGCCACTCTTTCCACAACTTCGGCCACGGTAGCCTTAACTTCCATCAATATCGTCATTATCTCGCCCAGTGTTTCTGCCGTGTCGTTGTCACTCGGGGCCGCCATTTGCTCTGCCCCTAGCTGCTCATGTTCCAGCTCTCTGCAGTGCTTTCCTGTGGGCGATGGATGTTGTTTGCCACATTTGCGGCATTTGTATATTCTCAGCATGCTTGCTGCTATTGTTACGTCCGTAATCCGAGAAAGATCCGAGAGCTAACTAGAATTTCGAGCCCTCCGCGAAGGAACCTCTCTACACTCCTGCTGTGAACTTGATCGCTTAAATCAACTAACAGCGGGAGACCGTCCGCTCACATTACACTGCCCTGACACGAGGCAACTCACGCTACCACCTGCACGCGCCAGACAATGCAACGACCACTCAGAATTGCCCACGCTGTGTCAATCAACCCCGCGCGCATGCGCCGTCACTCTGCACCTCTGCTCGCACTCGCCGCACCGAATAAATGCCTTACGCTCCTCCCTTGCACCTGCCGCGCGCGTGACCTAAGCCTGTCCTTCCCCCATCCCAATGCACTAGAATGTAACCATTCCACATACATTACACTGTATTGCACACACAGTACACACAGTACATGTACTAGGTACACACCATAGTAAATGAAGTTTTATACACAGTATGAATAAGTATGTGACCCAAAACCACACTGAAAATGAACTCAGCCCACAGGAATGAGAATGTTTAAAGCAATGACATTATCTTGTAAACACATTAATTAACTGGGGGAGGGGATCCGCCGTGGCCTAGTAGTTTCGATACTTGGCTCCCAAGCGTGGGTTTGCAGGTTCGAGTCTGCGCTGGATCCCCAAGCGGGTTTAAGCCTGGTCGCTTTATACATGTGCGGCGTTGTGGAGGACTGTCTATGGTCCTTCTGCAACAGAAAGACCCCTTGGAACTATTCGTGAAAAGTAGGGAATTTCTTCCCGGTTCCGGGTTTCTATCTCGTCGCGATATGACCTAAGCTGTTGAAAGCGACGTAAAACCCAATTCCTTCCTTAATTGACTGGGGTGCTGAAACTGCTTCCACAAATACCAAACCCAGAATCATTCCAATGTAAGCAGCCAGCACCTCTTGTGTGGTACTTAGAGAAGTCGCTCTGCATGCCCCCTTCACAAATGCCTCAGACAGGAAGGGGTGCCTATTCCGCAACACAAGAGAGGACTTGAACAATACGCATAATTAATTATAACATGGTATCATAAAAGAACACACCACTATCTGGGTTTAAGCCAAAGTGGTTGAACATATGCATACATCGAGAAAGCGTGTCACTATGTTTCATGCAATGCCATGGTATAAGAGTGTGCACGTAAAAAGAAAAAGTAAATTATCTAATAATAAAGATACATTATCGTGTTTTTTCGTGATAACAACCTCTGTACAAATAGGCCACTCAAGACTTATCACCTCTATCTTTTACAGGATTAACTGTGATGTGAAGTCGACCTATTTGAACCAGTGGTTTTACTCCCAAACGGAGAGCATGTATATCATCTTCTATGCAGGCATTGGTTCATCAACAGGCGGGTTTTCAATCACCTATGAGACAGGATGCAAGAATAGCGCAGGCAAATGGGGTAGGTTACATTTCTTTCCTCAGCAGAGGCCGATTTAAAAACTGAATGGGCCTGGCATGGCAGAGGAAAGGCGTAGCATAGACTTCTATATAGATACATATATTTCCCCACTACGCGGGGCATGTGAGAAAGTTGCCATTGACTTGGTGTTGGTTCCTAGCTATCCATCGACTCTCTGGCATCTGGTGAAATCAATTTGAACAATACGCGTTTACTTATCAGAATCATTTCATTTGGGATTTGTTAAAATACATTTGAAGAGATATATCTCCAGGTTAGGTAAATATCTTTAAAAACCTTTTTCCGATGCCAAAATATATGGATATGTGACATTGTAAATCATTTTATTCTGAAGAGTAATGATTTACCATCATTGGAATCTGCATCATTGCATCATATCATCAATTAAATATACACCAATTTTCTTCATTTTTTATTTCTAATGAAGTTGACATAATCATGATATATTTAC
>OZ012690.1:32326735-32359235 GCA_963942565.1 Maea johnstoni
GATTGGCAGCTAACTTTCTACACTGACATCATCATGGTAATTCTATAAGATATATAACCATGGTGTTTTGTATCATGATGTTAAGCATCATAACCTATATTCAAATGTACAATTTTACAGAGTCCAATTATGATCTGGTATACTGGAATACAAAGAGTGAGTGCGTTAATTAAAAGGCAATATCTTATGAACGTAGTTGCCTTACGATTTAAGTGTTGCAATGCAATGTTCATTAACAAGATAACAGTGGACTTACAACAATGGTACACATTTGATTAGTCCACTGTTATTAATTCACCCTTCCAAGTATATAGTACTAACTTTTTTTCGTTCATATCATTTGAAGTTTGAAGTCATGTATGTCCCTCTGTGTTTTCTTAAGATTTATATATATATATATATATATATATATATATATATATATATATATATATATATATATATATATATATATATATATATATATATATATATATATATATATATATAATTTGCACATTGGACAATTATTTATGTCCTGGGACACTCCCATTGATAATCAATGTGAGGCTATTTGGATACATTGAATACCTATCTACTTTGAACATTGGTCATCACATGTCTCCCCTTAAGGTCACATTTAACCTATCTATATTGAACATCCTGCACTGATCAAAATGCATTCAAAACTTGCTGAATGATAGAAACATGCTCAAAATAGAATAGACAAGACCCTGAATTAATCCAAGATGAAAATGTGTATGGTTAATGCACACGGAAGTAGGTTAAAGGATGATGAGGTCAACATTAAAGGATTACCTGCGAGTCATAGGGTATGCCCACGATGTGACTTATATGCACTGGAAAATATACACCACATGGTTATGCAGTGCACAGGGTACCATGACCTACTAAGACTGCAAATGTATGAGGAAATAAGGAACACATGAAGGAGAAAACCAGCGACATTCATAACTAGAATGTATCAAAGAGCCATCCGTGATAGAGATGGAATTGAACGACAATGCACAAATAATGTTCTAAAGTTGTAAAGGGAGCAGTAACCTCATATTTATCTAATGATATTTAACATGTCATGTTTTGTTTTGTTCACTTTATGTTCTTCTATTTTTCATTACTTTATAATTATCAAATGATGTACCGTTCATATGTCTAACTATGGTCAATAAAAATACATACATACAAACAATGGGTTAATGGTAACATAGTTATGAGTATTTTCTTACAAAAGGAAAACATAAATGGATATCATTTACCAAGTCAGCCTGTGTTTTTCATCCCTTCGAAAATTGGCAAGGTTAACCGAAGCAAATGAGCGCCACCACGATCTATTGTATATCCCACCGAATGCTATTTAAGACAGAGTGGGTTTTTCACGCTGTCTGGAACTCTTTCGGCGGGAACCATGACATGATGCATCATCGGATTAGCTGTGCGTGGTGGCGCAAGTGAGTAACAACTTGTTTTATTTGTTATAATGAAACGGTGCTCGAAAACAAAACAGTGTACCGGTTCTCAATGAAACGGTAAAATACCGGTACTTTTTTAAATGAATCTCGGCTCCTATCGGTACCCGAGTACCGGTAGTCAACCCTATCTGGCACTATTCATTTGGGTGCATAATACAATTTACTGGGTTACTCATTCTATTGATGCAAATATGTACTTTGATTTTACTATACTGACCTAAAGGCATGTGAAATTTGAATGGACAAGTAAGCTATGAATGTTGAATTAAGAGGCATATAAAGAACATAAATGTTTTAAGTGATACATTTAAAATGCTGCATATGTGAAGTTTTCAATTATATGATGAAAGTAATGTGAAGACACAGTAGATTTTGCAATAACATGATCACTTGTATCTATTCAACTTTGACTTTGTTTCTATTTCACCAGACCTCCAAATACTCGGAACCTGCATATATTGAACCTTTTTCATTTCCCTTGGGTGTCCAATGTAGACAGGTCCCACTATACATATATAAATATATATATATATATATATATATATATATATATATATATATATATATATATATATATATATATATATATATATATATATATATATATATATATATATATATATATATATATGCATACAGTTAGAGCTATCCTCAATTACCTTAATTTTTACGTATCTGGGACAAATGCACTGGTCCGAAATCTTATTAACTTAAATGTTAAAATCATAACTGGCCAGCCTTAACACAATAAAGATAAAATGTCATAGATGAATATAATTGGCATGAGACAGATTCTGTTTAAACTCACATATGTGTGTGGGGCAGTGGTAACAGAGCAGAGAATGGGCTTAAGAGCGAGCACTAAGTATTGGCCCAAGAGGGCCTGTAAGTGCACGATCTTTGAAATCCAGAAGGCGCTGAAGTGTTGAAGGTGATGAACAAAAAGCACAACCGATAACACCCAAGCTTAGGAGGCAGAAGAATTCTAGTTATTGTGCCATCAGGATGAGCTTAAGCACCAAACTGGTGATTGGTAATGGAACCAAAGAATGATGGTGCTAGTAAGAAAGTGAATGAAAACAACCGAATGTCCGTTGAACAGGTTAGGTATGCATGATACAAGATGGCAGTAATTCTCGCCTTCTGCCATTACTATATGTTTACCCTAGAATGTATACCATTACACCAATATAGAAAAATTCAGAGTCATCTGTACGACATGCAGTAATAGGCGAAAGGCAAGAATCCATTCTGCATGGATATAAACAACCATTTAGTCAACATGCTTCTTGCAATTTTAATAATGTCCTTGAGGTGCTTCTATTCGGTACATGATGCTGCAAAAGTGAGTAATATCTGACATACAAGGATAATGCAGAAAAATGTATTCACGACTAAATTAACTACCCTGCAGCTTACAGAGAATAATGAATGAATAAGGGTTTAAAGGCACATCAGCATACATAGGTCATTTTGTGCCATACACCATTATAAAAAAGTAGTCCTCTGTCACAGTAGAAGAACAATGCCAAAGCATGTTTATTCCTAGAGAAAGAAGGAAACGAGGGAGAGTAAGAGCAGTGCCTTCAGACCCAAAGAGGACCAAGGGATCTTTTAGATGCATGGTATCCATAGATCCACACATCCCCTCTCTTTTATAAGGCGAGCAGAGTGCCACACCAGCTTAGGGTTACCCAAGAGTTTTCAACTACTATTGCATACCATTGTGCAAGCCAATAAGGTGTGCCCCTTGCCGGGTTGCTTCTTGAGGCGATCAGATGCCTTGAAGACAAATCAAAAGGTGTTGGTGCCATATTTACATGCATCTCTAAAGCATTTGTTGCAGTGTGGACAAAAGGACATTTTTAAAGCTTTATGATATGGAACTGAGGGGGAGAATGTGACCTACATCAGGCGACGGTTACTTGATTTATTGGTTCGCGGATCCTTCCCAGACCAAATTTACAGGGTCGGGAGGGAGGTAATTAAAAATAAGGTTGATTTTTATTCGTTTTCAATTCAATATGGCAGCAATTTCGGCCGTTACATGGGGCATGTCGCATTTGGATAAGGAGTAATCTGGAGGCTAAAGATGTTGAACAGCAGAATTTCAATCGGGTATGTTCTTAAGAGGTCAAGAAGCTCACATGATACAAATAGTGAGTTTCCCTAACAGTTTTCAGCCACGAGTAGGTTTAGGTAGGGTGTTTACGTTTTGACCATGATCTTATTAGCTGCCTTGTTATTTCATATATTAGACAAGTCATGGCAGTATACTTTCAAGTGTTGTTTTTTAAATTTGTAAGGCTGGGATGAACCTGAAACTTCGCATCAGGCTTCATAAATGGGTACGGGTGGCCATATTCATTGGACATTTATAGGTCCAATTCTATGTAGGAATTCCACCAATCTCCGGATCACTATACGGATACAAATACCTGTGCGTAGATCGACCAACTCTAACACTGGTACACGCCCCTTTATTTACTGTGTGCTGTTCATTGGCTCAAGCAATTAATGACGCTGTCTCTCCCGGATCAATGAATAAGTGGCAGTGCGGTGTGATCCCTGATCCTCATAGCCAATCTTTCCATAGAGCTCTCATCAGCCATGGCACCAAGATGGTGGGTGCTGCTACTCTCTGTGGCAATGCCAGCCTTCACTCTCACAATGGCACAGATGGCGTTTCAACTAGAACAGAATCACAGGGGTTGTGGAACAGAAGTAGCCCTCGTCGGTGACTGGTTGCAACAGTATTTTGTCGAGTCCATATTAAGATGTGCCTCGCACTGTTTGGCTATGTCTCAGTGTCTATCTATTAATCACAGCGCCATTACAGGCGAGTGCCAGATACTTGGGCATCGAGCAAATAGGACAGGCTGTTCGGGGCTGAAGGAAACTGTCGGATTTAGTTATTATGAGGTATGCATTATAAGTATTATTGTTATTATTTCTATTATTATTATCATTAGTAGTAGTAGTAGTAGTAGTAGTAGTAGTAGTAGTAGTAGTAGTAGTAGTATCATTATTATCATCATCATCATCATCATTATTATTATTGGACGAAAATCTTTCGGCCTATGCAGGAAATGAATACTGCTAAAACGAATTTCTTTTACGTTTTATATTACCCAACAATAAGTGTTTTTAAAATCTAATATCGTTTTATAGTTACAATGTACGCATTATGTGTATCAGGCTATACACATACTCTTCATGCATTTTAAAGTTCCTGATTGCGCAGATCCTTGTCATATACAACTTCCCATGTCCTGCATTATCACATAGTTTTTTCATATATAAAGGTGTCTCTAGTCTATTCATATATAAAGGTTTCTCTAGTCTATTCATATATAAAGGTTTCTCTAGTCTATTCATATATAAAGGTTTCTCTAGTCTATTCATATATAAAGGTTTCTCTAGTCTATGTTGGTATTATTCTGTTTTCCAGCTACCAACAGGGCACTGTGCAGGGGATGACTATCTGGACGAGCGAGTTGATTCATACGGTGCTTGCGTATGTCGTATGACACCCTCGGCAGTTAACGCACAAGGTAATTGCGATGACGCAAATAATAGTCAGGTGCAAATTCCAGAAAAGGGGCTCCGTTAAGGCTATTGAGGCATTTTCTGTTAAAAGTCGGTATCCAGTGTTTCTAACCTAATCTGATTGTGCTGAATCTGAAAATGACGGATACCAAGCTGGATTTTTGGTTTTTAGTGTCCTAATTGCCATTTTTGGGTGATTTAGGCACTTTTTTGTATGTTAATTTGCATAATTTGTTATTTTTTCAGAACAGTGTCAGATCATGGCAAATGAGGTATTAAATTGAAGCTCTCCCCTGTGGGAGTTCATTCATGAGTAGTTTTGGTACTTTTAATGGTTGCCATGGCAACGATAGCCAAGAATTAATCAAAAACAGAGAAAAAATGCTCATTTTTGTAATTTGTGTGATATTTAAGTGCGATTTATCCCCAATCAACATATCTAAGGGCATCAGTTTGTTTATCAAAAACTCCCTTCCTCTTTTCTTGATCAATTCATGGCAATTTTATATGATTAAAATATTTTGGGTATGAAGTACAGTCCTTTGAAAATTACAATACAGCAAATGCGGAGTCTATCCACAATATGGCTTAAAATGAGTCATTTTATCAGATCAGTGTCAGATCATGTCAAATGTGGTATCATATTAAAGCTCCCAACTGTAGGAGTTCATTCATGTGTATTTCGAAAATTTTCAGTGGTTGCCATGGCAACGGGAGCCAAAAAGTGATAAAAAACAGGGGGAAATGGTCATTTTTGTAATTTTGTGTGATACTTAAGTGCGATTTACCCCCAATGAACATACCTCAGGGCATCATTATGTTTGTTAAAAACTTTCTTGCTCTTTTCTTGATCAATTCATGCCAATTTGATATGATTAAGATATTTTGGGTCTGAAGTACAGTCCTGTGAAAATGACGATACCGCAAATGTGGAGTCTGTCCACAATATGGCTTCAAATGAGTCATCTATTCAGATCAGTGTTAGATCATGGCAAATGCAGTATCAGATTTAAGGTCTAAACCATGGGAGTTCATTCATGTGTAGTAATGGTAGTTTCAGTCGTTGCCATGGCAACGGGAGCCAAAAGTTAATCAAAAACAGAGGAAAATGGTCATTTTTGACATTTTCGTAATACTAAAGTGCGATCTACCCCCAATCAATACACCTCAGGGTATCAATATGGTTATCAAAATCTTCCTTGCATTTTTCTTGAATAATTCATGCCAATTTTATATGATTAAAATGTTTAAGGGTCTGAAGTACAGTCCTTTGAAAATTACATAATGACGATCGAGTCTATCCACAGTATGGCTTAAAATGATTTATTTTATCAGATCAGTGTCAGATCGTGGCAAATGCGGTATCAAAAGTTCTCAACCCAGGAGTTCATTAATGTGTATTATGGAAATTTTCGGTGGTTGCCTTGGCAACGCCAGTCGGAATTAGTCAAAAACAACAAAAAATTAACATTTCCCTGATATTTAAGTGTGATTTATCACAGGCCAATACACCTGTGGACATCTGCATCGTTATTAAAAAAACTTCCTTCCTCTTGACCAATTCATGCCATTCTCTTTGTCTTAGGTCTAAATACAAATGACAACAATGCAAATGCAGTGTCTATCCACAACATGGCTTCAAGTTATATTGATTTTTCTATTCCCTCCTCTGAAAGGGAACTTCTCATCGTATTCCTCTAGAGACATAAAGTCTTCCCATGAAAATAAAGTTTGATTAATATCAGTATTTCAGTAGAAACAAATATAGGAACTTTACTGTTTTAAGGGTTTTCAAACTAAAACAAACTAAAATACTCCCATGGCCTTATGCCCTCGTCCTAACTAACCTTTAAGTATTACTTACCACCCCTGTAAGTAGACGGGTTAGGTAGTGGTTTTCTCCTGGTATTCTGGTTTCCTCCACCATTTGACACTGGCAAATCAGCCTCAAATGGCAGAAAAAGAATCGATGATTAAAAAATTCAAATTCATCTTCACATGTATCACTAAGCAGTGCTCATACATTTGACTGAAGTCATTAAATAAATGCCAGTTATTTGAGTTGTGTTAGTGTCACTAGGAATGGTTAAGAGTTTTACTTAAAACACACACACAAACATATATATATATAAATATATATATATATATGTATATATATATATATATATATATATATATATATATATACATATATATATATATATACATATGTATATATATATACATATGCAGATATATATACATATGCAGATGTATGCATATATATATACATATGCATATATATATATATATATATATATATATATATATATATATATATATATATATATATATATATATATATGTATATATATGTATATATATATATATACACAGTGTAACCCCTCTAAAGTGACATCCTGTGACAAGCCACAACTGGTCAACTTAGAGGGACTCTTTTTACTATAAAGGTGTGGCCACTTTAGAGGGCTGGTAAACTTAAAGGCGCGATCACTTTTACTCTGTGTATCTATCTGATAGATACATGCATACATAAATTGATATAGATAAGTAGATACATAGCTATAGATAGAAAAATAGATAGATAGAAAGATAGGTATGTATTTATGTATATGCATGTATGTGCAGATAGATTGATGGATAGATATGTATCATTGAACTCTCCCACTACATCTTAAAACCAAAATAGATTTGTTATATTTGAGAAATTGGGTGCTTCCCTTTCTCTTGTTAGAGATATTCTCCTTGGCCTGCTCTATACATCAGGAAGAGAGAGATAGAGCGAGAAGAGGAGATCATGTGATCAGGTTGAGGTGACACACACAGTTTAGGGGCTAGCCCCCCCCCCCCCCCCCCCCCCCAAAAAAAAAAAAGCTGAAAACAATATGGCCCTTGGGACCTCTAACCACAAAACCCATACTTTCTTAAGTGCTGGGTGGTGTGCCGCAGCGCAGCACAGTAAGTCATTAGTAAAATTACCAGCTAAGTACTACTTTGGTAAGCTCCAGCTAAAACTTATGGTAAGTAGGATCAGTGCATACAGCCATACTACTGCAGGGTGAGTTCTCTTTATCATGGAAATATATTGATCTTAAAAAGGTTCAATTTTTACCTGCCACCAAATTAGATGAGGAAACTTTGATATATAAATGCTGCAGTTTCTCAGCCTTGCAATTTGTGTACTTATATCATATGTCTTAGAGTGCATTGCTTAACAATTTCCCTTTAAATAGAAATGATCACTTAATTATAATATAAGTGCACATACAAGGCTAAGAAACTATAGCATTTGTTTATCCAAGTTTCCTCATTTAATTTAGCAGCAGGTAACTAATCCTGGAGTTCAAGTATTTTATTTTGAAAGCCCTTACAAACAATAAAGTCACTATATCTGTATTTATTAAAATACTGATATTAACCAAAAATAGTAATTCACATGGGAAGACTATATGTATCTAGCAGAATACGATGAGATGTACCCTTTTAGAAGAGAGAGTATATACTAGATCAAAATAACTGTTACCTTTTAGCCAAATTGTGGATACTGGATAGACACCACATTTGCATTGTTTTCATTTTTAAAGGGCGGTATGCAGACCTAAGGTATCTAAGATTCTAAGTCTAAGAGAATTGATCAAGAGCAAGGAAGTTAAAATTAATAACCATACTGGTCCACATGTGTATGTATCACGCCGAAGTATAATAGAAATGCTGATTTTTTGCTGTTTTTGACTTATTCATGACTGCCGTTGCCATAGCAACCACTGCAAATTCCCAAAATACACATCAATGAACTCCCATGGTTGAGAGCTTTAATTTGATACCACACTTGCCATGATCTGACACTGATCTGATAAAATGACTCATTTTAAGCAGTTTTTGTGGATAGACTCCACATTTGCGGTATCGGCATTTTCAAAGGACTGAACTTCAGACCCAAAATATTCTAATCATATAAAATTGGCATGTATTGATCAAAAAAAGAGCAAGGAAGTTTATAATAACCATACTGATGCCCTTAGGTGTGTTGATTTGGGGTAAATCGCACTTAAGTATCACACAAAATTACAAAAATGACCATTTTTCCTCAGTATTTGATCAATTTTTAGCTCCCGTTGCCATGGTAACCACTGAAAACTTTCAAAATACACATGAATGAACTCCTACAGCTAAGAGCTTTAATATGATACTACATTTGCCATGATCTGACACTGATATGATAAAATGACTCGTTTGAAGCCATATTGTGGATAGACTCCGCATTTGCAGTATTGTAATTTTCAAAGGACAGTACTTCATACCCAAAATATTTTAATCATATCAAATTGGCATGAATTGAACACAAAAAGAGCAAGGAAGCTTTTAATAACCATACTGATGCCCTGAGGTGTGTTGATTTGGGGTAAATCACACTTAAGTATCACCCTAAATTACAAAAATGACCATTTTTCCCTGTTTTTGATCAATTTTTAGCTCCCGTTGCCATGGCAACCAGTGAAAAATTTCAAAATACACATGAATAAACTCCTACAGTTGAGAGCTTTAATATGATACCATGATCTGACACTGATCTGATAAAATGACTCATTTTAAGCCATATTGTGGATAGACTCCGCATTTGCAGTATTGTAATTTTCAAAGGACTGTACTTCATACCCAAAATATTTTAATCATATAAAATTGCCATGAATTGATCAAGAAAAGAGCAAGGAAGTTTTTGATAAACAAACCGATGCCCTTAGATATGTTGATTGGGGATAAATCGCACTTAAATATCACATAAATTACAAAAATGAGCATTTTTTCTCTGTTTTTGATTAATTCTTGGCTATCGTTGCCATGGCAACCATTAGAAGTACGAGAACTGCACATGAATGAACTCCCACAGTGGGGAGCTTCAATTTAATACCTCATTTGCCATGATCTGACACTGTTCTGAAAAAATGACACATTATGCAAATTAACATACAAAAAAGTGGCCAAATCACCCAAAAAAGGCAATTAGGACACTAAAAACCAAAAATTCAGCTTGGTATCCGTCATTTTCAGATTCAGCACCCTCAAATTAGGCTAGAAACACTGGATACCGACTTTTAACACAAAATGCCTCAATAAGTCACCTTTTCTGGAATTTGCACCTGACTATAAGCTATAGTTACTCATTCATATAGGTATGTGCTCTGACTCTTTTGGAAAAGATTTTAGGTTATTATGTCTCCCCCTTAATTTCAGGAGAGTGATATTGTTTTAGGCATATGTTTCATCTGAGTCTGCGTCCACACTTGTCCGCAAGATATCCCAAAATATTTGAATGAAATCTTCTCAATTAAGCATGAATACTTTCTCATGGTACCTCCTCGAACTGATTAGAATTTAGTCACCTTTGATATTCCAAACGGTCATTTTGCTCCATTTTGTCAGGCAATATTAGCTTGTCAGTTAGGTATCTCAAAGTCACCTCTAAAACTTAAAAAAAAGATTCTAGGGATTCTCTCTCATGGCATTCCAATGAACTGGTCATATTTTTAAACCTTTGCAATATTTCAAAGATAACTTTGGGACGTGCTCTATCACAACCCTTATTGTGGGGCACCATGGATTGTAAAATTATTGCAACTGATGGATACTTTTATATTCGAATCAACATCTTTACGTTGTTTGTTGCTAATTTGGTTTGTACAAAACTTTGTGAAAGTAGCCGAAGAATGACTGAAACCCTGGTAAATGGGTGCTCTTATGATAGTACTCAGGAAGAGATTTCCAGAGAATACCAAAATGACAGGGTTTGAGACTATCAACTTTTTCTGGGTTCTAATGTGCCTTTGACGAAAGTGGCCTTAGCACCAAAAAAGGTTAAGATGATTAGACCATTTTGCAATATGATCAACAATGATCGTAACATAATTGCAACAATTTCTCATAGTCCCAACTAAAATATAAATTCATGTCAGATAGAAAAATACTTATAGAATGTCGTTTCTTCAGTTACTAGACTTTCATTATCCAAGCGCGGGAGACACGCATTTGTGCGCAAATACTGATATTCTAGTTGTTCCTATTATTTTAAGTTTAGGAAAAATCAATATCAATATATGAAACGAATCCAGTGATAGTAGTTAATCCTCTTAGGTCATGCAATATCCTCTTCAGCTATAATAGGCTAGCGGCCAAAACCCTGAAATTTGGATTCTGTTGCACCCCCCTGTAAGTAAATGTTTGACGCTGTAGGCTGATAGGTACATATACGTACTTCATGAAAATACTTTGTCGCGGGCCTGCGTCATGGTCAGTAAGGAGATACTGGACGTCAAACTGACCACTCTCTGGCTAAATGCTTAGCTATTATAGTGAGCAGGGGGAATGGTAAACCATGCACAGATCTTGATAGGAGTGGTCAAATGTATAATGTAACCCCTCATTTTGAAGCAGTGATATTGTTCTTTAAGATGGTATGGGATTTGTTGTCCATAGTGACCTTGGTCTACAGGTCAAGGTCATGAAACGAAATTTCTTTTAAGAAATTGGCATGCTGGGAATGAAATGAATGGATAACTTTTTTTAGATGCTCCTAAAGTTTCTTATTATTCATTTTAGCTGTTTGTGTATGTACTAATATATCTTACCAATAGAATTCATATGTATATGAACCATTTTATGGTCCGATTAACCTTTTGTGCACTGTTGACCCTAGGTGTATGTATAAATGCTAAGCTATTATAATGAATAGGGGATAAGTAAATCATGCATAGATCTTGATAGAAGTGGTTAAATGTATAATGTCACCCCTCATTTTAAAGGCCACACATTATTCTCTAAGTTGGTAAGAAATATGTTGACCCTAGTGACCTTGGTCCGAAGGTCAAGGTCATGAAATCAATTTTTTTCAAGAAATCGGCATGTCTGGAATGAGATGATTGGAGAACCTTTTTAAGACACTCCTTAAGTGTCTGATTATTCATTCTAGCTGTTTTTCTACATGTATGTAGAAAAATATATTACCAATATAATTTACATGTATAGTAGTCATTTACTTGTCAAACTAACCTTCGATGCACTATTGACCCTCGGTGTATGGGTAAAATGGTGAAGCCAGTTCATTACTTAAAATGTTTTACACAGTCAATTGTGCTATATGTGCTTGATTATTTAACCTGTATTTCAGTCAATTTAAAAGATGTTTATTTATTAAAATACCTGGTGACCTTGGCCTAGATAATTTATCTGTCCTTCAGGTCAAGGTCAACAGAAAATATTACTATCGAAATACATTACTGGTCATATCTTGAAGCTTGTGAAGCTAATCACTTCTCTGACAATCATAGAATAAAAATACTTTACCCTGATGGCAATCGGTTTGCGCCATCTGTGCCCCACCATCTTGGATCCTCTTGCAATTTTCAGCGTTACCTTGACGACACATGCCTTACAAGCTCTGTTGTTCTTCACAAATTTCGGCATTTTTAGCACACATACACCTTAGAAGTCAACTCAAATTAGGAAGTGTGTATTACAGGAATCTGTAGGCTCCCTTTGGGTTTAGCTGATTTCATAGATTTTGATCTATAATTGTTTGTTTTATTTGTTGAATCTCATTATCTCAGAAAACAAGATAATGGACCACAACTCTATAAACATGAATCCCTAGACTCCTAGGGGAACCATCCGGCCTGACACTGCCTATAGTGTCAAACTTTTACTTACAGGGGGTTGCAACAAACTCCTTATTTAGAGCCCCTACGGGCTTTGGCCGCTAGCCTATAAGTTAAATCTATGTCTGTTGTATACGTTGTGTTCTAAGTTGTCAGGCAAGGTGCGTACTTACACTTCATATGCAAATGGACTAAACCGTTGATGTTGTGAATTTACGCGAGAAAGTGCGGCTAGGCAACAACGATGCTGATGCAAATAATCTATGAATAAACACAAGACTTTAAGATTTATACGACGATAAGCAAGACGTCATTATATTATAATATATCCTTCGACAAAATGAATATTTTGATTGCACACAGTGTACACATAGTCAGAAGGGTCCTGATAGAAGTTGTTTCACTGTTATCTTGTAGCATGACGTATTCATTCAACTTTTTAGGTCTGATACAAATGGAATCATAACGATATTGTCAGAATTTTTTAGATTTATACCTATTGTTCCTGTTTGGTTATTCAATTCCTCTTCAAATGTTTTTGATGTTTTTTTTGTTGAATAAAACTCGAATCGAATGAGGCTCATCTAAGACAATATATGGAGACAGAAATTTGGGGCATAAATAAACGAATGTTTTGAGAACTTCATAGGTAGATGGCACCTAGTGATTGCTAAACTGGAAAGATTCAAACATTGGCTTTTTCCACTAAAAGGTTTTATGTGGTAGGTTATTATTATGTAATTACCTATATTTTCAGTACTGCATTAGATAGTGACGCAGGTCCTTGTTTTGTGATATGCAATGAACAAAACACTTTTCAAATTCAAAAAAGTCAGACAATGTGTGCAATCCAGAGGAAAATAGGTTTATTAACATGACTGCAATAATTCTACTTGCTGTTATTCTTAAAACTTTTTATTTGACAGGAATATATCTTGGTGAAACCGGATTCCGTTGGAAGGACCAACCTCTCAGCTCTTGCTACAAAATCTTCACTCGCGGCAGAAGGTGGACACATGCCAAAGAGAAGTGTGCAGCGATGGGTGCGAACCTGGTGGCCATAGAGACAACTAGTGAGCACGATTCACTGAAAGCTCACCTACAGAAAAGTAATCCACTTTTTCTTGATCAAAAATATTATCTTCCTCCAAAATACCATACCGTTAGGAGCATATTCTGAATAGGTAGCCGGGGTTGAAGTAGGGCTAAGGCATGTGAGAAAATTCCCAGTGACTTGGGGTTAGGCAGTTGTTTTCTCTTGAAAACTGGCTGGTCACGATTTTCCAGCGCTATGACGAGGAGTGACGATACGTTCGTAATCAAACATAAAGTAAACATAAATTCTAAATATTCATAGCTAGGGTAAATGGTGCAAATTTGAAATAGTTTGTAACAGGATCGTTTCGGATGGCTGGGTGTTTTGGGGAAAGAAACTCATATTTTGCACTGGTATAAACTTTTCAAAATACCCATATACTGTTTTCCTGTATAGTTAAAGTAGAATTGAGAGTATCCAGAAGTCTATTTAACTTTTGACATACATTTTAATTGACCAAAGATGATTAACCTATTCATTACTCCTCCCCCTCCTCGTACTACTACTACTACTACTACTACTACTACTACTACTACTACTACTACTACTACTAGCTTTTGCACCCCACCTCCTCTACATATTGCTACCGTAGATGATTAACCTATTGCTACCGCTCCTACTACTGATGCTTCTGCTGCAGCTGCTGCTACTACTACTACTACTACTATTACTACTACTACTACTACTACTACTACTACTACTACTACTGCTGCTGCTTCTGCTGCCGCTGCTACTACTGCTGCTGCTGCTGCTATGATGAAATCAACGTAACTTCTAGCATATGACCGGAAATTTATTATCTATCATCATTAGCAAGAACAAGATAAACACAGCATATGCAGAAAAAAATTCTATTGACATGCAGGATGCAGCCTTAACAACAAATCAACGCATAATGGAGTATCAATATTGTCAACTTGAGATAAAGCATATATCGAAATCACTTAAAGCGATACACACTGAGTATTATATACTCCGATGAAAGTTGCATATACGTTCCAAACTCATTAATTACACATTTGACCTGACAAGGATTTTCTAGCAATTACAATTCCGTCAGTAATCTACTTAGCAAAAGAGTAGGAAAATGAGCAGGATAATAACAGTTCACACTTATGAATAATAAGACACACTTGCAAAAAGAAAATACATCAATTAAACATTACTCTCCGTCTGAAACTGCAGTGTGCAACGAGAAAAATGGCTGAATTTACCGCACAAAAATACCTCGCCCTGACGAACCAGTGTTGCTCGTGTGGTCTTGTGCGACACTGACAACAAATTACGTCACTAACAACCAAACTAGTCGATATGAAAATAATGTTTTTCCTTGTCAATGCAACACAATGAAAGTGCTTTCCATTGCACACAGCTCAAGATACCTAGCACGTATATGTACAGACTCATGGTTAAACATCATGGTTGGTTAGTGCTATATCCTTATACTTACGTCATACTATTTTAACCAAATGGGATTAGTCACCTTACCTCTACTGTATGATCGACATTTTTATCATACAGTACCTATGTGACTGTCACATGCTTTGCTCGTGAACTGTACGTGCTTATAGGGATAAACTGTTTAGGCATACAGGTCTCTGGTGTGTGCATGCACTTAAAGCTCACACGTACTAATGGCTTATTCTTTGCGAAGGTGTCCTTACTTACATGGATCACATCTACTGGAATGAATGAAATCAATGTATGAACATGATCCTGAAAAAAGCCCTACGTTCCGTATAGATCTAGGTCCATTAGTGTTAGAATTAATTGCAAAGTACATGAAGGCGTTACTTTGCTTGGTTAGTTGATATATGCTGTGACCTTGACCCACATGAAGTGCACATTTTGGTCTGATAGTTTCATACATAACCCATCACGCATCGCGATATTTACTAAATATTCAGAGAGAATTCTAAACATCAAAAAGATCAAGAACGTTCAGTCAGATACTTCTGAACACAACGCTTGTCAGTTATTAAAATATCTTCAACTGTGTCAGACCATTTATCACCAGCTCCACTCTGATACTAGCAGCTGATTGGTAAATTCTTAGCAGTGCTGGAATAGATCGGGTTATAACATAGCTTTTCATTAACTATCAATGTGAGTACCCACATATTGATAATGACCATCGCCGCCATGGCAAAGAGAATTTTAACCTCAAATTCACAGATCACAGCCTCATTTCAGACCCTTAGCGACAGAGAATATAAAAGCTCTTGATTGGAACGGGTTTATGAATATCCACAGTTCCCTATCTTTGTGGTAGATTTGAAACTTCAGCGCAAGTTTGCCAGAAGCAATGAGAACGAAGCATGAACATCATCATATTTAATGACAGATTGCCTTTTAGTTTCACGCTTGGTTCTGACGCCAGTCTTGCACTTAATGGATATCCATAGCCAGCCTGCATTGTTAGATGCCATCTGTTTGAACAGACAGAGCGGGTTTGTTTGATGAAATAAGAGCAATGCCACAACGCAATGTATGAGCTCAATTATGAGAAAGGCATCTTATTATATACAGCTCTGTGGTTTATTGACTGGTGAACCATGAAAGGCCTATACCTACTATTCATCTGACTTCAAGGTTTTAAGGACAACGGTGCGCATTCATTTCTGAGGCTACCCTTCCTTAAAATTTTGCAATGACGTTACTTGTATAATGTTAATTTTAACAATTAATTGAATAGAGAAGGGGTCTCAATGCAAACCTTCGGGTAAAACGGTGCCATCTAGAGGGTGTTTTGTAAAATTTCGCCCAGACATACGTTAATCAAACCTACCACTACCATGCTTATCATTATTGACAATATAGTCTTCATTTTATTCTGCCTTCAAAGTTTATAGTAGTTCTGACGCTGCAAAATCCCTCAAATTTATTTGAACTAGTCCTCATGTTAAGCTAAGTAAAAAAGAAAAAAGAAATGGGAAATTACTCACCTGTCCTTAAGAGGCTTACTTATAACATTAACTCTTTAACTCTTTACTTCTGGTCCTGAAAATAATGACATACTGTTTATAACATCTACAGAAAAGTTAGCCTTAGCAGAGAAGGAATAGGGTAAACTATTACTTTAAATAATTCCCTCTTTTGATAGGACTCTCTGTTTGCTTAATTTTTATTTTGTAAAAACAATTACTATAGAGCCACCTTAAGGTAGCAAAGCACCACCTTAAGGAATTTCTGTGTGCATGTGCTAGCGATATGTAATCACAATCTCTTTGTTATATTGTATACCGTACATTTAGTCCTCCAGCAGGACGTCAAGTTATGTGACTTTTCATATTACTTCAAGATTGCATCTACGACAAGTCATTAGATCAGTGGCTTGGCTGTGTTGAGCTGCTCTCTAACATATAAATTGGCCGCAATACCAAAGGACTATGAGAATGATTCTGTTTTTACACATAACCCCTGCCACGCATAAACAATTTATGCTTTTGCGAATATTCTTTCACATGATCTCTATAATCATGTAACTTATCATATACTCCCAGATATTCCAATATGACCTAATTACTCAATGTATTTATTTACTCTTTTTTTTGCTATATTTGTATGAAATGTATTTTATGGCATGTCGCTATAGCCAATAAAGAACATACATACATTAAGTAGAAACTCTTGTTACACCTTAACCGAGTACCCTAAACAATGATAGGTCGGTTAAGGTACTTGTATCTTTAGTAGACTAAGTTAAAATCGTTAGTGTTATTTGTTTCGTGTTAGTGCAGTTGCACATTCTCTATTCAATTATATTTAAGGTGATGGGTACCATTACAAGCTAGATAAAAGGCCCGTCCAAAAACACACCTCATTGTAGCAAACTCATAGAACAGGTTCCTGAGTGTTGTCAGGTAGATAATATCATAGGCAACCAACCTTAGTCAACCCATATTCTAATTTATTTCGATATTTACAACTTTTCACTCAAATGACATAATATCATTACTTACGCAAGTGATGGTCACTACAGGTTCACAGATACCTTAGGGATTTCATTGACTATGCCCAATAAAAAGTAAAATTTGATTCTTTACTGCTAACGATTTTTACGGGCCATAACATTTGGAAATTTTAGTGAGTGGTCGCGTGTCACAATCAAAACAAAGGCAAGGGCCCGGTATGCTATAAATAGTTGATACTTTTTCTAGCTGCAAGAGGCTTATGCACTTGGGTTCAAGCTTTCTCACTAGAATTTTCAATGTTATGGCCTGTAAAAATCTTCAGGAGTTAAAAATCAAAAAAATACTTCTTATTGGGCATAGTCAATGGTATCCCTGAATTAACTCTGAACCTGCAGTAACCATTACTTGCGTAGGTTATGAGAATATGTCATTTGAAAAAAAAATGCAAATTTTGAAATAAAACAGAATATGGATTGAATAATGACAGTTGGCGATGATATTCTCTACCTGATAACACCCAGGAACCTGGAGATACACCTAGTTATAGGATTATTCTGCTTTAAGGTGTGTTTTGGGATGGGGCTTTTAACTGGCTTGCAATGGTACTCATCACCTTAATTACCTATATTAAAGGGCAAATGCACCATCATGATGATTTAGGTTCAAAATGTGCCTATACGTGTCACCTTTCAAATAAGACCACCCGCAAGTCTGTCCTCCTCAGCACTCCTCAGATATGGCTTATGAAAGTTAGTAAAAAACTAGCCTGAGTCTGGGCATGGAGGCTGACATTGCAGGCCAATTAAGCACAATTAAACACAATCAGTGGTATGAAGTGACTGCCAGTCCTGCTTCTGATTGGTTGAGAGATATCAGTGGCTGGAAGTGACTGCAACTGATATCTCTCAACCAATCAGAAGCAGGGCTGGCAGTCACTTCATTAGCACCACTTCTGATAATGTCAGCCTCCATGCCCAGACTCAGGCTAGTTTTTTACTAACTTTCATAAGCCATATCTAAGGAGTGCTGAGGAGGACAGACCTGCGGGTGGTCTTATTTGAAAGGTGACACATATAGGCACATTTTGAACCTAAATCATCATGATGGTGCATTTGCCCTTTAAGGAACGTTAAATGATTAACCCTTTTATTTAGATGCGTTGCCTAATAACACATAGTCAGTTTCTGTATTATGTTTACGAGTAGTCACGCAATGTGTTTCATAAATATCTTATCTCCGATAAAAAGTTTCGTTTATTTACCCAATGCATAACCCAATCTCAAACTCTGTTGTATTGCTAATGTGAATAACTCGATGTATTCCAATATCTGATCTAAATCAAACCTGTTTGTTCTTTCCGCATAGTTAAACGCTTACTTATATTTCAGTTAATTAAGTCATTTCTTGGTACACACTTTTTTCGTTGGTTTTGTTGCTTACTGCTTATATTATATCAAAGTCCTATTTTGTATTCTCAGAGTACAGTCAATAAAGTACATTACATTACATTTGCCTTATGGAATGGAGGTAATGCACTAATCGATCTGGGGTAGACACACACGTGCTCTGACAAGTATAGAAAATGGGAAATGGGAAATTTAAAGAAATACTTGATTAAAAGTTATTGATTCAGTTCTGTTCAAGATTCGATATTCAAATGTATCTCATACAATGTATCTGTCTATAAATTTATATATATACATATATATTATATATATATATATATATATATATATATATATATATATATATATATATATATATATATATATATATATATATATATATATATATATCAGACATGGGGTCAATTACTTTTGAAAGTAATATATTACAATTACAATTACTTTGTATTGGCCCTATTACAATAACAATTACAATTACTTTTGAAAATCACCATCACTATTACAATTACAATTACTTTTGAAATGTAATATATTACAATTACTTATTACTTTTCTACTTGCGGGTGAATGTCAAACTGTCATAACTTATCTTTTATTCAGTCCATGGTAAATTATACATAAGGTGGACACTGCTTTGTTTAAATACCTTGCGGACAAGAAAATATGTTGAACTGTGCGCAGGAGTTCATCTAATAAAGGGTTCATATGAGTCCTGGAGCAAAGACTGATGCACAAAATCCATCAGTTATTCAGTATAGAAAAATTGTGAAGAAAGAACCCTGGTGTTTGATCACCTTGCATTCACATGGTTAAGAAAATGTTCCACCTAAGGAGGTCTGCTATACATTTGGAAATAAGAGAGTACATGTAGGTTAAGGCAGGCTTCTTGAAAACTTCTTGAAAAAGCCTACAGAGGTGTTTAAATTAGAAAGATATTGAAAAATACCAAACCCAAAATACTTAATACAGTATAATCTGATAATGTGATAAACAACTCGCTCACTGACCCCAAAAGCCTTTCAAATAACATTTGGTCTCCTTGAGTTCAGAGTATGCTCCAAAATCCTCATGTACATGTATGTGCAGGTGAGGATTGACAGTGTATGTAGCTACAGGAAGTTACAATTGCAATTTGAATCACCTGGGGTTTCATTGACCTAGATCATTCATGGAAATGATGATACCCCTAAATCTTGAAGTCTACCAGTTCCAACTGGAAGTCCACATATAATTATTCATATTTTTTTAATAACTATTTGTCACATACATATAGTCAGAAATGTATGCTGAGAAAGTTCTATTGGGAAAACATTGCTTGTAAGAGACCATCTAGTCAATCTAGTATTAACTAACTCAATATGACAAAGGATCATTACAAAGTCACCATGATTAGACCATAACTGCTGAAATGTGCCTGGTGAAGTTTGATAATATTCTTTAAAAGGTTAATATGAAGGCTATTAAACAGAGCTTCCAGGTAGCCTTTAAAGTTTCAAGTAGAACCATTCTAGGAAATAACTCAAACATTTTGGGGATGTCCTAGGGGTTGATTTTTTGGGGTTAGGGTGTCCAAATGACTCCCAAACATCCTGCCAACCCTGTAGACAACTGGCATCTGATCTATACGTATCCTATGAGAGGAATTGCGAATAAGGATGGGCAGCTGATCTCAGGGCCTTCTTCTTCTCATGTGGGATTCTACAACACTGTGCACTCAGTTACATTGTACACCTAATGGCAGCTATGCTTATCTTCACCAAATTGCAATTAAATCAACTTCCCTTGGCCACTGACCTAGATTGAAGTACCTAGACCTATTTGAGACAAGGAGTGACATGAAGGAGTCATATGAAAAAGTGAGAAGTTTACTGTACAGTTGATTTTTTGGTCATAAATGGGAAAAGTAATAGAAAAATAATAGAAAATTACTTATTACTTTTGGGGTCAGTCTATTACAATTACTTATTACTTGAAGATTTTGACTATCTATTACTTATTACAGGCTATTACTTTGAAAATCGGTCTATTACCTATTACTTTTCTATTACCTAGTAATTATTACCCCATGTCTGATATATATATATATATATATATATATATATATATATATATATATATATATATATATATATATATATATATATATATATATATATATATATATATGTGAATCCATGTCTAAAGTTGTCAGATCGTGTGCTTGCTTTAAAGTCGTTTTCAGAGCAAAATGACAATGAAACAGAAGCATATGATTATAAGAATGGTAAGTAACTGTAGGGGTTGTGTGATCTTTACGTAATCATGAAATTGTTCTTTTTGTTTTAGGCACAATACGAGAACGGATCTGGACTGGGGCAAATGATCTCGGTAGGACCAGAGGAGACTTTGTTTGGGACGGAGTTGGAGGGGTCTACTCTCTGCCACCGGCCTACTGGGGACATGATCAGCCGTCACTGCCTAAAGAGCATGAGCGATGCGTGTGCATACTAGACAGACAGGACTGGAAATTTGGAGATCTCGCATGTGTTAAGGCATTTTCTTTTATTTGTGAAATTTGAGACAGGGAGTGTTTATGAAACATTTGCCAAATATATGACAAAAAGTATGACAGATTTTGGAGGCCGCCCCTACCTCAAATGTATGTATGTATATTTATTGACTACGAATAATCGTAAAAGATACAATACATCCAAATAGTACTAATTCACATGAGAACAATAATTGAAACTTAGTAAACAAAAGAAAACATTAAATACCCTCCTCACCACTGACATGATGGAGGTAGTTAGTTATCGTAGAATGAATTAGGGCTTTTCAACATGTCTCTACTTAAGGTGGACTCATAAGGTTGATTCACAAACCCCAATATAACAGAAACTAAGGCAACATTTAACTAATTACCCATAGGTTATCAACCTGTGTCCGCATGTCAGGAGTCCGACTTAAGGTGGACCCATATAGACACGTAGCTCAAAGTGACATTAAGGAGGACACATATTACATTTCTGAGACAAACCCAGATTGGTCCTTAAGGAACCGGACTAGTTAAGGTGGATCCATTTAGAGTACACTCTTCGGCGCCAGCTTAAGGTGGACCCAAATACACACACCAGAAAATTAATACACCAAATTATCGTTAAACAAATAGCTTAAATACAAGGTGGATCCATTTGGATACTCTCCACAACGCCATTTTAAGGTGGACCCAAAAAACATATAAACAAATAGCGTAGTTGTTAACAGCGTTGCCATTAACTGCCCACTGTTTTGCACCACTGGCCGGGTTTAAGACAAATGTGCATCTTCAAAACACTAAGTACTGAAAAACTGTTTTGGTGATACTGAAACAATCACGTTATCTTTGAACTTCTTTAGTCTACTACCCTACCCAGCTCTAATGCAAAATAAAACGTATCCAGTGGCTTAGTCCTAGGGACCAATATATTGACCTAAGTCATTTTGACCTTTTATAGTGGGTCCTAGAAAAAGGTAATAGTTAAATGTAATTGTTGAATCTCATTTATTATATAGGGCATTACCCAATGAATCCTTTTGCAAAGTTTGAAAGGCAAAATCTGCCAGAAGTGAATATGCACTAAAAGAAATCATTAAAATCAGGCTCGAGGAGAAAGATGCCAGCGACGTGCAGTAGTCTGTGCGCGGTTCCTACACGGATTTACTCTATTTGCCAACCTCGATGTAACCTTGATATTGCAGAAAAGGTTGTGATGAAGGAAACGTTTTTGGCTTGATTCTCCTAATAAAATTTCATCAAAACAGGGTCGCTTCAAACATGCGTATGGGTTATTAAATGGGACATTTCAATGCGTGTTATTTGATATAAAAATGGCTAAGAGTAATTCGAATGGATGGGTATCTTATTTTTCTCAATTATTGACTGTCTTCTAAAATTATAAAATCTAGAAATTGAAAAAAACAACATTTTTCCCATTTTCGACATAAATTTCCGAGAGCATGGGCATACAATTAAAAAGGAGTAAACATTTTTAAAATGTAATACCCTTCCCTCCATCATAATCCTTTCTCCACATTAATAAAACAAATTGTTCCCGGTACATAATTGTGGATAGGATCTCCGTTTGAAAACAGTATGGATGCTTTTTTTAATTTTTGCCTAAAATATTTTACACCCTGCTGGGATGGTACACTTGTGATATGTAATGTGTTCCTCATCACAATTCCTTTCTTGCAATGTATACTTTGTATAGGCTAAATAGTCAAATAAAGCAACATAGAGGTAAAAATATATGTCATAAGATACCATTACAAAAGGCTCAAGCGAAGTCGATGGAGCTTATTTCCATGGTGACGTACTGTATTCAACTAAATATAGTTTTGTGTAGTTATGAACATGTAAGGATTGCTTAAATGCTTAAATTCTATTCGCGGATGTAGAGTATGAGTGGCGCATAAGATCACCTTTGGTGGAAAAAATGATTAAGGAGAAGGTTCATCTTGCCAAATGCTAAAACACATCTTTCGTTTAAATGGGACCCTATATAAATATATTTATTCATGACTTGTTAAAAGCAATTATTTGGTTTAGGGTGAGAAAGATGTTACAAAAGTTATCGGTATTGATGAATTGATCCTTGATGATTGGGTGTATGTGGTTACATGTTTGATTGTAAATATTGATTTGGTGTTTTTGATTTGAGCTATTGAATTCTTAAAATGACATGGCGCGAGAGGCTAAAAGATGCGCTTTGCAGGGCATTATAAAACACTAGTGTTTAACTTTAAAATTATGAAAACACCAAAATGTGATTCCTGTTTATGTATTGGCTTTGGCTTTGGGTTTGGTAAGTCTCGACTGTGAACACTGTTTACCAAATTTGAGCGTATTTCAATAAATACAATCCAAACAATAAGCTTTGTTTATTCAATGAATTTTACATTAATTTCTGAAAGCCAATTTTGACTTTCCTGGTTATCATTACTTACGCATACTAGACCTAATGCACACGGTTTAGTTATCAAAATGCTTAATATATATCAAGTTTTAGAGGTCATTCAAGTGAAAGTACCCAATCCCTGTATGGGATTCATATTTGGGATGCATACTGTGTCTTTCATTAAGATTTTGAATACAACTTTTCTTTTAAAAAGTATTTTTGAAAGGTTCTAAATATGAAAAAATATCTTTCAAAAAAGAGTAAACCAGGGTTAATATTGAATACACAGAGACCAAACATGACACAGCAGCATAACAATATGAGTTGGAAAAGGGGAAAATGCGAACAATTACAAAATACTATAGTATAGAGCTGTATCCTGTGGTACAATCGTATATTGGTTATTAAAATTATATACTTGATAAAGTACCTTTTATGTTTTATTCTTGTGAAATAAAAGATGCAGAGAAAAAAATAGGACGTTAAGTTCAAACGAATATAAAAATGTCAATAAATTATTGTCTACATGACTAATTGAAGCAAATAGCATAATACTGAAATTATGAACCATTAAAACAGGATTGACATTTCTAATGAGAAAATATCTACAATTACTATAACAATAATTGGTTGACAATTCTTGCTTAAGACCTTTGTGCTATGAGAACAAACATGTTTAGATCTAGTAACATTTCAATATGAAGATTACCTTGATTGCTTATCTGTGGATTAAAAACTAGGATTAACGTCATACATACGTGATACATACGTACAGACACAGACACATACACACACACACATATATATCTCTATATATATATATATATATATCTATCTATATATATATAAATATATATATATATATATCTATATATATCTATATATATATCTATCTATCTATCTATATATATATATATATATCTATATCTATATATATATATATATATATATATATATATATATATATATATATATATATATATATATACATATATATATATATATATATATATATATATATATATATATATATGTATATATATATATATATATATATATATATATATATATATATATATATATATATATATATATATATATGTGTGTGTGTATGTGTGTGTGTGAGTGTGTGTGTGTGTGTGTTGAGTTCTATTTTTTTTTAGCATATAGATTGTTAAAGTTTTTCTTTGAGACTATAAGATATTTTGACAAGGCCAGACACTGAGTACGCCCATGTCATACATGACAGTCTTTGAAGGTGATTACGGAAATTATGCGAGCGCAGGTGAAGCAAGGCACCTCATCTGCCTGAGTAGCCATGACAAAAACCTTGAAAAAACGTATCATATGTTGAGAAGTTGGCACCTCCCTAACATTATTAATACGTAAAGAATGGCCTATATAACCAAGCCAATAGGTAATTTAAATTTCATCTACCTCAGACTTATGCTAAACATGCATTTGAATATCTATTTAACAATCAATCAATCAATAAATCATGATGTATATATATATATATATATGTATATATATATATATATATATATATATATATATATATATATATATATATATATATATATATATATATATATATATATATATATGTATATATATATATATATATGTATATATATATATATATATATATATATATATATATATATATATATATATATATATATATATATATATATATATATATACACATATATATATATATATATATATATATATATATATATATATATATATATATATATATATATATATATATATATATATATATATATATATATATATTTATATATATATATATATATATAGTATATATATATATATATATATATATATATATATATATATATATATATATATATATATATATATATATATATATATATATATATATATATATATATATATATATATATATATATATATATATATTATATATATGTGCGTATGTGTGTGTGTCTGTGTGTATGCGTGTGTGTGTGTGTGTTTGGGTATGTGTGTGTGCTGATACATTTTTTTATTTTGGTCTGTGGCCTGAGAGAGAGAGAGAGAGTCCTTAACATGGTAAGATGCTGCATATTCTTCTCCGCAACTGTTTTAATTATGAAGCTAAAATTATGGGACATAGGTTCAAAGTTCACCTCTGATCACTGCACCATAAGGTACACAATTAATGACTTGTCACATATCACGTGACTACATGTCTACTTTTTGTGTCTGGGGAGAAGCAGTGATGATCAGTTTCCCTAGCATCGTTCGGTGAAGACGCCTCAGCATGCAGACCTTTACTCAATTAGTGATGACAATCTGCGGAGCATCCTTGCTCTTCACTGTCGGCCACGCAGAGAGGAATACGAAAAAACGTAAGTAGACTAAGTAGTACATTAAATGTATAGTTGGAGGGACTTTTTTATAAGATTGAATTATGGGATTTATATACCGAAATGACCTTGTGGTGTAACTGAGGAAGTTGCCATTGATTTGGGGTAAGGCGGTTGTTCTCAGTGGGTATTCCGGGTTCGTCTACTACTTACAACTTGCTAGTCACGAATTAGCAACAACATTGCATAAATATGACGAAAAACGAAATTCCAAATTCCAAAAGATATATCCACGACATTGAGAGGAGAAGCAGGAGAACTCAGAAAGGTATCACTCACGCCACAGGGGTCTATTGTATCTCGTACTGCAGGGAGAAGCCTAGGACAAATAGTAGGTAATTTACGGTCTGGTTGACAATTCTTGCTTTTGTGATATAAGGTTAGTGGTGATAAACTTATCTATGGGTTTATTGATTAAGTTGAAAATGTAAAAAGCCATTTCATTACCATATCATCATCACAATTTCAATGTTAACCATTTTTAAAATCACACTACTACTACTACTACTACTACTACTACTACTACTACATGTACTTCTAAAATAATAATAATAATAATAATAATAATAATAATAATAATAATAATAATAATAATAGTAATTATAATAATGAAAATAAACTTCATAAGGTATGTCATATGCATAGCATTCCAAATCGCATATCAACTACTTATGTTTAATTGAATATTGATGGCAAAACATATATCAAGCGTTTCATAGATGCAGCCTTACGCAGTAACCTCACTATTTATTAGAAATCATTGGTTGTATTACAAATAAACACCACTCATCTGCACGCAGCATTCATATGCATTATATGCACAATTAGCAGCTCTGCTAATTACTTAAGTAATTACCTTGCCTCTAGGGTCAGCGAAGACCTGCCACACCGTAAAAGGCCATCGTCGATGTGTAGATGTCTTTTCTACATCCAGACAATAATTGAAGTTGTCAACATTATTTATATCAAGTGCCTGCAGATTATGCAGCACTTGTCACATTTCCTAGTTAACCCATTCATAAGTGGAGAGCACACATACTCTGAGGAATATGGAAATATTCTGATCACGTTGAAAATCTGAAGAAAAGATATTCATGTTCCGGTTCTAAGTAATCCGTCTTTGAATGCTTTCAAATATAATAATGGCTTTGACATATACAAATGACCTAAGTGCCATTAGATGTTGTTGTAAATAAGATAGTTATCGATGCTTTACGTACAGTTCTTGTTGATTTTGTTTAAAAAAGTATAGTTAGCGAACTTTGTTTTAATCAATCCATTATATAGGGATGAAGAGGAAAACAGTAGATGCATCAATTATTTGTATTTAGTGCAAAAACCTTGTGTTGAAACACATCGTAAAATTGTGTTGACACATATTCCCCTAAAATGTATTTTTGCTCTATTTTGAAAGTAATCATATCCTGTTTTACAATGTACATGTATGTATTCAACAAATTGTGTTTTTAGCAATATACAATATACACAAAACTTGCCAGTGAGGTTATCCCTTGAGCATAAACTAGAATTAGTTTCCTTATAAATAACATAGTTAAAGACTATGGCCTCTGCAGTTAACATCATGCACCTATTACGATGATCAAAGACGGATTTCTACGCACTTAAAGGGATCCGCCGTGGCCAAGTGGTTACGATGCCTGTCTCCCAAGCTTAAGTTCACAGGGTCTCCAGATGATCCCCATGACCAGGTTGGTCTGGTCGCTACATAAATGTACCGTGTTGTAGAAAGCTGTATATTTTCCTTCTGCGACTTAAAACCTCTTGCAACTATTCGTGAATTTCTTTCCGGTTCCGGGTTTCTATCTCGTCGCGATAAACTGTTGAAAGCGACGTAAAAATATAGTCCTTCCCTCCAACGCACTGACACAGGCAATCATAAATTAGTGTCGATTATCAATATGATATATCATCCTAATTGGAGATAGTTTCAGAGTCAATTTGTGTCCATATTCCTTAAAAACGTATTTAGAAAAATGGAACTACACATGTGTATCTCCTATAAGTGGGCTAGTTTTGTGAAGGAAATATGTTATTGAGCAGGTTTGCAACTTACAACATAGAAAGGAATAAGTTTGGACATATGGTAGAATTTACCCCCAAATTTTTGCATTGCAATATAAATCCAATTTTTCATATCCGTACATAAAGACCACTTGCATTTAAAGAGACATTGACGAAAATAGTGGTCAAATATAAGGCCAGTATGTAAATCCTCCAATTATGCAATGCATTGTTTTTTAACTTTGTTGCAATGATTGCCTGATTGCATCTATGGTCGTTATTAGCAGGGTTTGATGAAATGTACAGTAATCTATGTAGGGAGTTGAGGATTGCTTATGATGATATCATGACGGCATTTTGTTCCTAATTGCAAATCATTATATCTTTTTTTGTTATATTTTCAGAAATATTTTGTTATTCCTGCTACTTTCATATTTCCCAGCATCCGGACTTCACTGACTTTATTGGTAAGTACACCAGTCCTTTTCCTTTATTGGAGATATGCCTCTGGTATGACTTAACGTTTGTAGATATACCATGTATTTCAATTCAAAACGGATTTGGTTTAACCTACCTTATACTGCAAACTGCAAAGAATGTTCGTGATTCGTGGATCGAATTCAGTTAAGAGTGAAGTAGAAAAGTGTTTCTATGTACATGGCCTTCACCTGAGTTTAGTCACCTGTAGCTGGCAGCTGTGAAACAATTAATGTCAAAATAATTGGTGACATGTTGCCCACGCCCCCTGGCGGCTATTGACACCACCAATTCATTTTTTCCGTCTCCTCTTTTCTCCACCAGATGGCTACAAGGGCAAAGGTTACGGCGCATGCGTAGACCCGGTTCGTTACAAGGGCGTAGCACAGGTGCCCTGCAACACAGCTTGTTTTACGCGCCACGCCGCCGATGGACGTAAGTAGAACTGTGAATGCTATCCATGCTCAGAGGGATTGATGAATAGTGTTTGGGCATATCATACGGGGGGAAATTGATTCGGAAATTGGCATATATGTATGTTTCAATGTTTTAAACACATTTACATTATTTGAAGGAACTTTGTTTCTTATGTTTTGGTCAGCATGAATGGCCTTTGACCAATCACATACGAAGTATGGGAACATTAATTGAATGTACACAGACGAACGTTAAACAGCATTACTTTTAAACAAATCATAAGAATTCTACGTCATGTGATATGGTGCAAAAAATAAACATGCTCGAAACAATAAGAAACTGAAATAGAAACCAGTCAAGCCACATTCCTGAAATGAAACCACAATGTTGCAGATTCAGTTCAGTTATTGAACACATCCGAAAGTACCAAGCTACCCGAATAAAAGCATTGTGTACATTGAACAATTATCATTCATGTGCAGAGAATGTAGTTTTAAAACTTTCCAAGCAAAAATGCGGTCCCAGTGTTCCTGTACTATTAAGACTGCCAATACAAGAATATATAATATCCGCTGCTTATGATTTAGTCTCTGATAAAAAAAAATCCAAGCACCTGACTGGTATCCTCGTAGCCAGCGGAGAATGTCAAAGAAAGCTAAATAGTTTACACAAAAAAGCTTCGTAACATGTTCTCAGAGTACTGTCTCCATGGCCAAACAATCTTTACATGATTAGAACTGCTCGAGCCCCGCTTGAGGCGAAAAAAGAAAATAATTTTGAGTAGTCGGTGTTTCCCTGAGTATTCCAACTTTCTTAACCGTTAACTACTGAGCTAATTTTCAATTTGCGCAGCATTTTTATTTCTATATCATTGAACAATAATATAAAAGATTTCTTTAACAAAGATCTTTTAACATCTCTCAATAACATGTTTTGACCTATTTTCCTTTTCGAGTAGATTACATGTTTGACATTACTACTACTATTAGTTGTCTTATCTGGTCATCTGATGTTCTAAAGTTCTTGTATCTCATGTTCACACTAGTTTCCTCTATTTTCTCAGACATTCTACGTGAGTGCTACTCTGGCAATTTCGGCGTGGACTACGATGTCCAGGGCTGCGGTATCCAGCAGAGGGCCAACTGGTGCTTCTGCAACACAACCAACTGCAACACCCACATCCCAATGGCCGACTGCCCCAAGCCTGGCATCAGCAACATGGATCCCAAGTGCATCTACGTACCTGGCATCACCAACATTACAAAACCCGTGACCTATAACCAGGACAGCAATGGCAGCCAGTCCAAAGATGTACCACCCAAACCTGACAACAACGACAATGGCCATGCCACTAATAAGACCAAGCCACCTGCTACCGCAGACAAGACCAAAGACGAAGACCAAATGGAAATGAATCAAGTGATGGAAAACGAGGACATGGGAAAGAATAAAATGGAACACGAGGACATGGGAAAGAAAAAAATGAAAAACGAGGAAATGGAAAAGAAAAAGGAAAAGGCTGTAGTTGAAAAGGTCATTGAAATGGCTAAAAATATGGCTAAGAACAGTCCGCCGCCAAAATCAACATTATCAAAGATGAATCTTACAACTACTCCTCTGACAACAGAAGACACCTCACCCACATCCACCACACCTTCCACTACAACACCTTCCACCACAACAACATCCACAGCTCCTCCCGACATGGACAGCTTTGAGCAGAATCTGATCGAAAACAAGATGGCGGCGGACGAGTTGGACGGCAGGATCACCATGGCGTCGCTAGGGCTTGAAGTCGAGGCTAGTTCACGCAAGATGGCGGAGAGCGAGCTGGCGAGACAGGAAGAGGCGCTAGATGTCCAGGAAGCCTTGGAAATGTACGATCTTCTAGAGTACGAGTTCCAAAACAAAAATGGTGGTTCGTGCAGGTGCGCATGTACGAAGTTTTAAAACCCGGATAAATCGATTCAATCACGTGTTCATTGGGAAGTTGTCGCCTGTGGTTTGAATTTAAAAACGA
This sequence comes from Maea johnstoni, assembly GCA_963942565.1. Lineage (NCBI taxonomy): Eukaryota > Metazoa > Annelida > Polychaeta > Spionida > Magelonidae > Maea > Maea johnstoni. Next base: position 32,358,070 of record OZ012690.1, read on the forward strand.
AGCAGTATTTTAGCCACGTGTGTATACTGCTTTCATTAGAAAAGCTGCCTGACGCTTAATACCAATTAGATTATACTCACAGATGTGAGAGCAGTATGTATCTATACATGTATAGTAAGCCATTTGATGATTTTCTGGAGATTTGAAAAGCAAGCTGTACGGTGTCATCATTGTGGCTATACTCTGGCTGGATAAATGGCCTATGTGTACGACAATTGTAAGAAGCACACATTTATAGATGTTATGAGCCTGCAGGGTATTTTATCACAATCGTAGCAATATCAAAATAGAGATATACTATCGGTGCCGGCATTTCTGGGCATTTATTGCGTTTAATAAATATATATGTTTACTCCTGCTTTGTTGTTTTAATCAGGCCTCGTACGAATGCATGCCTTTATGTTCACACAGACACACACACACAGTAGTGATACGATTTAACCCTTATTATACATGTAATTTTGTTTAAATGACTTATAAAATCTTGTCTTCTGTCCTGGAATATTCCTATGTGGGGTTAAGTCCTACATTGTAGTGTTTCCTATTTTTGAGTCTCAATTCTACTGCATTTTGAACTTTGAATGTTTGGTTTGGCCAGTGAATATACAATACAATATAATACATGCATACATAAGTCCTTCATACATTGAACATATCAGTATCCGTCAGAAATGGGGCATTCCCTTGTTGATATGCGAGGTAGTATTAACCAACCATAAAAGTAAATGGTTAACAGATTCAGACGTGGCGTACGACGTAGAGAATATCCATTTAAGCCTTGTACATCAAAACCGAATTATAAGTAAAAGAAATAGCCTGTTAGCTCATCACAAAATTCCGTTATAATCCTGTACAGTAGTTACTGAAACGATGACGTGATTGAAGAGGACATTCCACTCCCAGCACTCGAGACACTGAATTACGACTTTCTGGAGGATGATCTAAGAATTGAATTGGTAGATACGTAAAGCTGACCCTGCAGTGTGTAAGCCTAGAAAATACCTCCTTAAATAGGTCTCGTGTCTCTAGTATCTAATTTAAGTTTTTTTCTGTGTGTCCTCATGAACAACTTTCAGGGTATGACATTTTATCAGACTGCCCTGCAGCCAATCTGAGAAAAATAGGGATTGCTCTTTTGAATTTCTGAGTGTCCCTGTGTGCATCGC
>OZ012690.1:32364235-32386735 GCA_963942565.1 Maea johnstoni
ACTTTTCCTTTCCTCATTAAGGCTGCAGTGTAGTCACAGCCTGTAAATGCATGCAGGCCTGGAAGAGCTTTGCACATATCAGATCCTAAGTTTTTGGCGAGTTTAGTTACATTTATGTAGCGCCTTGTGTTATTTGAACTAAGGCCAACATCAAGCCAAAGATGTTTTCCTAGCGCTTGGGCATGTGTGAGCAGAAACACTAACACATCCGTGTCACATGACCGGACGACAATAGTAGAGTTTCTCATGTGTTGGTTGATGTGCTTTGCATGCCATATCAGGCGAGTGTCTGCCTCCTCATGTACACAAGAAAGAGATTCCACCTCTTCCCTGATTACGGTTTCTCTGTCAACACTGTAATGGTAGCATTTGGTTCCAATGCCTACATATAAAGAGTGCCCTGTAAGGAGTTCCGCAAACTCATCTCTTTTCCAATCATCCGCTAGGAATTGCAGGAATGCTGTCTTGAACCTTCCAGATCCGAGACTTTGATTGAACTCCTTGGGGCGTTTTTGATCCCTACCAGATATGACAAAATCTGGACCCCCACTTCCTCGCAGGTCTCTCTCTGTGTCTTTGATGGAGGGGTTCCTGTAGGTATCACACACAAAGTCCACTCTTGTTGCAAAGTCCAACAGCTTCATTAGGATGGCCTTGGAGACTCCACCATAGGTCAATGGAAGGTTGACCATGCTTCGCAAAGAAACATTGCATCTACCGCACAGGCGTCTCTCTTTACTGTAGGTGTAGATTCTATCCTTTCTTCTAGTTTATGCATTAACTTTGCTTTATCAGTCTTGCACATTGATCCATCAATATGGGCTAGACATAATGGCACTGGAGTCAGGGGAAAGCGGAAAACCATTGACAAGTCTAAGTCATTGCTTACTGCCAGGTAAAGCAGTCGTCCAAAAAGATCTCGTGTGCCCTTCACCTCTCTGAGTTTCTTGTCTTTTGATAACATTTTCACGGTCTGAACATCAGAGGCAAAATTCTTCACCCTACGTCTAGGAATTGGTTTTTCGAAACGTGCAGATTCCTTTAAGCACTCATTTCGGAATTCTCCACACCACTTGGCTCCAATTTCCTGGCAATGAACCAACTCATTCTGAATTTCTTTTGATGTTGCTTTTCCAGTTGAAAGACAATATAGCTTGTCACCTCCATTTTCCCTTTCAAAGGGATTCATAGTGCCAGATATACCAGCCATCAGTTTAGTGACATCACTGTTGTCTCTTGCAATTCGATGATTTGCCAGTTCATTTGTGACATCGTCTTCCTTTTTCATACCAGCCATCTTGAGTAAGTGTCCAGTAATTTCACTCCTCATTGTATGGGTTACCATCCATCTTTTCCGAGCATCCTCTGAATTTGTGAATGCTGATATACCAGTCATCCTAGATGCTGCATCCGCATTCACAGTTTGTTCTAATGTCAAGTCCACTGCTGTTCTTGTGAAGGTTTTCTTGCTGCGTCTTACTGACGGGGCACCAGCCAGCAAGATCTGTCTCACACCAGGGTGTGTATTGTCTATGTTAAGTAGATTCAGGTGGTATTTTACCATGTACCTTGAATAATTGGGACGACCTGTTGCAAAGAAAACCTCAGCCATTTTGCCCAAACAGTATATGAATAGGTCAAGATCATTTGTTCGTACCGCACGACTGAATAGCTGATATATCTGTATCCGGTCTACATATACGATCCAGTATTGAGCTGTTGCTCCATGCCTACCTGAGCGAGTTAGTTCAGTGAAATCCTCATATTTCTTCATAATGAAGTCAAAGTATGGACACTCTTCAACATCTGTACGGTTCTGTGGTGATGGATGATCACTGAGGTTCTGTAGCTTTTCGATGAAATTCTCTTGTAATGGGCCATGGTCACACAGGAAATGACGGAAATGTAACTTTTGAAAAGCACAAGCTAACATGGGATGAATGCGCTTGCACCTGTTGTAGTGTTTCCCAGTTAAAAAACCATTGAGTGAGCCTGCAGCTAGTATTCCTGTGTCAGTAAGTATGTGAGGTCCACCGGATTCTGAAAGTAGATACCCAATTGCTGCAAAGTAGGCTAAGACTATATGGAATGCACCAAAGCACACAAATACATTGTCAAACAATGGACTTTCTTGGGACTGAATTTGTAATGCAGGCTTGGCAACTGCTAGATCATAAGTCACTATTGCATACTGTTCACTGCATTCAGAGGCGACTTTTTGTGCCAAACGCAACGTTTCTGCTACCACATCAAGCCGAGTAGGTGGTAAGCTGAGATTCTCCATGTAACTTATTTGTTGTTGTGGAAGAGGATCTTCAGTCACCCGGGAATTCCAGCCCACCTACATGGGTGTGTTTTCAATAGAATAATGAGAAATCATCCACAGAGCATCTTGTCGTTTAGCATTGAGAAGATTTTGGGTCTCTTCCGATAAGGCTCAATACTTCTATCAGGCATCTCAATGGATCTCTTCCTTTTCTTGCTTGCCACTGCATTACTTTCATAAGTCTGTAATGAGCATCCCTGTTCTGTTGGTATGTTCTGAAAACAAATGCCTACAGTGTCATGAAGTGTGCCTGCCCCAGAAAGTGTTTCACTGTTTTCATCATAGTTATCAAAGGCTACACTTGTAGCTAGGCCAGGTTGCTGTGCCAAACCATAAGGAGTTGAATGTTGCTTTTCAGTCACAGTTTTTGCCAAGTCAGTCTCGAGTTCTTCAACTGTATGATAGCTGACATAATGACCGAAATGATTCACCAGTTCAATTACCTTTCTGCTGCCAGTCAGGCTTTTTAATCCGAGACCCAGACAAAGATGTTTGGAAGGCTTTACACGTCCTCTGGTGGTCATAAAAATGGCATCTTGAGAAGCTGAATGAACATAACGCTCTACCCGAGAATCAGATAGTTCTTCAGTTCCAGTGAAAAGTACTGTAAAGAAATGTTTAAGCACTTCTGGTGGGTCCGCTTGACCTGCTTTTAGAGCTTCGGGTGTGACAGGATAGGGAAGACTGTTGGAAGTGGCTCTGAGCCTCTGAATGGCAGAACGAATAAGCAAGGCAGTTTCAGTTACTTTGAAGTCATTTGATGATGCATAAACCTTGGCAGATTCTATTGCATTGATTGTGTCCATATCCTTCTGGCAAAGTATGGTACCAACCTTGTTGCTGCATTTTTCGATTTTGACTTCGGCATTGAAGTGTGTAAGTATCTTCTGGGTTAATTTTTGTAGAGTATAACTATCACCATCACCTCCTAGATCTGTAAAGACAGACATGTATCGGCTGTAGATGGATGTCATGAATTCTGCTTGACCCTTCTGAATAACTGATACATTTATGTAGTTTTCCAAATACGAAAAAGCTTTTGTGTGCAGGATTCTGTCCTTACTATAATCCGAGGGATTATCCTGAGCAGACTGCTCTCTCATAGCTTTATTCAAGTACAGCTTACGGCAGCTATGATGGTATTTAACTTCCTTTGCTACAAAATCTACATCGACAATCTCAGCCAATAGTTTGGAGTCCTCAAGATTTGTTGCAGCATCTTTGATACACTTTTCTGCTTCGCTTGTCTCACAATTACCTAGTTTTTCTTCCTTTCCCTTGACTTTTTTGCGAGAGAGATTGCAGAATATGCATTTCTTAGGTAAAATGCCTGAAGATGTACTTGTCTTGCCAAGTATTGAATCTGATTGTAGAATGCTGTCTCTCCTGCTACCTTCTTCTGAAACAGTATCACTTTTGGTCACAGCAGTAAAGTTCTTGTAGCATGCAGTGTGGTAACCTATGCTGTCATCATAGGAATCTGGAAGCTGATCACAGATAGAAAGATATTTTGAGGAGCTAAACTTGAACAGCCTTGACATCTTTGCTTCCACAACCTTTTGCCATGTATGTGTGTCAAATGGTTTGATATCCTCATTGTTGCTTTGGCCAGTATGGAGAATGCAGGTACAGTTCTCCATTGTTGAGGTCATGTTTGATCACCTGTAAATAAAATGAATTAGAGGTATATATGTATCCTTGTAGCTTACAACTTATAGAAGATTTGCATGAACTTAAGTACATGTACATAATAGTGTGATATACTTTTGATTAGCACTACTACTCTGTGTTTACATAATTCATTCATTTAAATATCTAGAAGAAAGATCCAGATAAAAACAACACACTTCTTGAAATAATTACAGAAATTCCATATTCTCTAGTCTTGTGTACAAATACCTTTGCCCTGTATAAATCTATTTAGGCTCAATATCAGGAACATACACTTAGTGCTAGCAAAACACTTATGGCAGCAGTATTTTGTCTAAATGTTTCTTTTTACATTAGATAAAAGAAGAATTACCTTTCTTTATCTCCAGCGTTCTTCTCTGCAAGTGCATTCTCTTTGCCTGTCTGCTTTGTCCTGAATGTCATGTGACCGTCTGGGTTTTAGTAACATAAGTGAAATAAAGGGGGAGCCACCTATACTGATGACATCACTGATGACATCACTGAATTTACATACAACAAGTGAATGTTCTTACAATATAATAAATGTTCAATTTGTCATATTACTTAGAATTACATAAAATGAAAAGTATTCTGAGAACCTTTCAGAGGAGAAAGTGGATTAATCAAATTAACAATAACTTCACACCATATTGTGGATAGTCAGCATATTTGTCATTTTCAAAGGACTGTATTCAGACCTAAGATTTCAAAGTCAAATAGAATTGGCATGAATTCATCAATAGCAAGGAAGTACCCATAATAATCATAGTGAAGTTGCTGTATTGACTTGTAAATCACAAATAAGTATTACAGAAATTACAAAAAATGCTGATTTTTCTGTTTTTTGACAAATTCTCACCTGTGGTTGCCATGGCAACCACTAAAAATACCCAAACTGCACATGAATGAACTACCACAGGTGAGAGCTTCAATTTTGTACCACATTTGCCATGATCTGAAACTGATCTGGTAAAATGACTCATTTTAAGCCATATTATGGATAGACCCTGCATTTGCGGTATCCTCATTTCCAAAGGACTGTACTTCTGCCCCTAAATATTTTATTCATATAGAATTGGCATGAATTGATCAAGAAAAGAGCAAGGAAGTTTTTAATAACCAAACTGAAGCCCTTAGGTGTGTTGATTGGGGGTAAATCACACTTAAGTATCACTCAAATTACAAAAAATGTCCGTTTTTTCTCTTTTTTTGATTAATTCTTGGTTACCGTTGCCATGGCAACCACTGAAACTACCAAAACTACACATGAATGAACTCCCACAGTTAAGAGCTTCAATATGACACCACATTTGCCATGATCTGAGACCGATCTGAAAAAATGACACATTATGCAAATTAGCATACAAAAAAGTGCCAAAACCACCCAAAAATGCCGTTTTCACCATCAACCCACCACCTGCCGTTTGTAAGAAATAGATTTTCAGATTCAGCCCAAAATTCCGGTCTAGAAACTACCCTCAAACCTTTCGGTCTCAGACGGTTAAATAAAAGTGCCCGGGCTCTTGGTCCATATAGCAGTAAATGCAGTTGGGATAGACATATATACTAAATGAATTTGATTTTTTACTAAGGTAAAATAGAGTGAAATTCTCCCTCCGCTTACCTGTGACTTCAACAATGGTAAACATTAGAGACACGCCGGCAATTATATGAAATACAAATAAAGGCCTTCGTCTTCCAAATCTAAAATATATAATGACAACAATTTAGTTTTAACAATTCACACGTAATTTGGTCATATCTTTAGAGAAATGTGTACGTGGAATATCATTCGGAACACAATTTATTACTTTCCTCCAATCATTTATTTCGATTTCTTGTCATCTACCTGGATAATTTTCATATCTAGAATCTTAACTCCCTGCAATATTTTCTACGGCGGAATGGCATAAACTTTTTTGACTAATCAATTTTGAATTGGGAAATATAGACAGTGTCGTTTATATTCATCGACTCTCTACATATCATGCTACTGGGTTCATTTGCATTCTGTATTTCACATATCAGATGGAATTTGAATTACGTTTGCCGTACCCTTTTCTTCCGTACTGCCGCTAAGGGGACTCAAAAAGCCAATTGTAGATATTGTGAAGAAAACTGCCGTACCCGGCGAAAACCATTAATGCCCAATCCAAGGTCACTGATTACTTTCTCACATGTCCCGGCCGGAATTCGAACCCTGGCAGCGGCGAGAACTAACGAACAGTCATTAGCAAGTCTTAGAGCGCTTACTTTTAAGTACATACCCTCGTATTGGAGGGAAAGAGTGCAGTTAAGCACACGTAGGTATCATTATTATTACGTGCAGAAAACAGCCAACAAAGACAGTACAACTACAACCACAAACAATTGTACTTACCTTCCTAATAAGACTGAGCATGCTACATAGGCAGGTATTTCTGAAAGGCCACTGAGGGTGAAATCAAGATACCTGTCGCCAGGCAACCAGGTAAGGGTTAAAACCATCCCGTTGTAGACAAGTGTGTTGACAAACCTTAAAAAGAAAAACGAAATTAGCTTATTACCGTCCTTTAAAAAAAGTATCCATCCAGTCATGTTAGATGGTCACTATGAATCCAATAGTCAGAGTGATTCAGTTATGACATAACATGATACATTGCATGCATGTCTCTATTTAGTAAAAATTTAGGCTTCCAACCCATCCAGATCTTACACGTACATGTGATCTGACTCGTACAGAGATATCATCAGATAATGCGATATTGTGAGAAATGATTCATTAACACTCGTCTTCTACCGGGTTCAATAAAACCTTTAAAGATCTTTTTCATATACCACGTGCAACTGTTTAGTTGTAATTGACCAGGACCTTCAACACTACTACTACTACTGCTGCTGCTGCTACTACTACTGCCACAGCTGTGCATCCCCATTAGCGGGTTAGCCTTGTCGCTACATGCATAGGCGGTGTTCTGAAGGGCGGTCGATGGCACTTCTGCAACTGAAAGACCCTTTGGAACTATTTTTGAAGGGAAGGGGAACTTCTTTCCGGTTCTGAGTTTATATCTCGTGGTGATATGACGTAAGCTGTTGAAAGAAACAGTAAAACCCATTCCTTCTTTCCTCCCTACTTCTGTCAGTTGCTAAGTTTGATAAAAGAATTAGGGTGAAGGACACTCTTAATCATGTTATTACTAAGAATGTTGATGCTGAGGATATTTAAAGGAACTTACCACAAACACAATAATATCAACGAATGTCGTCGAAGTATGCTTGACTTATAAATGTCCCACACATTGTATTCATTTGTAGACTTTTGCTGTTTACAGCATATATGATTCTTTATTTTTTTGGCTAAAGGTACCCTCTCGCGGGGTGGGTCTATGATGCGCTCAGTGTCTATGGTAGCGGAGTAGTGATTGTGCTGCTCTCGAACCTCCTCTAGAGGACTTCCGTCGTCCAATTGCTCCCTTGTGATTTGTTGACCTGTATCACGTGAGAATATCACTTCCGGAAACTCGACGCCATTGACACGTGCTGCTTTACGTAGTATCTGTTCTGCTTCCTCTATTCTGTTATTAGCAACCAGCCAGGTCAGGGACTCGGGAAGCGTCCTGTAATGAGTTGCAATCACAAGAATCATAGTTTACTTTGGGAATATGACAAAAAGAGGAAGAGTTAAGTTCTGGTTTATGGAAACATATTGTCTGTGGTAGATGAAGTGCAGCCCTCGGCACATGATTGTATCTAATACGCAATGATTTTCACAATGATAAGCTATTCAGGTGCTTCAGATACATCGCCCTACACCAGCTGCGTGTTTAATCATCTGAGAACATCTTAGGCGAATATTCTTATCTCCTTGTAGCTCTTTACGAACACCGATACTTTATGTTCACCCAAGACATTAAGATCAGTAGTAGGAACGCGACAAATCATTTACACACTTGTGTGTTTGTGCATGTGTGAGGGTATATACACACACACATATGTATGTATGTGTGTATATATATATATATATATATATATATATATATATATATATATATATATATATATATATATATATATATGTTTATATATGTATACATATGTGTGTATATATATATATATATATATATATATATATATATATATATATATATATATATATATATACATATATATATATATATATATATATATATATATATATATATATATATATATATATATATATATATATATATATGTATATATATGTATACATATGTGTATACATATATGTATATATATATATATATATATATATATATATATATATATATATATATATATATATATATATATATATATATATATATATACTAGTGTATATATATATATGCATACTTGTTCATACATCCCACTCACCAGTAGAAGATGACGGTGAGAATGAGAGGCAAGTGTAGTCCTATTTGCAGCATCCTCCAGTCCCGTATCAGGTAACAGAACAGCCCCGTCAGCAGGTAGCCCAGGCACCAGAAATACTGGATAAACGTCCCTGCAAACGTCCGCTGTGAGGTAGGGAAGATCTCCAGTGCCAGAACCATAGCAGTCACTCCTACAGCCTGGAAAAGCAAAAGGTATACGACCAATTACATTACATGTAACAGAGGCGTCACAGGTTAACTCATACTGTCTTGCACGCCTTCATTTTTGAATATGTGTGCACATCTCTGTCAATCGAAGCATTTAACAGGAACGTGCATTGTATTGAAAACACTGTTAATGCCTCAAAGAGGAGTATGGTCTGGAGCTAAATAATCATTTGCAAATACGAAGGGATGAAGCAGGAATTCACCAGATAAAAGACATATGGTTCTTTATTATCTGTGTGTGTGCGTGTGTGTGATGTGAAGAAGAAACACGTTTTGCACAAGGAAAACTAACTTACAGTGCTTAGCAGTCCCCTTAAGAAGGCAAAGACCATGTAGGCGGTGATGTTAGGCACAAAGCCCACACATATACTGAGTAGCGCATTGATCCAGAGTCCAGCAAGAAATAAACCCTTTCGTCCGAAGTGATCAGCCAGCCTAGTGGACAGTGGGGTCCCCACAAGTGCTCCTATGGTCCCAGCATTGAGAGAGAATTCCACAAGTTCAGCTCGTCCACACACCAAATCCCACTACAAGGAAGACAGATCGTAACAGCGCTATAGGGCACGGTAGGGTACTTCGTATGTCCAGAAGGAGGCTCTCAACACAAGCCATGCCATACTACCAGCACTGGTAATACAGATTTGTGTGGACTCACATATGTATTTCATAAGGTTTTCTTTCTCATGTTGACCCAGGTCACTGAATAAATTAACGGATCACTCATAGCTGCAATGCAGAGGAGATACAATCTTTATGTTGACTCCTAATTGTGATGTCGAATCTTGTTATTCATTTGCATTCATTTTTATAATGTAGTCTCCTAAAGATGGGTGTTACATACGGACTATATATACCATAATCCCCAATTGATATAGCAAAACTCCCACTTCATTCCTATTATTTTCTCATTAACCTTTATCAGAGCAGTGGTGTGTTAAAACAAATATTCAACTGGCAATATCTGGTTTTACTCTTATAGACAATGACCGTGAATTTACCATTTTTGATGAGCAATTCCCTTTTAAATCCAATATAGCCGCACACCGTGCATAAGGACAATAGCGAGACAATGGTGATGCAGTGATAAGATATAGAAGTGGGATGGTTTATCGACAATTAGTCAAAGACTCACGAGAAAATATAAAACAACGTAATGTATTTATGATCCGGCTACCCCAATTTCATTTTATAGCGTTGCACCATCCACTACCCCTATTGATATTTCTAAACACACTATTATCACTACTCCTATTAGTACTGTTACCTCTTCTGCTACTTCTACAACTATCCTCTACGTCTACTACTACGGGTCCTGTCCTACGATTCGAGCGTTCTAAGACACTGTCACTAACAGTTGGCTGTCTCTTGCTGCTGATGCTGATGCTGACGCTGAAACTACACCTACTATTACTACTGCTAATGATAATAATTATTATCATTCCACTATCACTATTGTTGCCGCTGCCGTTGCTACAACTATTGTTGCCGCTGCCGTTGCTACAACTATTGTTGCTGCTAATGCTTCTACTGCTGCTGCTTACCTCAGTGACAATGGTAGAGGTGTAGTCTGTGTCGTAGTGCCAGCCGTTAGGACACGTCTCCGTGTCATTGCTGTAGCTGGAGTTGACGTACACGTGACACTGATTCCACCTCCATTTTCCGCCATGCAGTTCTCTAGGAATTGATGCGTTCAGCGTAGCGTTGGCGGGAAGAAGGCAGTGGTGGGGCGGCGAGTCAGCTGAAACAGAAAGTGGTATATTCGTCCCATGTGACTTACAGATAATAGAGGATATGTGCATGGATATGACGCAACTGTCCTGCTAGGGAAAATAGAAGTGCAATATGACCTTCAATATCGTATCTATGCCCTCTTACGATATGACCCATTAACAATGCCCCTGTTGTCTGTATATTGAGAGAGAGAGAGAGAGAGAGAGAGAGAGAGAGAGAGAGAGAGAGAGAGAGAGAGAGAGAGAGAGAGATCAGGCCTTCTAGAGTAGCACATGCAAACACACGGACATACGTAAACCCCCAACATGCATGGCGGGAGGGAGAATTAGGATTCGCATCACTTCCAAAAGGTTAGGACTCATCGCGAGAAAAAATCTGTGTCAACACAAACATGCATCTCGAACAAAGTCTTTGAATACAATCGCATTTTCTTTGGGCGTATCAAGGCATTGTCAACACTAATTCTCGATAAAATCGCAGCAACGTTTCGCCATGACATTTGAGTGTGTTCCTATCCCACAATTGCACTGTTAACGCAAGCCCACACTGGAATGCTCACAATTGCGTTTACATTGATGGAGGCTGTCGGCATTCAATCAACTTAATCAACTGTAAGGGAAATTGTATATCGCCGCTGTGGTTTGCGTGGTTTATAGCTGTACATCAGAAATTTCCCATTATCTAAATGACTAGCTCTTTAGATGTTGGCTTAAGCACTGCAGCATAGTGATCTTAACCAATTAATGCTCTAAGCGGACAGACACAGTCTGCCTGGAAATATTGATGACATCTTGTAGGCATAAGCATAAGTAGGGAAATTATTTGATAGAGAAATGTTCATCAGAACATTACCAGCAGCTAACCTTCAAATCTAATATAAAGTTATTCGCATTTCGTAAGTTATTGTCAAATGTTTCATAGATCCAGACGTCAATTTCTGTAGCAACTCCTTAGTATCAATGTGTTTAAAGGTAACGCTTCTTTGGCAAAAACTGTTTTTTAATCAGAAGAAGTTGAGACATATATTTATTTCCCGAAATGTGGTCCCACGTTTTTTCTTATGTCTTTAATCTTACTTCTTGAAATATATATGGGATTGCATAAATCTGTTAACAATTCAATTCAGTGCATACTAGTATTAGTTTGTTTGTCGGTGTAAGTTGTAGTTATGTATGCATGTTCTTGCGTGTGTTTTTGTGTTTGAAATCAAATTATTGTAAACGAAGTGAGCAATACAACTCATGTTGTGCGACGTGTACAATTAAAGAATTAGAACATAATGTTTGACGTCACATGAAGATCAAAGGTATCCGAGAGATATGCGTTTTTGAACAGAAGATGATTATTAGTATGCTTCACATAGAACTTGGCCACTGAATCCAAGGCCTTTATTGATTCTGGTGAATGATGTATGCAACCAGTGTTCGCCCCCGGGAGAACACAGGCTTCAAAATCAATGACAAACTAATTGTGTAAGGGTCTGATCAAAGGCCAATTGTGGGCAGAAGATAATAGATGCTGAAATGGGCCTATAAAGTATCCACGCTGTCGTCATGCTGTCTGCATGCCGGGCCTTGCACATGCTACACAGTGTGCTACAGGTCCTTCTGGCCTGCTAGAAGAACAATGCAGCTCGATTTCGAACAGTTCGTATCAGCACATTTTCCGCCATATCCAGACTACATCTTCTCTACTCAGCTTTTAATGGTGAAGGAAGCAGATTTGTTGGCACATAAGAACAAATATATTGCATAACTGTTGAACTAAGACACACAAACACACGCACACTCACACAGACAGACAGACAGACACACACACATATATATATTTATATATACATATATATATATATATATATATATATATATATATATATATATATATATATATATATATATATATATATATATATGTATATATGTGTGTGTGTGTGTGTGTGTGTGTGTGTGTGTGTGTGTGTGTCACAGAGGTACATGTATTGACTGTATAAATACCCTAGATAGTATACATCTTGAAGAACACAATACAATAATGCTCCAGGTGTTTGATCCAAAAAGGCTGATAATTGAAGAGAATTATCTTTCTAGTAGGTGACAGCACGGGAGAATTGTATAAATTCGCGCGCTCCATTCCATCACCTGACAAAGCATTAAGGTACCCGCATCTCGATCTGCGACTACTGCGTTAGAGTGAATAGAGACATCAGTGTAGATAAACAAATTTGGCTTAGGGTTACCTGGCCAGACACTGCAATGCTAGTCACGCATCTCTGAGGCTTGCAACAGCTTAAAGGGTGATCAGTAGTTGGAAGCAGCACTTTTTGGAAAACGATAGAAAAATGTTTTTATGTCATTTTCCAGAAACACAGCAGATTTTTTTCTGACGTTTACACTTGCACCATCGTAAATACGTAGCTAAACATTTCATATAGTATACCTACCTATGAAGATAAATGCCAATCCGAAAGCCATAGGCATTGAATAGCCGATGCAGAAGAGGATGTATGTTCGCATTTGCCATTTTCCATACTTTCCCAAGTGGGCCAGCGCCTCATCGATGTCCATTCTTCATATAAATTATCCCATATTTCCTGAAACATATAAGTAAGCATTTTAACAAAGTCGTCATATTTGTTTATACTTTTTTTATTTCTCAAGGAGATGATTTTTTATTGCATCTATAAGTACATATTCGTCATCGTATTGTATTTCAACCACAGGTAATCACACAATCCTCAAAGAATGAGTTGGGTTAATGACAATACAAAAGGCAGCACAAATGCTGATAGCTTGTGACAGCAAATGAAAAGGGAAACATTTCAATGTCCACTTGCAAAGTGCTTTTTTGTTTATTCTTAGAGAAATGGTCCTTCCACATTTGGTTGTTACTCGGTTGCATGTGCCAAGAGATGATTTTACGATTACAACTGCAATTTATGCACCACAAAGGAGCTATTAATGGTTCCCAAAAGTATACAGATATGTATAACTCACGCTTGATATTAACCCATTCATGCTTATTTCGTTTGTCGTCGCTTTTGCTGCCATATTTAGGCTAACTCACGACTAGCCAGTTGTAAGAAGTAAGGGAGGAAAGTGAAGTACCCGACGAAAAACATCGCCTAACCCCAAGTCACTGGCAACGTTCTTACATGCCACGGCCGGGATTAGAACAGAGACAGTGGTGAGAGATATCAAGCAATCAGTTGGAACGCCTAAGACCACTCGGTCATCAGTGCATGTCCTATTGCAGCAAAACGAGTCTTGTTAATGTCCAATCAACGATTCTCCTTCGAACGTTTTTCAAGATATATTCTGATAAACACTACAGCAAAAACAATACTGTTGAAAACACGTCGTGAAAAAATGTTCGGCGAGGCCTTTAATTAGATATTAACGTACAGTTCTCCTTCAATTATATTGCAAACGTAATGGTTCATTCTGAAGTTCTTCTCTAATATGTCACATTTCTAGACGGCAGATCTCAAGGGAAGCTAGAGAAAGGATGGGTTGAACTTTTTTTTTTTAATTTCGCAAAAACTGCTGTTTTTTATTTTCTTTTTGCGGCATCAGAAAAACAATTTTACAAAATTTGTCATGTCATAATAATTTTACACAGTATTTACAATGTTTCGACCACTTTTCTCTTTTCTTTAAAATGTATAACAATATGTGTTGTGGTATCTTATAGTGCAAATAGTTCACTTAATTCGTCAAAGAGAATTCTCCATGTAATACAGAAACGTTCTCCGTTTTGATTTACTTTTGACTCATATTCTTCCATACGCAAATCATTGTATAAAAGTTTCTTAATGGTTATGAGTCGGGTTTTTTTCCCATCCTTTCTATTATTAAAAATAGTCACTTTTGTGAATAATATTATCTTATTGATAACATGATTTTTAGTTTGATAACCGAATATTTTGTCTATGTCGCTGAGTTTTAAGGATGGAGAAATTTTCTGTTTTAACCATTGTTCTACTTTTACCCATATGTCTATTGAAGATTGGCATTCTAAAAAGGCATGTTTCATTGTATCTATTACATTTTCACATGTCTTACAGAATTTTGTATCAGAAATACCCATTTTGTACAGTTTTTCGTTGGTAACCGTGCGTGAATGTAGAAATTTAAATTGAAAATATTTATAATAGGCACTTGTTTTCATTCTTGTTAATTGCTTAAAAGCGTTTTCAATCGTATCGTACCTCAGAGTGTCATTGAGAGTGAGTTCCCATTTGTTTTTTATGTCTTTTAATAAATTACTATTATATTCCATCATTTTATTATATATTTTGCTACACCCTTTTCCTGTCCCTATTTCAAAAAGAATACGTGGAATATATGGTCCTTGTATTGGAGCGTGGGCTGTTATGTTTAAGTCTTGTATTCTCTTCTTTATTTTAAAATGGTCTAAAAAATTAATTATAAGCTCTCTCTCAGACAACTCTGTGATAGTCATTATGTCACCATACTCATTTAGGATGTCTCCCACAACCGTATACCCTTTTTTTGGGTTGAACTTGATGCTGCACAAGGACTAGTATCGCTCGAATGTTTAAAAGAAAAAAAAACGTGAAATAAGCAAGTGAATTTCTTAACCAAGCGCAACAGTAAAGTGTGTTCACGCGTGCAATGTCATCATCCTAAGGGGATCACTTCATTCGTTCTACGGCGTTACTCTGCATTTTGAGTACCGTAACCCTATGGAAATTAGATAACTTCGCACTCGACATTCTCACCCCAATGCATGATATATCTAGCAGGTGCGCCTCTAAAAACCAAGCCACATTCCCATGTTGATAGGAGCATTAGCTGTGAACCGCATCAATAATGCACTACCAATTCTCTCAAGCACAGCACCAGGGGCTATATTGGTGCGGAAATTGCTGAACGTAATAGATCAAAGGTGTTGCCTAAATACAATGTTTGCATAGTTTTGCGCAAATAGAAAAAATCGTTTGTGAAGTGTCTAAAGCAGTTGTTTGAGACGACATGATATCTTGAATTGGATTTCATATATAGCATTGTTTATATATATATATATATATATATATATATATATATATATATATATATATATATATATATATATATATATATATATATATATATATACATATATATATATATATATATATATACATATATATATATATATATATATATATATATATATATATATATATATATACATATATATATATATATATATATATAGAGAGAGAGAGAGAGAGAGAGAGAGAGAGAGAGAGAGAGAGAGAGTTACATAAAGAATCATAGCACGTAGAATTCAAAAGCTTGACTTGAATCTAAAACTATTTGCAGTATGGACGTGAGAGCGAAATGTCAACATGAAGCAATTTTCATTTCGAGAGCGCAATCTTTGCAGTTTTATCACAGTTTCCTTTTTTATACGGATATTGTAGCTAACATTTCATCTAATCTTGGGAACTAGACCCTAACATATGAATGGCAAATGGCATAGTAAAGAATAAAGAACAGTTCTGCAACGTGTAGTTGGGCCTTGTACTAAACAGCCGAACGATTGGAGTTCGGTAGGCCAGTATTCAGGAATACAGTGGTTAAGGTGACTTTGATAGTTTCCCGTTAGGAACGTTTCCATCTTTCGATTAGTAAAATTCCTGCGAGGTTTCATTGCAGTATTGATAAAATAGCATCTGCAGACCATGAACTCATTTCAGAAATTCTGTTTCTCGAAACACATGCACGGCTTCAATGGCTGCGCCAAGAAGCTTCAGGGCAAAGGCTATGGTGCAAAGACGAGAAAAATGAACTTCTATGGAGGGACTAGACTGAAGGACTCCCTAGTGCAGTCCACTATGTCTGCATTTATTAGACATAGTACACGGATTTAATCAAGGAAAAGTTAACCACTTCTTATAACTCCTTTTGAATCCTTATGGTTATTTTTACTGTTTTATAGTACATGATGAACATAACTAGTACAGAATGTTCATTCGTGCCCTCTTTCATTTTGTTACCTTTTTTGTCCTTTGTTATTGACATTGTTTCTTGTTGGTTTTCCTGTGATTTATGACGGTATGATTCCATCTATATTCTTCTATGGTATTGTTTGTTTCTTCTTGTCCTCGTGTTTAGTTCATCCATGCTTTTTTAAATGTATGTACATTTAAACATACATTTGTGTACACACACACACACACACACACACACACACACATATATATATATATATATATATATATATATATATATATATATATATATATATATATATATATATATATATATATATATATATATATACAAAAGTATCCTTGTGACTTGTTTTGTCTTGTTCTTACAGTGCTGTTTTCTTCGCTAAATTCTGTCAATGGCCTGTGAGGCAGTTTGTGTCAGATTACCATGTTGACTAAGAGGGAGGTGCGAGGCTTGTGCCTAAAGGTCAGTTGCACGCCCCGTGCAATTTGTCACGTTAATCCGTTCCTAAAAGGGGGTTAAGCATAACGATCTGAGACGTGTGGGTGTCTATACTGACATTTTCAAGATAAAGAGAAAATAACGGCATGTTGATGTTCACAGTTGAAATAACAGGTTTAAGTTTATAAGATTAACGATAGATACTGAACATAAACATTTATGACACTTGTTTAAAATCGTTTTTTGATATCCTTTTAAAAATGCCGATTTTCTTTTCGTCATTTGTTTACTTACTTTCCATAATGAATGATATCGCCATTCGCACACTACATGTAGGTTATCTTGTTCTGTCTTTGCGTTGTTTTAGAATTGAGTATCTATTCACTCTTTCTGCTGTATCGATGTCAGCGCTCAATATACGTAACACTACTCACCAATGAGCATCTATACTAATTTAAAGAGATGTGTAATTTGTTTCGAGATTTATCCTAGTACCTACCGTTTATTTCTTTCAAGGGTCGATCGATATATCCATTGCAGTGTGTATTAGTATGTGTATTGACTGTATTTGAGAGATACGAAACCACACAATATACCGGTGGATGTGAGGAAGTTGTGACATGGGGTTAGGCGGTGGTTTAGCTAGGTTTCCTACACCACTAACAACGAATTAGCCTAAATATGGCAAAAAGTGACGATAATCGAAATCCCAAGTTATAACCTTATGTCATGCAAATTCATTCTTGTAACACAATTAACTTCAGGACAACTGTAATAAACAATATTTGAGTAGCTACTATATGGCAAACAATAGAAAGATAGCTGAACTGAGTAACATAATGTTCTATTATCAAGTCTTAGACAGCATGCTACGACATTGCTACCAATTATACGGCGTAAAGGAAATACATCCCGTAATGCAGTAAGCAAAATTAGTATGACCGACTTTAAACACATGTACCCTATATCTAATTTATGAGTATTTGTCTTTCAACAAAAAAGTGGTTAAAGTACAGATCATATTTTCTTATAAAGTAAAGAAATTATAGTAAATCTAAGTAACGAATAACTTCAAATGTACTGATATAAGCACCGGCTCTAATACGCAGTAGTAAACAGAAAAAAAAATTGATATACCAATGCACTCCAAATAAAATGGAATTTCAGAATTGAAACTGACTTGATATTGTATTTTGAATTGAGTTTACCCTCACATAATATGCCATGTTGATTCTGAATTATAACTATAAGGTTGTTAGTGTTGGGGAAAACCCACCTTGCTATTGGCAACTTTCAAAAATGCCTAGACCTGTACTCGAAATTGAGCAGTGGTGAGAGACTGCGAGCAACCTTGGAGCACTCGGCCATCAGGACAGGCCCACAATGAATGGAGCACGTGCTCCATGCTAAGCAGGCACCACTCTTCGGGTAACCAACAGCACAATAGTATTTGCACTATACTATACAGACTCTGAGGTAAAGTATGTGTCACGCGGCCTGGCGTGGCTGAAAAAAAAGCCACGCCAACTCGCTGTATTTACCAGGAATGTATAGGCAGCACGGCTCTAGTTTCCCTGAGAACTAGATTGCATTTGAGACTCCCCTGGCAATGGCCGCAAATCAGTTCTTTAAGTGGATTCAACAGTGGCATGACTTCTAAACGACACAGCGATCGCGGACATTTCTTAGTGATAATACATTTAAATCCACGGCAAGTGGAGAAGCAACGCTGGCAAATTGCCCTCCCTGGAGTAATTCCTATGTAGGCTCGGATAATCTATTGCACGCTGACTTATCCATCGCAATTCTGTAGCAATATTTACATGTCTGAGAGAGGAAATTGTTTCCGTTCGTTTGATTGATTTAAACTTAATGATCGAAACATAGGTCTGCACACGGCAGGCGTATTAGAGCTTTATAAGGGAGTAATGTAGCGTATCGCAATACTCATATCCTGATACCTGCTGATGAGAAATAATCAAACATACCAGTAAAGACCGTTATAGGTACCCTGTTCTTAAGTAAGAAGGGCAGATTCCATAGCAAACCTACTGCTGGTCGTGACTCGCCACTTGAAAAGTTCTGGTGTTCAAATCGTGCGTGAGGCTTGTGAGAAAGTTAAGAGTGACTTGATGTGGGTTGTTGATTTCACTTTCACATTCCCACTATATATATATATATATATATATATATATATATATATATATATATATATATATATATATATATATATATGTATGTATATATATATGTATGTATATATATATATATATATATATATATATATATATATATATATATATATATATATATATATACTTATAAACATATCTATGTGTATACATGTATAGCACTAAAATGTATCTAGAAATGTAAGTCTTAAGATAAATGAGGGGTGACTACGTCCAACAAACGAGTATTTTAACTTTTCATTTAGCGAGGCTAAGAGAAAAATAGTATCTCAATATCTGACGATATCAGATCTATCTAGATCTTAACCCGTCTGCACATATATGCGTGTGTGGGAACAATAGCCCAGAGTGTCATGCGCGCATATATGCATGCATGATGATTAAATTTACTTCAAGAGGGGAGTGGCTTGCCAATCTTGAGAGAACTCCAATTCTACTAAATATTACGAGTAATAGTCACATATATACACGCACGTACTCAGCTTTGACCAATTTGCCATCACAATTCTGTATCAGGTATTTGTGTACAAAATTACAGTGTCAGCTCGCAAGGTTTAAGCATTATGCTCACTCTTAATTCCCCAAATGTTTATAGATACAGTTCATCAGCAAAGAGAGATGGCACATTGATCCTTGAGGGCACCAGATAAAAGAATATGGTCTATCAATATCATAATCATGTGCGGTTTTAATAAATTCCTGACCGGGAGATAACTATGGTTTTAAAACTGCCAACTGATAGCAGTTATATAGGAAAGCCTACCATATACTGTATAACACACAATGTTAGCGTCTGTTTATATATAGCGTACATAGCGTGTGGTTCCACTTCGCTATACATAAAAACGCTGTACTTTTTTCTTACTGTACTGGCGCTGTCAGCGGCGGCTACCGTCGGTAACATAAAGATACGCTATGATGCGAAAATTCCCCAATTCGCTATATTTGGGACACGCGTCATATATGTGTTCTACAGTATATATATATATATATATATATATATATATATATATATATATATATATATATATATATATATATATATATATATATATATATATATATTGTATGTCATTGCAGTGTCTTGGCTCTGATATATGACGCCTGATATATATTCTGTACAGCACCACATGAGTTAATTAACCTTTCCTTCGGGAGATCAAAATATATGTTAGTCCTTCTAAAAAGGTTCCCAGTTGTTTATCTAACTTGAACTACCCTTTCAAATCATTAGATTTTTGACACATCTTTATTCATACATTATCATTATATTATATAGTAAAATGTTGAAAGTTGCCAATAGAACATTATGAATTTAGTTAACATAAGTATTTTATCATCAGGAACAGAACAATTAAACATTTATTCGAATCCCGCGTGTCCCTATTTGTCCGCTGCTATATCAAGAACATATCTTGACCTGTCACTGTGTGTGGTTAATGATGGAGAATACCATAGACCCTTGGAAAACCATCGCATGTCCTGAAGTGATTTGCAAATTCATCAAATGCCATGAGCCCGATTTGACCTCGGACAATGGTGGGAGACTAGAAAAGCTCACTTGACTTGACTTACTTGCTAACTATTAACACTGATAAATGTATACCATGTTTACTTGAAGATTGTGTGGCACAATGACCCACTATGGTATGACCCGGAGTAGAATGCAATTCATTTGAGTTTCAGGACCGGCATAGATTACCTAGCATTCAGCGTCACATTTAACAGTGTATGTTTTTTCACAAATGGGCAATATTTAGAGCGGATCATCTAGGTCGCATCGTCACAAAGAAATGATTTGTGAGTGACAGTGACTCATAGGTATATGTGTACTTAGGGGGGTCGCAACCGACGTAGAAGAACTTATAAACTAGACGTTTTGACTCACTTGCATTTGGAAAGTACATGTGGTATGACAACATATTTAGGACAATTGAGGTATAACAGGACGTTTTAAATTGGATTAGGCTGTATTTCTTCCTATTCTTGGGTAGAAATAACTAAATGTTTATCTTGTTTCCAAACTAACACTAACCATTGTCCTACATAACTCCATGGGGATGCGGTCTATCGAATCGACTGCCATGGTCAGCAGTGTCACTAAACTTGAATGACATAAAGTCATTTTGGGCCATACCGTGCTCAGTTGCTTGAACACCTGAATAGTCCATGAGCAAGAGGGTTAGTCGGTACCATATTGGGGGGGGCAAATTCTTATGAATTATTTTGAATTCCCCATAATCTCAGCTTCAATTTGATGTGCGATAGCAATGCAGGGGTGGTAACCTAGGCAAAGATATTCATCTTTTAGTGACGCGTACTCTAGTCTCCTGATGGGTAAATTCCTGATCAACAAGGAAAATATTTTAAGAAATTATAATAGGTTAATGATACTTAAACATCCAAATACTTCATTCTGTGCTTCAACATATCTGTATAAATAGATATAAAATGAAAGATTGTGCAAACCATACATGTTACGGGATATGCAGTTGGATATTTAAAGAAATCTATACTTTTTCATAATGATTTTTTGGATTATTGCCATATCTTTCTTCTGACAGCTAGAATAAACACAAACTGAACATTTGGAAAATAGGCTGCATGTTTCAGGAGTATTTTAAGACCAAATTCGATACTGTAAACATTTTTTGGTGGAAAAAACAAAATATGCCTATGCATTAATCTTTGCATAGAAAATGTTAAGAACCAGGTATTCTAAAAAGCACCATCACCAAACAGAGATGTATGTATGTCTGTCCTTCTAAAGTGTAAACTTTGTAAATGGCGATAATTCTAATACCCTAATGCCCTGGGCAAACACTTCTTTGGTACAAGATCCTAAATTAACCTTTGCGTTCTTTAGTCTTTGTAGAGAAAATATTGAATATCTGGTACTCTATAGAGCACAAACAGTAAACAAAACCACGTGTATGTCTGTTCTTTTAAGTGTAAAAGCTGTGAATAGTGATTATTCTAATATTCTGAAGCCCTGGCCAACCAATTTATTGGTACAAGAACCAAAATGTGCTTTTGTGTTCTTGAATCTTTGTATAGAAAATGTTAAAAATCAGGTACTTTATAAAGCACCAGCACCAAAACGGAACACATGTATGCCTGTCCTCCTATAGCGAATAAGTTGTAAAAACATCTATTTAATGTCCAGTAATACTAGACAACTAAGTCTTTGGTACAAGAACCAATCTTCAAATCTATCATTTAAAACAGGAAACCATCTAAGTGTTTAATTTAAATCCGACATTTTTGGCAAGTACTACTCTAGTATAGTATGAAGTTGAATATTTGATAACCTTTTTTCTTGATAATAACCTAGATTATCAACTTGGAAGATTTTGTTTTAATAATGAAAAATTAAAAGATAAAATCAATTGGGTGATTTCAATTAGATACTCCAAATAATCAGAAAATAGACCTTGAGTATTTTAGCCATTTTAAGAATTATTCTTATTATTAGAGAAAGAAAGTGGAGGCCCTCATTATTCAATGTCAAGCAGTATTATGGTGAATAAGACTGGTAATATATTTGATTCAAAGGGTCCCATGTACAAAGCTAG
>OZ012690.1:32389235-32423505 GCA_963942565.1 Maea johnstoni
TGTAACAATTGTCCGGGGTACTTGGTTTTGGAATGAATTGAGGGTTTCACAATAGAACTAATATACCAATACATACAAGTACGGTTGTAGATACAAAGCATCAATAGTCAAAAGGCGGGGCCAAGTTATTTATGAACTTGTGAGGGAACCGGATGTATAAAGAACATTAACATTATAGAGGAAAATAATTTATAATGACTTGATTTGTATCATTTTTGTAGAAATAAAACAAATATCGGAATTCTAGGCGCAAGCTGGAGACTTCGAAATCTCTTGGGTGCGAAGCTACTAGGGTACGCATCAGTTTGGTTACGAACTAGTTTGATTACGAAGTCTCCTGATTTCATTCTATACACATAGTAGACTAGTGGCTTCACGCCAACAATAGATGGTGGGCGATACCAATCCCTAATCCGTGACGTGATTGTGAGACTGGCGCTAGTCTATACACAGAGTACTTTTTTCTTAGTAATTTTCCTTCCTATACTGAAAAATATACTTTATGTCCGCTTAAAATATTTTATATCTTTGAAAACTTCATGCTAAATTAAAATAAGGAAGGCACGATTTTCCGCGGCAAAGGCAACATATATATTATAACCAATCAGAATAGAGAATTATATTCAGTCCGGCCTCAGGATTTAGACCACGTGACGTCTGCCCATGTACATCTCAAAACACCTTCCCAGATAAGGCGGGCCTGATGGCCCCGCCAATTATACCAAAACCCACTTGATATGGATTATATCAAAAACAAAACAATACAAGATACTCTAATTTGATATCCCTTACTCTCACTTAGTGTGGGTAACGTAATTGCAATTTCTGTAATAGTCTTCAGTAGTGCCGCACATCGCTGTCTCACATCACTGCCAGGGTCTGCCCTGATGGCTTAGAGGACTAGGCCATTGACGCGGGCGGCTTGCTATTTCTTACCACGTCCTGGGTTCGAATCCACGCCGGGCAAGTGAGAAAGTTGCCGGTGACTTTGTCACTTTTTCCTACTATACTTATGCTATTCCGCCTAACCCCAAGTCACCGGCAACTTTCAGAAATGCCCTGCATTGGGTTCGAAGTGTGAGAGACAGTGTGTGAGACAGCGAGCAATAAGTTGCAATACATGTACCTAAGACCACTCCGCCATCCGAGCATGCCCTAACATATAAATAATCACGAACAAAATAACATGACCATTACTCAGCCATATCTTAGTAGAATAAATTTACAAAATCATTAATAATGTATAAATGGTGGGTTTTCTATTAGGACCTTAGAGAAGATAAAAAAAAAAGGACGAAGGGCATTTTATTCAGTTGTAGGAGTCGGCATAAAGAATCGTGGGCTGAACATGTCTACTTGCAATATGATTTTCTGGTCACTAGTTGTCCCAATTACTATTTTTGGATCTGAACTTTGGGTGCTCCAAGAGCAGGACATAAACGAAATTGATGGTTTTCAGAGGCAGATTGGTAGACGGGTACAAAGGTTCCATAAAAGGTCATCCACTCACACCAGCTATAGAGATCTGGGATGGATGCGTCTAGATACTGTGATATATGCAAAAAAGGTAATCTTTTTGAGAACCATCTTGAGCATGGATAAACATTCTATCTATAGAAAACTCTTGGTCTCTAGGCTGGAAAGGTTCCTAGATAATATCGAAATGAGTATTGTGAATAAATTCTATAGCCCATATTTCGACATTTTCCGGGTGACCCTAATGTTTGGTATGATGGATATGGCACTACGCTGGCATATGGCACACATGTTTATAGTAAGAATACATGGAGAATAGAGGTATGGAAGAATGCATGGCAGATTGATAATGAAGAGTGGAAGTGTACCTCATCATTATTTAATGACGTGTACTATCTTAATATGACAATGGAATGCACCGAACAGCATTTGATATGGTGGGAATTGTCCAATCTGCATCCTGAACACATGTACATGTGTGAGAGCATGGCGAAACTAGTATCTAGATGTAGCAACCTAAAGTCGGACAGTATAAACTATAAGGGTGCTTGTTTAAGTAATAGGGCGTGTGAGAATTGTGATATGTTCCAGGAGGAGAACCTAGAACATGTAGTGCTTCACTTTCCAAACAATGCTGATATCCGGGATAAATTAATGTCAGATATTAAAGAACTGGAATTGAGATGCAACAGTACCATGGTTAATGATGGTCAGATACTATCAAATTTATTAGGTAAACCCATAAATGGCATAGAGAGCACAATGATGGAGTTTTGGATGATTGCGGGTGGAGCAATTAGCAGTATGTACACTGGAACAGAGGATTCTAAACCAAAAGCTGGTATTGGTTAATTCCCCTGTCATCATCATCCCTGCTAGCAGTAACACTAGTGGCGTCATATTTGTTTCTAGTTTGAAACTTTCGCATATTAATGTGGAAATTAAGATACATATGCTTACACCTTTTCTATGAAAGTTCTGTACAACGCAGAATTCTTCTTGCCTAGTATAGTTTATACTGCTATAAGCTGACCTGTATATTTATTCTGAGTACATATTAATATTAATATATAATTTATTTAATTTGATATAACTTTACAATTTTTGAGTCATCACGGTCACTGTTGGCTGGAGCTCTATGTTCTCTTTTTCTGTTACATAAGAAAACTAACTGATTCCCTTTCGTTTGTAACTTAATTTTTGTATGTTAACTTCTGTAAGGGTTCTTCTTTATTTCTTTATTTACTTTTCTATTCCAAAGAAACCTTCTCCTCTACAGATGAGTTTTCGGTGTTATCTGTACACTCCTTTATAGAGAAATTGAGAGATGATGTAGAGGCAGTGTGATTTATTCTGGTGATTATGTATTATGATGTGGAATGTTATGTAAAAGCCTCCATTTTTTATGAGGTATTGAAAGATATATGACTTTTGTAACACTTGCTTACAGTCAATAAAGAATATATATTAATCATCATGGGATAATCAAATGTATGTAAGTTACCGAACCACTCTTATCACAAACCACTTTGCCATCAGACAGCGAATTATCGTGATGGAATAAAACATAGGAACACAGCCTTTGATATCGGATATTTTCTAGCACACACGCAGTGCGCTATATGTTTTAACTCATCTGCATTAGGAGAGTGTATATGGCTAGAACCCATTAACTAGAGTTGTAGTTAAACAATATGTACAATAACTATTATTGAAATATTCAGATCCTGGAATCCTTACAGTAAATTTAGAGAAATGTTTCTCAAATGAATGTTTGATTATCAAGATATGTCAGTTTATCTCACAACGTGTTTTACATCATAAAACGTCAATGGGTCAATATCCACACAATACGTAATTTAGTGTTCGCTATGTAAGGCCCTACGGCTATGACCGTATCACGTAGCACTTACCTGAGTGCCTAGATGTAGGTGGTGGTATCACCGCCGGCTGCTTTCTTAGCGGACACACCTATCTCACGCGATATCCACCTCCTACACACTCTCTGCTAGCTAGAACAGCAGCTCGCTTCAACCACACAGTACGACTGCTGCCTGCTGCTGCCGAGAGCACGCATGCGCAGACATTTCGATAAAGGGCAATACGTAATGCAAAGACTAGTCTTAGAGTGAATGATGTCTTTAAACGTCGCTAAGCAAGTTTTAAAGCAAATGCTTTACAAGTTGAATAAAACGATTCGAAGGGGTGTTTGGTCTTTATCGAAAACGTGATGTGAAATGGTTGATTTGATGGCCATTCAAAAACATATGGATTTTTATAATTTCATAATTCTGTTTTGTTTTTATCTTTGGACTTAAGTTGATAGTCAACTAAATACATAACTGACATTTGGATTATCAAGTTAGTTCCTGCATTTTTTCTTTTTATGCCGCATTCTGATAAATTGGCGGTAATTTGGTAGAGTGCCTGGTGCATACTACATGTACTGACTACCCACGGTCACTGGTAACTTTCACATATGCAGTACGCCAAGCAGCTCTCGAACGAGCTCTGCGCAGTGCATTACACTAGACCGCTCGACCATCCACCACTCATTTGTGAAGATCTAAGAGTATGGCGTAGAGTCCTAGGGGTGCGGTGTCGCCGACTACGAATTTGAAGATGCGCATGTCTCGACTGAACAATACCCTCATTTCCTCAACCCTTACCTGCTTAGATTAACACGTGATTTCGAATTTGGAATTTTGATTATCATCACATTTCATGTCATATCTAGGCTGAATCGTGACTAGCAAGTTGTAAGTGATTTAGGAAACCAGAGTACCCGGCAGGAAACATCGCCTAACCCCAAGGCACTGGCAACTTCTTCAAATGCCTCGATTTGAACGCAGGCATTGGTAAGAGACAGTGAGCAATCTGAAGCAACCCAAATAGGCCATCAGGGTAGGCCCTCTTACCCTTATATAATAGGTCAGGTATATGTATAATGCCTTCGAAAATAATCTGCTTTAAAAGGATGAACTAGATAAACTTGTAAAATATTTTGTAGAGAGTTTTCACATTTTGTTTCAATCAACATTTCTCCTAGAAACATTTTCTAAAATAACGCGCCTGAATAAAATACATTATCAAAATAGGCATATCAGTTAAGGCGCTGGAGTCATTAGTGGGTAAACTGCAGACGAAGAAATGAGTATGTGGAGCTCGTACTCTTCAAAGGCTTCCAATCAGCTATTGACCATTGACGCTACAAATGGATTTCTTGGTTGCTATAGCGACATAATGGCTTCAGATGAAGTGGTCGGGCCATCAATGCGAAACCAATATGATTTGTAGTAGGTCTTCCCCGAGAGAATTATCCATACTCATGATAAAAGGGCAAACACGTCAATAATGTTATGACCCTGGGCATCTTTTAAGTTAAATTGATTCATTTTTAACTTATTTTACTTAGTAATTTCAATAGATTGAACCCACATATATAAAGGTACTTAGTAATGCGGAGTTGGGGCTGATTTAGAAGACGGTCATCCAAATTACATGTACCTATACTTAGATATTTATTTCAAAACATTATCAAAATGCTTTGATGATATGTTCAAACAGACACAAAGTGCACAATGCAAATTTACAGAACGTTCATTCAATCTGCTTTACATTTGATGTTAACTTTAGAAGCTATGATGTCTGATTTAAACAAACAGAAAGTGTACAAAGCTCTTCGAGGCAATGTTGGTTTGCTGAGCTTTTATCCATTGTTTGATGATTATTTTAGGTGGATTAGTATCTTATAATAACAGTTTTAGGCAAACATCAAAGATATAAAGCGCTAGAGAGGCAATGTAAGTATTAGAGATAAGTGCTTAGCTTATACGTGGTTGTGCCCTCTATTGTTTGTATGTGTTTACACTCCGAGTTATGTGAAGCTTTGTACGCGGTTTTTCGTTTGTTCCTATTTATATCCTGTTTATCTATACATACACACAAAGGAGTACTTTCTCGTTCATTAAATTATATTTTCGTTATCTACATTTCCGTAAAAGATGCGAGCGTTTAATTAATTGCGTCCTAAAACGATGTAAATGGCGTTTTCTAAACTCGAACAAGCTTTAGCCCTTGTAGACATCCTATAGTAAAGAACGGTCGTATACGGGAGCCAGAGTTGCCTTACACAGGGGTATGCCAAAGCACTGTTCGCGTGGTATACTCAATGTATGCCTATACGTGGTACGGTGAAATCCGATAATCATTAATCTTGATTAATACATAATACATAATCATGGATGTGTAAGATTACACAGAAACCAATATTTCATTGATTCTAGTGACCCATTTGTATAAACTAGAAGCAGTGTCAATTATACATTGCTTTGTTGATACAGGATAGCAAGACAATTGCTAACCCGAGGGTGACAACAAGAACATTTGTTCAATACTCTTGATTCAAGCAATAGGTCTAGCCTCCTCGCAGTATACACGCATATAAGTACATACGTACCACACACACACACACACATATATATATATATATATATATATATATATATATATATATATATATATATATATATATATATATATATATATATATATATATATATATATATATATATATATATATATATATATCGCATGCAGTACATTCTTCTCATTATTTCTTACACAAACACACACTTTACGAGCTGGCTATCCTTTTTTAGAACTCCTAACCTGATAATAAATATAATCCTCCATAGGTATAGGTACGAATAGCAGCACAATCAAAACCCGGAATAATGGTGTGCATGTATGCTATCACGATGAATGCATCCCATTGCAAACAAAGGTGGTGCGTGTGTACATAATAATATGGCTAACAAGTTATGAACTGTCCTTTGGAAAGATGAATATTTCATATAAGGGCTTACCCCGTTCTGCAGCCGTGCCTGATAGTTGTTGTGAATTCCTCGCAGCCAGCTTGAGAGTGTCTCTCGTAAGTAGGTCAAGCGGGGAGGATTGCGCGCGCGACGTGCGCGGTCGGCGGAGGTGATCAGCGGGAATTGCTCCCTGTTAGCATGCGGCAGCCAGGTAGGTAGATTTCTCATCAATACCTGCGCACCCGCAGCTCAACCGGTGTGAACATCATCGCCCGAGACAGCCTCCGCTTAGCTGATGAAATATTCAATATTACTCCACGCGGCCGTCGCGCTGGCATGCAACTAGCGTGCAAGTTCGCTGGGGCCTTATAATGCAGTGAACTCGGATCGATGAATGGTACGCTCTCATATTTTAGTGTTGAGAACGGGGTATGGGCGGGGAAGAGGGTGCAAATCTTAGTGTGTAGGCATCAGAATGCGTTAGAAAGCACGAAAGAACCTCACTACCTTTGGAATTGTCTATACACTGGGCTTAAAAAGAGGGACACTCTGTATTGTCGATCATTCTTATCATTAAGTCAATCTTTATGTTATGATTAGAATTTTAAGTCATATATGTTTGTATAACTCTTATTGTAGCTCAGTCAGACTGGCATTTTATGCAAACGAAAGCTTCGATCACTTTTAAAATTTAGCAAATGTCCTTTATGTCATGATTGGAATTCTTAGTCTTGTGTGTGTTTATAACTCGTATTGTAGCTCAGTCCGAACTAAAGCTTCGATCACTTTTAAAATCTAACAAATGTCCTTTATGGTATGATTAGAATTCTTAGTTTTGTTTGTTTGTGTAACTCGTATTGTAGCCGAGTCAGAATGGCATTTTATGCCAACTAAACAGCCATTTAGAAGCGCGCAATCCTGGCACTGTCTGAGCTTAACATAACACTTTGGTAAATATGTGTCCATGTCTAACATATATGCAAACATCTTGATAAGAAAGCAATTATTACTGAAATAAAGGTAAATGTTGTTGTTGCTGTTACATTGAACAGTCCCTGTAATTCCAATGTAATTCCAACAGCTATCCTTAATTATTACTACCAATAGGTTGAAGTTATTAATTTGGAAAAAGGGTCAATCGTTACGTCTCATTTAAAGTCACCAGTTCTTCAAGAATAATTCAACAAATATGAGCCTAAGAATCCTATCATATCTATTTAGCGACCACCTTGCAACGCAAAGAGCAATAGATGCTCCTCAATACAAATATCTCCATGCCGTGCAACAGCTGGAATCAATGCAGAGCCACATATTTTGTTATCATTATTATAATTATAATTGTTATTATTATTATTATCATTATTATTATTATTACTATTATTATCATTATTTTTATTATTATTATTATTATTGTTATAATTATTATTATTATTATGATAATTATTATCATTATAATTATCATATATAGGAAAAATAAGATTATTATTATTATCATTATTATTAGTATTATTATCATCATAATTATTACAAACGAGCCCTAATAGGCCTGCTGTAAAGTGGCGCATAACCTACCTCTTTAACGGCTAGCCTATTGGCAGTTTTTGGCTACAAATAGCACCAGCGAAGATGCATAAACGTGATATTCTTTATAAAATTCATAAACACCTGATGTAACCCATCTCGCCTATGCATGTATATAATGGTTTAAGTCGAATGTTATCTTGGTAACCTACGTATTTATGTGTTCTTCAGTTCCTCATTTTGTTATATTATTTAAAGTCTTTGGTTTGAAAATATATTTTTTAACCTGTATGATTGTGTGCTATTTGAAGGTGCAGTCAATAAACTTACAATACAAGTAGAGTATCATTTCTATCATGATTATGTCGCTGAAAAGAATAAATAAATGCTTTCGAGTTTCGACTTGGAAAGTGTGATTTCCATTACCTTCTGCATTCTTCGAACTGATGTTTGGTTGTTTTTGACAAGCCGCGAGACTTAACACTAACACAATAGTAACAGCAAACAGTAGCAATCCTTGGCTTTCACAACATATGGCACATACACACCATAAGGAAAATATCGTATCGTATAACAGCAACTTGGATGAATCACTACTAGCTAATCTCTTTTAATGTAAGGTAGACTATGGACGTATATACAGGGATAAGAAACTGCCTCTCATGCCTTACACGTTATGCTACATATGGCTAAGCTTAATCTGCGGCAAAACATGATTGTTCGACCATTGACAGTGATCCACTTTATTCTTCCAAAATAAATACCATTGGATAACATACCGAGTAAAAATGATTTATTTGTTTAGAAAATATGCCACTCTTAGTTAAAGAAAAATACATTGTTGGTAGAAAGTTTAGAGATATGTATTACTAAGTGCCTGATACGGTGACAGCCTATGTAATTGTTATTGCGGAAGCCAATTGATGCGGAGCTGAACATCTGCCCATTTTATGGCATCTAAGCTGCACTGCATATATACAGTATACCTATATAAATGACAGAATTGCCAATCCCTTGATTATATGTACGTCCCTTGCTACATATATTGCTTGTACTGTTAATATACGAGCACGCAGTTGCTGTGTTGAAGTCATTGCATATTCACTACAGCCATCTATTGTTCGACGATGACATCAAGACATTTTCTAAACATACGTGCACAAGAATATAACCCAACGACATACCTTTTGAGCAAAATCGTTTAATATACTTCTCATAGCATTACGTTTTTCTACGCATTCAAAATACGAATAAATTTACAGCCTCATTAACAAAACCATTGGAATATTTTCGTTCACGGTGCTCGTATTCCCAATAGAACAATTTCTACTTATGGAACTTGATAAAATAGTCCACCGCAATCTTAAACCATTTGCTTATCTGATTTGATAACATGTCAATATTTTAGGAATACCTAACTGTAGGTTGTATATCCTGATATATTGAACGATCTCTCTACAGGTTTCGATCCATTTGATTACGTAGATACAGAAATGAATACCCTTCAGTGCACTTCATTAATGCAGATGCGTTTTTCTGTATAGTTATAGAGTACGAACCTGTAGCCTTTCTGTAGTATTCTCCAGATATCATGTATTCTGAGTGGGATCAATATGATATGAAAAAGCGATTGAGGCCATTATCTTAAGAAAGCTTTTTATATATCCAGTATGACATATCATTCAAATATCTTAAAATAATCCAATAGATCAAGACCGATAATTCCCTTCTCTAGGCTATATTACACATTGTTTGTATCGTGTAATACATTTGAATATTATGGTTGATTTTTCCTCATTTGCAGATTATCAAATATATCTCATCACTCTATTCCGTGGGAAAGACCTCTCGCCAACAGTTGATTTAAGAATTCTTCACTGGAATTTTCACCACAACCTTAAATGAAAAGATAATATTACGTAAGATAGATATGGAGCAGTAAATACAAAACATAATTTAACATACTTCTAATACATCCCGTATGCTATGAGGCAAAATCAATTGCATGTGAACCTTTACTCTAGATAACTCCCAACGTTATGCGTAGAGGGAAAAATATGGTTGATATTATCTCCACTGTAAATATCAGATCTTATTGAAAATTAGATCAGAGGAAAACTATCGTTTGCTAAAAGTATACATTTTTGAACACACACAAAAAAATATTGACAGATGGTTAGAAATATTGTGAATTATAATCTGTCGTACGTCCTAACATTTTGAGTTACACTATTAATCATATCGGTTATAAAGGTTCTTATAGCACCTATATGTACGAGAGACTTAGGTAGCAAATATGAATGGGCAGTTACAGTACAGTAATACCTGCACCAGTCGACCGGACGTCTGCCAGTGTCTGGTTACACAAATACGCATAGATATCATGTCAAAACATAAGCCAAACACATTAATGGCCCACGTAGCTTGCGAATCAAAGCTACGCTGATTTGTGAGGTTATCCATGCTCAGGAAGGTGGGTGGCGCATGCGGTCATGTATTATGCCCGGGCTACCCACCCATATAGTGCAGGAATTAGATGTCGACACTGTAACGTTGCTCTGTACCTTTTTGTTTCTGTTAGTACACTTATATCATGAAGGGACTCTTCTATTCACAAGTTGCTTTTTATCCGAGCAATTTTCATAACAACCTCTTTGAAGAAACCAAATTATAGATACCAGAATATACAACCTGCCACAAGCTGTTCTTACCAGTATGTTATGCACCTATGTTTGAAAAGACAATTGCTGGAATCACGTTTAGAAATGTTCATTTATGTTTTGAACTTAGATAGGGTGTACATTTTCTGTCAGCTGCATGAGGATTAAAAGGGCATACTAGACGAAAGGCTTTTAACCCATAATTTAAAAAGCACTTGAGAAGAATGGCCATGAGAAGAACCAAGGAGCTCACCGTTTTAACCTCCGTATATTCATCAACTCCGTAACTTCCCCTGAAATAGGAACACAGACATTTCAATATTTATTTATAAAAGACCAGGCGGGAGGGAGACGTCATTTTTTGCAGCTAAGGACTTAACACAACAAGATGGAGAACGAGGACGAGGAATTTATTTTATTATCCTTATACGAATAGTCCTTAGTGATCTGTCAATATACACGTCCCTATGCCCTCTCTGCAACAGGCAGCTCAAATAAACACAATGAACAACCTTCACAGGAACTCGTTATGCTATCTGTCTCAGTTGTTATCACAAAGATCTACATATATTAAATCATGCTACCAGTGCCAACAAAGACTGAAAGTTAGTTATTCTCTTAGGAAAACGTTAATAATGGAGAATCTGACAGTAAATCATTACTTTAATTAAAATTTTACTAGTGAAACACTAG
Organism: Maea johnstoni; assembly: GCA_963942565.1. NCBI lineage: Eukaryota > Metazoa > Annelida > Polychaeta > Spionida > Magelonidae > Maea > Maea johnstoni. Next base: position 32,400,403 of record OZ012690.1, read on the forward strand.
CGTAAAACAAGTAAAATTGGCTGAATCACTAGTGCTTCGCTAGTGGAGAAGTTTAGGGTAATGCACCCCACTGTCTAGTAAAATGAATTACCCTTAGCAACCACTAGTGGAACACCTCGTGGGTCAGAGGAGTTACATCGTCAATAGAGAGATTCCGCTATGTCGTAACGCCTCCGCGAACAGCTAAGCTTGTACGAAGCCGCAGGCGGGTGGGTACAAATATAAATTCCGCTACGACGGGACTACGGCTACGCCGTAGCTGATTAAAGAAATCAAGTGGCGATCATCTCTGCCAAACGGAGCCTATTTTTATATTTGAAATTTCTATATCAAAACCGGCGAATTTTTTAAAACCGCTTGGTCAATGTTGAGTTAACATATTTAACTCAATGTTGCAATCAATGTTTTTGTGGATTATCAATTTAATATTCCACATTTATTCAAATAGCTGCGCCGTTTTGGACTTACGGCCTACAGCGTGTCTAAGCCGGTTCCCGAGATCGGCTCCGCGGCAGGCTACACGCAAAGTGATGACGATTCATCACTTTGCGTGACGTGGCACTATTCTTAGCCGTAGCCGTATACGGGATAGCGGAACTTGCCTATTAACATATATATCACGTCCGCAGCACTGAGAAATGAGCTACCGCGGGGCATAATTAAGGTAAACATAGACGAAGAGCGCCTCCCTAGAGCTCCTTCTCCCGACCTCATTCTTTATCAGATCTGACATGACATAAAATAAGTTTGAGTTTAAATCCTGCAGCTGAGGACGGGAGACGTGTTTAAAATATCTTAAAAGCGACTGGATATGACTGGCTAATGGACCTACCCATATAAATGTTACACCCTAGTGCGACCTTTCAACGGTTCTACATTTCTTGAGCACATTAATTCAATTAACTGTACCTTATCCTCATACATATGAATAGAATTGAGAGAAAAAATGACACCCACTACTTAAAACTTTCATTAGACCAGTACTTATGTTGTTTTTAATTGGACTCCGTATCCGGGGGACTTTATTTACCGCATTGTTGATTATGCTTCATATATTCATCCTAAATAAGATTTTTTTAAAACTGGTTTAGTCAATGGTTTATAGTGAGCGCACAACGAATGTGGCGATAAAACGTTCGCGGAGCAAACCTTACGGTAAGTGCGAAAGAAAGGCGAAAATGGGTGTACGGTTTGTGGGACCTGAGCACGTTATGGATATGTCATTGTATATAGATATGGATGATGGTTTGTTTTCCCACACAATGGAGCATAGACTAAATTAAATGTTTATTAGATTATGCGTAGAATATACCTACTTTTCTCTGCCAATTCCAGACTGTTTGTAGCCACCGAACGGTGCCTGTGGACCTCCTACTAAAGCGCAGTTGATCCTATAGGAGAAAATAAACATTTGATGTTTCAGGAAAAGGAATACAATTGTCTCAATATGAATGATAATTTTCTTATTTGGTGAAGAAAAATACTCGAATCTTTTGTTTAAGGGTTTTACCAGCATCTATTCTCTATCCTTGCTAATATGATAATGGAAATACCGGTAGTGATTTTCTAGATATTAGTTTCATTAAGATTTATTAAGCTATCTCGGCTTTTGTATGTGTACTATTACTATAGATAATTGCCTTATTCCCTAACGCCAGATTCCAATCTGTCTCGAAGCCTAGGGGAAGTTTGATAACAGGGGGTTAAACAGTGATTTCCCTCGAATGTCCAATTGTAACGAACTTTAACAACATTTAGCCTTAAGATTTCCAAACTACCGATAAACATATATAATGCTGCTCTGCCGATGATATATATGTATATATATATATATATATATATATATATATATATATATATATATATATATATATATGTGTGTGTGTGTGTGTGTGTGTGAAGCTCTCTCTGCTCTCTTTGCTGTTGGTGCCTTACCAAACTGTTCCAGCCTCTAAGCTATTGGCAACAACAATAGCTTTGTTGATGTCCTTTGTCATGACAAAACCAGCAAGGCCATATGTGGTATCATTGGCACGAGGAATAACTTCCTCCAACGTTTTGAATTTTAAAATCTGTTGCACTGGGCCAAAAATCTGAAAACCAAAAAAATAAGCTAGTATGAATAAGAATATACGTTTAACGATGTTACTGACGTATAGATGATTTGATGCGTGTCAAATAGACCACATAGGATTTCCTTTTAATAAATTATGAATTACAAAACATTTTTGATTTTTTTCATGGTTTTTATTTCTGTGTTGATTATATTTTTTGATGCATAGTTTATCATATTCTTTAAGTAGATGGGATCTAGAATGAAAGCACGATATGTAATAGGAAATTCAAGGAACGCAATTTGTAATTACACTTGTCTTCAAATATTTCGTCGCCAAATAAACTTACCTCCTCTCGAGCGATCCTCATATTATCCTTGACATCAGAGAAGACGGTTGGTTGGATGAAATAACCTTTGTCGCCAATGCGTTTTCCACCGCACTGTAGTTTTGCTCCCTCTTTCTTCCCGCTCTCAATGAGGTCAAGAATCTTCTCCATCTGTGTCTGGTTTACCTACAGCAAACACAGCAATACAGAATTAGGCCTTGACTGCTTGTTTTCTCTGTTTGAGGTCCAACCTGTTCAATAGCTTGAGGGCCTGCCGTGGTGGCCTAGTGACCTAAGGCATTGTCACTGCCCGCTCACTGTCCAAACTAGGGCATGCAAGAAAGTTGCCAATGTCTTCGGGTTAAGCTTCTACTTGACACGCTGGTGTCCTCCGCCACTTCCGAAATTTCAAATACCAATGTCAATCGCTGGAGAGGGCTTCCCTGATAGCCAAGTGGTTGATTCCTCCTAAATCAATCCAAACTAATATAAAGTATAAAGATGGGTCATACAGCGAGGAGATAGTAATTCGATAGGAAGTACAGACGTCCCATACTCTCTTGACTGATCATCAAATATGGGTCTTCTAGATGTATTCTATCAGTGCAAAACACACACAAATGAAAACATACACTCCGACTCTGCAAAGCAAACATCTTTTTCTGATCCCACCTGTCACTATCAAAAAAGTCCTAGAAAACTTGAAATGTGTCAAATACAATAGGGTCCAACCCCGCAAGGGCCACACCGTATAGTGTGCAATAGGAGTTGGCACCTCCCGGGGAAGCCTAAGCTGGTCTGCCACCCTGCTCACCTTATAAAAGAATGGGTATGTGTGGATCTGTCTATTAATACCCTGTATGTAAAAGATCCCGTGGTCCTCTTTGGACCTGAAGGATCTGCACTTACTCTCTGGCTTTATTCTTCTTTCGACTGGAGTATTTATGTTTTGTTATTGTTCCTCAACAATGACAAAGACTTTTTGCTAATATCGTATGGCACTACGTGACCTTTGTTGGCTGATGTGCCTTTAAACACTTATTCATTCATTCATTTTTGCATTCAATAGAGAATTGTGTAAAAGTGTTGTATGTTTTCCTTATTGTATCTATTTACGTACCTGTGGTCCATTCTCTGTGGTGAGGTCTAGAGGGCTGCCACTGACTCTCTTCTCCGCCAGAGCCTTACTCTTCTCCACAAAGGCGTCATAGATTTCCTCCTGAACAAAGGTCCTCGTTCCCGCACAGCAAACCTGGCCCTGGTTGTTCATCACAGCGAAGTGGCTCTTGGCAACTGCCTCGTCAACTACAATCACAACCAATGTCGTTGTTTTGTAATAAATGCATTCGAATCATATATATATATAATATATATATATATATATATATATATATATATATATATATATATATATATATATATATATATATATATATATATATATATATATATATATATAAATATATATATATATATATATATTTATATATATATATATATATATATATATATATATATATATATATATATATATATATATATATAGAGAGAGAGAGAGAGAGAGAGAGAGAGAGAGAGAGAGAGACAGAGACAGAGAGAGACAGACAGAAGGATATATGGATAGATAAATAGGTAGGTAGATATAGATATACTAGTAAGTGTGTGTGTGTATATTGTTTTCTATATTTTCACGTGCACAGATCAACATGGGAAAACAGCAATAACATCACTTTAAAGACATACATGCAGTAAGTTCCTGTGTAAAAATGCAAAATGCAAGCATAGCTAAGGGAAATTAAGTAAAACGTCAAACAAAATTTAACACTATCAATAGTACTTGTCATGATTAATCACCACGTACATGTGATGCCTGTCAGCCAGTATATATAGCTAAGTGTGACTTGCTTTTAATATTCCTCAAGCAAGTTCATCACATTTCTCTTATCACACATTGAATCAATCTTACCAACTTGCAAGATGACATTCTAAAAATGCAAAATACATGATTTGAATAATAGTGGATTTCACGAAAATGATCCACTGTAGTATTTTTTCAAAGTGATAAAACCGGCCATTTCTTTAACACCCAACATTTAATACAAACTTACGATCTTCCACGTCGGCAAAGACGATGTTAGGACTCTTTCCTCCCAATTCTAACGTCACCTTCTTCAGATTGGACTTGCCAGCCGCTTGCATGATGAGGTGGCCCACGGCAGACGAGCCGGTGAAACCAACCTTGTCAATCTGCATGTGTTCAGAAATACCTGCCCCAGCGGTCGGTCCGTAGCCGGGTAACACGTTTACAACACCAGACGGAAAACCGGCCTGGAAACACAGAGAGAGAAATTATAATGTTGGCGATTTTCCGCCAATTTGTGCTAGATCATGAATACCCAAAATAAACTGTGAAAATTGAGCAACTGACACTTTCCAGCCACGTTTGCCTTGGCCATAACCCAGCAAACATCACGGTATTGGCCTGGTACAGGGTTTAGACCAGCTTGTGCCGTTTTTCCTGTATACAGTTTAACATTATCGGGCCGGTACCGGCACTGTACTGTTTGGAACAGTCAGTTTTACCAATATTTGCCGGTATTAGCTTATGGAAAAACAATACCCCACTGCAGAATAAAGCCGTTACAAGTATACTGCACAATCACAAAATGGACTTTGCCAACAGAAGCAGCCATATTGGATGTTTTTCTCACATGCTTTCAGTAGAAATGCATTCCTCTCTCTACCCTTCTCCAACTGTGCAACACTTCTTATGGTAAGTTTGTTTTAATGTTCATTTATCACTTGCCATAATACTAGTATAATTCTAGTTTGGGTTAGATTATAGAAATGAAAACTTTTAGGGAAATAGAGAACCTAATTATGTAAGAGGATATAAGCTAGAGCATGTGAACTGATCAGCTAATAACAAAGGGACTCTAGCATTTTCAGCAATGACTCCATTAATACTCATGTAAAAATATTAAATGTATCACCAAATTAAAGAAAAGATAATCGTTCATAAGATAGTAAAGTTTCATAATTATTAATTGAAAATTGTGTAAAAGAGAAATGATAGAAAATGAATGTATTTGATCTGGAAAAATACCATGTCTTCTTATGTGCCGTTTTTAGAATTCTATCATGAACTAAAGGGCACACAAACTTACACCCAAATGACTGACATATATTTTCTAGATTGGTCCCTTGCAAGGTTAGGAAACTATACGGGCCCAGTACTAGGCCATTACAGGTAAGTTTGTATCGGCCCAGTGATGGTACTAGACCAATACCGTATAAGCTATACAGGGCCAGCACTGGGCCATCACAGTCAACATTGTATCGGCCCAGTACAAATTTAGTACCGGGCTGATATTGAAAACTGTATTGGGCCCATTAAAAAAGCATGCAAATCATACTGGTCCGATACTGGCTTGCGGTATCAGTCCGTTTCAGTAGCTGGTATTGGCCCATTAGCGGCTCAATACCGCAATGTTAGCTGGGAAAGCTCTGAAAAAATATGGTGTGAAAATTAAGCTATTTGTACTTTTAACCACCCACGCCCTCTCGATTTGCTCACGTCTAAATTGTAATAATTACAGTCCTCCAAGTGTGAGGTGGAGTATATATACTCTATAAATTTATAGCCATGATGAATATATTTCGGGACTGCCTATACGACAGAGGAGTTACCAATGGTCGTGTTGAGGGTCTTCAGCACCGACAGTCTTTGACTGTGATTGGTGGAAGGCAGCCCTCCTGTTAGACAAGTTACGTAATTAGGCTGCTGTGTCAAACGCTTGCTGCGATGACACTGCGGTCTATGCATCATAACTTCAAAATATCTTGGTCTTGCTGTGCACCACCTCGGGTATATCATACACATCTCAGCTTCTACCTATCATCATGTTGTATATGGCACTTTATGGAATGCAATAAATGCAAATAAAAGACATATTTATTGAAAACATCGTTTAAGACAGATCAATTTCATTTTATGAATAATGATTGTTTTTTTGCTTTGAAGGAAAATTATTTTCAAGGGAAATAAAAAATCCTATTCCATAAAGAAAAAAAAATCAAAAACATATTTTACTGTATCATTGGAATATAGTGTCGTATTGTTCTTTGCATTAAATTGTTCCTATGTTTATCTTATCCTTTACACCATTTCCTAGTTAAAACAATATGTTTAGACAATAATTGGTAGATGTAGCATAACATGTACCTCTTTCACAAGAGATGCTAGATAGAGCGCTGTCAATGGTGTTTGTTCTGCTGGTTTGGAGACAATCACATTTCCTGTCGCTAGTGCAGGGGCAAGCTTCTGAAGGAAGAGCATCCCAGGGTAGTTCCATGGTATAATGTGTCCGATTACTCCGATAGGCTCACGTCGCGTGTAGGCGAAAAAGTCTCCATCTGAAAGGGAGGAGTTCATAAATGAGATGATCGCAAGGAGTTTTTGCCATGTTGAAAGATTAATGGTCAAGCATCATAAGATTCTATGTTCATGAAAGATATTCAGTCGTCGAATATGAAATTTTGAATTTCGTTTATGATCACTTTTAGCCATATTGATGCAATATCATAACTATCTAGTTGGTAAGGGTAGAGGAACTCAATTGAATTGTGCGTTTAATAAATGCATGGCGTTGTGGAGGGCTGTCTATGATTCTTCGGCAACTGCAACTAAAAGACCCCTTGGAACAACAGTGACGACATGTAATTCTTGCACTAAACGCATGGGCGGCCTGGGCATGCTACACGACCGTGCGCCCGATTGTCACACAGTTTCCTGGTCTAGGTTGCATGGATGACCTCAAAACTAAACGTAGAGTTGATAAGGAAGCTACGTGGGTCATTGATATGCTTGGCTTATTCCTTGACATGTACTCCATGGGTGTTTGTACAACCAGGCAATGGCAGACAGCCGGTCGACTGGTGCAGGAATTTGATATCTGTACTGTACATATAAAGAGAAAGGAATTTCTTCCCGGTTCTGGGGTTCTATCTCGTCGCATTATGACCTAAGCTGTTGAAAGTGACATAAAACCCCAAACCTTCCTTTCTACATTCCAACTTTGTACCTCTTTTTATGGCTGCCTGGGAGTTTAATTCATGAAGAGAGACAAGTTTCATTTGAGGCGTATAGAGCCATAAACAACATAAAGACCAGCTTCGCACCTATTCTTATGTCTCGCTGAGGGTTTAATTCATGAAGAGAGATGAGTATAATGTGAAGCATATGGACCCGTCTCTCTCTCTCTCTCTCTCTCTCTCTCTCTCTCTCTCTCTCTCTCTCTCTCTCTCTCTATATATATATATATATATATATATATATATATATATATATATATATATATATATATATATATATATATATATATATATATATATAAATATATTCGAGGTAATCAAACCGATAAGATGGCGAACGATGCCACCGCTGATTAGGGTTACTGTCCATGTCACTCTGTTCAATTTACTTTAGATGTATTTGATGTGCATTCCTTAATTCCTTAATCTTCCAATTACATCTTACTAGTCACCCAGAATTTCGTGACCTCCAAATATTTGATAAATACAATGACCTAGGGGAATGTAACGTGAATACTCTACTACATGACTGTGCAGATTTCGCAATGCTATTTTCCTAACCTCAAGGTTAAATGTTTGTAGAACACTAAACAAATGTACGACCAGAATAGTGAATGCATCCACTAGGCACTTTATGTTTCATACTTCTATTTCGGAAAAGCTCAAAACCGTTTAGCGTTAAACCACTCATGTCTGAAAGAAGAAATACATTATGTCGAAAAAAATATTTCTAATTATCTGACAAGGAAGCAATATTCTAGAAACTTATGACTAAATAAAAATGTTGCCACTGAAAGTGTCACTACCTTCATTTATATATTTGTCAACTATAATGTAAATTAGCGAGTTATGCTCTAGGTAATCAGAACACGTGTGTAGTCCATATCTGATTTTGTAGATATTGAAGATGTTCTGAAGTATCTCTTACGCTATGGTTCGATAGCTCAAATAAGCTCATTAATGATTTTGTTCATTTTGAATTATGGATAAGAAATACGAATCATGAAAGAAAAATCGAAAAATGTTGGCATCAGTCATTTGTACAATCTTCTAGTGGATTTGTGACATGAATATGTGTGATAGGAATGCCAATGTTTTTGCAGTGAATATGAATATGCTAAGTCAATCACGAAAATTGACTATTCGGCGACTTTAATTTTACAAACAATTTATCATCAGCTCCACTCGTATACAACAGGTGATTAGTCACTTTCTGTGTTGAACCGGACTATATAGGGTTTCTAATACTGTAAAGTTCGAAATATTAACGTGGAAGTAATATTGGCGACTTTAACGAATGGGTCCGATTCGCTAATATTACGATCCGTTAATATTTGTTCTTTTTAGTATTCAAATTGCGTATCTAGTCACAATTACACATGGTCAGTTGATAACCATACGCACATACATATAGACACACGTACATGCGTGCTGTGATATATAAATGTTGCATGGTGTAAAACCAAATTTGAATGATGTGCGTAAATCACGATGGTTCTGAGTTTCTTTATTGCAATTCTTACCAATCAGGATGAACCTTCATTGGCACGTGAGTTTGATAAACAGCCGCGTTGCAGTACTCGTTTAACGCATATACTAGTAATCTGTGTGGTTCTGAGAAGATACGATTGCAATAGACCCATTTCACTCGTACCGTTCATAAGCCCGATCTGATTATCTTGAACCCTTAATTTACAATTCTATCACAATTTTTAGTATTTATAAATGATTTCTTTGTATTTATAAATAATTTTCTAGTATTTATAAGTCATTTTCTTGAATTTGTAAATGCAGTATTTAAAAATATTGAAAATGATTTATAAATACTAGAAAATGATTTGTAAATACTAGAAAATCATTTATAAATACCAGAAAAGGATTTATAAATACTAGGAAATGGTTAATTTCTATTTAGGAATGTGCATCGTTCTCTAATACTAATAAATCATTTTTTTAGTATTTATAAATGATTTTCTAGTATTTATAAATCATTTTCTAGTATTTGTAAATGTGATTAGCTGCTCATTGTACAAGTGGCCATGGCTCAAACAAAGGTTTCTTCAGGTCTCCTTCAGAACACAATAAACGGAGAGAATGCGTTATTTATAACCTGTCGTGCCAACGCACCCTTTTATAGCGTGGCTGTACCGCACATGGTTGACCCCGTTTTGTTGACCTACTCGGTCATCTGAGTGATGTCATTTAGATGTCCTGTCAGGAACTTCGCATAATCTTAGATGGACATTTTTTAAAAATTCATCTATGGTATAACCAAAAAGCAACACGTCATTTTTCATATATACAGCGAAAGATGGGATGAGTTGTAATAAATGAAATGTGTATGCTTGGCAAAAAAGGGTTTCGATGCTTTGGGATATTTCTATGGATATAGTCTGTCTGACTTTTTCCTCTTTTTCCCTACTAAGAAGGTTGCCAAGTTTGGGTGACAAAAACGAATTTTTGTCGGAAAAAAGAGGAAAAAGCGGTTAGCCCAATTCAACTAAAGTCAGACAGACTATATTTAGCATTTTGCTTGGTCCGTTAGGTGTTTTAATCGTAAAAAGGATGGCGAGTTCGCAAAAGATAAGATCCATTCAGGTCCGTTATCATATTTTGGAAGAAATAGATAAACACTGGTACACGACCATAGCGAAAAGACGCTTTCAAGACATTTCTTTATGTATCAAGGGGCGCCTACCTAGTTATTAATAAGATTTAAAACTCCTACCAGACCAAACAAAATGCTATCTATACATAGAAATATCCCAAAGCAACGAAACCCTTTCTTTCCAAGCATACACATTTCTTTCATAACAACTCATGTTTCGCTGTATATATGATAAAAAAAACCTGTTGCTTTCTGGTTATGCTATAGATCTGGTTATTGACCTTTCAAGACATTTCTTTGGGTATCAAGGCGCGCCTACCTAGTTTCTATTAATACATAACCATCCAGCCGTAAAAACCATCGAAACCCGCACATGGTTGACCCCTGGTCAACGTCAACAAAACGGTGTCAACCATGTGCGGGTTTCGATGGTACTCGGTCATCTAAGTGTAAAGTACACGTGGAAATTCCGTCCTCACGCTCGTGAGAGAATGGATTTAGATGTTTTGTCAGGGACTTCGCATAATTTTAGATAAATATATATTTTTTATTTTTCTATGGCATAACCAGAAAGCAACAGGGTTTTTTCATATATACAGCGAAAGATGAGTTGTTATGAGAGAAATGCGTATGCTTGGAAAGAGAGGGTTTTGTTGCTTTGGGATATTTCACTATAGATACTGGGCATGACTGGTAGATTAGTACATAAATTAGAGTACCACTACTCAGATGGCGCATTTGGAGATGGTTCAGTCACGCGAATATCACGATCCGCTATTATGGAAAAATGGATTGATTCGCTAAACATAGATTCGCTAATATTTCGAACTTTACAGTATTGCTTTTAACAATTGTCAAGGATAGAAGGCAGATGTAATCGTTTACTGGAATGCTAACAAGGCTGTTGACAACGTGCAATTGCAAGGACCCCTAAAAATATCAATGCATCAGTAACTGAATTTTTCCCCGACAGAGGGCAACACAATATTAAGATCCAGACATTGCTCTTCTCATCGGCGATAGAAATTGTTTTCTGGCGTTTAAAAAACACTATTTGCGTTTTCCAGTATGCCAACATGGTGTATAGGTTTGTAAATCGCCAATTCAAGTGAGAAATACTTGTCGTTTGCTCTGTGTCAGACAAGTCTGACGATGAGTTTATTCGGATGTCCGCTGAAAGAACCTTGAACTTAGAGTTTCTTGTGTTTATCGTATCAAAATTTATGTCAGGTTAGGGGGTAGCTGATGATAATTTCCTTACCCTTGTGGTGAAAATGGTGTAATGCAAGATGTCTGCGTTCAGTTGGCTGACTATCAGACATGGCCTGAAGGCTTCATCCGATACTGCCGGCTTCGCGTAGACATCTTGCTGTACACCATTTTCACAACATGGGTAACTAATAATATACAATCTTATTAGCATCAATACTGTTAGCATAGAACAAAACAAATATCTGGAGTTATCCATGTTGCATAAAGAATAATTAACATGCAAGCATGAAAATAGGCCACACATGAAAAAACAAATAAAGGATATTACCGATGGGAACGGTCTCGCCAACGATCTTATCTGCCCACCCAGCAAAGTATCTGAGCATTTTTATCCCATTGGAGTAATCGCCATTGTAGGCTTGGGTGAAAGGCTTGCCACAGTCCACCGACTCCAGACTCTGTTAGAAATAATAAAGCGACCAGGCAGAGAATGTTTAAAACGTTTTCGCTACTACTACTGCTGCTAATACTACTACTACTGCTACTGCTGCTGATAGAACTACAGCTAATGAAACATAAATGACTGCTACTACTGTTTCTACTTCTACTACTACTACTACTACTACTACTACTACTATTGCTGCTGCTCCTGCTATTACTACAGATAGTACAACAACAGCAACTGCTACTACTACTACTACTACTACTACTTCCACCACTACTAATACTACTACTAATACTACTGAGATACTGCTAATACTACTATGGTTGACTGAGCTTAATATGGCAGGAAATGAGACTATAAACGAAATATCAATTCCTAACATGCAACAACAATGACAAAAAAAACTGCTGCTGCTGCTGCTGCTAGTAGTACGACTATTACTTCAACTGATGGCGTCGCCATTGACTGCACGTCTCCAACCACTGCGTGGGTTCGAATCTCGTCCTGGGCATGTGAGAAGGTTGCCAATGACTTGGGGTTAGGCGGTGGTTAGCCACAAGATGGCATATATAAACAAATTTCCAAATTCCAAAACTACTACTATTACTACTACTACTACTACTACTACTACTACTACTACTACTACTACTTCTATGATGAAGTTATCGCACTAAAAAATTGGTACACATGTATTGTAATCATATCTGTCAGTGTGGCCTTTTGAAGAACTGGTATTCATTAACAAACAGAGTCTCCTGGCAGATCTCTGATGATGTTTCCCCAGTATATGACTAACAAGGGTACTTACCGCTAAATACAATCTGTCTCTCTCGACCAGATCCGCTAGTTTGTTCAACAGGATGCCTCGTTTCGATGCATCCATGCGTCGCCATGGTGATCCCAGCTTGAATGCCTCTCTTGCTGCAGCTACGGCCTTGTCAACATCAGCCTTGGAATGAGACGAAACACACAGACGTCAAAGGCTGCTTTAGCCTAGCCACTAAACCTTACTCTATGTCTACTTCATCTAGATTATAAGAGAGGAGGCCCAATCCTTTGCAACGCATGATCTCCGTTGCCGCGCCTGTTTGCCTAATTCTGAGTTGGCAGTTTGGTGGACGAGTGTATCTAGATGGTTCTTAACGTAAACTAATTTAAAAAGGTGCTTTTGATGCTGATTTCTTATCCTCAAGCACGGCCGGGTGTGGTATGACCACCCGGCGATATATAGTACAACCGATATCAAACTTCTGCTCTCACAATGGGGTTGCACTGCACGGACTTTGTTGGTTGTCCGGTGGCAGAAGCACGCACACTGTAGTAGCGTAGCCTACCCGGGTAATCAAAGGGAACCTGGGCATGCACCGAAAGGGTTTAGGCGGCATGGACACAATGGACAATGCCTGCATCGGCGCTAAGAGCGTACGGACACATCCCTTGGGAAAAAAACACAATCAAAGGTTGTGCGCTTAGAGAGAGAGAGAGAGAGCATTTGAACAAACCCGAACAATTCAGCATACTACGGTGGTGCATGGGTAACATGCATATTTGAGCTAACGAAAAATTCGGACTTTTCTATAGTTCCAAAAAATGTTTTCCATACAGCCAGTATATAAGCTACCCGGCTTTAAATAGATACAATTTGAAAGTTATCTTAATCAAAATAAATTGTGATGGAACTTAATGTCTATGTATATTTTATAGAACCACTTCATGCCCATACCTCACTTTGGGTATGCTTGGAATTTATCCGTGTTTGAACGAAGAGTGTGCCTCCTTTGGAATATGTCTTCCTTCAACAATTATTGAAATAGTATTGTTTTTACATTTCCTAAACAATCATAGCGTAGCAGCTCAAAGAAAAGTCCATTTTTGTTTTATCTATTTATCATTTTCTTTTGGGGGGTGAGGGGCAGGATATCCACATAAAAGTATCATTTGGAAATAATTTGTGGGTAGAATCATACCAAAATGCTTACTGGCCAACTCATACATATTCATTCCACGTTTTTTTCGTATCTGGACTTTATTCCCAAAATATTTCATTGATAGCATATACATATATATATATATATATATATACCCGGTATATATATATATATATATATATATATATATATATATATATATATATATATATATATATATATATATATATGATTATATTTAGCACCTAACCTGCGGAACTTAGGTCAATTAATATTCATGTGAAGCTTTAAAACAACAAAGAAAGTTACCAACAGACGTGTAAAGAGTACTGAATTCCGCAAATTGGTAAAATAAAGAATATTTCTTTCAATAAATGTTTTAAACTCTTTACGATTTTGACAAATTTATATATGAACTGACCACATTTATTCAATCAAATAACTTGCAAATGTTTAGTTGGCCAATTATGCTAAGCAAATTACTGTGTTGCACTTTTATTGAAATTGCATTATTGCCGAGAGAGAATCCAGCGCAGTGAACGATTGCGAGCATTCTCTCACGACATTCTTCAACTCCAATTAGGTTGGGGTGCGTGATGAGAATGGCAATGGGGGCTAAGGGTATGTAGGTGGTGTTCGCCGTTTACTACGGCACCCGTCACTACGTATCCCTAAGTGGCAGAGGAGAAAGCAAGCAAAGCTACGAATTGTTATATCACAGTTCGTGTAGAATGCATTAGAGTCTACCATTCAAGTGTAAGAGGTGTATACATCTTTGTTTCCTCCTCTAACCTACCCCATTAATAATCTTATCTTTAAAAAGTTGTAAACGAGTCTGTAAATCGTACCGAATGACAAAAATTCATAAATGATATCTTTCAACAGGAAGAACCAAATTAAGATGGGTGTAAATGACATATCGTATGTCATATTTTATATTGATCTTACTAAACGAAAATTGTTTTGAGTAGAAATGATTAGAATTCGTCATGAGTGATATGATAAATGGACACCACCCCACCACCACCTTTCCAATACCGGTTTGACAACTTATCTATCAATGGCATATATGTTTACCAAGCCTCTTGAATTATTGATCCATAGGTTAGGTAGCCCTAAGTGTGTGGTTGCAAGGATATCTGGGTGACCTGATATTTTTGACGTAAAAAGAAATTTTGTGGTTACCGTCCGTAGGACGGGTACTTTTCTAGTTATACATAAATGCTTGCCTGCACCTATACTACATAGGGACATGTGGCCTACTGTTGGCCATTTAGTTCACACAATTGCCACACGAGGGGGTTGTATTGGCAGTAATTTCTAACTACCCTCCTAGTATACTGCAGTACGTGCCATCTATCCTCAAGGGGTGGCATTTGAATATGGCCTGAGAGGCAGGCTAATGCTGCTTATTGAGGGTTGGGTGCATCCGCGACTGCGACTTGCAATTGTAATATTACAGCACACATGACGTTTACCATCATAGTGTACTGTACGTATCATGCGACGTTAGCAAAGCAAAGAACAGGATCTACCAGAGCGAGAGATACATGGTCTGCTATTCGAGCTTGGCATTTTAGGAAGTACTGCATTACATGATATTAGAAAGGAAATTTGGCTAATCTCTCTTGTATCAAGTGTTGATGACATATAAATTCAACTGGTTTACAACATTTCGTTCCTCACGAACAGCATTATGCCTTACATCGTACGCTTATAAGAATGGGTTAAACAATGCCCTGGATATCAATGTTTGCCTTATCATAATCACTGGAGTGTGCACATGTGTCCTATTTAGTCTATGTTATAATATTGACTCTTATGTCGTTTTAAAAATACCTTTTTATGTAGCCATTTCCACTATTTAGAGTGCTTATTTGAAGATAATAACTGGAACATCAAGCATTATGTCTTATACTGCCCGAGAAAAATGACACTTTACTATTGAAATATAAGTAGGAACACCATAATCCAGATACCTATATAGTAGTTGAACTTTATCCCTAGGATTGGTTTTCCAGATAATCTATACTAGTTCTACTTGAGATAATTCTATAACCAGCTGGGTGTTTGTGATAGGATTCGGTCTGCACAATCCTAATTCTCAATGTGTCGCAGGGATCTCACACACACGACTTCTAACAAGACTTCAACACGACTAACACACATGCAGTGAAGTGTGAAGAACAAGTAGCTGTCTTGCAGTCGGAAAAAACTCACTGACTTCTATTGCATTGAGTATGGAACATGATACCAACTTGATTATTTAGACTGCAACAAGAATGGGAAAAGAATTTGAAATGTTCTTAACAAGACTGCATTAAGATTTATTTTAACGAGAAATAACTGTAACACGACACTAATGAGAATACAGATACTACAACAGGACTGCTATACATTGGAAGTTCTTTCTTACAGCTACTTTTAGTCAAACAATTGTGGGATTTTTGATGAAGCTGTGAGAATGTATCTAACGTACAGCTTCAAGCATTGTGGAGTAATTTTGACACAAATCACTTTATTCACGGACAGGTGTGAATGTAAGACGATACTTACCCTGTCTGCCTCTTGCACCTGGATGATGACGTCACCAGTGGTTGGGTTGATGGATGGAAAAGTCTTCCCGCTAGTTGAGTTAACCCACTCATTGTTGATAAACAGCTGAAAGAATAAGTTGAGCATAATAGTGTGCAGAATTATGAATATCTCGCCTTAAACGTCCTGAAAACCTTCGAAAATAAAGTGTTTATGTTTAGGCTTATAAGCCTTCTAATGCTGTAGCTACTTTTGGCCTCAAGCAACAACGTTTCGAACACCATCTAAACCCTGTCATGTTGGTATTCATTGGATAGCTGTAACTGAGTACTCTCAGATGAGAACACATATGCAAGGGTTTTTTAGTCATTCTTTAGGTTGTTCACATCATTTTGTATTGAGCAAATTAGCCACCAGCAGCAGCCCATCCTCTAAAGATATGATTTAGCATGGATGGCAGCTTGTAACAAATTTTGCCATCAAAACCATTTTCTAGAGGCTTATTTGGATTTGGCCGCCAGACTAAAAGGGTCTACTTTGTGAGACAAAGAAGCCAACTCTACATCTCCTGGCAAATAAACATAAGCAACATCAATATGCCTGTCCTTGGTAGCTTAGTTGTCTAAGGTATTAAGGTACATACACACATACCTAAAATCATGCATACATACACACATAGATACATGCATACTTGTTTACACATATATACATACGTGCATACATGCATACACAAATACACACACATACATACATACATACATACATGTATCGATGCATGCATGCAGACATACAAACGTTTGTAGTTACGTATCTTACATACGTCCTTGTGTACATGTGCGTATATGCATGCATATATGAATGTATGCACAATCGCAATCTTTGATAAAATTGTTTTTATAAATACCAAATGTATATTTATTATTGGCCTGTATCTATATCTACCTCATGTTGTTTACGGAGTAATAAAAGTTATAAAAAAAAGTTGACATTACATTGTCACCAGGTTGCGAATGTAAACCATTGACAACCTGCAGGAGACGTATTGGCAACCTCTTGCAGGGCTCCCCCTGACACGAGACCAAGCACATTTATACTTATGACGGCATTCTTAGTTTGCGTCCCTCAGACAACAGAGCCTCATGTTCCCCACCCTCTTCGGTAGCGCATGGGCGGCGTATCTACAGTACAGATTTTTAATTTCTGCACCAGTCGACCGAACGTCTGCCACTGACTGGTTGTATAAAAAGCCATGCTAAGATGTAAAGAAAATAATCCATACACATCAATGATACATGTAGCTTGCGAATCAAAGCTACGTTCATTTATAGATCACCTATACATCCATTCCAAAGAAACCGGGTAGCATTCGGGCATACGGTCGTTAATTGTGGCCGGGCTGCCTGTGCATTTAGTGCAGGAATTAAATTTCGGCACTGTAGTGGTGTGCATATACTGTTTCATACTGCGTTTTCCTACCTGTTAAGACTACCTTTCCTACCTGTCAGTAATTGGATACAATGTATCTTTTGTTCAATGAATGTTTTGCACACCACTTCTCTGGTCGTTGTTGTTGCTTGTAATCCAAACACATATGAATACATTCATATATGCATGCATATACGCACATGTACACAAGGACGTACGTACGATACGTAACTACAAACGTATGTATGTATGTACTTATGTTTGTATGTCTGCATGCATGCATCGATACATGTATGTATGTATGTGTGTGTATTTGTGTATGCATGTATGCACGTATGTATATATGTGTAAACAAGTATGCATGTATCTATGTGTGACTGTGTGTATGTATGTATGTATGCATGATTGTAGGTATGTGTGTATGTACGTATGCACGTATGTAACTATACGTACGTCGGTAAAATGCCTTAGACAACTAAGCTACCAAGGACAGGCATATTGATGTGGCTTATGTTTATTTGCCAAGAGATGTAGAGTTGGCTTTTTTGTCTCACAAAGTAGACCCTTTTGCTGCTGGTGGCTAATTTGGTCAATACAAAATGATGTGAACAACCTAAAGAATGAATGAAACCCTTGCATATGGGTTCTCATCTGAGAGTACTCAGTTAGAGCTATCCAATGAATACCAACATGACAGGGTTTAGATGGTGTTCGAAACGTATTCTCGCCCGTGTTATTTATTTTGCACTCCTGCCAGTATTTCTTTGGTTTCACCTACCTCTTAATAATTTTGTATTCTTTCTCCTGTATCTTAATTATTTTAGAATCCTTTCATTCTTTATTTTGCAAAATATCTTTCTGCTTTGTTTTCTTTCGGTATTTTCTCAATAAGACTTCAGTGACTTTTTTTTATTATGGAGGGAGGGGGTAAAAAAAGGGAGGGAGGGGGAAAGAAATCATGTGAATTGATTGTAAGCTGATTCTCGCTCTCTCTATTGCAATTCTTTCTCTCTTTGACTCATGAATTATGCCCTCATCTTCCACTTGAAGTTCATTTTGAAATTCCCTTTCTTAGAAATACTGTGTAATTTAAGGGGTGGGGGTGAATATACATTGAATAGGACTTTTCCTACTCCTTCAAATGTTTGTGATATATGGGCGATTCTTTTTTTCCCGTTTGGTAGGATTTTAAAGTCCAAAACCGTGCTGTGCACGGGGGCCAGCTAGTAGTATATAATACGTCTGTACCAGGTATACTATGTCATACCCGTCAAGTCTCCTGTTTTTAACAGGAGTCTCCTGTTTTTTGGACTTCATTTTACCTGCCTCCTGTTTTTCTCCTGTTTTTTTCTTGTCTCCTGTTTTTCTCCTGTTTTTCTAGAAAAGCAGTCTAAAGCGACTTTAATCTCCTGTTTTTCCTCAAGTTCAGCCCAGATCTACTTAAACTCCTACAGCTTAGCATGCAACTCAGCTCTTCTAGCCTGCCTAAACAATACTCAGTTGACCTAATTGAACCCAGCTTGCCCACAAGTTTCAATTAGCCTAGATAACCATTCCTATTTTTAGCAGTAGATATGTTTTAATTAATATTAAGCTGAATTTTAAGAAGTAGAAGAGGTGCATGCTGGTCCAGCATCATAACATTAAGATACATGTGCAAATTTAGTGATAAAATTGCACAAGAGTATCCAGATATCACAAGAAGTAAACTGAGAGATGTTCACGCCTTCTGCAAAGTGTGTAAAGTGGACATATCTATAGGAAATGGTGGGAAAAGTGATGTAAAACAACATGTTGGAAAAGCTAAGCACAAGAAACAAAAGCAAGCAGCACAGGATTCCAACAAAATCAACCAGTTCTATCCAGCACATGCGGACAATGAGGTCATAAGAGCAGTAAGGCACTGCGGCGTGAGAAAATCTCCTGTTTTTTTTGTCTGGGGTTGACAGGTATGCTATGTCCGCTCCGCTTGAGTGAGCCAATATATAAGGTCAACTGAAGCCGCTTTCATAGATTAACAATCCCTATATTCACTACCGCACAGCTGTGTGCGGGGCAGGGAAACTGTGTAACCAGTTACGGTAGTGGCCCCTGAGGCGGCGATGATGTATGAGGTTGAAGATAGAATATCGTGTTGCCCTATGTTGCCTATACTACTTGCTGACCTACATAGCTGCCCAAAATGGGTTTGTGAATCAAAGTCGTTCCTGCTACTAGTTACTCTCCTAAGGGTATTTAATAGACACTCACAAATGGTATCCTTGCGTTTAAAAGTGTGCACGTGTAGCTCTCTGACACATGTAAACTCTAGAAATGACCGTTATTCCCGGACTAACTATTACTATATATCTCACTCTGTTTTCTTTCGGATTATTTCGAAAATATGTACACCCGGCAAAGTGAAAATCATTTACCTTAAATTATCGAGTTTCCATTTAAAGTTTACATTTAAAGGCAAATGCATTCAAAATGCTCTTAACCATGATAGAACTTAAATGTAATTTAAATACCCTCGTGTGAATCTTTTTAGACGAATCATTTACCGAGATGCACACATTGCTACCACCAAATTAGGGCTTCATTGAAATGAATCGTCTTTTCCTATTAAATACTTCAATTACTCAAATATTCGCCTGTCTTTGAATCGCCAATCCAGCAGCTAAAATTAATGAAATAATAAAGATGTGACTAATGGACAAAAATCAAATAAAGATTGCTTGCTTTTGAAATTATTTGAAAGATATAGTTCACTAACCTGGGTGAATTTGATCTCAGGGTTGTTAATAGGCTGAGGCACAGACATGGTCGATATATGTGTGTGCCGTCACGTAGGTCACTTCTGCTCTGGACACAGGCTCAAGGCTGGAGTGACGGAAATATCGCTAGCACAGATGAGACATACATTTCAACGATTGGAACGCCATCTGCCGGGGAGAATATAAACCACTATTATGGATGTGGTTCTTGAAAGATCGTAGCCTTTTCTCTGGCTGTGAAATATGGAGTGTAATTAATTTCGTGAATTAACGAAAACCTCAACCCGACTCTTTACAAACCTGCGTATTTCAATTACATCCTAATGATATTCTCTCTATATATACATTTAATATTTGTTTGTAAAGTCAGAGAGATATGTATTATTAATTATCAAATGGAGCATAATGTAGTGGCAGCCTTTTGTTATTGCGATAGCCAATCGATGCGGAGCAACACATCTGAGGGAATTGCTGAAAGAGTATGTCCCATCACGGACACTGAGATCAACATCCAAGAACTTACTCTGCGAGCCGAGAAACAACATGAAAACCTGCGGTGACAGATCAGTCAGTGCCTGTGCGCCAAAAATATGGAATCAGCTCCCAGATGATATTCGGGCAGCTGAGAGTGTGGCAATCTTCAAACGACAACTAAAAACACATCTGTTCAAATATGTATATATCAATTAACTATGTGGATATCAACATCTATCCTTTGACAATGGAATGTAATGCGCCTTTGAGCATGTTTATATGGAAAGGGCGCAATATCAAATGACAATAGTATTAGTATTATTATTAACACATCTGCCCATTTTGGGGCATCTAAGCTTCACTGGATATATACAGTATACCTTCATATTAAACTGACAGAATCGCCATCACGTCACTGGCTACATACGCTCGTACTGTTATCATACGATCACGTAGTTGCCGTGTTAAAAATCATTGCATATTCACTAACGCCATCTATTGTTCGACGATAACATTAAGACACTTTTCCAACACACGTGCAAAGGAATGTGACCCAACGACATACCTTTTTGGTCAAAATCGTTTAATATACTTCTCATTCAATCAGGTTTTTATTACACATTCAAAGTACGAAACAAAACAAATGGAATGTTTACGTTAACGTTTCCTGTATTCACAACAAAATAATATTTACCTATGGCACTTGAATAGAATAGAATGTTCTTAAACCATTTGCATATGTTTATTTGATAACATTTTAGAAATACCTAACTGAAAGTTATATTTCCTAATATATTGAAAAATATCTCTGGAAGTTCCGATCCATTAGATTACGTAGGTTCAGAAATGAATAGGCTTGAGTCCACTCCACATAAAATGCGTTTTTATGTACAGTTATAGAGTACGAACCAGTAGCCTTTCAGCAGTATTCTCAAAATATCATGTATTCTCAGTGGGATCAATATGATATGCAAAGGCGATTGAGGACATTATCTTAAGAAAGTTTTTAGATATTCAGTATGATTTATTATTTAAATATCTTGATATGATGGAGTCCAATAGACCAAGGTGGTGTATTTCCTTTCTCTGGGCTATATTACATATTGTATGTATCGTGTAATACATTTGAATACTTTGGATATCTTCTCATATGGTTGATTGTTCCTCATTTGTGAATTATCAAATATATCTCATCACTTTATTCCGTGGGAAAGACCTCTCGCCAACAGTTGATTTAAGAGTTCTTCACTGGAATTTGCACCACAACCTTAAATGAAAAGACAAGGCAACATGACCTAAATATGGAGTAATAAATAGAAAATATAATTTAACATCTTTCAAGTACATCCCGTAAGCTATGAGGTTAGATCAACTGCATTGGAACCTTTACTGCAAATAATTACAAACTTTATGCACAGAGGGACCAATATGATATTCTTATCCACTGTCAATATCAGATCTGGAAGAAATTACACCAGAGGAAAACTATCGTTTGCTAAAAGTCAATATTTTCACAACAAAATAAATATTACTGTTGAAATAAAAAAATAAGATGACTGTAAATAATGTTTAATATGTATTGTCGAGCATCCTAACTTTTCGAGGAATAAAAATAAACACCTACGAGAGAGCGTATATTGCATATGTAACACATATGATTTGCAGTTAGCGCAGCTCTGTACCTTTTTTGTTTCTGTAAGCACGCTTATATAACTGGGGGCCTTTTCTCTTCATAATTTGCTTTTTAGCCGATCAATTTTCATCACAACCTGTTTTAAAGAAACCAAGGTATAGCTATCTGAACGTAAGACCAGCTATAGGCTGTTCCAAAGTGTTATGCACCTATTTTCGAAAAAACAATTGCTGAAATCACAGTTAGAAATGTTCATATTCTTTCGATCCTTTGTCGAGGAACTAAGCTCAAAATCAGATAAGGTGTACATTTTATGTTTGTTGCATGAGTATTGAATAAGTCATACTGGACATGAAGGTTATTAACCCATCAATAAAAACGTCCTTTTACGGGAATACGAAGAACCAATGAACTCACCGTTTTAACTTCAGTATATTCATCAACTCCGTAACTTCCACTGAAATTAGAACACAGAAATTTCAATTAATTCTCTCTCTCTCTCTCTCTCTCTCTCTCTCTCTCTCTCTCTCTCTCTCTCTCTCTCTCTCTCTCTCTCTCTCTCTCTCTCTCTCTCTCTCTCTATATATATATATATATATATATATATATAT
>OZ012690.1:32423705-32428705 GCA_963942565.1 Maea johnstoni
CTCTCTCTCTCTCTCTCTCTCTCTCTCTCTCTCTCTCTCTCTCTCTCTCTCTCTCTCTCTCTCTCTCTCTCTCTCTCTCTCTCTCTCTCTCTCTCCCCTCATATATATATATATATATAAATATATATATATATATATATATATATTATATATATATATATATATATATATATATATATATATATATATATTATAATATATATATATATATATATATATAGTTATATATATATATATATATATATATATATATATATATATATATATATATATACGCTTTCTCTCTTACATGTTACCAAGATCAACGCCCTATCTCAAACGTTATCTCATTTATTTCACTATCTGCTACTAAGCTTAAGGAAATGCAGCCCACTGTTTCCGCAGGTGAAATGAATTCATCTTAGCAACAACTGCTGATCAGAGGGCTAACAACGGCAACCACTTCTACATAAATCGCCCCGCCGCAGCACTGAGAAATGTGCTACCAGGGCTCATTTGAGGTAGCTTCAAAATCACTACCAGGGCTCATTTGAGGTAGCTTCAAAATCACTACCAGGGCTCATTTGAGGTAGCTTCAAAATCACTACCAGGGCTCATTTGAGGTAGCTTCTGGGGTTAATTTATTTGACTCAAGTTTTACCTCTACCCTGCTTTTATTTGGCAATTCATCCTATATAGAATACAAAGTTTATATTGCCTGAAAGGTCTTCTGATGAGGTATACATTAAACACCACAAACAATTTTGAATGGGGTAGAAGACTGAAAAAAACAAGCATAGTGTTTTCTTACAGAGCTCCTATGGACTGGAGAGCTTTATATTTCACTGTCCTATCATGGCTGCACAATCACTGGGATAGCGGATTTCTTGTGTATTGTGGCGAACCACGTTTTTGAACATGTCCTGAGAATTCTCCTCCCTCCAAATTACAAAAGACCCTTACAAAAAAAAAACAGTCTAGTTGTTCGATATTCTATTCATTGTTGTGGGAACATGCGTTTGCTCCTTATATAAGCAAGCTAAACAAGTGCTGCTAGTGTGCCCTGAGCAGTGACCATGTAGACGAAGAGCGCCTCTTCTCTTCACACGACCTGAATCTGCATCCGACCATCCATGACATAGAAATAAGTTTGTATTGATATTCTGGAGCTGGCGGACGGGAGTGGAGGAGGGTATAGAAAGCGACCAGATATGACTGGCTAACTGAAAACACCCATATAAATGCTACACCTAGTGCGACCTTCCGGCAAGATGAAGCCCTTTTTATTTGTTATGCATACTAAATTAACCCCCCCCCCCCCCCCCCCCCGCAAGAATATTTTGTCCAGAATCACCCTAGCGACGGGGCATGGAAAATTGCAAATTGAAAAAGTAGTGGAAAATCACTGAGGAAATTTCTTTTTTAAAGAGATATGAATTTTCATTTGTCGACCAATGATTTTCCCACTATGGTCCCACTACCTTCGCCAGCGGTTCACTAGTTTAAAATTAAAAGTTTCTTTAAAGTTTCTTAAAATTTCAAAGTTTAAAGTTTCTAAACTGCGCACCCCTACTGGCCATGCCAGTGTAACCGTATCAAAATTTGAAAGTGCAATCAATAAATATACACATACACATTTGTGACTATAGAGCAACCATTATTGTACATGTAATGCCTGTATAGTTATTGGTTGTGAAGTAAAACGTGTCACTCTATGTAGATGTAGACGACGGTTAGTTTTCCCACATGATGAGACATTACATTTATTAAATGGATGCTATATGATAGGTAGAATATGCTTACTTTTCTCTGCCAATACCAGACTGTTTGTAGCCACCAAATGGTACCTGTGGACCTCCTGCCAAGGCGCAATTGACCCTGTATGAGAAAATAGATATTTGATGTTTCAGGAACAGGAATGCGACTCTGTTAATGTGATTGTCCTTACTTCTTATTCGATGAAGAAAGAAGGCTCAAATCTTTTGTATTAGCGTGTTACCAGCGTCTACACCTTTTTCCTTGTTAAAGTTATATTGCTTATAGAGATTTTCCACATATTAGTTTCTTTCAGATGAATTAAGCTCAATCTCAATTGATTTGTATAAGATATGAACCGTTTACTATAGGTTATTGAGCTAGAATGGTACCACTGCCTGATTCACCACCGCCGGATTCCAGTCTGTCTCGAAGCACACGAGCATATTGAAAGGAACTTAGGTTTAAGCAGTGGTGTTCCACGAACATCCCCATTTCATAAACATTTATGATAGAAATACTACATGTTAGCCTTAAAATTTCCAAACTATCGATTAACAATATTTTTAAATCTCATTTCCACTTGCAATGTTCACTCGATGATCGATCGTATGCATGAAATACCTTATCTTTAGCCGGATGCTAAAAAAGTATGTATGTATATATGAATATATATATATATATATATATATATATATATATATATATATATATATATATATATATATATATATATATTATATATATATTATATATATAATATATATATATATATATATATATATATATATTTATATATATATGTATATGTATATATATATATATATATATATATATATATATATATATATATATATATATATATATATTATATATATAATATATATATATATATATATTTGTGTCTGTGTATGCATGTTTAACGACAGGGTAAGCTTTGCTGTTGGTGCCTTACCAAACTGTTTCCAGCCTCTAAGGCTATTGGCAACAACAATAGCTTTGTTGATGTCCTTTGTCATGACAAAACCACCAAGGCCATATGTGGTATCATTGGCACGAGGAATAACTTCATCCAACGTCTTGAATTTCAAAATCTGTTGCACTGGGCCAAAAATCTGAAAATCAATAAAATAAGCTAGTATGAATAAGAGTATATGTATGAAGATATAAGCAAAATATCGCTGGTTTGATGAATGTCCGATTTAGCATAATGGGATTTCCTTTTTATTGATTATGAATTCTAAATATTTTCCATGGGTGATTATAATGTAATTGGTAAAACCTGGTAATATTCATTAAAATTGTTTATGCCCGTTACTTACTTAATATCAACCTAGCTACGTATAGAGTTATGATAACAGCTTACTCATGCAAATCAAGAAGATACACTGTAAATCATTTAAGTATAGCGGGAACAATAAGATAGCGATAATAGCGCTCTGCTCAATATGCGCTATTGTAAAATCCCGTCTTTATTAAATTCTTAATTGAATTTGCTGCTGCTATTCCCGTTCACCGCTTTACTTCGATCACGCTATCCAGGGCAGTACCATAATTACGCTATATAATGTTCACGCCATATTTAAGTGATTAACAGTATACACTGACCAAAGTTATCATAGCCTTTTTTTATCGTGTCCTCAGAAGTACCCACTGACAATTGTTATAATCGAATCAACGAAATCTTAGATTCTGAATTCAGGTTTGCAATTAAATATTTTGTATAATACCGCTTTCTAGATAGCCTGGGTTAGAAGGGCGTTAAACAGTAAAGAAGTATTTCTCACACCATTATGATATACACAATGTTATTTTTTTTATTGATGATGCATTTTAGACAAAATACATAATACATTAGTCCTTGAGCAAGGAAGTTGATCGGTACCATATTGGGGGCCAATTCTACGAATATCTTTGAATTCTTCATACTCCCAGCTTCAATTCATGTGTGATAACAATAAAGGGGTGGCAGCTTAGTCGAGTTTATTTAGCTTTTAGTGACAAGTCTTTCTCACATCCTAATGGGTAATTTGGTGATCAACAAGAGAGATATTTTAAGTAATTATGATAGGTAAAGGAAACTTAAGCCTCTCAATATTTCAACCCGTGCTTCAAAAGACTCGCATGATTCATTGAGTGTCACCAAAGATTTGATAAGCTTTTTGCTTGTCAATAGCTGAGATTATTAGATGTGGAATGATAGATTGTACAAACCATATATACTGCGGTATATGCAGTTGGATTTTTGCAGAAATTTGTATTTTTCATTAGCATGCTTTGATAAACTTCTAAATCTTTTTTTCTGAGAGTTAGGAATGAAAAACAAATTAAACATCAGAAATACTTAAACATAAGCTGCGTGGTGCAGGCGTATTTTAAGATCAAAGTTGGAGTTGTATCATAATCCATTTGAATATATACAAGTGTATAACCCTTTCCCCCATTCTTGAAAAATAAAGGAAAAATTCCATTAATATAAATAATTTTCTCTGAACTTCAAGTACTTTATTAATCACCAGCATTTAACAGAAACACTTGTATGCCTGTCCTCCCATAGTAAAAATAGATGATAAATAGTGAAATAAAGCTAGTTTTTGATACCCTGAAGCCCTGGAAAATAAATTTCTTGTACAAGAACCAAAAGTTGCTTATGTGTCCTTGAATCATTTTATGCCTGCCCTTTTATATTGAAGAAGTTTGAAGATAGATATAACTCAAATACCCTGAAACCGGGAACAACCAATTTTTTGGTGCAAGAATTATAATTTGCTTTAGCAATCTTTGTACTAAAAATACTCTATAATACACTAGCACCAAACAGAAACATGTGTATGCCCGTCCACTCAAAGTAAATAGGTTGTAAATAGAGACACTTTTAATGTCAAGTAGCCTGGAAAACTGGTACAAGAACCAAACTCCATATATACTAGTATTATTTAAACAACTTCAGGAAACTGTTTAAGCGCCAAATTTATACCTGGTACTTTTTACAAGTACGACCCTACCATATATACTAGTGTTTGTTCTTTTATGATAAATAGAAAGTGTAGATATAACATGTGTGCCCAGATGCATAGAGAACATGGACACAATAGCATGTCAGTATTGACATAGAAGCACACACTGAGCACACAATGTGTCACAAAATTGGTTGCTTGATAATAAATTAGATTATCAACTTTGATAATTTTGTTTTAATTATGAGAACATACACAGTACTGACATTGATTCATTGAGTGTCACTGAAAACGTCATAATCTTTTTGC
>OZ012690.1:32436205-32438705 GCA_963942565.1 Maea johnstoni
GGGCTGATCTCTCTTGTACCAAATATTGATGACATACGAACTGATTTACAACAGTTTGTTCCTCACGAATAGCATTATGCCTTACATCACACGCCTACAAGAATAGGTTAAATAATGCCCTTAATATCAATAAGTTTACCTTATCCTAGTTCCTGAAGTCTGCACATGTTACTGTAGTATTCTATTCGGTCTAGGTTATAATACTAAAATATAACTCTTATGTTATTTTAAAAAGACCTTTTAGGAAGCCAAACACATTTAAGCGATTTTCATTAAAAATGTAACTACTTGTTTGAAGATAATAATTGGAATATCACGTACTATGTAGTATACTGCCCTAGGAAATTGACATTTTACTATTCTAATACAAATGGGAACACCACAATCCGAATACCTATAGTAGTTGAACTCTCTCTCTAGGATGTTGGTGTTCTAGATATACAAGTTCAACTTGAGGTAATTCGATGACAGGCTGGTTGTTTGTGATAAGATTGCTACGGACTTTGCTCAGTCCTAATGCTCAGTATAACATGATTTCCTCGAGGTTGACAGGTCTGCCAAGATAACGCCAGCATGTAGAGAGATGACAGTGATGTATGTTAATTCATCTATTCTTTCTTTGTTAGATAGGGCATCGGACATTAAAAATCTAGTTCGACACTATGTTTTTTTTTAATTTCAATAATTTTTGCAAAACAGTTTCATTTAAGTTGTCATACTGTGCATCATTGACTGTATGTTTTCGGAGCAAGCTACGACTAACAGTGTCGACATTAAATGCTTGCACTAAATGCGTAGGTAGCAGGGGCATACTACCGTACCCCTAAAAGTAACCAATTTCCTAGGCATGGATGCATTGATCACCTCACAACGGAACGTAGATTTGATTGCTTATGTTTTGACCTGTTAGCTATCCATGTGCCTTTGTACGGTCAGGCACTGGCTGACGTCCGGTCGACTGTTGCAAAAATTAAATGTCTGTACTGTACTAACATACTTGTTGGAGAGTTTTTGAGTTCTTAGTCGTGTTCTAGTATAACCCGCTCGGCTTGGTTGAAATACCACTTAAGGGCAGCTTCATAGTTCCTTGGATCGTATCGTATCATGTAGCATAACATATTGGATTGCATCATGCCGTATTGTATTATATTGTATAGCACCCAATCGTATTGTACCCTATCGTTTTATTTTATATCATATCAAATTCCCTGAAATTTTATGTATTATTATTATTATCCTGACTTGGAATAAAGACCTGAATAACATCTACCAAGCCTCCTTCTCTAAAGTTATACAGACCTGAAAACCTGTATAATACACCGATCCACTGATCATTTCGAAGATACGCCATCATATAAAGTAATTACTGAAAACAGAAATGCTAAATAATTGAAGATATATTTCTAAAGTGATATACTGTTTATATATATATATATATATATATATATATATATATATATATATATATATATATATATATATATATATATATATATATATATATATATATATATATATATATATATATATATATATATATATATATATATATATATATATATATATATATATGTATATATATATATCGATGCATGGAGTATTTCTGCCTTTGTCTGAACATGGATACACTCCATATGTGAATAGGTAATACACCAGGAGGTGTGCAAGAAAAATGATATTTACCTTGTCTCCCTCTTGCACCTGGATGATGACGTCACCAGTTGTTGGGTTGATGGATGGAAAAGTCTTCCCGCTAGTTGAGTTAACCCACTCATTGTTGATAAACAGCTGAAAGAATGAATTAACCATAATAATGTGCAAACCCAAGTATACCTCTCCTTAAATGTCCTGAAAACGTTCGAATGTAAAGTGTTTATGTTTATGCTTAAAGACTACTTTGTGAGACAAAGAAGCAAACTTTGCATCTCTTGGCAAATACACATCGGCCACATTAATATGCCTGGCCTTAGTAGCTTAGTTAGTTTTCCAAGGCATTTTGCACAGGTACGTATAGTTTTCTAGGGCTTCTTACAGACGTACGTACACATATACCTGCACATATGAATACCTATTTACACAAATACATACATTATGTATGATACATACATACATATATACATACATTCATACACACATACATGCATGCATGCATACATACATACATACATACATACATACATACACACATACATATAAGCCTACATACATGAGGGATCTTTTAGTTGCAGAAGGACGAACGCCGCACATTCATATAGCGACCAGACAAACCCGCTCTACCTGCGAACTTACGCTTTGGAGGCAATGTAGCCACTAAGCTGCATTAAATTACTTCATACATACATATATACAAACATACATATAGACATACATACACACATACATACATACATACATACATACATACATACATACATACATACATACATACATACATACATACATGCATGCATGCATGCATGCATGACTACATACATACATACATACATACATACATACATAC
>OZ012690.1:32443705-32451205 GCA_963942565.1 Maea johnstoni
CTAGAATATATGTATTTTCGTCTTTAAGACTATATTAGTATATGTGAAATTCCACACTGGTTACTCTGACCTCGCTGTGTTACCCTCAGTTATAAAACACACCTCATTGATAATCAAGTGACATGCATACGAGAGGCGTATTCATCATGACTTGCACAAAAGAAAATCAAGTAGAGATCACCATGCGACCTACATATCTACTGTTCCCTGGGCCTGCCCTGATGGCTGAGTGGTCTAACACATCGTCAGTGACTCCTCGCTATGACTCACCGCAGCTTGGGTTTAAATTATGGCTGGGGCATGTGAGAAGGTTGCCATTGACTTGGGTTAAGGCGGTGGTTTTTGCCGGGTACTACCGTTTCCTCCAACACTCACAACTGGCTAGTCTCGAATAAGCAGAAATATGGCAGAAAATGTAACGATTATCGAAATTCCAAATTCGTCATTCCTCATCACTGCATAACCTTTTTGGCTCAAGCGCCGCTTGAGGTTTGAGAGAAAAGTACCTTGTCATTCCATACCATTTCCCAGAATAATTCAATTCATCTTACCAATAACTGTAGGAAAAATCTTCTGTGGACAAACAAATTTACTTCATTGGGAATCCAATCTGATGTTGATGACATTGCTGATATCAATGAAATGAATATCATAAATGAAATTGATGACATTGAGATCTAATACGAATGTGGACAACTAGTTTCAGAACTCCAATCGGTAGAATCACTATAATTAATACTCTGCTATTATCAAAATTATTTCCTCCTGTCTCTCATATCCCCACATATATCAGTAATGAAAGAAATCTTAAGAGGATTGAGTTTTTCATATTTAACGATATTTCATAAAGCCCTGAAGGCAGGTTGGTCTAGAAGACTGTATAAAGAGTACGAGGGGGATGGGCTAGTTTTTCGATACTCCATGCTTAGATGTGTCACCTTTCAAATAAGACCTCCCTCAAACCTGTCCTAGTCGATACTCCTCAGTTATGTGAGCAAGTAATATGCCTGGGACAGTCATACGTGGGCAGCCATTTTGATAAGGCTTATGCAGGTCTGTGGCGTCATCATAGAACATGCAAAAACGGGTGATTTATGTGATAAAGCGTTAGTAATGCATTGAGGCTAGTTAGAGCAATCAATGCGTGGTACAATGTTCTGAACACCTCATTTAGTGTGTATTGCAGGTGTGCAGAACGTTCATATACGTTGGGGGTATTTTGGACCCAGATCGCCGGTCAAATATGTATTTTGTGACATAAATCTCTTTCTATGCATTGTTAAGTACATATTTGGGAAGATTAGTAGAAATGTACCTGGACATACATGTAAACATTCAAAATTTCATAAGTCACCTATATACAGGTCATCTATCTCACAGTCTTCTGTATGAGATGTGACAACAAGCACAATTGTCACTGCTAAATAAAGCTGTGGGAAACCATATACTAATAGTCCAGTCAATCTGGGGGTCAACGTCACAATAATTGCAACAGAATTTTTTTCACTTCTGTGAGTTTAGGGATGGTGTCCTGCATAATATACCAAAAGTCTACCAAAATCATCCCATGGGAAATGGGTCAACGGCGACCATCTTTAAAGATGGCCGTCAAATTGTCTATTACAATACTATGCTTCAGATATACTTTTTTCTCTTGAAAAGATTCAGACTAGTGATCATAAAACTTGTTTCTATTTCCTTTCTACAACTGATTGTGATATTTTATGCAAGATTTGTTAGGGGAAATGTTGAAATTTATAACTTTCAATGAAATTAAAGCTGAAAAAAGTGCAAAATTTGAAAAAAATCCTCTCAAAGTGTTTCTAAAAATATTCAAACCTATGGTAATTTGATATTCATTACTATCTGTATTCCTTTACCTGATTACTTAAGCTTGTTGAAATACTTTATGAACCCAGATTCCTACTCTGGTGTTCATGAAATATCTTTTTTAACATGATTACTGTTTCAGGGATGCTACCATAACTCTGTGCAAATCACGTAACATAATAAAATCTTTATCATAAAAGAGAAATTACTTCTAATTTCCTGTTTTATTAGTAAATCCTTACCTGCTCCCATTGGAAGCAGAGTACCATCGTTTAGCATAAGCTGTGGAAGGATCTGGAATTACTTTCTAGCCACTGTGCCGGCTGCCACCATCATCGCTCTACTAAACCGTCCCCTCATAGCAGGGAGGTCCTTCAGGTAGAAGCGTGCGAAGGTCTGAGGGCGACTCCAGGCCGCAGCATCCATAATATACTCAAACGGTACACCTACGGTGGCCGCCCAAGTGGTTGCGACCCCTCTGGTGTCATGAGCACGAATGCCCATCTGCTCTCTCTGCTCGCACGACAAGTGCGAGACCGCCCCAGAGATGGCCTCCTTCACCCAACCAGCGACAGTACCCTTGGAAGCCTTCTTGTATGGCTCTTTCGAGATAACGAAGAGAACCTTCTCTGCGCCCCGAAGGGGTTTGGTAAGCTTCAGATACCACTTCAGAGCTCTGAGTGGACAATGTACCTTATCATCTGGTGAGTGCTCCTTTAAGCTCAGCCAGAACACCGAGCTAGGAGTGAAGGATAAAGACTGGTTTTTATCCAGCAAGAGGGAAGGGAGGAGACGAACTCCACCATTTTCCCATCTCAGGTGGCTAGGGTCTATCCTGCAAGAGTGGACCCAGCTCATCCGCCTAGCCGATGCTAGCTGTATGAGGAAGGCCGTCTTGATGGCCACTGACTTCAAGGGGGCCGCATGTAGGGGCTCAAACGGTGGGGCCGCCAGGTACTTAAGTACCGTTGGAAGGTGCCACGTTTCCCTGAGAGTTCTCGGCCTGGCCGCCACCACAAAGATACCCTTCAAGAGGGTAGAGAGGTTGGTGTTCGAAGACACACCACCTTTGGTAGTGTCTAAGACGGGAACCATAAACCCGGCGAGTTGACTCTCGTCTGGCTCTGGCTGCCGTGTCAGCAACGTTTGTTGAAAAGCCGCGGTCAACGAAGGATTTGCGGACAGAGGCCATACAGTTAACCTCATCGCCTCCGGTTTGGGGTACCGCATCCCCGTGACCGCATTCTTCAGTAGATCATCCCTCTGGGAGATCGCCCACAACAGATCCGTCAGCATCGACCTCAGTTGGCGGAACCACGGCTGGCTGGGCCAGAACGGGGCCACCAGTAGGATCTGGGCCGTCGGTTGAAGCCTCAACTTCCGCAACACTCTCGAGACGAGTGCCGTCGGTGGATACCCATATCCGTAGAGGCACTCCCAGTTCTGCGTTAGCGTGTTCACACCGCTCGATGACGGGGACGGCCGATTGAGAAGAACGCTGGCAGCTTGTGGTTCTTCTCCGAAGCGAACAGGTCAACATGCGGGGTTCGCCAGCATTGAAAGATCACTCTGGTCACCGAGTTGTGGAGGGTCCACTCTGTCGGGTGATGGTGGCTCCTCCTGGACAAGGCATCCACAAGAACGTTCTTGTCCCCGGACAGGTGGCTGCCCACAAGAAAGATGTTGTGTTGCCTGCACTATGCCCAGACGTCCAGTGCCAGATGGCACAGAGACGGGGACTGGGTCCTGCCCACCTTGTTGATATAGGCAACCGTGGTGGAATTGTCGGAAATGACATCCACAGCAGTGCCCTGCAACTGAGGTAGGAAATGTTTCAGGGTTAGCCAGACCGCTTGAAGCTGGAGCCAATTGATGTGTCGCTAAGCCCAGGCTCTTGACCAATGACCGGAGACCACCTAGTTGCCTAGGTGGCCTCCCCACCCTTCCTTGGAGGCATCTGTTACGATTGACATAGTCGAATCTGGATGCAGGAAGGGGCGGCCAACTCGAAGATTGGCCTGTGACGTCCACCACTCTAACTCGGCGAGAGTCGCCTCGTTCGGGTAGATGCGTACGTACGGTCGTGGAGCATCAGCTAGATCCGCCGTGTGTGGACTACCGCTATAGGAACCAACTCGCGGAGGCTGGACAGGTGTCCTAGAAACCTCTGCCAGGTCTTCGCCGGCTGGGCAGTTCTCGCCAGCAAAGAGGCTGCTAGTCGGGTAGCCCTGAGAATCCTCCTTTTGCTCGGGAACAGAACATATTCAGGAGATCCAGGGTCAGACTTTTCATCAGCCAATCGTCCAAGTACTGGTGCATATCGACACCTTGTACTTTGGGGAAGGCCTCTATGACCCTCACGATCCTTGTGAAGACTATGGGAGCCGTCGACAGACCGAAGGGGAGCCCCAGGAACTCGAAGGCTCTGCCGTTGTAAGCAAAGCGTAGGTACCTGGTATACTCTGGTGCCACGGCCACATGAAAGTAGGCGTCTCTTGAATCGATAGAGATCGCCCACGTTTCGGGACAGGCTTAAGTCCCTCAAATGTTCTGAGGTGTTCTGTCGTTGTTGAGCTGCCTCCCCTAGGCAATCCATAACTGTTCGCAGTGTCTCCATCCGAAAGGATGGAGGCACTACAAATTTGTTGAAAGCCTTGAGGTTGAGAATCGGCCTCCAGCCACCCGATTCCTTGGCTACTAGGAAAATTGGGGAGTAGAACCTGGGCGTCTCTGGAGACACCGGAATCTTATGGCCTGCTTATCCAACATGGACTGGAGACCTCTCTCGAGGTCCGCCCTTCGAGACGGATTTTTGGGGGTGTCCGTCCACCATACCCTCGACGTAGTCGGCGGTTTTGCCGTGAACTCGATCCTGTAGCCCCTGGACACCGTTTCTAGGACAAATTTGTCCGAGGTGACCAGAGGCCACAAGTGGGCAAAGGACCTCAACCGTCCCCCCCCCCCCCCCCCCCCCAACAGGACCCGGCCGATCATTCAGCGTCGAGTTTAGAGGTAGGTGGTTTCGGGGTGTTGTATGCGGAGTAGGCGTCTTTCTTTTTAGCGCCGCCTCTTCAGCCTTTGCCTCGACCACGACCGGCACCTTTTTGGTTGCCGCTTTGGTCAGAAGAGGAGGAGGAGTTACCTCCACCCTTCTTACCTTTCTTGGCTTGACCTCCTCCGGATCCTTTACCCTTTTTAAAGGGGATCCGAAATTCGTCACCAGAGGCCTTCCCAGCACCGGGTTGGTCTCTGGCAAGCTGAGCTTGCGTAGACGAGATCAGATTTGCTTTGGTGGTGGACTCTACAGTGGAAGTCCACTTACCCGCGAAAAGCGTACCCTTGGTCAAAGGCAGCTCCTTGAGGCGTAGCTTGGCTATGGTTGGCACAATACCCCTTGAAAGGGCAACTGACATGAAGCGTACTCGCCGGTCGAAACCGGCTTCTAGCTTCTGCCTGATAGCCAGTCTGCTCATCGCCAAAGAAATGGCGCCCGGCAGCGTATTGTCTGTGACGTACGAAGTACTGGAGGCGGGAGACCCGCTAGCCAGGATTGAACCCCTGCGTGCGTTGCAGATAGATCCACAGCCGGCCCATGAGAGATGCCAATGTTTCCGACAACTTGGCGAATTTCTCCGCCTCACAGGTGGCTTGAGCGACCTAAGCGCCAAACGGCTTGGCCGGATCCCAGTCTGTATTCTGGATGGACCGCATATAGACCACAACCTCGTTATCAATCTCAAGAACTTTGAGGAGAGCCTCATCGTCCTCTGATAGCGGTAAGAACTAAGATAGAGTGGAATCACCAAAGGAGGATGCCTCCTTGACCACTCTACGGTCGTCGGTACCAGTGGCCGCTTTCACGACCTGGTCACTTGCCCACGGAATGGGAGCAATGATGTCCCAAATACGGAAAATTCCGAATCCTCCTGGATAGACGTGGGAGCCGGAGGTTTGAAATTCAAAACCTTGGCCAAGGCCTGAATGACAGGCACAAACTCCACAGGTCTGGAAAACCGGAAGTCCGGAGACTCCCAGCTGTATCAGCAGAGTTGTCTGCAGGTGGACCCAACCTGGTGTACACCGATGGGGGCGTCGAAGACGTCCCTGGCGTAGGCTCAGGGGCAACCGCCGGGGTAGGATCCACATCGTCCTCTGTGGTTAAGAGCTCATGGTCAAGTGCTGAGCGAGCAGGTGCTCAAGGAGGAATACCCAGATCAAGGGTTTCTCATCCTCCGACTGGTCGGAGAATTGGGATGACATTGGCGACGACCTGCCCGAGCGCAACGGTAGCGGTGACCGAGAGCGAGACCGAGATCGGGACTTAGCCTGTGAAAACCTTATAACTGAAATTTCCATTTTTAATTTGGTGTAAACTCTAAAGGATAGAGATTCAGCCTCAGTACATAAGGTTTGGAGGTACACATATTTGATATGGTTGTGGCCAATTAAGAACTGAAATAGTAAACCCGTTAAAAAACACCTATTATGAACAAATTATAAGGAAACTGGGACCCATAATGAACTGATAAGAAGCCTTAGGGATGCTGAAAGTGGAAGAAAAAGTAAAGTTTCAAAAATAACCTATGTTTTTAATGCTATCATAAACAACTCGGAGTAAATTGGGCCGATTTTCATGTTTTTTCTACTTTTTCTGAATTAAAAGAGCCAAAATTATTTTTTTTTTGAAATAAATTTTGCATGGAATATTCAAACATATTGTCAAAAGTGAAATAAAGCTGGTTTTAGGTTTCTAAGACTAAATTTGTGTAAGGGAAAAATGAAAGTGTGGAGTACAGTACTGAATAGTGAAATTGGCGGCCATCTTTAAAGATGGCTGCCGTTGACCCCTTTCCCAAGGGATGATTTTGGTAGACTTTCAGTATATTATGCAGGACACCATCCCTAAACTCACAGAAGTGAAAAAAATTCTGTTGCAATTATTGTGACGTTGAGCCCCAAAATCAGTTAGATTGACTGGACTATAATGCATGATATGCACGTTCCTTTGTCATCATGACAATTCTCTCATACCAGCAAATATAACATTTTCTTGGGGAAGGGGTGATTGCTCAAATCATTCTCGACGAGAGGAGACTCTGAGTAAAGGAATGATGATAACAACACCTATGTGCTCGCAATAAATGTCAACTATAACATTCAAAAGAATCCATTACACTTCGGTGTGCATAAATAACATAGCAATATTTCTTGCAGTACCAATACTACCTAACGATAGAAAATAATTACAATAGTTCGTAACACTATTACTCATGGGCTCCTCTTTGAATTATGCAAATTTGAGGTCATTTAAACAATTGGGGACACAATGAGAGAGGGACAGGGCTCTCCCTCTTTTCTACTCCCAACCTGTGCGCGTTTTTTTGCCAAAACTTTATGCGCCGTAAGACAACACTGTGCAGTTTTTTGAGAAGCTGCTGTCCTAAGGTATGGTGATGACACATCGACCCAATGGTATATGATATGTTTTCTGTTCTTTTTTAGCTTGAACTACGTATTTTCCTCAAATTTTTCCTTTTGTAGTTTCTCTATATACTATCACATTACATTTCCTTATTGTACTTTTTGACGTGTTGCAGTCATATGATGTACCCACATGTATGGATGCGAACAAAGATGTTATTATCTGTGTGCAGAGCCTTAATGGTTGTT
>OZ012690.1:32456205-32466583 GCA_963942565.1 Maea johnstoni
ATTGATAATTTGCATTAATTATTTGTAGACTGCAGCGGAAAGACTTTTTGTATTGAAAGGCGTGTTTTTTCACAATGTACGAGTTGTTGCTGTCTTTCATATCAAATGTTATTATTACAATGGCGGCTATAAACAAGGTATTTCCTACCTAAATCCAATGTCTGTTTGGACAACCCAAACTGCAGAAAGGGGGTCAATTGTATTGTATTGTATTGTAACGATACCCTTAACTCAAAGTCTGTGTGATTCTGTTGTATTTTTAGAAATTAATTGAGAATGAAAATCATCTCAAAATATTTAAAGAGGAGTTGTTGGCATACTTCTGATTAAAATTTCTCCTATAAATATTTTCTCAGTTTTGTGTTTGCATGAAAGATATTAGTTGACGGTCTGTTCTTTTTTGGGTTAAACGAAGTAGTTTTAAGTGTTACCTGGTTCATAACATACAACTAAGATATAGCTTTTAGGAATACCTAAACCCTGTGCTTAGTTCCAGTGAGTTGTGTGTGATAGATAAGACCTAAAAATATACACCACTCCACTCCAGGAAATCAGAGTTGTACGTGATACAAACGAGGTGAGTTGAGATGCAGACAAGCAATCCTTAGGAAATATCATACGCAACACAATATCAACTAGTTCGCAGTGTGTAACTTGCACTTCAGGTGGCCACCTTCCATCCGTCACAGGCCAAAAAGAAGCTTGGCTGAGAACTCTTCCTCAAGAGCCTTTGATAACGCATTCATGTTTTAGTTTGTCTAGGGAATGAAAGCAGAAAAAGCATTACGTAAAATATTATCTTCAAGAAAAAATATGCGATATTTCCCATCAAATAAAAAAATAGCAATGTGCGGAAAATATCATAAAATCTGCACAGAACTTAATTACAATTGGAGATAATTATAATCCTTATGGTATACCTGTGCATTTCACTGCATAGCTTACAAAGTACCGTGTCTAAGGAGGAAATTCATAAACAATTTCATAAATGTTCATATGTACATGTTTGCATTCTCTGTTCTCTTCGTAAAGGTTCATGCTAAGAATATGTGATGCTAAGAATAAGTAATCTAGGAATCAGACTATTAAGGTATAATAGCATAGATATGAGCAACCACGTACGCAGAGAGAAAGAGGTATTTACTTGAGGTAATCGGTTGTGGTCTGTTCCCACACAGTTCCCATGGAGTAATTGATTGTGGATACAGGCGCATTATAATTAATTCATCATCTTTTGCCAGTCGTATCAGATCAAACAGAGGCCTAATATGCATCAGTTGCAGAACTGCATTACTAGCGCCAAAATGTCAGTTTAAATTTTAATGTCTCCAAATGGAAGTGATGATAGGCTCATTAGGTAATGATCGAACACAACTCAAGTAATGCAGGGTAGAACGATTTATTAAATTGCAACATTGTATCAATTAACCTTACATATCAATCGCAACATTGTATCGAATAACTAACTACATTGTATCGGTTAACATCGCCTTCTTCTCGTATAGTGAACATAGCAAAGTATCAAGATATCAAAGACGTACTCACTCAAAACAACCGTGCCCAAGCACCGGCCACAAAGTATCGCCTCCGCCCTACTGGCTTAACATAGAATTGACTGAATAAGCGGTACATAGTCTCAACCCTTAACTGGGCCACGTAGTAAACTCCACTCTTTAACCCTTTATAATTCGAACCGGCAAACAGTTATAGTTGGTTCACAAACGGCAAAAGTTGGCATATTATTCGGGGGATACATGTAGTGGAGAAACCAGTGTACGCGCAGCCCGCAACCTCGCCGCCGCATGAG
Organism: Maea johnstoni; assembly: GCA_963942565.1. Taxonomy (NCBI): domain Eukaryota; kingdom Metazoa; phylum Annelida; class Polychaeta; order Spionida; family Magelonidae; genus Maea; species Maea johnstoni. The sequence continues at coordinate 32,458,013 of OZ012690.1, forward strand.
GTACATAGAGTGATACCACGCTGCTGCGCTACCCTCTGAGGGAGGAGATGTCTGTTAAAGCCGCTCCTCTCTCAAACGCCAGCGTGCTCGCCCCGCGTCTGAAAGAATGGAAAGTATAACCCCTCCCTCCGGCCCCCACCGCGATCAGCAGCGTCTTGAGCCACCTCCTGGCTACCGGGGCCGTCAGGCAACACGACTCTGCCCGTTGCAGCCCGTCAGAGCTGGGCAGTGCGAACAGGGGGGACAGAGGGGGGGCCCCTGGTCCGACTGGGGGCAAGGCTCGCAGCGCTGCCACTGGACACGCTGTAGAAGACCCGCAAGGCAAAATCGGAACCCAGAACCCCTGTGTGGCATCCTGACATGACTTGCCCCACTTCAACCACAACCTGAACCCCGTCCCGTCTCTCAAAAGGTCCCCGCGTGTGGGGAACCTGGTGGGGTCGAAAGGGAAAGCCTTGGGGGGCGGCAGCGAGGAGAGCCTGGCCATGCTAAAGAAGAGTGTGGCCATGAGCACTACGAAAACTCTCCCCACCTGCCCCTGCCGGCTCGCCCTCTCGCAGAGCGACTCGAGAAGGGCCAGTGTGAAGGGGGGTGCCCGGTGCACCTGCGGCCGTACCGTAAGTGGCAACGCTTGTCTGAAAAGAAATAAATCATGTGAATCGAAGGCCGACGTGTCGAGGCCAAGCCTGAGGTGAAAACCCCGCACGGACGAGAGGGCATTTGTGACGGACTTGTGCGCGGCCCAGGTTCTCAATAAGAACTCCGCGAAGGCCAACAGTGTACTGGTCCCTGCCGGGAAGTCCCTGAAATTAAAAAACCTGGCGAATGCCGTATAAAGAACCACATGAGAGTGGTGGTTGGCCTGTGTTCCTGGCCGAAAGGCCTGGGCTCGCCTGGCTGCGGCTGCCCTCAGCAAACTCCTCCTATCTGAAACAAAGTGAAAAAACGCGTTAATGCTCACCTCGCTTGCACCGTCCGCAGCGCCTCCACAAACCCCTTACATGTCATTAACAATACGAAACCTGTCCTCGGGGATTCTCACCCTTTCTGCCCTAACGAGGGCCAAGTCCTTTGCTACCCTATCTGCGAATTCCCTGCCCAGATGTGCTCTGGACAGGGCATCTGCCCTGTGCATCTGTGCACCCGGTCGGTGCTCTGCTCGCAGCTGAATGTCGTGTATCGCTGACACCAGAAACAGCTCCCGTATGCAACCCTGTACGAAAACGAATCGGGATCGTCCAGTCTGTATGGCCAAGTAGGCCGTGGTGTTGTCGCACGCGATGTGCACACGCTGCCTCGCCCATCGCGTGGCCCATGTCTTGACAGCTACGACCACGTTGAGTAGCTCTAAATCCGCGATCGGTCGTTTCTGTTCCTTGAGCCACTCAGGGAACTCCTCCATGTAAAATTGAGTTCCTGAGAAGGCTCCACATCCGGTCAGGCAGGCGTCGAGTTCCAACGCCCCCTGACACTCGACGGCATGTTTCTCCAGCAAACGCACCCCGTTGTAGTGCGGCCAGAGATCGATGAAGAAACGTAAGTCCTGACGAAACCCCAGCGAGAGGGTCTCACTGCCCCTGCGGGGAGCCTCCCGTAAACACTGGAGCATGCGGTTTGTGAAGACCCTCGCCGGGGGGGACACGCTGGCCACAAACTGCAGCAGCCCCAAAAGGCTCTGCATCTGCCGTGCGGTGGCTCGACGACGCCCCTCCCAGTCCCCCAGAATCTGTACGATCTCCCGGCGCTTCGCCTCTGGGATGGTCATAGTCATGTCTCGGGAATCGTAGTGGATGCCAAGCCACACCATTACCTGCGCTGGTCTGCAGACCTTGTGTGCTGCCTCCGCTACGCCCAAGTCGCGCATAACGCCCTGAAGTGTGTTGAGGGCGCCCTCTGCCTCCTCCTTCGTGCGTTCGGCCCCCCCGAAATCGTCCAAATATGGCCGCGATCGGTAGCCGAGAGTGCCGTGAATGTATGTGATGGCCTCGGACGTCCTCTGCATGAAGAGGGAAGACGTGCGAAGGCCGAACGGGGGGCATATGTCGACGTAGTACTTCCCGTTGTATCGCAACCCCAACAAGGGCCAATCCATGGGGTCGACCCGGAGCTGTCGGTAGCCCCGGGCCAAGTCTGACTTATACATATAAGCCCCTGTCCCTAACTCCATCAACTTGTTCTCCATAAACTCGACGGTGGGCAGCCTTATCGTGGTGGGGCCGTCGATGTAGTGGTCCCAGACGATACCCTCGTTGACCGACCCCCCCGGTGGCCACGAGAGGTCCGTAATGACCCTCCGTAGCTCTGAGTCCTTCTTCGGACGGGTCATCAGGGGGCTGACGTGTAAGAATAGTACCCGCGGTTCATCGAACGGACCGGCCAATGCCCCGAGCCCCAGCTCCGTTCGTATGTAAGCTTCCACGTCCCCCGCGAAGTTGGTAGCCGTAGGGTGGTTAACCAGCGTCGAGCACAATGGGGTAGCCCTGTTGAAGTTCACCGGCCAGCCGTAGGCGAGATAATCCACTAATCCTTGATCGTGGTAGTCCTGCAAATATCCCCTCCAGGCCGTGATACACAGCCCACTTGGGACTCGCTGTCGAGCCCCCGCAAAGTTAGGTCTGCCAGTTAAACTGACTACGTTGTAAATCCGCAGCAGCTCTTCGTTTAGAGCCTGTCCCACTGCGGAGGGGGAAAGCCGTACGTCCCCCTCCCCCAGTGCACTGTATAGCGGTGGCCTGCCTCGGCCCTGACCTCGATGATGTAACAATATCCCTAGAGTGCACCCCGGTCGTCGGTGCTACAAAGTTACCAGCTATGCCGTGCTGGCGAATGTCTGCCTGCGACCCAATTTCCCCCCCCCATTCTCTGTCTCTCTTGTGTCTGTGGTTTCTGAGGGAGCACTAAGTCTCCCTCTTCTTCTCGTTTTTTGCCTGCTCGTTTTGTTTTTTGAAGCAATCCGACTCGGGGTGTCGGAATACCGCGTTGGACGTGCGGTGACAGTGAGCACAGGCATGAGTGAATGGGTGGTGGTCGCATTGGTGCTCGCATGCGTGTGTCTGGTAAGGGGCGCAACACTTGAGTGCTGCATTGGTCGTCTTAGCGGAAGGCTTACTGGCCTCCTTCTGTTCTTTTTTCTCGGGGAATACGGCCCTGGCGTAAGTCATTCGCTTATCCCGAATGACCTCCATGTTATCCCACGTAAGCGTGCCCTTCTCGACCGCCAGCCCGACCAGCAAATAAAAACCCCTGGCGTTGGACCATGTATATTCCATAGTGTCCTGCATCATCCAGCACAGGATCTCGAGCATGTCTTCGGCATTCCACTTGTTGTTGGGTGCCTTCAGCATCATCAAAAATCCGTACACAAATTCCTCTATACGGAGGTCGGCATAAGTGATGTTAGAGCCCTTTCCTGATGTCATCCGCTGGACGTATAAATGGGGCCAGTCTATTCGTTTGCGTACAAGGTTGGACGCTACCATCTGCGACCCTGACTTCCTACCTTGTGCTCTTGTCGTGTGAAGTAGATCCAGCTCAGCATCATCATCAGGATCCACCATACGGAGTTGCGCTATCCTCTCTGCTGCCTCTGTCATGAGCCTCATGTCGCGGCGTAGGGACTCTGGGGTAGCGCTAGCCCCATCGATGTTTGCATTCGCTCCCCCCGTAGCCTGGCTCTCAACGGGGACACTGACTTGTTGTTGTACGGCACCATTCTCTGTACTCTCAGGCGGATTCGTGTGTGTTCGACGACGTCCAGTCGCTGCTGAATAGACATAAGCAAGGCAAGTATCTGGTCATTTGCCTTTGCTTGCGCTGGCTCTGGTTCCCGCGAGGGCCCCGGCATCGGTTCAGGAATGTCCTGTGCTATCAATGGGACGTCCATCTGACAGCGTTTCCCTGTGGGAGGAAGATGTTCCTGCCCACACTTCCTACATTTGTATGCCCGAGGCATGTTAAATCCGAAATTTGTGGGGGATCCGAGGTACGGAGTCCCCTCCGTAGAGAGTACCTGGAGCAATCGAGTGGCGTGTGCCGAACTGATTGTCGCTTAATTGGTATGGCTGAGTGCCGACTCCAAGATCCCGCCATGAGGCAGAGGACCACGCGCGTGCTGCGCCCTGATTAGCCACCGCCTTGTCAATCAACTGAGCACGTGGCGAAAGTGTGCCAGTGACCCGCTCGCTCCCCCTACTAGCGTGACACCGGCCAATCGTGGTGTTACGATCCCCCTCCCAATGCCGTGGAATGACGAGCCATTCCTGTAACATTATGATACAAGTCAACTGGCTTCCAAACAATTTTTTAAGCAATTTATTAGTGCAGGCAGTTCACCCCAGGAGTAATGTTGGGTTGATTTCGACATAAGACATCTGGGTAATAGACTGATATGGGTTAGGTAGTTCTGGTGCATGCATTCACGTGTAGAGAGAGAGAGAGAGAGAGAGAGAGAGAGAGAGAGAGAGAGAGAGAGAGAGAGAGAGCAATATCTGAAATGTGACGTTAGCTTCCATTTTGTGTTAGAAGTCGGCAACGTGTCTTTCTAACCTAATATAGGGGTGCTGATTTAAAACAGAAACATGTTGCCGAAACGGGAAATGTTTCCTTGCGCATTTTCCTTCAAAAATGGCTGAAATTGTGTGTGAGATTGTTATGACATAGACAGCCTATTATATTATAGGTTCTGGTCGAGGAATATATCTCGACTCTTCCCTACTTCTAGACCTGGCACCAGCCATTGGGTTGACATCGTTCATACCTCAATTAGAGGAACTTCAATTTCTAACACTAGTGATTGGATAATTGCCATTGGCCCATTCGGGCTTAAAATAGTTCCTCTACACATGGATGTCTGGATCTATGATAAATTACAAAATATTTCAAGGACAGTTGTTGGTAGTGACTGGGTGAACATTTCTCCTATAAATAGTTTCCCAACTATGTTTTTGCCAGCAAGATTTTCACAAAAATCCTGGCTACTTTTGGGTTGATTAGGTTTACAATTCTGTGTAAGTATGCAATGGATAGTTAGTGTAGAGTGATAGCACAGCATCAAAGGCTAAAGAGTAACTTTTTCATTACAGTATACATGTTTAGACTAGCTTCTTAGTTTATCGGAAAAGGCAATCTTGTATGCCTTAATGAGGTTAAAATTATCTGGAGTTCATATGAGAAAGGTCGCAACCCCATGTAACCAGCCCAATCTTCACAAAATCCCAATGTGCTCTGTGAGCTATCCCATTAATTATGTATGATGTATTTTGAAAATCAGATGGTACCCTTCATTTTTGTGAATGTTGTGAGAATGCTCTTGTTCAAAGCATTCTTGGGCGTTGCTCGGAGGTCGGGAATCGCCACGCTTACGGCACGTGCGAGAGTTGTCTTTCTGCCAGCCTCGACCAATGAACAAGCGAGTTCACGCACGGCAGTGACGGGTTCCGATAATTCACGCCACACCGGCAGGGGAAGGGTTCACCGAGTGCTGCTCGATGGCCACGCACCAGGAGCGTGGGCCTTGCTACCCGCCAGCCAATCAGCGAGAGAGAGCGGCACGAGCAGCCCCCTGTTGGCGTCAAAGGTTGTCTAGAGAGAGTAATTTATTCATATGTTTGATATTCCTTTGAAAATAAATAGACAGAAGAAGAAGTTTGATAACTGGCGTGCATTACAAGGAAAATGGATAATGCAATCTTTGAATGAAAATGCCCCCAAAATTGTCAAGGAAGCATTTCCCGTTTTGGCAACATGGCTTTTTGAAATAAGCACCCCAAATTGAATCAGGTTAGAGAGGCATGTTGCCGACTTTTAACACAAAATGTTATACAGGGTGATTTCTAGCTTAAAATATGGATAATATTTCCTAACTAAGATGTCAATTAAGGCTTATGTATTCATACCATACTGATTTTAGCCTTTCTTTCCGATTCTAGGGTTGAATGTTGCTTTCCGTCGCCCAGCTTGGGATAGACCGGTTTATAGAGGAGACCCTCACAAGGCACTAGACGAGAACACGGGGACACATTTCTTCAGGGACACATGTAGCGAGACCTCTGTACAGTTTTCCCTTAAGTTTACCCAGCCATGGTTGATCGTAGAATTAGACAAAACCTATCCTATCAGTACTGTTACCCTCACAAACAGAGGAGACTGCTGTGGTAAGTTATTGTCAAAATGGAACTGGCCTTTTTCTCCCGTATTGTCAGAAGTATTCATGAATGCACTTTGATATCCACAGGTTATATACAATGCATCACCAACAACAAAGTGAATCACGTGATTGGTTTATGTTTGAAAATGATTTAGGTTCTAAAAACATCTCATTATGGTTTACGCAAATGTGTATTCTTATTATTGACTGAAGATTAACTGTAATGGCTCCAAAATAGATATAAAGTGTATTACTATAAATAATAAAAACACACCAAACAAAGTGATTCTATGAGGGAATTCCGGGTGGGAATATGTGAGATAATTATTTTCCAAAAATATGATAGTTTAGATTTTGATTTTCACTTACGGCCACTTCTCCAATAGTGCAGCTTAATTGTGACAAGCCAGTCGTAGGTGGAGGAGGAAAACGACCACTCGGCTACCAGGGAAAACCCCGTAATATCTTAAAAAGTTGAGTTAACACTTAGAGTATAGAACTTAAGTCACCTCTTTCCATGGTTCTTAATAACGTATCTATAGAAACTAGCTGCGTATTGATCAGAGATAATTCACACGTTGAATCACATCATCCATGTTCCTACCATATACCGCTTTTCTAAAGAGTGCTGATAATCAAACTTTCAAGTCCGAATTTATTTGATTACAGAATAATGACAAGTTACCGAAATGTCAATTTTAAGTATTGTAAAATGATGTATTTTCTTTACATTAGGCCACCGATTGCATGACTTCAGCATTAGCGTTGCCAATGTGTTTTCACCGCCCAATGGTCAACAAAGTGACTTTAAGAAGTGTTACCAGCATGTCGGGGCTGTTGCCCAGGGAGGAACAATTACAGTGCCGTGTTGCAACTCTGGAAAATATGTACGTATACGAATTGAAGGCAACCCTGGAGTTCATCAGATTTTGGCGCTCTGCGATTTGAAGGTCAACACTACACATAGAAATGGTGAGATTTGCTCATTTCTTGCAAGGCTCTTTAAATGTTTTAGGCACAAACTCACCATGTTTTGGACTGCTAAAGGCTCTTGTTCGATGTGGTGCAAAGGTTGGGTGATATTAGATTGGTTGGTGGTCTTTGGAAAATCTTCACATTTCAAAACTGACTTGCCATCATGAACCAATACGATGGCAATAAATTGATTATATATGAAATTTCAAATACCGATGCAATCAATTGAGAGCTATCTTGAACTTCACTTTAAGATTTGGTTTGGAGGATGACCACCAACATAATCATTTTGACATGTCGTGTAATATTATTTGTGGGTTGAAGGTCCGAGGGGTAGCACTTGCCGCAGATCTAACTTAATCGCCCAATGTGTCAGACGCTGATACATGTAAACAGGCTTTGATGTCCAAGTATACTATATACTTTGAAGTTCAGTTTTATATGAGCTAAGTAAATATTTAAGAATGTCTGTAATCAATAAGGTACATATGGCTAGCCTGATATTGATTGTTGCATTTTCTTTCCACTTACTCATAATGGAATAAATAAAATAATTCTGAATTCTGGCCAATCATCGTTTTAATAAAAACTATTAACAATTTCAGAAGCCGAATCCAACATCATAACAGGTAAGACTAAGACGTTTTTTACTATTAACTAATAATATATTAAATACTTGTACATTTCACCCTTTTAGTCGTTTAGGTCGCAGTAACACAACAACCAGGCTACTGAAGCTGCAACTGTTGAACTAAACGTACAAGTTTTGAAATCATTATCATTTATGCACACTTTTAGTTCAACGATATATATATATATATATATATATATATATATATATATATATATATATATATATATATATATATATATATATATATATATATATATATATATATATACCTTACTACCCCTCTTACACACACACGCACACACACATGTACATATGCATATATATATATATATATATATATATATATATATATATATATATATATATATATATATATATATATATATATATATATACATATATATACATATATATATACATATATTTATATATAAATATATAGATGTATATATGTATATAGATATATATATATATATATATATATATATATATATATATATATATATATATATATATATATATATATATATATATATATACATATATATATATATATATATATATATATATATATATATATATATATATATATATATATAGATAGATAGATAGATAGATAGATAGATAGATAGATACATATATATATATATGTATACATGTATACATGTATATATATATATATATATATATATATATATATATATATATATATATATATATATATATATATATATGTATATATATATATATATATATATATATACATGTATACATATATATATATATATATGTATCTATCTATCTATTTATCTATCTA
>OZ012690.1:32466783-32581783 GCA_963942565.1 Maea johnstoni
CCTGTGAAAATGGTATACGGCAAGATGCCCATGGCTTCTAGGGATAGAGCTTGCTTCTCACAGACATCAGCTTTACATCATTTACACAACAAGGATAGTCAATTTATCATTAGCTCCACCTCGCATTCTCTCCCTCGACCCCCACTAGATGATAGCATTTGTAAGGGGCGAAATTCTATCTCAAAACGCCAATAATATGTTACGCCACATTTCTTTCCTAAGCCAGCCAGGTCAATAGTCCTGCTTGTATTACTGAAGGTCATGGTACTCCCCTAGTAGTACCTATATTGAAAAAAGATATGGAAAAATATTTTTACCGACTTGGTTTATTGCCAGAAGAAACACTATTGTATACATGTGCTTGTGAAGCTTGTGAAACAAGACAGGTCTTATTCATGCCTCATTGTATACATGCTTAGTTGTGTGGATTATGTTAAATAGTCTGCAAGCTGATGTTCAATAATTCAAATTTCAAGGTAAAGTCCCAGTGGAGATGGTGCAATGCATCATCATTCACATAAATAGGGATTGGCACCTTAAGAAATGGAGTACTTAATAAATTTGATGCAATATCTGATATTTCCTTAATAATGCAATATTTTAAACATATTTTAGATGTCGCTGCCAGCTTCAATGGTGACCAGATTTTGTTAAATTTACCATTGTCAACTTTTAAAATTTCCCTCATAAATAGCAAACTGATGTAAAGGTACTTAAGTTTACTAAAGGTGCATGCATGGTCTAGACCTTATGCCAAATGTTCATGTTATTGAGTAGCTTGTAGACTTGATAATTTCCCTAACCGTTCGCATTATTGTGTTTTTCAGGCCGGTGGGAATGCCGAGCATCAAACAAGTAACAGTTCAAAATTTAGATACAGAAAGAAGTATACACCTTTTATCAATAGCGGGCAGTACGTTACATTTCCACTGCTCCTTTTTTCAAGATAAGGTAAGAATATTTACTTTTGTATATTCTATGGCAATATTTATGATATTTCCTGCCTATACATCATGCATGCTCTTTCAAAAATAAAATGAAATGCATGTCAAAAGCCATGAAATATATATATATATATATATATATATATATATATATATATATATATATATATATATATATATATATATATATATATATATATATATATATATATATATTCACCTGCAACATATGCATGTTATTTTGTATGTATGACGTTACTTTTGTATGATCGTTACCTAATTCCAATCAATAAAAAAAACTGGTTGAAATCAATATTGCTCTAGCATGTGTAAACAGCCCATAGGGCATTGGTATAATCTATAAACATCGTGTGCTTGATGTTTTGAGTTTAAGTACTTAACGACACCTACATAATCAATATATGTACTTCATGATGCAACACAGTGCAGTAACCTGTATGGAGCTAGTACATCAGTATAGGTTTAAGGTATAACATGAAATCCTTCATACACACTTTACAGTACTCTTGGCCTAACAGGTTAAGTTTAAGCCATTTTATTCAGTGTTACAGTAGGCATTTTCTTTATGGCAAATAAACACTTCAAGGCTCTGTGCTCACTTCATACTAGAGGCTACAGTACTTGAATTTATTGTTAGTTCAGTATGAAATTTCACACCCAGTTCATGAGTAAATATAAAGAAATATTAGAGTATGCTCTCATGAGGAAGAGTCGTCTTGAAAACTCTTCGATACATTACCTTGGATTTAGAGATATAAGGAAGTTGTTTGACAAAATTAATTTCTCCTTATAAGGAAAAGTTGTTAATGACTTGGTTTGATAGCTTTCATTCAATTGCCTATCAATTGTAATGATGTACCTACCTTAGGATTCACTCCAGTCCCCTGAGATGAAATATCAGATTGTCCCAATGCTTGTATCCTGTAACTGGTGGAAATGAATTGGCATTTCAATGTTTGTGGTAAAATAAGCATATTAGGGGAATATATGAATATCCTCTAAAAAGGCCCAATTTTAACCCTTCCAAGGCTAAGGCTACTTTCATCTAAAGCACAATGACGCAAAGTTTTTTGAAAACCATCTAAAACATGTCATGTTCGTATTCATTGGATAGCTCTCGCTGAGTACTCTTTGATGAGTACCTATGTGCTAGGGTTTCAGTCATTTTTCAGTTTTTTTTGCATCATTTTGTATATGCAAATTAGCCACCAGCAGCCTTTATAAGGCTTAAAGACTGGGTAGGTCTTGAAGGAATAATAACTCTTCTTTTTCTTTCCTAGATGGTTCCGCCTGGTGGGAACACAACTTTCGATGTAGTATTCCTCGCGCGAATGGAGGGGAATGTAGAAAACACACTATATATACACACATCCCATGGACAGTTAAAATACCAGGTAAGTTCTGCAACCGTTTGCTGCCCAGAATGCGCAAAATTTGTCCCGATGAATATCATAATATGTGTTTGTAACTGATTAAATAATAAGAACTACATGATCCATATTTTGATTTTGTAAGACTTTTTATTCGGATTTTTGTATAGGCTTCTAAAGGTACTGCCACTGAAGTATGTTGAGTCGCCAGACCCTGACGCTGAATAAGACAAGATGAAGCGCTTAACTCATTGATATGAGTTATGTTGATATTTAACCCATTAATGCTCACAGCGGCCAAAAGCAGCCTGACAATTTTGATGAAATCTTGCAGGCAAAAGCAAAGTTGGGAAAATATTTGAAAGAAGAAAAGTATTCAGAACATTAACTACAACTCTCCTTGAAATATTTTGTGAAATCATTTATAATTTTCAAGTTACTGTCAAAAGTATCAAATCTCCAGACAACAATTGAAACAGTAAACTCGTAAGCATTAATGGGTTAATCAAAGGTATTTTCTTCAGGATCGTAAAACATATGTCACCCCCAACAGTTTTGGCAGCATGATTTGATCTCCCTCGAGTGCGCTGTCACCCGTGGGCAGTGTTAGCCAGCAGGACGTCTGGGTGTCATTTGGACACCCAAACCCTCAAAAATCACCTCTCAAGACATCCACATCTTTTTGTGAGTAATTTCTTAAAATGCCCCTCTCAGGCATGTAATGGACTATTTTCAACCTTAAAATAATTCCCATGACATTGTAAAAGGATATTATGCCTTACTTCAATAAGTTAATCCATGTTTATGGTTGTAATCTGAGTATATACCTTGAAAAGTAGGATGCCCCAAAAATTTTATAGTTGCCAATTTTGGGCACCCAGTTTCTAAGTCCTTGCTAAGGCCCTGCCCTTTGGCAACAGTCTTTCCTAGGGAGGTTCAATCATGTTGGCCACTCCATAGGAATGAAACATATGTATGTAATTGTCATTGATTTGTGTTTTAAACTGGCTGTCTGTGTTCCAGGTATTTGGTGTGGGAATATCCAATCCCTATCGAATACACCCGTTTCTAGGAGCCAAGATTCCTGTCAACAGTAGTTTTTCTCCTCTTATACATCTGCACAACCCACACAACACAAAATTGCAGGTAAGTTTCTTAAATTTATTTGCATGTTGTTGTTTTTGGTGTGGGGAAAAAGAATCAGATTTTTTGTAATTTTTGATTTGCATAATATTATCCATTTCATTATTTGTATTAAATATGTTTGTTGACTGATTTAAATGTACCAAATTTGGGTAGGAGCCGACATCCACCAGTTTAGCTTGCATAGGCAGGCAGTCTATTGAATAGATGATCCCTTTGGTCAGCCAAAATTACTAGTTCTCTTAATCTTAATTGTAGAATATGCATTGAGGGTAATCTGCTGAATGCAGTAGAAGTATTGGATTTTAAAGCTTTAACTGAGCTTTAATTCCTTGAAGTTAATTGAAGCTCCTTACTGACATCTTGACCTTCAATTGGGAAAGAGAGGCCCTGTAAGAAATGACAGACATGAATAATTAACCACTCAAAACAAACCAAGGGCGATGTTAAACTCAGACCCTTAAATGTAATTCTTGTAATGTCATTTGTTCATATTTTGATTATTTTCTTCGCAATTGAACAATTGTATCTTTATTAGTGGCCGGAATCAGTCCAAATTTTGAGGATCAATCATCAGCCAATCTGAGTGAGTGATGATCGACTGAAGATCACAGTTGTAGATACACAATTTTCCTTGGGTAGTCTTGGCTCAATCAAACTGCCTTGGTGCTACCTAGAATCTTCATTGTGGGGATTTAAATTGATGACTGCATTTTTGTAAAGGAGATAATCTGGATCTCTTAAAATATCACTTGAAGCCTTTAGTTTTACTTAAGATTTTAATTAATATTTTGCAGGCTTTAGTGTAGTCTCTTAATTGATTAATAGTTTTATCTAAGATTTTTTTTAAAGCTTAAAATATAATTGATTTTATAGAATTGCAATTGATCATCAAAATCAGATGTTGAATATGTGATTAATCGGCTTGTCCAATTAATTGTACAATTCCTGATACTGTAGAATAGGAAATTAATCCGGGGTGAAAACATACCGAATTTGGCCAAAAATGACTTTTCCCAAATTTGATTTTACTGAACAGTCAGTTTGCACATTAACACAGATGGGGGCGATTGGGTTGATTACATGCTCGGATGCTTAGTGGTGGGACAATTGATCGCAAACTCGATTGCTTGGCTCGCTTTGGGCCGAGTTCCGATCAATCGAACTTGCATTCCATCGCTCGATCTTTGCCGATCGATAATAAAAATAAACACGACCAAACGGCCGCCATCTTGAAAGATACGTTCGATCGGCAGGATACAATCGATTAATCGTTCGGCGATCTTGCCGAGCAATCGAGCTGCAAAATTTCCACGATTCCCAGCACTATTTCCTATATTAGAGTATTTATGCTGTGTCTTGTGTTTTCTAGGTGGTAGAAATGTATTCCAGTGGAGGTGATTTACACCTAGAGTTGCCAACAGGCGAAAGGGAGGCACCAAAAAATTTATGGGTGAGTTGCACTTAAAACTTCTAATTCTACTGTGAAGAGTGTAAGCAAAGTATATGATACAAACTATTATGCATATTCCGTCAATGCTATCCCAGGGTGCAACATAGGTTGCTAGACATTATTTTGTTAGCTGGGCAAGCTGCCCCTAAAGTTGACATGCCCCGCCTGCACTTCCACTTGCCCTGCCACTTTTATAAACAAATGATAGATTGGACTTTGCCCAAAATATTACTTGCCGAGCGGGGCAGGTCATGGTCTTTTTCAGCTTGCCCCATTGCCATTTTTTGCCGAATTCACTTGCAACTTGCTACCGGCCCAGTGGTTATTTTGCACGCTGTATCCAGGTACAACTTATACATAGCCATATGCGACATTACTCTCTAATATATCTATGGTATTATTTATTTCCTCCCATAACTGTGTCAATTAGTTTTATATATGCTTCGGTTTCATGCCACTCTTACTGTTAAAGCAATATTATACCTTATCGATCTTAGATATCCACCGTCCATGTATCTGTTCTATACAATATACAATGTCACACTAGTATGTATTTGTAAAGATGGTCATAATTGCCAGAGGAAAATAAACAAAAAAAATCCAAAAATAAAAAAAATGTCAAATATAGAGTAAAACACAAAAATATGAAGTATATTCTGGTGAATGCAAGGAAATACAGAATGTGGTAAGTCATAAGTGGACAAAACAAAACATTGTGTTTATTCTTACAATGATGCAGGGAGACTGAGAGTGAGGTTCTTGATAAGAGTTTCTCGCTAAGTGATTATTTGCCATTTGATGATCCGTGGATCTGTGAATGATGAATATTAATCTGATAATATTTATAAGTATATTTATGATTGTATTTGGTCCATTATAAGCCTTTGTGGCTGGCCGGATTTTTAACACTTGTCGTATTGCATGTAATGAATGTCATTATTTGGATTGGACAATAAACTATTTATCAACACTAACAACAACTAATTGTTCCTGGTATTTGTTTTCAGGAGATTCCTCCTTATGAAACCAAGCCTGTGATGCGAGCAAACTTCGTAGGGCGTATAGAGAAGAACCACACGACTTTTATACGAATAAAAACCAACAAGGAGCGAAAGGACAAGAACCAGTTGCTTGTCCTTCCTGTGGAGGTGGAGGTCTCCTCAGGTACGTACTACCATAGTGGTAGCCAGCAGGGTGTCTGGGCGTCATTTGGACACCAAAACCCTAAAAATTCTCCCTTTAGGACACCCAAAATATTTTGCAGGGAATTTCTTAAAAAGTCAATTGCAAGCATTAAACTGAATACTTTTTCACTCAATATAATTCTCATAACTTCGTATATGGACATCATGCTTTCTTTTAATAAGTAAATTTATATTTCTGGTTATAATCTGAGTGTATTGTTATCTCCCTTGAAAAATTCAACCCCCAAAAATGTTAGAATTGCCAATTTTGGGCACCCAGTTTCTAATTTTAACACCCCTGCCCAACACAGGGGCAAGAACCTGTTTCATAGCATTTTAGGAATTGATAGGTTGATAACTTATGAGTCTTTAAACATCATACTCTTATTTCCATAAAATGGTCCCTTTCCTTCCCACGAAATCATACATCCTGTCCCCATGGAAACTGTGCCATTCCTTTTCTCTGTACCATGACTCCTACCTTGCCTGGAACTTGTCCATTTTCTGTGCACACTCAACTTTTGTCAGAATTTGTCAGGCCGTGTGTGCTCTCCAGATAGAATTACCCATTAATGCCTGGATATTTTCCAAGACTTTGGTCATTCGAATCTATGATATTTATATAGTTGTCTGTGGACTTAGGCATACATAGCAAAACATATTTGAAGGATAATTGATCAACATTTCTTTTGTTTGAGACATATGACCAAAATAGGCAGGCAGTTCTGGGTGCTACAGGCATGTTTGGATCATAACCCTGACCAAGGTCCTCCTTTAATGTGTTTTAACTGCATTGAGCTCATCACTCTCTTTCTCTTTTTTTGTAGAACCTGGAATATATTCTCATCTAGAAAGACTGGATTTTGGCATTTTACGTACACTTGATTTTAGCAAGACTCTCAAATTGAATCTCCTCAACAATGGCAACAAGCCAGTGCAAATAACGGTAAGTTCCAACACTAGTGTCGGCCCTATGGCTATTTGTATAAAGCCAACATAGAAATAAGAAATGCCTTAGAGTATATATTATGTCAGTCTGTCTGTTTGTCTATTTATGACAATCAGTCAATACTCACAATGTCTGAAAAGGATTTTTCCAACCTATTTCTTTCTTGGCAATGATATATCAGTTGTCACTTACTCAGAAAAAATATTAAGCTACTCAATAAAACACTAAAATCTTAGAAAAGCACCTCCATAATAGAAAATAACTATCATTATCAACACTTAGAGGTATTCTACTGTACAACTAAAATCTATCTTTATGCTGTCCATACCCCAAAAATAGATGAAACCAAACAGAAAACCTTTTTTTGGCTCATTAAGAAATTTTGTAGGTTATTTGCACATAATCCTTCAGACTGCTAGTAGGACTGTGAGTTCTATATTGATCGTCTTGACCTTTCTTATTGTTTTCAGAGTGTTTCAGTTCATCCAGCGAATGCTGCCATTAGCATAGAGTTTCGGCCTGTTAAGATACAACCTGACGTTCTTCAACCAACTACAGTGGCACTTATAACTTACACAGGTATGTGCAAACTCAATTCCAACACCTATAGTAACGTCTACACAACTCTCCTAATTCTTTAGTTCACTCAACCCACTGCTTCTCATGCATGCTAGAATAGTAAAACTCTCACTTGCCTTATGGGTACACATGGAGTGGTAAAATGAACTGGTTCTGGCCATCAAGTTTTTGACTAAAATACTGGTTGATATGAACTATTATTTATTTTTGTGACTTTGAGGAGTTTGAGGTAGTTCATGGATAAAGATGAATATGTGATTGCGATAGACAGAAATACTTCTGGAATACTGTATACCATGTTAATTTTGCACATGTAAAATGATGCACTGGGCTGGCAGCGGCATTTGATGTGCAATTTGATTATTGCATACGGGTGTTGAATGCCAAGCTATCCTGCCAGTGTGTTGAACAATACTAGCATAGGGATGGGATGCCCAAATAATGATGCGCAGTTTAATAAACGCAGGTGTGGATGAAGTATGCAAAAGTTTTGCCGAAAAATTAACATGGTCAGTCATAAAGACTAATTTTTACTATTACTAGACCACTGGGCTAGTGAATTTTTGAACTTAATAGACCAAGTCAGGCGAAGCCTGACCTGTTGCAAATGGCGGGGATGTAAACAAGATGACGACATGTGAGCATTTGTTCTTAGTTTTTCCTTTTTATTTTTCAAAACAAAGGGTTTGGGGTGGGAATTATTATATTGAGGGGTGGGGAATTGTTCACTCGCCCAATGAGCGAGCATATTTCGACTCTAACTCGCCCAATTTTAAAGAAACTCGCATTGGCTAGTGGGCTAGTGTTAGTTTTTATCACTGCATGGTATACTGTATGCTATTTTACATGTTTCTGAAAATTGGTTTGACAATCTTTTTCTCAATGAAGTGTTTCTAACTTGTTGACTTCTCTGTTTGTAGCCTCTAAAGCCCTGCAGCCCAAGGATTGGTCAGGCAAAATAGTAGTGAAATCCAAGGGAGGCACCCACAAGCTCTCCATACCCTACCAGGCCAATGTACTTCATGGGTAAGTCATGCACTTGTTTATAGTATGGATTTTGATTTTGGAATTTCATTTTTTGTCACTTTTTCTGCCATTTAGATGTAAGTCGTGACTAGCCAGTTGTAACTGGTGGAGGAAACCTGAGTACACGGGGAAAACCAAATAAATGGAAATGGGCTGAAATTTATATCCTCAAGTTGCATTGGCACCATAGACAGCGTTTCACAAAGCTGCACATTTTGAAACAACCCAGCCAAACTGATAATGAGGACCCAGTGGGACTTATTATAAAGAAAACATTTTGATAACTGAGGACATATTCTTAGCCAGCAGGGTGTCTGGGTGTCATTTCGACACACAAACCTTCAAAAATCATCCATCAGGACACCCAAATCTTTCAGTGAATGATGCGTCAAAATATCAAATTTAAGCATTTCCACCTCAATACAATTTTTTGAAATTGTATGGTGATAATATGCCTTATTTCATTGAATAGATACATGTTTATGGTTGTAATCTGAGTATATAGTGATCTCCCTTGAAAAATAGGCCCCCAAATTTTTTATACTTGCCAATTTTGGGCACCCAGTTTCTAAATCCTGGCTAAGACCCTGACTGAGGAATATTTTCAGAAGTATATGACTGATAATTGCTGATCCTGTTGGGCTCAACAGTTTATCTTCCAATCTTCTTTTCTGTTATTATTACCATTATTGATGAATAAGATAAAATTAGACGCCATATCCAAATTTGTTGTGCAACACAGTCAGAAGTCATCTATAAAGAAAATGCATTTTACCAAAATATAGTTATATTGAAACTGATTGTTCTATCCAAATTTTTTTGTCTTCCAGGTCTCTAGTGTATGAAGTGAACACTACCAAGTTTTATGTGGGGAAGCCTCCGTTTGAAAACGTTACGCGGGATCTCAAAGTCACCAACACATTCAATTTCACCATAGTTATCTACAATATCTCTATATCACAGGGCCAACACAGCTATTTCAGTGTAAGTTTCCACCATGTTTAACAGCTCTTTAGCATTCCGCATTATAATTTTATTGCAGGGCTAACGCACATATTTCAATGTAGGTTTCTGGGGGATTCAACTTTCTTATGTAATCTACAGTATCTTTTCTTTGTAGGAGCAAACACAATTATTTCTGTAATATGATGATCATAATTATGGTGATAAAAATGGTGATGACGATGATGATGATGATGACGATGACACTGACGAGAAAATAATAATGACAATAAAAATGATAATACTGATGATAATAATAAAAGTAATGATGATGATAATAATGATAATAATATTAAAAATGATGATGATACACTCATCCTTAACCAGAGCACACATAATTACCTATGAAGAAATTAGTACTCTTCGTATTTTATTTTTCAGGTTGTAAATTTTAGTGAGCCAGTTCACATCCAGCCTCAGCAGACCCTGTCTCTGTGCCAGCTGCAGTTCAGACCCAACGTCACACATCTGCACCTGACAGCTCTCCTGCAGCTCTTCACCAACGCATCTATGTTCCATATACCTCTAATCGTCTACAACGGTCTCCTTAAGGTGAGTCTACACTTCCATTATACTTCTAATAGTCTACAACGGGCTTCTTAAGGTGAGTCTACACTTCCATATACCTCTAATAGTCTACAACAGTCTCCTTAAGGTGAGTCTATACTTCCATATACCTCTAATAGTTTACAATGACCTTCTTAAGGTATGACTATACTTCCATATACCTCTTATAGTCTACACTCTATAATGGCCTCTTTAAGGTATGTACCTCTAATAGTTTACAATTTATGATATATGATTCATATCCCTCAGATAGTCTATGATTGCCTCCTTTATTAAGGTATGTCTACAGTTAAGTATCTTTGCTCCTTATACATCTATCAGTGTACAACAGCCTCCTCAAGGTATTCTACTTTTAAGACGAGAGCAATTGCTAAGGCTGGACTCGCAAAGATCTGGCCATGTCACAGTTTTACAACGGGGTAACTTATAATGTATGATAAATTTTGTTTCAGGTTGTGCATCACAGGCCCGAAATCTATAAAGGTCAGCTAGATTTCGGCACGATACGGGTCGAGGAAAAGCGGAGTTTGACTTTCACGCTTCGGAACGAGAATCCTGTGGACATCGTGATATCAGAGTTTTCCTCGTCCATGCAGCAGACTGTCATTGAGGTGCTGGGTGTGGAGAAAGGCAACGGAACCATGCTCACGCGCACTCATAACCTATCTCAGATAGAGACTAACCCTGTAAGTAGAAGGATGATCTTACCATACTTGTACCTTAAAAACATCTTGATTTTTTTCATGGTATCTTATTGAGAAAGGTATTTTGATTTTTTTAAGAATATTCGAAGGAGAAATATTGATCTGTACCCAATCAACAACTCTCCTCCTAGTACTAAGTGAGCTTATGGTTAATTCCAATTCATTAACTTATTTTCAAAATGCTCCTTGAAATAGTTTTTGGAGTTTTGAGGTATTCCTAATTAACACTCTCAAATGGCACTAGTAAATGATAAAAAAACACTCCAAAGGGGTCTATTGGGCTTGAATATGGTTAGGTGTACTGAGCGAGACTGCACTTAGTCTAAATGATGATTCATTAAGAGAACTTCAACATTTCCTAACCAATTTCTAGAGATGTTTAATTAATTCTTGTTGCTATTATTTTTCAGCTGGTGATAAAACCCTACCACTATGCTGTGTTCAGTGTCAATCTAGTAGCTCCTAACTATGAAGGAGCATTTGCAGCAGAAATTCACATGACCACACAATTTGAGGTAAGGACACCTTTTACAGTTATCGTGTTTTGCACAAATCGATCAATTCGGACATTTCCCTTCACATCCCTGATAGTTGAGGTCTACCTACATGTAGAAACCCCCTCAAGTTAAATATCTATTCAATCTTGATATATTGTGAGCATTTTCACACATTCTTCTTCCTATGGTCTGGTTAGACAAGCAAGTCAATACAAAACGTTTTCAAACTTGAACAGAAAGTTTGATGAAATTTCACGGACAAAAGAAAAGATGTGAAAATATTTGAATGAAAAACGTTATGCAGAACATTACTATCTACTTTCTGTCACATTAAGTCTACAAAGTCAATCTTAGGTGCTAAGTTATTATCAAAAGTGTCAATTAGGTCTAGATATCGATTTCTAGAGGAACTTTTAAGCATGAATGGGTATTTATCATGCGAAGACCTTTCAGGCAATAGATACTTAGTATAGGGTGAAATGTCAATTGAATGCAGGATAGTGGAAAAACTGAGCAAGGAAATTAACCCCATAAGCTACCTTTATAGCCTGAAAGGGGTTAATATGAATGCTACATATGATTATTAAGCTGCTTTAAATGTTGATTTTGCTTTTCAGAATATGTTCATTCCCATGACAATAACCACCGCAGAAGGCAGCATAAATGCTATACCAGAACAAATAGTTTTCGAAGAAGTTTATCCGGTAAGTTTCCAAAGAAAACCTATAAATACCTTACTAACGCTTTTAAAAGGGCTATGCTTGAGATTTTCTGGCCCTAAATAGACATTTATTTACTAGTTTATTTTCTCTGTGTTGCATTCTGCCATGCTGCTGCTTTACTTCCCTGAAGTTCTCAGAGCTGAATGTCAGCATGGCAAACAGAAATCCTTATTCATTGCTTCATTTTGTGCCAAATCAACAATAGTTTGATTGTAAGTGTTTACAATATATCATAATCAAAATGATTGAAATGAAAAAAGTATAAGTCTCTTAATCCTCATGCAGATGGTGGCTAATTTGGCTGATACAAAATGATGCAAAAAGCCTGAAAAATTGAAACCCTGGCAAATGGGTACTCATATGAGAAAGCTAGAGCAATCCAATGAATACCAACATGATAGGGTTTAAATGTTTTTCAAAAATCTTTGCGTCTTTGTTCTTTTGACAAAAGTAGCCTCAGCATTGGAAAGGTTAAATCAAAGCGAAATGTTAAATTGACACCGCTATATTGTTACCAATCATAAGTACCATTATTGATGTCGTCTTTTCAGGGTAAAATTCCTCACAAGGTTCTGCGAATCCATAGCACGTTCGACAATTACCTCTACATAGACAGAGTGGCGTTCCAGCCGAACGACAGCCGCTTTACGTACGAGCCCCCGAAGGACCTGACGGGTCCGCCGGTGCTGGAGCCGGGCGACACCGCCACCGTCGGCAGGATATACTTCAACGCTAAAAAAGAGTGTAAAGAAGACTGTTATGTAGGATTACCAACATATACACCTGGTAACTAGACTTTTTATACATTTACCTAATTTAATGCTAAAGATAAGTGTCAAGAAGACTACCTTGAAGAACAATTTTCAACTCTGTGACTTGAAGCATGAAAGGTATAATCCTTTAATCTGAGGGCCACAGCAAAAATCAAATCCTGTATTTGACTGTTTTACCCTCTTTAAATAAAGGTTATTATTATTATTATTATTATTATTATTATTATTATTATTATTATTATTATTATTATTATCATTATCATTATTATTATTAATATTATTATTATTATTATTACTATTATTATTATTATTATTTTTATATCATTATTATTATTATTATTATTATTATTATCAATATTGTTATTATCATTATTATCATTACTATTATTATTATTATTATTATTATCATTATTATTATCATCATTATTATTATTATTATTATATAATAATGTCATTATTATTATTATTTCAGCTGGTCATCAGTGGTTGCTTGGCCTGGCCCTGGAGAAGGACGTGGCTGACACAGACCAGTATCTCTACACTCGTTTCCGCCAGCGCTGGCAGCTCCTCTCCAGGGAAATGTCCACGTAAGTACCGCCGCAGCACAATCCTGCTGCTGCAGAAAACAAAAGGGTAGAAAAATTGTAACAGATTGAGTAAAAGTTAGCTTGCAGTATTAAAAGTCCTCACAATCCTGCAGAAAACAATCAGGAAGCTAACCTGTGACAAAATGAGTAATAGATAGCTTGCAGTACTATAAATCTTCAAAGTCCTGCATAAAACGAACGGGAAGAACATTTTTTACAAATTGAGTAATAGGTAGCTTGCAGTACTAAAAGTCTTCAAAATCCTGCACTAAGCGAACGGGAAGAAAAATTGTAACAGATTGAGTAAAAGGAATCTTGCAATACGAAAAGTCCTCACAATCCTGTACAAAAAGTATGGGATGATAACCTCTGACAAATTGAGTAACAGGTAGCTTGCAGTTCTTAAAAATGTATTTTCACAATCCTGCCTAAAAAAAATGGGAAGATAACCTGTGATAAAATGAATAATAGGTAACTTGAATTACTAAAAATCCAATGATGTTTTGTAGAGATCTTACATCGACTCCTAATATTTCAAGCTGTAACAATATTGGCTTTATTATCCACATATTGTGTTTGACCCGATGCAGTATATACCACTATCACACAATCCTGCAGAAAACGAAGGCGAAGAAAATTTTTAACAAATTGAGTAATAGGTAGCTTGCTGTACTAAAAGTCCTATGACATTTTGTAAGTTTGAGTTATAGCATCTTACATTAACCTAAACATCTTACATCAACTCCTAATACCTCAAGCTGTTACATTTTGGTTTTATTATCCACATATTGTGTTTGACCTAATACAGCATATACCACATTTCACTCATTTTATAACACTTGATGTAATATACTTCACTTCCTCCACGTTTCCTTACTGTAAATAGTCCTTTTGAAATATCTGGATGATTTCAATTAGGAATTGTTCGTTAAAGTCTTTGTTGCTGTTTTTCTTCACAGGGTCAACGTTACAATACAGCTGGACACCAACGAAGTGCGAGGTTTTTTATTCCCGGCTCAGGCACATTTTCATTGGCCAATACTTATTCGGCAATGTCAAAGTAAATTTCCACTCACACAAATAGGAAACTTGTCAGTAAGTATTACCGTTCATCCACAGGAGTGATATCAGGCTTAAATCAGGAGTCTCTTATATTTCCTACTGTTAAGTAGTGGACTGAGTTAAATTTGAAATTCTATATTTTGGTACCTTTTAAGTGAACTTTCTGAGCTGATTTGTTAAGATTGTATTTAGTAATTGATTGTGAAGGGAATCATAGCACTTAGAGTAAAATACCAACAAGTCCCAAGAGACTGGCAATTTTCTCACATGAAGCACACAGGCATTCAGCTATTCACTGGCCCCATAGCTTGAGGCTGCAGGGAATTGTAATAGGGGCTATAATAATATTTGCCTTTGTAGCCCAACTGGAATCCATGCGTAGTGGGACTTATCTCCTCCTATACAGATGTTTGAGGAGCGTTGTTATTTCCAATTGAAAACCAATACGAATGCATGAAGATGGCTTGTTTGTTTTAAATCAAGTCGTAATGAAATCCATCTAAACAAAGATGTTTATTATTCATTGAAATATATGTAAGTCATCTCAATGAAATTCAACTAAATTTTTATAAGTCGTCTCAATGAAATCAATAAAATGTTTCTCATTTTCTTTAGATCTCAGACTTCATAGTAGAAAATCCTGGAGATGTTCCGATACTTATCCAGATCCTCACGTTATCCCAGTACCCTAACCCCCACACCATCGTAGACCTGATGGGGGCGAAGCTCTCCGCGGAGAACCTCACAGACTACATAGAGGCCGACGACCTCGACATCTTTACTCTCAGAGATCTGGAGATCTATACAGTAAGTCACTATAAAGACTAGGCCACTAGTGATAAAATCATTAAGTTCTCTCTGTTTTGTCATACGAAAGCAACTCCGGACTGTCACTGATGAAATTATATTGTTGCGATCTTGACTGCAGAATTAAATATACAAATATATAAGAGTATACAGAGATATAGTAGGAATAGGATAGTGTCCTATATATATATATATATATATATATATATATATATATATATATATATATATATATATATATATATATATATATATATATGTAAATATATACATTATGGTCATTTCTGCCAAAATACATGTTTCTATGATTACTTCATTGATATTTTTGTACCAGTAATTAAAAATATGAGATGACTAAAATTGTTGTGATGCATGTAAGGTTAATTCCTACTCAGCTTCTTCACATTTTAATAAATAACTTCCATAGCAATGAAAATGTATGAGATGAGTTTTATTGACTTGCTTTACTATTTTTCATTTGTAGAAAAAACCTAAAAGTGCAGTGGCCAACTTTCGAAAACACATAGAGACGACTCTTGGCGTGAAACCCCACAAGCGCACGATCACCACCATGCTTAACCCAGGTGTGGGCATCAAGGTGCGGGTGGGATTTCAACCCAAGGACGATCTACACAAGACTTCACTCATCATTATAAGGTGAGACATAGAGGTGTCTTGCTTCTTAACCGATTCATTCCTACCCATTACCGTAGTTTCTATGATACTCTAATTCATTTAAGGTAAAGTTTTCATTTAATTAAAAGATAACCTTAGAACAATGAATAAATGCTCAAAATAGGAAATTCTTAGATTGAGATCTGATTAACTATAATATGATATACTTAATTGGTTTATTTTATTTGGGAGTTGTATAAAACTTTTGCACAATACTTCATTCTGTCTTGCCTTTCTTTCTAGAAATAACCTGACTATTCTGGACACGGTTGTGGTCCAGGGTCGAGGTGGTCGGGGAGAGCTTCGCTTCAGTAACAGAAAACCGGGATCGCAAACTCCGCTTACTTTTGAAATGACCGAAAAACACCTCAAAAACTGTGATAGTAAGTATTGCTCTATATCGAATGACCTCTAAACGTTATTGGTATCTGTGGCCATGATATTCTAAATTTGTCTATAAATACATTGAAATAATCTGAACTTTAGACTGTCAATCAATCATATTGGAATGGATTAAAAACAGAGTAGCAGATTGAGAAATTATGTAAATTTCTGCCTAAAAATATGAAAGAGGTGATCAGGTATATTTGCCAATTATTTTTACATAACATTCACCATGGCATAGATGTCATGATTTAGTATTCTTATTATGTGAAGCTAACCTATTACGTGCTACCTAAAGAAATTGAAGTCTTGTTAAAGTTTGCAAAAAAAGTAACTTAAAACAATTCATCAAATATGTTTTTTTTATGACTTTTTGAACACAAATTCCTCTGCATTAAGAATTGGCACAGATTTGTCCTATTTTTCCTCAGAAAAGAAAAAAAGCATGATGTCCACTTGAATCTTTTTGCTATAAATATCAACATGAACTCTTCCTCCTTTTTTCAGAAAAGAAACAAAGTAAAAGCATTCCACCCAATTTCACTGTGAAACGCACATTCACGGCTCGCAATACGGGTCAGCTCCCGTTTTTTATCCACGGCTTTGGCATCAATAACGAGCATTGTGAGGGCTACGGATTTCGAGTGCTGGACTGTCATGGCTTCGAGTTACAGCCCAACGCCAGTAGGAAAGTGGACATAGCGTAAGTAATGCTTAAAGGCCAGATAAAATATGGATACAAAATTGTTAGAATGATTCTTAATCTCATGTTATTGTCAAAAATATCATAGATAGAGACAACAATTTCAGGGGTACCTCCTAAGCATGAATGGATTAAATCATATGTGCCTGACTCTACAACTGTTTTTGTTATCTTAAATGCTCTAACCAACCATATTTTAGAAGACAAATGCAGGTCATACTGTCACTGAATTGTGTGTTAGCTTTTATTACATCATTACCTTTTGAAGATTCATTCCATTGTGAGAAAATCTACGTACTCCACGCTTATGCTGTATCCTGTGCTTTACCAGGGTATCCAACGCTGCCCCATGATAATGGCACCTTTTCCTTGGAGGGCTATCTTGGCATTGGCTATTTCTGGATCTTCAAATATGTGACATGTGAAGGGTTGTCTATGTTGCCTTTACAACTATTCTTAAAGTGAAGGAAATAATTTCCTGGTTCATGATTTTTATACATCATAATATAATATAAGTTGTTGAAATTCACATAAATTTTGATAATAAACAAATTCACTATTGAGTAGTTTTCAGAATTTTTAGGAAAAATTTGAGCTTGTGCCGGAGCTAAATTATATCAGAAAATTCTTGCAGATGCTCAAACCAATGTCCGTTTCCACACTGTTCCATTACGTTTTTATTTTTATTTATTTATTCATTTTCTTTTTTTCAGATTCACACCTGATTTTACCATGTCGCGTATTCGGCGCACACTGGCAGTACACACCAGTCTGGGCATCAACTATACTTACACACTACAATCCACCATTCCAGCCCACATGCTGACCAAGTGTGCGTCGGCCCTGCCACGCCCACCTTGGGAGCCAATACTCTATTACTCCATCATATGCATCATGGGGTTCCTACTCTTCTGTATATTAGTCGCCTCGTTTTTTGAAGCTGACCGCATTTTCATGGCAGATATATCAAAGCGCCGCATTAAAGTGAGTAGCGCCACTCAGACGTTTGACAAAGGGAAAGTTTTTGATCTGAAGAACATCGCAGGTGTAAAAGGCACACCCAACGAAAAACTTGAATCCAACGGTCAGATATTTGCCAAGCCTAAAAAGGATCCCCCAACGTCAGTCGTGAGCCCCATTCGAACAACCCCTCAAAGGCAAAATCCGCAGGAAAATTCCCGAACTTCTAGCGAAAAACAGGCACTTCGAGACCGCGACACCCGATCTGGCAGCTTAAATGGTAACTCCAAACAAGGTCACACCGATAAATCCTACAGTACCACCGATGACTATACCAGCAAAACAGGGAAGAAAAACAAGGCAGCATCGAAACGCCCCGACGATCTCAGTAACGTAGAATACGGTAGTGCACAAGAGAAGAAACAAAGCATCAAAGAACTTGTGTTCGGCAGCAGAAAAGCCGACGCACAAAATAAAGTCAACTACGAGAGAGAGAAACATGTAGTCTCTGGCATTCCACGAAAATCAGAGCGAAACGGACTGTTCCATCAATATGAACCTATCGAGGGTCCAGGTCACGACGACCTAGAAGAGGTCACCCTGTACTCCGGAAAGAATCAAGGTAGGTGGCAGTGAATGAATTATCATAAATCTGTTCCTCCTTATAACCTCACACCTTTGAAGGTCAAGCTATATCAGAAATATATTCCCCCTGAAATTGTTATTTTGAAGATATTAACTTTGAAAAGAAAATGGGAATTAAACATTGGAAAAACATTAAAGGAGAGAGTTGCCTCTATCTGCTGAACAATTTCCTTCGTATAGTTTACATAAAATGGTCTAAGTATCACTAAAACTTTCAGGCATTATTGAGCTGCTAAAGAGACGACTGAACGTAACCTGTTTACCGATTATTTTGGAAATATTTCCTTAATATATTTTAGGAAAAAGATGAAATTCAACTCTCCAACTTTCATTTCATTCATGCAATAGATTTCCTCTTAAAATTGGCCTCTGGATCCTTTTGATAAAAGAATGGAAATTGAGCCTTAACTGGTCCATGAAAAAGTTGAAGGAGAGTTGTTTGGGTACTGGCAAACTGTTCAAATGTCTACCAAAAGATGTAGTTTTGAAAAGATATTGCCAAAATTGTCCGTCCATTTTTGGCTGCTACAGGCAGGAATGGTTGCCACTATTCATGCCTTTAGGGCTTATAAAGGATTTTCTTTTGGGGGAATATCTTCCCACGTTTATTTTTTTTTTGGGGGGGGGGGGGGGGGGGATTAAAGGAGAAATTCAGATTCAACCTTCAATCTTCCTTCTTGGGAACTCTGATTTTCTCCACCATGAGCAGTTGATTAGTCGAGAGTTTAGCCTTAATTGATATGGCCAGAAAAGTGCTGGTGGAGGCATGTGAGGATGTTGCCAGTGACTGAGGATATATTTTTATTGTAGGCAAGCTAAAGGTGAAGCGCAAGAGCAAGCTGAAGGTTGAGAAGGAGAGGAACAGTAAGCACAAGGAGACAAACGATAACGACAAAGACGAGACCTCATCCACCACCACCGAATCCTCCAGTGCAGACGCAGAAGACAAGGTGGGTAATTTACTCAGTGCAATTTCCAAATCTCCAGTGCCTTTGTTTTTAGGACAATTACACTGTCAGGTTCTTAAATGATGAGAACATACTTTGATATGTGTACTTATAGTTGTGTAGTTTATACAGTACAGTTCCCAAATCTCCAGTGCCGTTGGAGTGGTTTACCATAAACTGCACTTGAAATGATAAAAAGTATGTCCTTTTAAACTTAGATTTTGTAATATTGATTCCAGGTTTCCAACATTCAATATTTTACAGGAAACTAATTTTCTTTTGTTTTGCCACTTTGCACTATTTGTATATAAGGTCTACGAAAAACTTAATTTCTTATGTATATGAGGTTTACAAGGTTTTCAAACCAATATGGGGGAAATACCTAGATGTCCAATAATTTAGTGGCTATTAAATAACTAATCCCCTATGCTACTTAAGACTTAAGAGGAAGTTCTTTTGCCTACTTATCTATATGAGAAACAATTAGTCTATTAGTAAGTAACCTCCTTTTGGCGGAGTAGACTTGAGATTTTGAGATTTTAATCATATATCCAAAGCAATATTTGTTGAAAATCTTTTGCCAGTCCTTAAGGTTTAACATTTAATTGATATATTGTGAACTAACTTTCTCTGGGGCTGTATTTTTCAAGTGTTGAAAATTTCAAGTTTGAAACTTACTTTTTGGGAAAATCTTATGCCGTTTATCTTCTAAATGTTCAACTATTACTGCATTTTAAAGAAACTAGTCCTGTTTGGTCTTGAAAGTCTCGAGTGTTCAAGATCTCACATTCCAAATACTTGGAGAAATTCTTTGCCAATTTTAAGTGTGGTAATCAAAATCTCCAGTCACATGAAATCTACCTTATTTGGTGCTGCAGGTTTCCAGTGCTCGAGATTCCACACCTGAACCGCAGCGGCCAAAGAAAAAGAGCAAGAATAAGAGCAAGGAGAAGAAGACCAGAGAGGAAGAGGAGGACATCAACGACGACGACTTTGTGGTCAGCTCCAACAAGTGCAAAGGTCACAAGAAGATCAAGGTGGATCCCAAATGTACCTACGGAGGAGACATCCTGAGACCCAAGTAAGTACATAGCCGTGATTATCGAGCAGGATAATTTGCCACAAGATTAGGAGTAAACTACCCTTGATTTCAACCATATGATAGACAAAGTGTGAAAGAGCAAATAAAAACCTCTGATTTTCACGACTGTTTTTTTGGGAGAGAAAATAAAACATTTTTTCACGACCACTTTAGAGGGAGGGTTAATTAAATATGTGGTTTGAGAAATGAAAGCAACCATTCTTGGACCCTAGTCAACCATCAACCAATCAATGACCACCTATAAAATCTATTGTTCTGCTGCTGGCATCCCTATAAGTCTGATCTCATTGTTGTCTTATATTGTGTCTTTCTCAGCACCCTGGAACTGCCCTACAAGCTGCAGAGTGAGGACCAGATGGAGAAAGAAGAACCCGCCTCCCCGCACGCTCTCGCCGCCGACATCGCCGCCAAGGTCCTCAAAAAGGCACCCAAGATCAAGCTCCCCAAGCTGAGAGGTAGGTCCCCCTGGTGGCAAAATGCTGCAACTAAATTAGGGTTTGAAAAGGAAGAGATTGCAGGTGGGAAATTCTGCTACTTCATAAAGGTTTGAAAAGGTCAAATGTAGGCAAGAAATATTGCAACTTTACAAGAGTTTGTGAAGAAGTAAATCTGGGTTGGCAGTATTGCAACACGTCTGGGTATTGTCATAGACATCAGCCTGGCTCTTACACAGTGAAAGATAAGTATTGTTTCCTAAAATTTGTTTTCATGTAGTTCTGATTTTGTTTATTTTTCGTAAATTGTTGCTCTACCTATTTAGACGTTTACATTAGCTAGTTAGTGTTTTTGCATGATTTTGATGTTTCATTTTTAGAAGTGCATTCTGAAAAACTTCTTTGGTACTCTTGACCAATGTCGCAAACCCATTTAGTACATGACTCGCACACTTGGTAAATAATGGCCTCAAGGAAACTCAAGACATTCATTGTTGTTTTTGATATTCATTGTAAATATGTTTTGAAGTTTAGACATCATATGGTAAGTGTCAAAATTCCTGTAGAGCATGATCAGAGCTTGTGTAACTTTTGCGGCTGTAGTTGTTCTTGTTTTTGGAAAAGGTGTGTCTTCAGGATACCTGACAGACTTGGTCCATTTTTGGGGGTGTGAAAATATTTTAGAAATAATAATTAGAAATAATATCAGAAGAGATGTATGTTCCCTTAGGAAGAAACAATCTTAAAAAAGGGATTTCTCAAGATGTTTTAGACCATGTCCATGTTCTTAATATCAATGGAGTAGGATGACTCAGAAAAAACATTATCCTTTACCCTTTTATAATAGGAGATTCTTGAACATCAGATAATGTTGCTTAAGATGCCATGTAGTCTTGAAAAAGCTTACAGGGTTCAAAAAGAAATTGAGAAGATAGTTCTATGAGGTACAACTGGCTAGTCACAACTTGGCGGCAATATGGCAGAAAAATGAAAAAACGAAATTCCAAATCCAAATCTGCTGTTTAAAAGTGTCAAGGTTACTAGGTTACTAGCAATACTCAAACAATGATTGTCAGGCTCACAAGTCCTAGTGGCACTGAGGGTCGTTTGCAGCAAACACTTAAGTCGGAACTATTTTGGGCTTTTTTTCCGATCCTGGTTCTGGTGCATGATACTTCAACCGATTGGAAAAGGCAATATTCAGTGTAGGTTGGAAAATTGAGAATTTCTTTTTGACCCTTTTAATATAGGAAATTCTAAAAGCTGAAATTCAATGCATTACTTACACTCACAAACTCTGGAAATTTAAGGCTTAAAAGAAATATAACTTCTACAATATATGTATATATATATATATATATATATATATATATATATATATATATATATATATATATTATATATATATATTATATATATATATATATATATATATATATATATATATATATATATATATATATATATATATATATATATATATATATATATATATATATATATATATATATATATGTGTGTGTATATATATATATATATATATATATATATAGTAAGTGTGTGAGTATTAGAAATTTAGACTTGATCTTTATAATTTTCTTTGCTTGTAACGTAGATAAACCTTTCTTTGGAATGTTGTTGTTGTTTTTCTTATTGTTGTTGTTGCTTTGTGTTGTGCGTGCTGCTGACGTAGGTGGTGAGCCGCTGCCGTTGGTGGAGCCTCCGTCGTCGGTCGTGGGGAGTAGTGAGTTGAGTCGCAGCAAGCTGCCAGCTACTACCTCCTCCTTCTCCTCCTCCTCCTCCTCCTCGCCACAGTGGGATCTGCCCTATAAGCCGCTGCCCATCTCCGGTTAGCAAAATTTCTATTACCTCATAATGCCGGCCGCTAATTATCCACATCACCCCTTCACATGGTCTTAGCCAGGAATTCAAAAGTGTGTCATAATGACGGCAGTAAACTATCCGCATCCCTCCTTCACAGGGTCTTAGCCACAATTTTAAAAATGCCTGTCCGAAATAGCAATTTCATGATTTCTGCTTGTCCTGATTTAGTTACTAATCTACTTCAAATCCTTATATCATCTACATTTGATAGCCTATTGTGTCAAAAAGAGCAATTTGTACTTCAGCCATGTCCTACAAGATAATTTGTTAGGAAAATATCTGGTTATTATCCCAAAGAAGTCAAATTTGAAAATTCTTAATATAAATTTTTGCCTGTCCATAAAGGAGATTTTCAGAAAACTTCCTGTCCAAAAGACAGGCTTGATGTTTTCTGGCTAAGTCCCTGCTCCTACCTCACACTGCAGTGCAAAAACAATCCATCCATCACTACACCTTGCTGTACTTAAGGCATAGGAAGCATGGCAAACTTTGAGAAAATATTTGAGGAGAAATGTTGACCAAAATGCTACCAACATCTCTCTTTCAGATATCTTGTGAACTTATGCTTTATTCCAAATTTGCTTTCAAAAATATTAAAGATAAAGACAACTTGCCAATGAAATCTCTGGACATGAATTGGTTATCTGTAGTTACGTCTAAGAGGCATTGGGAATTTTCCTCTCTCCAAATTTTTAACTGATACGTCTAAGGGGCATTGGGAATTTTCCTCTCTCCAAATTTTAAACTGATTTATCATTAATTCAGTTGTTGTTTTCTCAATTACATGTATTTCCCCTCCCCATATCCACCATTCTTTAAAAATCATATTCTTTTCCAGTAGTCTTGTAAAGTTCACCTAGAACATCACTGATAAACCTTTTGAAGCAGTGAATGCTGTGGTGTATTTTCTAATTAGATTTCAAATTGCTCAAAATAACCTGAAAAATACCCACTCAATGAATGATGGCTGATAAGTACAGGATTGTTTGTGTAAATACCAAAAACAGGGCAACACCAAAAAATACACATAGGGTTTCCCTTCTAAAGGCCAGGTACAAGGTATATCTTTCTCTATTGGTTGTTATTTTAGTGTGTGTAGGTTAGTGTTTGGACCTGGTTTTTGTGTGTTCTGACGTACGTCAGCTCACACTTACACAGCGTACATGCCCTCCCAATGTCGTGGTGCAACGAATTCGTTCCGCTGTCCTAAGTACCATTATACCTGTCCTAAGTACCATTATACCTATTTCTAGTGCCGTGAAGTACCCGTGAAGTACCATTCTACTTATTACAAGTGCCATTAACTCTTTCATCTTTCTTGGCACCGCGACATCCAATATGACGATTTTCTACAGTTTATTTTTTTTATTTTGCTCACTTACCAGTTTTGTGTTGGCTTCCGATTTTCTTTTCCGAAATCGTTTTTTGGTTTGAGTGGCTTATAGTCTCGTAGTATTGCAGACTTTTTTGGCGCATGATTCGCTCTTTTTCCGCGGCATCCATCTTTTGGCAACCGATTATCAGTTCGCCGGTTTCGTCTCTGGTCTAACCTATATGTGCCGCGGCACACTAGGTGTCTCAATCGATTGCCCACTTTGTAGGATCGATTGACAATTCGCCGGGCACGCATTCGCGTCAGCATCCGCATCCGCGCCGTAGCGCCGGTCTAATCGGTTTACTTATGTGTGTGTAATTGCCATAGTCACGTGACATGTTTTAAAAGACACATTCGTTTCATTACCAACGCAATGGCGACCGCGAAGCGCTCGCGCCGAAACAAGCTGCCTCTACGTCATTCACTGACAACAGATATCCAGGCTGTAGGATATCTATAAAATGAACATTTTATGAAAGCTGAGTTTTTTAGGATTAAGACATGTACATTCGGTTGGTTACCACCGCACCGGCGACCGCGAAGAGGTCGCGCCGAAACGAGCTGCCTCTACTTCATTCACTGACAACAGATATCCAGACAGTAGTGAGTAGGATATCTATATCTATAAAATAAACATTTTCCGAAATTGCAACAGCAATGATATGATGATTTCTCTCAATTTGTTTCCAAGAAATCTAGGGTCGTTTACATATCCAAGGGAACCAAGTTCATCAACTTCAAAATTTCTATCAAATACAAGGGTTACTGGGGGAATACTGGGTAATACCAATATCACTTGCTTTCCTAAATTTGTATTTCTTTCCAAATACTTTCACACATCTACTCTTAGGTCACAACATATTCCTGGATCACTAAGCTCTTTTCTGCAAGTGCAGAGCACTTTTCTTGGTTAGCAGGGCACTAGTTATAATTACAGTATCATAAACTGACTACAGAACTGTTTACTTTTTGTTAAATTCAATACATCAACTGACTGTGAGCAGGAATAGGGGCTGAACAAAAATTACTTTCCTGAAATAACTGTTTTTGTGGAACGTTGTTTTTTATTCTATTATTCTCATTCTTCTTCTTCTTATCACTATTATTATTATTTATTATTATTATTAATAATCATTATTATCATCATCATTATTATTACTATTATCAATTATTATTATGATAGATATCAGGCCGAGTCACCTTTAGCATTCACAATCATGTCGGCAATACTGATGTCAAAGCTAGTGTACTCTGCTCCCTCGAGCCACCATCACACACTGTTCTCCCCTCATGGGCTCCTTATCACAGGAGCTATATTTACACACCATCAACTGCTAATCAAGGTCATTCAGGACAGTCAGACCTCTAGTGAGATCAGTGTGCAAATCCAATGCTACCTAGTACCTACTTCAATTGAGAGTTTGAGGATAGGGTTCATACATCAAGGACAAGCACAGTCAAACCTGGCACACCAGCAGGGAGTCTGGGCGTGTTTTGGACACCTAAACCCTCAAAAAAACTTGGACACCCCCAAAATATTGAGAGTGATTTCTTAAAATGTCAATCTCAGGCCTATAGTTGAACATTTTCCCCCAATATAAATCCCTTGACATTGTCTTTAGGATATTATGACTTATTTCAATAAGATACATACATGCTTTTGGTCGTAATCTGAGTATTGTGGTCTCCCTTGATAAATAGGATTGATAAATTTTTTAATTTGCCAATTCTGGGCACCCAGTTTCTAAATTTTGGCTCAGACCCCTACACCTCGTAATATCATAGGCAATAGGTTACAAACATCAATTGGTCTGATTAAAGAGCTGTGGTGTCAGGCTTCAAGTGTTATTCACTGAAATTAAAGTGTGTGTTTTGTCATCACTTGTGTGAGATATCAAATCAAAACAGCCAAGTTATTCCTTAGTAAATTCTATCATCAAATCTTTCAAAATCAGCACATGAACAGTATTTGATGAGTGAAAAGTTGATGCTCATGGGATTGAGAAGCAATCCCAAGCTTTTCCATGGGGGCTCCATTATGTTTCAGACAACATTATTGCATTGGAAGCCTCTGCTTTGATAGTGACCTACTAAGTAGCAACAAAAACTACCATTCATGCATTTACTCTTAGTGCATTTAAACACATTTGTATGAGAGTAACTCTGTTTGCCAAAGCAGCAAGTCCCATTCTCCCAAATGTAAAGAGCCAAAAAAAGAATGTCCTAGTTCTAAACACACTGCACAAACAAGTTCTCAGGTTAAGTTATTGTGGGACAGGCCAAATAAAAGTCTGCTTTTTGTAGCTCACATATATAATACACCTCATAGTGGAGACCTACAGTCTCATTTTAGAACTTGCAGTAGGGCAAAATAACGTAGACAAACAGGCCCTCGAGTTACAACAATAATGATTCAGTTTGCCAAATTAGCAATTAATTTCAAGGAACAATTTCAATAGCAAATCTGAGACTTTATTTTCACATTTTTGAGTGAAATTCAAGCAAAAGATACAGTTGTAAGTGGTCAATTTATATGAAATATTTAGACACTTATTTGGGCGGTCAAGTTAGATTATGGTTCTGCTAATCTGCTTGTCTGGACCATTACTAACTCAGGGCCTGAAATTAAGATTGTATGTACACTTTACAGGGAGCCCAATTGCATCTCCTAAAGCTACCTAGAGATGTTGTAACTCGCTCGGGATGAATATCCATTGAATATGAAGCTTAAATAGTTGTGCATCTGAGACCATGGTCTTAGCCAGCAGGGCATCTGGG
Organism: Maea johnstoni; assembly: GCA_963942565.1. Classification (NCBI taxonomy): domain Eukaryota; kingdom Metazoa; phylum Annelida; class Polychaeta; order Spionida; family Magelonidae; genus Maea; species Maea johnstoni. Next base: position 32,494,061 of record OZ012690.1, read on the forward strand.
TGTCTTTTTGGACACCCAAACCCTTAAAAAGCACCCCTCAGAAACATCCAAATTCTTTTGTGAGGAATTTCTTTACATGTCAATCTCAAGCATAAAATTGAATTTTTTCATCATCATATTATTTCCATGACTTTACATAAGGATATCACGCCTTATTTTGATAAATATATACATGTTTATGGTTGAAATCTGAGTATATTGTGGTTATGCTGAGTGGTCAAGCACAGTGTGCTATCCATAGAATCGACAAATCTACCTGGAGCTGCATTGAATTCTATTCAGGTGTTCTAACCTTGGAAATGATGGTCTTTATTACTTGCGTGCTGCATGTGCTATTGGCTCAATCTCGCCTCCCTCCAAGTAAAGGCAGCGTTTTTGCCCATGGCCATGAGAAAAGGGCACAGGGACAAGAGGGCCGACCTCTGACCTGTAGAGTTCTCCAGAGAGATTAATGAACCCATCTGCTATGCTGGGCTTCAGCTGTGTGTGTATAGAGTAAGATATAGAGACTGCAGGGAAATATACAATAACCCTTCCAATGATATCCTTATACAATTTTATGGGAATTATATGGAGATGAAAAAAAAATCAATTCGCTGACTAGGTTGTTGAACCCTCTGCCTGAGGAGAGTTGTTTAATCTGTTGACTTGATCACCATGTGCCCAGGGTCATTTCATTTCATTTTCTCCACCGTCATTAAGTGACCTGAAAAGATATTTTCATCATCTACCAACGTCATTGATGCTACTCAAAATCACCCCAAATGACTATTACTAGTGTCAAGTTGCACATTCAAACTGGCATGATAACGTGTACTCGTCCGAGAGCAGGGTTTTAGCTAGGATTTGGAAACAGGTGGTACAAAGTTCACACTACTACTGAAATAAACCATATACATCAGCAGATTTTGCTTTCTTAGGACAGTGACTGCTTTGGTTGTATTGTAGGAGTGATACTGCATGCACCATCTTCTAGAATTGTCATCATCAGCAAATCCTGACCCAGGGTCTTAGCCGATATTTGGAAACAGGGTGTCCAAATAGAGGTTTCATAGACTTTTGCGTGTCCAAAGTGTGGTACAAAATACATACTACTAATAAGATAGACCCTATACCTTTACAGATTTTGCTTTTTTAGGCCAGATACTGCTTTGTGTCTTATAAAAGTGACACTACAGCTTCTACATCTTCTATCTTCTAAGAAAAGTCATCTTCAGCAAATTCTGACATAAACTTTTGGGTGTCCAAACTGTCAAAAAACAGTGTTCTGTGTGTCCAAATGACATGCTGGACGCATTGCGGCTAAGCCCCTGTCCTGACCTAAACTTTTGGGTGTCCAAATTGTCAAAAAACAGTGTTTTGGGTGTCCAAATGGCACGCTGGACGCATAGGTGGACATAATTAAAAGATATGATTCGAACTCCGACAACTGATCCATAGCCTAGGCCTGACATACGATGGATAGTTGTAGCAAAAACGAAAGACACTGATAAAAAATGTTAAGACACGTAATAAATTAAAAGAGCTATTATGTATTATGTATTGACCAAGACTTAATAAAGAGATATTGTGGAACAAGAATATGAAATATGCCTTTGCCCTTTTCTGTACAAAATTGCAATGTTAGTCCATTACAAATAATCTTTATGATCATGTTCAGAAAAGAACAAAAATGTTGATAAAAAAAGAACACACCAGCTGACGCTGACAGCGTCTTTCTTGTTAAAGCATTCATGCCTGTAATGCCTGAAAATGACTGGATACTTGGGGTCATCCTCTTATAATAACATATTCAAAACATATTTTACAAAATAATCAAAAGAGATATGTTTATGAAAACAAAAGCAACAATTTTCATTCAAACTCAAATATTTTGTGAATTTGTGCAAATGTTGAACTAATTTGTAAATATGTCATAGAACCAAATGAGTATTAGACTATTTTGAGGATTACTGGCATGATTTGGACGAACAATAGGATACTCCTCTTAAGGTGACTTTAAGGTTGGTGGTTTGTAGGTTTACCTAAAAATATGTTATTTATTTTGAGCTTTTTATCTTGCATCTTAGCCTTGGTTGCAGGGTCCATTTACCTCTGATTGATTGCTTGATTATTCATTTTGATAACAATTCAAAGTAACTTTTTTAAACAGCATTATATATTAAGCATTGTATATTTTATACATTACATAATACAGTTGATTTAAGAATAAGCAATTTTACACCAATCGATCCAGGTACACTTACAAATAATATGTTGTGCTATATTTGTTTGGATTATGCATCTGTTGACCCATTCATCACTGTAGATCTATTTGGCATGTGTCCTCTTTCAAAATAAGCATATATTTGAATTGTAGTTGAGGGAAAGTTGTTAGTTAGTATCTGATTAACATTTCTTCTATAAATATTTTCTGAAAATTGCTTTTGTTTATGAGAATCACCAAATTAGTCATGTGTTTTGAGTGATAGAAGCATGAATGGGTTAAGACAAGCTTTATTTATAAGCTATTTTCAAAAATAACCTAGTAGCCTTATTCTAATTATGGAACTAGTAGACATGGATAGTTTAAACAAGAATAGTATATTTTTCATGTGGGCCTGAAGATTGCATACATCTGGTGAGGAGAAGTTGACCAATGCACTGCACCAGTTTGGCTCCTGTCAAATATGGCGCTACTTATGGTTTTACTTCTCTGTTCAGATGATATTTATAATGACCAATCACCTACTGAGTGACAGTGTAGGGCTCTCACTAGTATGTGTTAAAAGTAACACTGATTTTGGTGTCTCCTCTGTTCAGATGATATTTATATTGACCAATCACATACTAAATGGCAGTCTAGGACTTGCTCTATGTTTTAAAAGTAACACTGATTTTGGTGTCTCCTCTGTTCAGATGATATTCATATTGAACAATAGCACTGATCTCTGTTCAAATGATATTTATACTGACCAATCATATACTGAATGGCAGTCTAGGGCTTGCACTGATTTTGGTGTCTTCTCCATTCAGAGGACGACCTGAGTTTGCTGGCCCACCAGACGGAGCTGTTCGCACTGCGTAACCGTCACCTGAACAACGTGACCACGTCCCCGGACCCCCTGAGCTCCAGCAGTCGCTCCAGCTCCTACAGCAGCATCGTCAGCAGCAGCAGCAACAACGGTGGCGCCACTGCTGGCAACGACCTCAACCGACCCCCCAAGATCAACAAAGGCTCTGCATTCACTCCTATCACTGATTTCCGCACGCCTCCACCACCACTGGGAAATAAGAACATGGTTTCTATCAAACCAAATATGGCGAGTGGGATGAAGGTCAAGGCCAGCCCTTGGCCAATCACAGCCACCTCTCCAGCTGGTGGCGACATCAGGTAAACTTCTTTCTTGTTGTTTCATTTTGCTATTTTATCTATTTGTTCAGTATACACATCACTCTTTTGAAAATAAAGAATGTACAGTCATATAAAGTAAAGATCATCCAATTCGAAAGAACATGGTAGTATATAGTAACCAGAGCTAAAATGTGCATCTTTGTGTTCCTATTATCATAGTAAGGTGTCTCTCCTATTTGAATCCTTCATCTCACTGAAGTTTATTCTTGGGCTCTGTAGTGCAATTCTGTGAACCAGTATTGAATGGTTTGTTTCTAGAAAGCTTGTTGTACAGCTTTTTAGTGCTAGTGTATATAAATCATCATAATGCACAACCTAAACCATAGATAAAACCTGTAATACACTGTAGAATAGGAAATTAATCCTAGTGGTTTATTCTGCCGAACTTTCCCTAGTGGGGTCAGTTCGGTATAATGAAAGTCGGAAATATAGTACCATACATTTACAGTATTATTCCTGTCATTAGAATATCAACCTTCAATATTGACTTTTCAGAATTAAAAATCTCGGAAAAATCCAAAATCACAAATCCGATTAATTTGCACCTGGGATCAATTTCCTTTTCTACAGTAGCAACAATAGTTAAACAGGTCTTTGGTCTCTGTTACTCAGTTGAATTTTGACACTAAAATCTGTGTATATTTCAGTTCGTACAGTCTGCAGCCCATCGCAGAGACGCAGCACCCTGGCATGATCCACGACGAGGAAATGATCAACAACTACGGCAACAACAACAACAATGTTGGAGGAGGAGGAGCGGCACCCGACTCACAATTCGGACTCCAGGACATCGCAGCCAATGGTACGAACCAGTTCGGCTTCATGGGCGCAAACTTCGACCAGCCAGCGACGATGATGCAGCGCCTCCTAGCGGACCGCCGCAAGCGCTTGATGGAGTACCAGCAGAAGGTTCTGAAAGGCGAGGACTGGCCCGGCTTCAACATCACCCTCAACAACGAGAGTCTGTGGGATAACTCGGCCACCATGCCCTCAGCCACGGCCTGGTCAACGGTCACTGATTCCCCACCAAGACAGACAGCAGCTGAGGTGAGTGCAACATTCAATATAGTGAGTATATTCAGGCCATAGTCTTAGCCAGCAGGGTCTCTGGGTGTCATTTGGAGACCCAAAACCTCAAAAACTACCCTTCATTCAAGACACCCACATTTTTTTGTGAGGAATTTCTTGAAATGTCAATTTAAAACATGTATTTGAATTTTTTTCACCTCAATATAACTCCCATGGCATTGGAGAAAATATCTGAGAAAGCGACCAGTTAAGAGGTTCCTTAACATCAGCCTGAATGTTTAATCAGACAAAACGAACTTATTCTTTAGAGTAGTAGCATTAGAAAAGCAATTATAACAAGATTATGTGAGATATTGATTCATAACCTGTTTTTTACGTGTCATAATGGACACATGGTCGCTTGGGTGACACACATGGATATTTTGGAGGTCACCAACAATGGCGACAATTGCGTTGGAGACATTATTGTCCCTAGAGTCGGTTTCAGACCTCAAGAAGGGACCTCATCAGAGGCAAATTACACACATATATATATTTATATATTAAAAGGTGTTCTCAATGTTTTGTTCCTGTGTTTCAGGTGTCGAGCTTATGGAGCCCCCCACCAGCCTCTACCAGCGCCACCTGGACCTCAATGTCGGAATCAATCTGGAGCACGACCCCCAGCACCATGACCAGCTCTGCGGACAGCTCTCTCCTCGACACCAGCCCACCGCCACCCATCTCACCCACCCTCGTAGTGGGCGACCGGGCACCCGAAACCCCGAGTGACCAGGCACCCGTCGGCAACTTCGACCCCTTCAACACTCTGGGGAACATCTGGAAGCCTGCAGGCGGTCCGTCGGCGTCGGCGTGGAGCTTCAACTCGGAGAAACCGGACGAGGATGATAACTAGATACAAGTCACAATGCATGTGGACAGACCTTCATGATTACCATACTAAGACAAGACTTTCAATAGGATAGATAGATAGAAATTCAGGAAAATTTTCATTCAAAAATACCCCTTTAATTATGTTCATCATCCATTTCTTTATCTAAGTTTCCACACTAATGAATATTTTGAAAAAAACATTCCATGAAAATGTTAGAGTATTGGAAAATTTATGATCAATCTTGATCGGGAAAAGTGAGATACTCAAAACATTTCTCCTGCGTTTCAGCATATTTTTTCAAATTTTAGGAAAATGATAATTTTGCATTATGTGAAGATAGTGCATCCAGTTGTGGTTCATTTCCTCACTGTAACATCCTTCTTTACTTGTATACAACTGCTCATACACACTGCTCTATACCTGCCGATTGATTATGAGTGTAGTCATCTAAGTGGCCTACCAAAGAACAGAGATGTCAGGCCTTTCATACTGCCGTCATAGCCAACGCTGTATCATGTGCAATTAGCCTTAGTCTGTGTTGTTCTTTTTTAACGTTTTTCATCAATTTTCAATCTTAGAAATTGCTAGTTGGCGGCCTGTAGTGCTGTATGTCATAAGAAGTGTTCTGTGATTAGCTGTAATAGGGAGATGCCCCTCTCAGAGGCCTCTTAGTGTTTTTGTGTGACTGTTATCTCTATGTTTGCTACCTAGCTAGTGGGTGAACTGTGGAAAGGCTTCTGGCAGTTTGTTGTGGAGAATGTATCCTGGAGTAAGTCCGCTTTAGATTTCCCTTATAAGGCATGGTATGGAGCAGTGGGAGATAACCTAGAGGCTAGTACACACTCACATAGTTACCGACAGGTATATATTTACTAAAACATTAATAAAAGCTCTTTTTCAAAAGAGAACATATCCAACTATGACGTAGGTTATAAGTGTTTGGCTTAAATATGTATACCTGTCCTAGCTGGCTTTGTCTATGTGTGGAAAGCTGACTGATTTAGACAATTTAGTGGTCTGCGTCTTGTGCCATGGCTGGTAAACAATTCTGGTCACGTTTAAGCCTTTTCAGTGCTGAGGCTACTTTCCCCCAAAGCACAGGGATGCAATGATTTTTGAAAACTATCTAAATCCTGTTATGTTGGTATTCATTGGATAGCTCTCGCTGAGCACTTTCAGATGAGTACCCATGTGCTAGGGTTTCAGTTAATTTTCCAGGTTTTTTGCATCATTTGGTATTGGCCAAATAAGCCAACCCCAGCGTGAAGGTGAAGAGAGCAACTATGATGGCATTGTACTTAACTAGCTGAAGAACAAAATTTGAATTACTTGACTTTTAACTTGACCAAAACTGTTTGAGAATTTTAATAGTATCTTTTAAGTGAAGGGATACTCCAGATTTATTTTTAAATCGGAATGCAACCAACAATTCATTCTCATGTATTTTTTCTGGAGGAATATTGAATTGTTTGAAACAAAGATTGTATTATGGGAACCTATATTTTATAGAAGAAAATTCTTTATCAGCAGAATCCTTATAGGAAAATACATTTTATTTAATGTCCTTTGATCTAGACTTATTAAGTAATAATATTCCTTTTGGAATATTACAAACATTTCATTGAAATTATTTACTTATATTTTCTAGTAAGATTGTTAGCCAGGTCAAGTGAGACTGCTGTTTTTCAGCATCAAACTCAAGGTGCAGTGACCAGAATTGGGTGGTGCCAGCTTATGTGCAGGGTCGTTTAGGAACAGTCAAACCTGTGAAGAGAGACCACTGATAAGATAACTTGGAGGTGGTCCTTTTAGGCAGGTTGTCTTTATTGACAGTTGAGAAAATGCATTTTTCATTTGGAAGTTTTTGGACAATTATTTCCAGGTCTTTTTAACCTTTTGCTGCTGGTGGCTAATTTGGCCAATACAAAATGGCGCAAAAAAGCTGAAAATGACTGAAACCCTGGCATATGGGTACTCATCTGAGAGTACTCAGTGAGAGTTATCTAATGAATACCAACATGACAGGGTTTAGATGGTTTTCAAAAATCTCTGCATCCTTGTGCTTTTGGTGAAATTAGCCTCGGCATTGGAAGGGTTAACAGGTTTGACTGTACCTGTCTATTTCATTCTGTAGTGTATGCATGGTCTGACACATTAGAGAATATCTTCATCACAAAGCCTCTTTTGAGAAATATTTGAGTGGAAGTTGTTGCCCCTGTTTGGCATAACAATGCCTTTTCAAATATTTTTCATCTATTGCTCTGTTAGACGAGTTATGTTCTAGGTTGTCAGACATTTCATAAACACTTCGTATACAAACAGGTTAAAACAAAAATGCAAACAAAATGAGCTGTTGTTGCAAGTATTATATTTATAGTGTTTGAGCCAACGAACTTCAGAGTTTGATAAAGTGGCCAAGGAAATTCGGAAATAGCAGGGCCATGTGGCCAATAGATTTTAGCTAGGTTTGAAAGATGGTAAATTTTCTTTCAGAAACATTCTGGAGATCACCCTGGTTTTCAAACTATTTCCATTCGGTTTCAGAGTACTAGTACCTGATAACATTGTCAGTGAGGGAGGGATGAATTGTTTGTACTTGACTCTGAAGGAACTGTCCACATTGCTAGTGTATTTGAACCTTTGATTGACCTTGAATTGATCTAGGATTGACCTTGGATTGACCTTATATGTGGATTTCTCTCAAATGCTGTTCATCGGTGTTGTAATGATCTTAGGATGATGATGATGTTGACGACGATGATGATGAAGATGCCTTGTTTTCTTCTTTTACTGCTTGCCACTACTTACAAAAAGAGCATATATATTAAGAACACACATGGACACAGCAAGAAAAAATCTGTTCACCTGGAGTAGCTTCAAATGTGCCATCCAGCCAAAATTGATGTCGTATTTTGAGTGCCCCACTACCCATCATGACATTTTGAAACAATTTCAACATCCAATTATAGACATTAGATAGTGGGTATATACAAGAAGTTTGATGCATTTGAGTTAATAGGGCTTCAGTTCTGGTGAACCCTCATTATACATTGAAACATTACAGTGGCAAAATGCATTTTAACAAGGTTTTAATTGCCATTCCTCTTGTTATTGTTGAAATACACTCAAATTATTCAATCAATTGGCTGAAAACTCTCCCAGCATTACAAACCGCCTCTCTTGAGGAAATTCCTCTAGGGGGCGCCACCAGAGGGTGTGTAATGAAGGAGGTGTGCTGCTCCAATGGTGCCACAGACTGTGTTCTACACTCGCCTTATTTCTCTTCCTACTAACGAAAAATAGATGTGTCCAACCAGTATCGACTTAGAAGAATACTCACCATTATGAAAGATGCTGCCAAACTGCTGACTGTGATGTTCAAGTGCTGATATGATACCCTAACTCCTTGATTAGTCCTAGACTTGTCATCTATGCTGTGGAATTCTGTGAATTCTGGAGCTAGAGCGTTTTCTTGTACCATTTGGTTACTGGTTGTTAGGGTACCCAAATTTGGCGCAAGATTTACAGTTGGGTTGGTGGTGCACAATTTAAATTATTGGTCATTATTTTTTTGTTATTTAAGTTAACAGTAAAAGCTTATATTATTGCCATGGAAACCGTTGCCAAGCTGTGGTTGGTTAGGTGAGGTCATGTGACATGCTGTGAACATGGCTGATACCATGGGCATGAAGAAATCAAATAAAACTAAAATTTGAATTTTACTGCAATTCTGTGTTTCTTGTGATTTTATTTGCCACCTTGTTAATGAAACCCCTGTCAATAAAAACATTATATATGGACCTTAGAGATTGTCTTAAATGTGCAATATTAATCATTCACTTATGGGGTAAGTCATTGAAGATGAATCAAGGACGGATTACATTGACCTCTAAGATGCCTTATGTTGTCCACTAGGTAAGGATATATTTTTGTTCACATGGATGAATTTCATCCAGGCTGGATTATGTTGCCCGCAATTCTGGATTAGGTCCTCAAGGATGGATTATTTTGCCCACTAATGGTGGATTATGTTGCCTTAAACAGAGATTTTATAAAATTTGCTGTATAACCCAACTTGATAGTTAGGGTTCGGATGCAAAGATATTTTTGGTGTTGATTGATCGAAAAATATTTCGAACAATTAATCGATTCGGTTAGAGTTTTACGACCACATTGCCGTAATTCTAAGGCAAACGATTTTCAACATTATTGTGCCGCGGCATGCGCAGGCACATGCCAGACACACATGCAGTGTACCGCGGCTCTTGATGAATCGGTGCACCAAATATGGCGCAATAGATTCGTTTACTCTTGAGCGTTGACACGGAGCCGTTCCGTGTCACTTAAACGAAAGTTCTATTGTTTTTGTATGTTTTGACTGCGCAATTTCACAAAAAAAACTCCGAAATTTCACGTTTGAAATAATCGATTATTTCAGATAACGTTCGAACGGGTCGAATCGGCCTCACCTCAACCAAATGCTCGAGTTCTCGCTTAATCGTCCGATCACTATTGATAGATCACTCCACCAAGGATGTTATTTCAGGCTTATATTATAATATGTTCTCATCAACAGCAACTACATGAAGCATACGCTTAAACAAGACTCTTAAAACCATTAAATCCAGTTGCTGGTGTGATGAAGCCCTTATCACTAGTATTACACAGCAACAGAAAGCAGCCTCATTTCTATAATCTATGGTCCCATATATCTCAATAGAATTTGATAATAGAAAGAAAATATTATAATGCATAATCTTAACACCATACATGTATATCACATTATTGTTCAATGGAAATGATTAAAACTCATGGTATGTAGGATGTTTTGGCTATTTGAAGTGTTCAACTGGAACAACTCTTATGATTACCCATGTACCCTCTTCCCACTGTTCTCCTATCTGGACTGAAAAATGATGTTTATAGCCACCAGGTTATCCCTTGGAGATTTTTGTGTTGGTCGGCAGTGCGTAGCGTAGCGTACTAGCCAGACCTACACTATATCATAGAAATGCCCATCGAAAGGGTATCTAATGGGGTGTCTTATGTCCGTCGGCTCTTAGGATCTAGCTCGATTTAATAGCCCTTATCTACTTTAAGTATGCATTTTCCTTTGATCTGCGAATGAAGCCAACGTTGTCATTTCATGTATTACAAGCATATGAAATATATTATCTGTTTTTGTTTTGTCTTTCCTAATATCTTTTTGTGTTGGTTTTATCACAGTCTCTTTTATAGTGTAGTTATGGACTATGTGCGAGAGAGCACCAAGCACCGCTCTCCTTGATCCGCCATCTTTTGTTTTGTTTACGTCCTGCTCTCGTGGGATTTCATTTGATATCGCGAGTCTTTGAGTAATCTGTGCGAGTGCTGTCAATCACACTCTCCCCACGTGCACGTAAGCTTGCAGCTGGCCCTACGTGGGAATTCATTTGATATCCCACCAGGGCAGGACGTGGGGCGGTCCTACTGCAGTGTGATTGATAGTTTCTGAGTGCAGCTGGCCCCACGTGGGAATTCCTTTGATATCCCACCAGAGCAGGACGTGGGGCGGTCCTACTGCAGTGTGATTGATAGTTTCTGAGTCAATTTCTGCTGTCAAGTGTCAATCACACTCTTTTTTACGGCCGGCACGTGCACTGAGCTTGGAGCTGGCACCTGTGACATCTCTGCTCGCACATAGACATTTTATGAGCGGGCTTAAATTACAGTTGGATGGCATGGGATGTGGTGTTGCCTTGGGGAGGGAAATGATATGAAATTGAGTTGGGAGTTGGGGAATAAAATAAAATATAAAATATATATCCTGGCACACACATATCATTTAATTATCTCTATTTATCTATCTATCTATCTATCTAGATAAATATCCATATGTATATATATATAAGGAGAGAGAGAGAGAGAGAGAGAGAGAGAGAGAGAGAGAGAGAGAGTGAGAGAGAGAAAGAGAGGGAGAGAAAGAGAGGGAGAGAGAGAGATGAAATGACTTGCTCCAGGGAGAGAGGGAGAGGGATATAAAGTGGGCCTGTGGCTTGCTGCACTTCACGCACTTGCTGTGGTCTAATGTAAATATGATGGGGTGTTAAACATAAGAACTTTAGTATGCATTTGAATATATTGGTTGATTCATTGATTGGGCATGGTTTATATGAAATTAAATATGGACTTATATACTGATGAAATAAAGAGGAGGAAATTCATTATGATATTATTCGGCAATTCATTGGGCATTCTGTATATGGAATTAAACATGAAATTATATACAGATGAAATAAGAGGATGAAATTCATTATATTCATTGGATTATTTATAGAGCATGGTTTATATGGAATTAAACATGAACTTATAAACAGATGAAATAACGGGGAGGAAATTCATTATATTTCTCGGTTGATTGATTGTGCATGGTGTATATGGAATTAAACAAAATTATTTACAGATGAAATAAAGAGGATGAAATTCAATATGATATTTACTGGTTCATCGATTGAGCATGGTATGATTTCTTAATATTTATAAATGGCCTGATTTTTTGGAAGGCCAAAGTGGACAAAAAGAGCATTTTCTAATAGAATTGATGAATTTTTTTTTTCTTATCCATCTATCCACATGGGAGGGCAATGGAAAAGTGCCTTATTTTAATGTCCTCTCTTGTAGATAAATGGCATCTTTATATTTCGCAGAGCCACTTGATTTGATTTGATTTGATTTTATTCGGTCTAGTACAATGTGTATTACATAGCTTTTGGCATACAAAAAAATATCATATATAAAGGTGACTAGTTGGAGTGTCATTAACAGCTATGCAATAGAAATCTAACCAGACACAGGTTATATACACTTAAAGTTAGAAACTTATGTCACAGTGGTCTCAGTCTTCCCAGAGTCCAATGGCACCCCTCAGGACAATAGTTTCTTGTGAGGAACTTCTTAGATGAAACCTCCAATATGCGAACTCCTTAGGACTAGGGCAGAGAAAAGCATTCACATAATGGGTGTTCACACTACAGTAATTTTGGAATTTCAATCGTCATCACTTTTTCGGTCAAATTCAGGCATAATTCGCGACAAGCCACTTATACATTGTGGAGGAAACTGGGGTAAGAGAAAAGCACCCCTCAGGACAATAGTTTCTTGTGAGGAACTTCTTAGATGAAACCTCCAATATGCGAACACCTTAGGACTTGGGCAGAGAAAAGCATTCACATAATGGGTGTTCACACTTCAGTGATTTTGGAATTTCAATCGTCATCACTTTTTCGGTCAAATTCAGGCCTAATTCGCGACAAGCCACTTATACATTGAGGAGGAAACAGGGGTAATTTTGGATATGGAATATCATCATCACTTTTTCTGCCAATTAAGGCTAACTCAGAGCGCATCTCATAGAGTAAAGGGTACAAAAGGGACTGGAAAATCATGTTCACAATAACTGTTCACACCACTGAGGTATTCACAATGACAGGTTTCACTGTCCTTTACATTCCGGAGTGTCCTTGTTACACAAACATATGAACATAAATAGACCCTGTTTCACATACATAACAATGGTCCCACATAGGGGAAGAGAAAAGCACCCCTCAGGATAATAGTTTCTTGTGAGGAACTTCTTAGATGAAACCTCCAAGATGCGAACCCCTTAGGACTTGGGCAGAGAAAAGCATTCACATAATGGGTGTTCACACTACAGTAATTTTGGAATTTTGATCGTCATCACTTTTTCGGTCAAATTCAGGCATAATTCGCGACAAGCCACTTATACATTGTGGAGGAAACTGGGGTAAGGAAAAGCACCCCTCAGGACAATAGTTTCTTGTGAGGAACTTCTTAGATGAAACCTCCAATATGCGAACTCCTTAGGACTAGGGCAGAGAAAAGCATACACATAATGGGTGTTCACACTTCAGTAATTTTGGAATTTTGATCGTCATCACTTTTTCGGTCAAATTCAGGCATAATTCGCGACAAGCCACTTATACATTGTGGAGGAAACTGGGGTAAGGAAAAGCACCCCTCAGGACAATAGTTTCTTGTGAGGAACTTCTTAGATGAAACCTCCAATATGCGAACTCCTTAGGACTAGGGCAGAGAAAAGCATACACATAATGGGTGTTCACACTTCAGTAATTTTGGAATTTCAATTGTCATCACTTTTTCGGTCAAATTCAGGCCTAATTCGCGACAAGCCACTTATACATTGTGGAGGAAACTGGGGTAATTTTGGATATGGAATATTATCATCACTTTTTCTGCCAATTTAGGCTAACTCAGAGCGCATCTCATAGAGTAAAGGGTACTAAAGGGACTGGAAAATCATGTTCACAATAACTGTTCACACCTCTGAGGTATTCACAATGACAGGTTTCACTGTCCTCTCCAAGATGCGAACCCCTTAGGACTAGGGCAAAAGCATTCACATAATGGGTGTTCACACTTCAGTAATTTTGGAATTTCGATCGTTATCACATTTTCTGTCAAATTCAGGCCTAATTTGCGACAAGCCACTTATACATTGTGGAGGAAATTGGGGTAATTTTGGATATGGAATGCACCCCTCAGGACAATAGTTTCTTGTGAGGAACTTCTTAGATGAAACCTCCAAGATGCGAACCCCTTAGGACTTGGGCAGAGAAAAGCATTCACATAATGGGTGTTCACACTACAGTAATTTTGGAATTTCAATCGTCATCACTTTTTCGGTCAAATTCAGGCCTAATTCGCGACAAGCCACTTATACATTGAGGAGGAAACAGGGGTAATTTTGGATATGGAATATCATCATCACTTTTTCTGCCAATTAAGGCTAACTCAAAGCGCATCTCATAGAGTAAAGGGTACAAAAGGGACTGGAAAATCATGTTCACAATAACTGTTCACACCACTGAGGTATTCACAATGACAGGTTTCACTGTCCTTTACATTCCGGAGTGTCCTTGTTACACAAACATATGAACATAAATAGACCCTGTTTCACATACATAACAATGGTCCCACATAGGGGAAGAGAAAAGCACCCCTCAGGATAATAGTTTCTTGTGAGGAACTTCTTAGATGAAACCTCCAAGATGCGAACCCCTTAGGACTTGGGCAGAGAAAAGCATTCACATAATGGGTGTTCACACTACAGTAATTTTGGAATTTTGATCGTCATCACTTTTTCGGTCAAATTCAGGCATAATTCGCGACAAGCCACTTATACATTGTGGAGGAAACTGGGGTAAGGAAAAGCACCCCTCAGGACAATAGTTTCTTGTGAGGAACTTCTTAGATGAAACCTCCAATATGCGAACTCCTTAGGACTAGGGCAGAGAAAAGCATACACATAATGGGTGTTCACACTTCAGTAATTTTGGAATTTTGATCGTCATCACTTTTTCGGTCAAATTCAGGCATAATTCGCGACAAGCCACTTATACATTGTGGAGGAAACTGGGGTAAGGAAAAGCACCCCTCAGGACAATAGTTTCTTGTGAGGAACTTCTTAGATGAAACCTCCAATATGCGAACTCCTTAGGACTAGGGCAGAGAAAAGCATACACATAATGGGTGTTCACACTTCAGTAATTTTGGAATTTCAATTGTCATCACTTTTTCGGTCAAATTCAGGCCTAATTCGCGACAAGCCACTTATACATTGTGGAGGAAACTGGGGTAATTTTGGATATGGAATATTATCATCACTTTTTCTGCCAATTTAGGCTAACTCAGAGCGCATCTCATAGAGTAAAGGGTACTAAAGGGACTGGAAAATCATGTTCACAATAACTGTTCACACCTCTGAGGTATTCACAATGACAGGTTTCACTGTCCTCTCCAAGATGCGAACCCCTTAGGACTAGGGCAAAAGCATTCACATAATGGGTGTTCACACTTCAGTAATTTTGGAATTTCGATCGTTATCACATTTTCTGTCAAATTCAGGCCTAATTTGCGACAAGCCACTTATACATTGTGGAGGAAATTGGGGTAATTTTGGATATGGAATGCACCCCTCAGGACAATAGTTTCTTGTGAGGAACTTCTTAGATGAAACCTCCAAGATGCGAACACCTTAGGACTTGGGCAGAGAAAAGCATTCACATAATGGGTGTTCACACTTCAGTAATTTTGGAATTTCAATCGTCATCACTTTTTCGGTCAAATTCAGGCCTAATTCGCGACAAGCCACTTATACATTGTGGAGGAAACTGGGGTAAGAGAAAAGCACCCCTCAGGACAATAGTTTCTTGTGAGGAACTTCTTAGATGAAACCTCCAATATGCGAACACCTTAGGACTTGGGCAGAGAAAAGCATTCACATAATGGGTGTTCACACTTCAGTAATTTTGGAATTTCGATCGTCATCACTTTTTCGGTCAAATTCAGGCCTAATTCGCGACAAGCCACTTATACATTGAGGAGGAAACAGGGGTAATTTTGGATATGGAATATTATCATCACTTTTTCTGCCAATTTAGGCTAACTCAGAGCGCATCTCATAGAGTAAAGGGTACTAAAGGGACTGGAAAATCATGTTCACAATAACTGTTCACACCTCTGAGGTATTCACAATGACAGGTTTCACTGTCCTCTCCAAGATGCGAACCCCTTAGGACTAGGGCAAAAGCATTCACATAATGGGTGTTCACACTTCAGTAATTTTGGAATTTCGATCGTTATCACATTTTCTGTCAAATTCAGGCCTAATTTGCGACAAGCCACTTATACATTGTGGAGGAAATTGGGGTAATTTTGGATATGGAATGCACCCCTCAGGACAATAGTTTCTTGTGAGGAACTTCTTAGATGAAACCTCCAAGATGCGAACACCTTAGGACTTGGGCAGAGAAAAGCATTCACATAATAGGTGTTCATACTTCAGTAATTTTGGAATTTCAATCGTCATCACTTTTTCGGTCAAATTCAGGCCTAATTCGCGACAAGCCACTTATACATTGTGGAGGAAATTGGGGTAATTTGGGAGATGAGAGCTTATTGTGTCACGTCAATGGGCGAAAGTGACGTAGATCTTTTTCAAAAAATAATTGTTAATCGGAACTTGACCGATGCATTTTCTTTGTGAATTGAATTCAAATTCATGTTTCATTCCTGTTATTTTTTTACATATCCTAGAATTGATGTACTGTTCAGAGGAAACTCTTTTAATGTAAATGTTGAAGAATACAAATTCTTTTCGTGAAATGGGGATCTCAGTATGTTTTTCCTTAGATGACCAAACACAGGTGGATTCGAAACCAGCCGGTCAACCTGAACATGCTAGCCTCAACCAGTGTCAACTAATAGCCGTTAATAGGCCATTTGGTGCTCTGGGCACCCCCCAAATGGTGGTGGAGATAAGGTTTCTCAGTAATGTATTCGATGCGAGAGCCCTGATTGGTCCTTGTTCTCACGTGACCTCGTGTTGATGCCTTATCTGGTACTCCTGGCATGAGTACAGCACTTAGGGCATATAGCAATTGGTCTCTCGCTATACATATCCATTCTTTTCTTCATCCAAGGTTTTTCTAATGGTTTGGTTTGTAGGTGTATGTCTGGTGCGAAACACCCTGATTATCCTGGCCCAGAAGTTTGTTTCTGCTCCCTTCGGCATTAAACCAACATTAATGCAGCATTCGTGTCAATTTATGGGGGCCACAATTAAAAGCAATAGTTTTATAACAAGGGTCAACAAACGGAAAATATGGGAAGCCGTTCTTGGTGAAAAGTACTAATTCGCAATCATTTATTTCCATTTCCGCCACCTAGTGACAATCATTAAAACCATTAGCTGTGCTACAGGACTGTGGCCTGTGTTCTGTAACGATTGAGACTTCCCAAATATCGCGCAATGATATATCCTCACGTATTTAAGGCTTACATGATCATGCAAGACTCCCAATTATCGCTCAAAGTGGTTCTCCACGTGTCTGCCTGCTTGTATAACATGCTTAGCAAACAGATTAATTACATGCTACCAATCAGATGATTCAGTACAGACAACGTGGTGTAAAAATCTTGAATTGGAGTGAAATAGTCAGCCAAGGCGTTGTAAGGCTGATTTTTCTTTAAAGAAAAATGATTTCTCTTTAAAGAAAAATGATTTTTCTTTAAAGAAAATTGATTTTTCTTTAAAGAAAAAGCATTTTTCTTTAAAGAAAAAGCATTTTTCTTTAAAGAGAAAAAGTGATTAAATGCATTAATGGCATTCCATAAAAAAATGTAATCAGAAATATTACTTTCTGGAAGCAGCAAGCTGGGATTGTGTCTGCTTCAATTTTTGGCGAAGATAGTGGACTTTGTCATCATAAGCCAAGTTCCTCTTTTGAGAGGTAGCAGGCTCAGAATCTGTATCTGAATTGACAAACTGTGTAGACAACTTTGTATTTTGGGGTGCTTGTCTTGATGGGGTGCTTGATGATGGCATCTGCAGTGCAAGTGGTGATAAAATGTTCTTTACAGTTATTTTCTTTGTTGATGTTGTACTTGGGACGCTGTTTGCTGCTGCTTGGGTACAGTTGATGGTGCTTTCTTTGTTGATGTTGTACTTGGGACGCTTGGTGATGCTGTTTGCTGCTGCTGGGGTACAGTTGATGGTGCTTTCTTTGTTGATGTTGTACTTGGGACGCTTGGTGACGCTGTTTGCTGCTGGGGTACAGTTGATGTTGCTTTCTATGTTGATGTTGTACTTGGGATGCTTGGTGACGCTGTTTGCTGCTGCTGGGGTATAGTTAATGGTGCCTTCTTACTGTATTCAATATCCAGTATGATGCATTTCATCCACTCAGATGACTGCGCATGTTTTGCTTGTTTTATCGCTTCTGCCTGGCTCTTCGCGATTTTTTTGCAGTCTTTTCAGCATTGGTGATCATTTTTGGCATCTTTGGGGCTTGAGTAGCTGGAGTGAAAAAATTAACCAGTGGAAAAAGTGCAAGTTTCAATCGTTTAGCAAGTATATTAGGGCTAGATATAAAGCATTAACCTCATTACCCAATACAGAGGCTGGTTAAGTGATTTTGCAAAAAGATGGAATGTTGCCAGTGTGTTGCCACTGCAGTTCACAATCAACCTTTAAAATATGAAATGTTGCCAGTGTAGTATACAATTACTCTTCCAAAGATGAAATGTTGCCAGTGTGTTGTCAGTGTCCCCCTATATTGCCAGTATGTTGCCATATGTGGCTTGATGCTGCCAGTGTGTTGCCAGTGGAGTGTAAAATACCAATAAATGTTGCCATTGTATTGCCAGGGGTGCACTGGTCCCATGCCAGTGCTGTTGCCACTGCAGAGAATGTGTTGCCATTGTGTTGCCAGTGGGGTCTGTTTCATAAAGGTAAACGCCTCAGCCTACGGCTTCGGCGTGTAGACTGCCCATTCCACCCCCTCAGCTCTGTGTTTCCCAACAGAGCCGCCTGGTATGGCCTCTATCGCTATAACACATAATGATAGTGGTCGGTTGAAGTTGACAGTGTAAAATCTAACAAAATCAAGTTTCTGGGAGGCAGGAAACATTGTTAAGAATATTTTTCAGATCCTGTATCGTTAACGAAAAATCAATATTGTATCATATCGCGAAAATTGTAAAGCTGCCAATTCCTACATTGGTTCTCTGCTTAAAGCCCTTTTTCTCAGCAGTACCTACATCTGAATGATCACAAAATTATTTTACTTTGATCTGATTTTGTTTTATCCAGGTTGTACTGTCTTAAAACATAGCAGGAAGCTCTATTACACTGGCTGATATCAAGTATGATAAGTAATGAGAGCAAAGTGTAAACTTCACCCATTCATGCGAAGTATATATCCTGCGTAGAAGGTATTATCTTAGAGGCTGCTGTAACAGTGGCACTTCAGGTATTGAAGCAAGGATTAGTCATTTCTGATATATGTAAAGTTGGTTGTTGCAGATTAAAAATATCTCCCTAAGATAAGAGATATGATTTCATGTCTCTGCCAAGATATTTTACAGAGTATGTATTAAGTATCAAGGTATCCTTTCCCTGTTGGATGCATCTGGAATTGAATGGAATGAATAACTTAATAATATTCCATTGTCTGAGTCAAAAACTTACATCATTTATTGAAATGTCTCCGGTCAGGTACTTGTACATGCTTAGCTTTTATTGTTCTGACATATTGAAATGTTGAGAATCTTTCATCAAGTCATACTTCTTTACACAGGATTACATGCATGTTTCATAAGGATCACATTGTTTAAGTCCTTTTATTTAGTCCTGCCTGAAAAGAAACCTGGTACTAAAAACCCTTACTCTGAAATTGTGTAACCGACCTTGACTAGTGGGCCTTACTGTTTATGACCAGAGATGAAAGCTAATGTTTTTTGTATGCAATGTAAATTGCTGTTTTTAGAGAGATTCTCTTACAGAGATCTTTTTCATCAAATCTTTATCCCTGTGTTGCCATTCCTATGTATTACATATTCATTACTACATGTAGTACTTTTGTTCTTCTTTTGTCTATGGCAGCTGGCGAGACGGCTGCCATCTTGGAATGTTTCGTGAATTTCTCATTTTCTTTTGTTCCATGGGGAGAATTTTTTTTCATGTTTTCCATTTTCATTTTTTCTTATTAACTATTTGGTAGGTGAGGTATAATTCTTAACAGCACACAAAAAGTCACGAATGAAATACCAGACAGATACAGGTTACTTATAGAGTAAACTATTTTTAGCTTGACTAGATGCATCATGCTGCCTGGTACATTCACTAGGCAACCTGGTTACAACTAATTATCATTGTGTCTTATTCGGACTGAAAACTCTGATTCCAACTTATCCAGGTAATGGAAGTCGCTTGTATTAAACCAGGGTTGGGTTTCTAACTGAAGAAACCTAGTAACTTCCATATCTTTCCGGAAGAAACTTACAGAATGGGACATATGGTAAGAGTTGAAAAAACTATAGGTTATAAATAGAATAAATGGGCAGTTATAACAATCAAAATGATCTGAGGTAGATTAGTTTTTATATATATGCCATTGTAATCATACAATATATTACATAAATTCCTAATATCACACTTTGTTTAACCTTTGTCAAAAAATGTTCTGGATAGATACCTTGTACATACATAACCCTTTAAATACTAGTTTTACCTTATATATAATATTTTAAGTTAATTATACAAAGTTATTTAGGTAAAAGAAAATAGAGAGATAACATCATCTTAACTCATTGGCAACCAGCTAACAAGTTAAATTAAAGTTTCAAGATAATGAGATAGAGCTATGAACAGTGCAAGTTATTGTCAAAATGGGTCTATTGCAATCGTAATTTCTTAGAACCACTCAGATTCTATGCGCTACACAAGTAGTGCCACACGTCTGTTTTTTTAAAATCACATGTCAATGAATGTTCGCCCTGATTGGTATATTGCAAATAAGGAACTCAGATCCACCATGAATATGTGCATCATTCAAATTTGGTTGTACACCATGAGCCATTTATATATCACAGCGTGCACGTAGGTGTGTATGTACGTAAGGTTATCAACTGACCCTGTGTAATTGAGACTAGTACGCAATTTGAATACAAAATTGAACAAATATTAACGTATCGTAATATTAGGGGATCGGACCCGCTCGATTAAATTGTTATTATTATTTCCACGTTAATATTACTAACTATGAGGTATATCTTCAGGACTTCAGCTAATTTTGAAATCACACAGTTATTTATGTGCAGTTGGGGCAAACCCAGGGACTATGCGGTTGTGTGACGGCCAAAGATGAGTTTAGACATTTTTTATGAAAAGGGTTTAGACAGGGACAACAGTCAATTGTGTTGTCCCTCTTCTCATCTGGTGTGATTGGCAAGCGGCAGGAGCAGGAGATGGGTATTTTAAGTACCTCTTGCCTGCCGCGTCGTACTGCACCCTCCGTCTTAGGGAAGTTTTCAATACGACCCGTCTTAATGCACTTAACAAAATGACTTCTCATTCTCATTTGGTCATATTTGACAATGGCAGGATGTTCACCATGTAATATCGATGTAGCAAATGCAATAGCAAATAAACCACAATCTGTGCCATTTTGTTGCATTTGCACCGGAATAACAATTATTGTGATTTCATCATTTACAAACATAATACATGCTATTTGTTTCAACGATTGACTTGAAACCTTTCTGTAAAGACTATCGAAATAATTGATTGTACCTTGCCTGCAACCCACATTAGAAACGGTTATCCAGTGCACAGTTCTTGTGTGGAGGATTTGTACAAATTCTCCACCATGAACTGTGAACTGGAGCTGTGGGCCTAGGATTGTGTACTCCAAACCTTCACACAAAGGAAATTCTATTTTCAATAAGTTTTAGGCCAAGTTGATACTGTCATCTGTTCCCATGTCTCCAGATGTAATTAAATGATGTTCATTTTTGGAAAGCCTCCTTTCTTTACGCTTCTGGGGGGATACCTTTGAGGTGCCTGTGATAACAGGGTCATTGTCATTTTTAAAGTTACACTGTGGTGCGGGGACAGACTTGGTTTCGTGAATTGTTACCTGTGCAATTGCTGGTTTTGGGATGATATGTCCCTGAGAAACTGGGTTTCCCTTGAAATTCCAACACTTTTTATTTTTTTATTTGAATAGCTTCGGCCTTCTTGCCTACTCTCCCTCTAGCCATGTGCCCCTACATATCTTAAGGGGAGACTGTCAAAGATACCATGATCATGTCTCACAAAGTTTTCCGCTTCCAATTTGATATCTCCAATGTGTCTGACCCAAGATGATAGCTGCTCATCATCACCATCCATTATATACGTTAGGTCTACTATCCCTTTTAAAATTGAACGCGCCTCCTGCAAAAGCACACTTTTGCGGGGTTTTCGGAAAGGGGGGTCTTTCAGTTGGATCGTTGCATTTGGACGGAAGCACAGTCAGCGGTTTGGGGATGTGGCCTCAGATCTTCCACCTCTGTGCATGGTTCTAGTTGCTTTTGAACGTGCAGCTCTTCGTATGCGTCACAGTCCAGGGACAGTACTGGATGGTTTCTGTATATCGCACTGTCAGTTCATCCCACCCATAATCATGAGAAGACGCAAATACTGCAAAAAAATGCTTACACAGCATTCTTGATTTGTTGAAACTGAGGCAGGAACAACTGCAAGGTGTTTTATTGTCGCCAAAATCTATGTGTTTCCGATCATTTGACTAGGCTGTGTCCATACTAGTACTGTCCACTCACTTTTCTTATGAATCTCTGAAACACCCAGAACTGGAGCTGCCATCCTACTCTATGTCTGATTTGAGTACTATTATGAAAATGTAGTAAATCTACCTATTTCTTTCCACATGTACTCTGAAACACTTGGCCCAAGAGAAGGGGGGGGGGTTGTTTTTTGGTTTATTTAGAACATTTCATTCTAAAACTGTCACTGATTTCTAATTTCTTTGCTGTTTCTATTTATTCTTTATCATTTTAATTTATCAGTTGTGTTTGACAAATACTTACCTGACTCATATTTTCGATTTTTTTCGGGACAAGATCCTGCGTGGGATACACATGGGATCCAAGGTGGGAAGTGACAACCTGAAATCAAAAAAATAAACCGCGCCTCGCAGGTTTACCCGGGGCAATGCATTGGAAATACAAAACGGGTGAAACCGGCACATTTTAATTGTGTGCGCTATGTCACAAAAAAGCCGCTACTCGCCGGTTTGGCCTTCCCAATGCATTGCAAATGCATAACTAGGGCAAAACCGGCACTGCCGGCCATGCCAATCGAGCGCACAACAAAATAGCATAACATCGTGCATCTTCCTGTGCACGGAAAACAAACAGGAAAAACGGCCCGGAAGTAAACCTTTCTGTAAAGACTATCTAAATAATTGATTGTACCTTGCCTGCAACCCACATTAGAAACGGTTATCCAGTGCACAGTTCTTGTGTGTAGTATTTGTACAAACTCTCCACCATGAACTGGAGCTGTGGGCCTAGGGTTGCGTACTCCAAACCTTCACACAAAGGAAATTCTATTTTCAATAAATTTTGGGCCAAGTTGATACTGTCATCTGTTCCCATGTCTCCATATGTAATTAAATCATGTTCATTTTTGGAAAGCCTTCTTTCTTTAAGCTTCTGGGGGGATACCTTTGAGGTGCCTGTTATAACAGGGTCATTATCGTTTTTAAAGTTACTGTGGTGTGGGGACAGACTTGGTTTCGTGAATTATTACCTCTGCAATTGCTTGTTATGGGATGATATGTCCCTGACAAACTGGGTTTCCCTTGAAATTTCAACACTTTTTATTTTTTGATTTGAATAGCTTCGGCCTTCTTGCCTACTCTCCCTCTAGCCATGTGCCCCTACATATCTTAAGGGGAGACTGTCAAATTTCACTTTCTTTTTCTTTTTTAGTATTTTAGGTTTGGGGATGACAGTTTCGTTGAGGGCGATACCATGATCATGTCTCACAAAGTTTTCCGCTTCCAATTTGATATCTCCGATGTGTCCAACCCAAGATGATAGCTGCTCATCATCACCATCCATTATATACGTTAGGTCTACTATCCCTTTTATAATTGAACGCGCCTCCTGCAAAAGCACACTTTTGCGGGGTTTTCGGAAAGGGGGGTCCTTCTGTTGGATCGTTGCATTTGGAAGGAAGTTGTCGTCAGCGGTTTGGGGATGTGGCCTCAGATTTTCCACCTCTGTGCATGGTTCTAGTTGCTGTTGAACGTGCAGCTCTTCGTATGCGTCACAGTCCAGGGACAGTACTGGGTGGTTTCTGTATATCTCACTGAGTTCATCCCACCCATAATCATGAGAAGACGCAAATACTGCAAAAAAAAATGCTTACACATCATTCTTGATTTGTTGAAACTGAGGCAGGAACAACCGCAAGGTGTTTTATTGTCGCCAACATCTATGTGTTTCAGATCATTTGACTAGGCTGTGTCCAAACTGTCCACTCACTTTTCTTATGAATCTCTGAAACACCTAGAACTGGAGCTGCCATCCTACTCTATGTCTGATTTGAGTACTACTATGAAAATGTAGTAAATCTACCTATTTTTTTCCTCATGTACTCTGAAACACTTGGCCCAAGAGAAGGGGGGGGGGGGTGTTTTTTTGGTTTATTTAAAACATTTCATTCTAAAACTGTCACTGATTTCTAATTTCTTTGCTGTTTCTATTTATTCTTTATCATTTTAATTTATCATTATTGTTTGACAAATACTTACCTGTATCATATTTTCGATTTTTTTTGGGACAAGATCCCGCATGGGATGCACATGGGATCCTAGTTGGGAAGTGACAACCAGAAATCAAAAAAATAAACCACGCCTCGCAGGTTTACCCGGGGCAATGCATTGGAAATACAAAACGAGTGAAACCGGCACATTTTAATTGTGTGCAATATGTCACAAAAAAGCCGCTACTCGACGGTTTGGCCTGCCCAATGCATTGCAAATGCAAAACTAGGGTGAAACCGGCACTGCCGGCCATGCCAATCGAGCGCACAACAAAATGGCATAACATCGTGCATCTTCCTGTGCACGGAAAACAAACAGGAAAAACGGCCCGGAAGTTAACCTTTCTGTAAAGACTATCGAAACAATTGATTGTACCTTGCCTGCAACCCACATTAGAAACGATTATCCAGTGCACAGTTCTTGTGTGGAGTATTTGTACAAATTCTCCACCATGAACTGTGAACTGGAGCTGTGAGCCTAGGGTTGTGTACTCCAAACCTTCACACAAAGGAAATTATATTTTAAATAAATTTTGGGCCAAGTTGATACTGTCATCTGTTCCCATGTCTCCATATGTAATTAAATCATGTTTATTTTTGGAAAGCCTCCTTACTTCACGCTTCTGGGGGGATACCTTTGAGGTGCCTGTGATAACAGGGTCATTATCGTTTTTAAAGTTACACTGTGGTGCGGGGACAGACTTGGTTTCGTGAATTATTATCTCTGCAATTGCTGGTTTTGGGATGATATGTCCCTGAGAAACTGGGTTTCCCTTGAAATTTCAACACTTTTTATTTTTTGATTTGAATAGCTTATGATACTGCCATGTGCCCCTACATATCTTAAGGGGAGACTGTCAAATTTCACTTTCTTTTTCTTTTTTAGTATTTTAGGTTTGGGGATGACAGTTTCGTTGAGGGCGATACCATGATCATGTCTCACAAAGTTTTCCGCTTCCAATTTGATATCTCCGATGTGTCCAACCCAAGATGATAGCTGCTCATCATCACCATCCATTATATACGTTAGGTCTACTATCCCTTTTAAAATTGAACGCGCCTCCTCCAAAAGCACACTTTTGCGGGGTTTTCGGAAAGGGGGGTCTTTCAGTTGGATCGTTGCATTTGGACGGAAGTTGTCGTCAGCGGTTTGGGGATGTGGCCTCAGATCTTCCACCTCTGTGCATGGTTCTAGTTGCTGTTGAACGTGCAGCTCTTCGTATGTGTCACAATCCAGGGACAGTACTTGGTTGTTTCTGTATATCTCACTGAGTTCATCCCACCCATAATCATGAGAAGACGCAAATACTGCAAAAAAATGCTTACACATCATTCTTGATTTGTTGAAACTGAGGCAGGAACAACTGCAAGGTGTTTTATTGTCGCCAAAATCCACCGAGTGACTTCCTTCTCCGGTTTCGCTCTCTACCCTAAAACGTCCTTGGACCACCGAGACTACTGAATCAATCTGAAAGAAAGAGAAATTGCTCGACCATGTAGTAGGTTGTATAGATAGTTATTTTATGGCTTGTGCGGTGAGCGGGCCGAATGCCCGTGAACGAAGCGGTGACTACGGTACACACTGATGCCAATTTTATCCTGTCAGCAATTTCTGTCTGTTTGTCTGTCTCGCTTGGCGATATTCGCGTGTAAAATGAACATCACTTTTTGCTTTAACTCTTTATCACCCCCTAGCGAGATATGTCACTCTGCACGTGGTGACCTTAGCCCTCAGTAGCGACATATGGCATGACCTAGTTTACCCCCTTGTCACAGCAGAGGGACATAAGTCGCTTTGCTGCGATGTTTGCGCACTGTGGGGAGCAAGCAGCGAACAGTAGGCTGCACACTTTGCAGTTTTGCCTTAATTACGCTAGTTTATATTTTTTCTATCGTTTGACTGAAATTGTCGGTTCATCACTTTTTGCTTTAACTCTTTATCACCCCCTAGAGAGATATGTCGCTCTGCACGTGGTGACCTTAGCCCTCAGTAGCGACATATGGCGTGACCTAGTTTACCCTCTTGTCACAGCAGAGGGACATAAGACGCTTAGCTGCGATGTTTGCGCACTGTGGGGAGCAAGCAGCGAACGGTCGGCTGCACACTTTGCAGTTTTGCCTTAATTACGCTAGTTTATATTTTTTCTATCGTTTGACTGCAATTGTCGGTTCATATGCCTCTTATCAAATGACTGCCCTATGTATTTGTACATATACTTTTATTACCTTAATTTGTGGTTCCCATGTTTTTTTCGAACCAATTCTCATATATTTGGCTTTCTTTAAGATCATCTAGTGCCTCTTTGAGATTAACTGCCAAAGACTGGGCGTGTGCTATTCGCTGCAGTTTTTCCTTTAATCCAAGCACATCAGCCTCATTTTGGGAAATTCCATTTTCCCTGCAGAAATCCACCTGCACCACGCCTGCTCACGATGGAATTCACATAAGAATACATGAATGCCTGAAACGCAATATAATAAGGAATACATCCCCATTAAAGATCATTGTACTAAAGTTATGATATGGTCATTTTGGAGGTAATGACATGTATGCACTTCAACTTCCAACAAGCAATTATAATTTAATGGTGTAGGTTTTCTCATGTTCATTTGTACAAAAACATTTACATTTTAAAAAAAAACAGGATACTTAAATTAGTTTGTAGTTTTTCTGTTATTAGTCTTATCATACTGTATAATATAGATGAACTGTGAAAAGTATTTTCTGAAACAAACCCATATCACACAGCACCAAAGCACATGAATGAGTAATAGGAATGACACAGTAGAAATAAGACAAAATATGTATATATATATATAAAAATCAACCCAGAAATGGCTGAGAAATCGCTAGTAAAACACAATAACGGCAGTTGTTATGGTCGCACTCGGCAGACACTGTCACATGAAGGCATGGTCAACTTCCCTCACTGCCACTTCAATGTGGATTACGCAATTTTCATCTTTGAGTTTAGCACTTTATTTGGAAGAAGAAACAGACTTAAGGTGAAAGAAGGAATTGCAAATGTCGATCTATTCAACACGTGTAAGAGTAGGACATTCAAGGAATAGTTGTGTATTTTTTTGGAAATTCGTAATAAGTACATTTATTCAACATTTGACAAAACCACTAGTTTGACAAGTATCTTAACCTACGACAGTTCTTATTGTCAAGCTTAGGAGACAATTGCGTTATCCTATATAAAGCAATTTCATGTGATGTAGGCACTACCCTAAAATGCTGACAAATGCTATTTTATGCGACCAATCGTCACAATAACTTATCAAGTAATAGAGCACTTTTAATGTTTAAAAAAACCCAATATAACTATTGTAGAAATTGAATTCGAACACTCCTGGGCCAAGAGGTAGCCCAAAGCAATAAGTCAATATGTAATTTCCATGCAATATGATTTGACGCCTTCCTGCATGTGGACAACTCCTGACGTCACAGCCAAGTTTTACCTCGATCGGCTTATTTTATGGGTGTTAGAGCAATTATGCTCTGTATCTCGCTTAATACTATTAATACTACACTTTTATTATGCGTTTTTAATCTACAAATACACTATATAACATCCCATAAATGACCTGGGTACCCATTACTAGGACTTTAACATTGACCTACGGAAGATCCAGTAGATTGGCTGTTACCGTGAACATATAGTCCTATAACTGTGGCAACGTTTTCCCGCAACTAAAGATGGCAGAAAAATTACTACTTAATATACTTCAAATTGTTTGGATGCCACGTATGATGGGATTGTCACAGTGTAGCAGTTTTCGCAGGTGTATTATCTGCATTATGACTGAGAATAGCATGGTATCCATTCCATGCTGTTATAGACTGTTCATCAGGTCCAGTTTCAACCATGTTTATTTCAAACAACTTGGTAGGACATAATCGTGCAAGTGCATCACAGGATCCACTGAGGTTACATTTCGCATATCATATTGCCCGGATTCAGTATTTACTTTCCCATGTAGATGGGTTACTTCCTGGAAATACTTCTGTTTGTTTGAGCAGTTTATAGTGTCAAAGGTTGATCGAGGCCTTCTCTATGGATTTCCTTCTGAGGCTCTCTGGCTTTTTGTGGTTATCAGTGGGTATACTTCTCTCCTGGAAGATTAAGCTGCCCAATAAGTGTTCCAGACCCACTCCTAGTTTCTTCATTTATGTCAATATTGTCCATGGCAGCATAGGCAAAGTTACCAGGAACAACATTCATGGGAAGAAAGGTCTCATTGCTATCAGTGGCCTTCATAACATTTGCAGCAATATATAGTTGCTTGCATTCTGCAGACATCATCATATCCTATGGAATATCCTAAGCTGTGCAACACATCAATGACCTCTCTGCTACTTGTTAGATGTTTCAACGACATTGCTAAACCAACATGTTGTGGTGTCTTACATGGAGTGTTGGAGACTGAATTAGAAAGTCCTCGGCTACAGCTAAAATCTGCTTATGCCTCTCACTTTCCTTTGCTGCTGGATCAGAGGTCTTTCCTGTCATAAGTATAGTAAGTAAGGTATATAATTCAGATAGTACGATTTGCTCTGCCCTTTCTAAAGACATATCTTTGTGGTTTATATATGTGTTCAAAGTTAATCCTTCTGTAATGATGGCCATTGACCAGTTCCTCAGAGCTTCATTGTATAAATTGTCATCTTGTGCAACAGGGTCTAGAATAATGAAATTCTCCTCAATATCCTGGTTCTCATTTTGACTATCTTCCTTATTGCCATTTCAAATGTGAGTGCACTGCTGTAGACAAAAGTTGGTTTTTGGAACATTTCATAGAAAGTGACCTTAGACCCAAAATGCTTCTGTAGACAGGCTTTTTTACTTTCTGTGCCCAATAACAATCTGGTTCAGAATGTCCACACTGTGTTAAATGTTCATGAAATAGACTACTCATACTGGCAGTTTTTGACTTATATCTTTAAGCAGCATCTCAAATGCCTTGCTATGTCTATCAGGATTATCCTGAACTTCTGGTTTAATCTCATGTCGTTCTTCAGCCAAGAGAATTTTAGCAAGGCAGTTTTTGTGATATTTTGCTTTGGAGGCAATGAGGTTGGTATTTTGTATTTTGGTAGATAAGGCTATATGTCATCAAGGACATTTTCAGAATGGAATATTTTGTCCTTAGTTTCCAAAGAGCCAACACATCGTAGGCAAGCATCATCATATTTCCTTTGGCCCCAAATCTATAAAATTGTGATGTAGGAAGTTGCACGCCTCAGTAGCCCTCTCCAAAGAGCTCTCAACGCCACCAAAATCATCAATGTAGGGGAAAGCTATAAAACCATTCCCCTTGTGAATATAGGCTACGCCCATGGTCAAATGCTCCATCATAAACGCTGATGTGCTTAGTGCAAATGGCAGAAAAAGTCAGTATCTTGTATTGAGAAAAACCGATCAATGGCCAATCCAGAGGATTCAACCTCATCTGCCTGTATCCCCTGGATAGATCAATTTAATATAACTTAGCTCCAGAACCCTGCTGCAGAGATCTTTCCACCGTGGCATCTATGGTGGGATTTGGAATTTCGTTTTTCGTCAATTTATGCCAATTCGTGACTAGCCAGTTGGAAGTAGAGGAGGAAACCGGAGTGCCTGGCGAAAACCATCGCCTAGCCCCAAGTCACTGGCAACTTAGCATACTGTAACATTCGTGCCAAAATCACTACACTCTGCCACCGAATAACCCGACCTGGGCTGGTCTTGGGTGTCCACCAGGGTCAAGTGCAACAGGGGGAAAAATGTGCAGACAGGGGAACTATTAACTCGGTAGCGTGCAAATGCAGGGTAAGGAGGTGAAAATGTAACACCAAAGCCGCAATTAAATAGATCTAAGTCTAGTATAGAAAACCTATATTTCCAAACGCATGCAGCGACATACAATGCGCGGTTCTGAGCTGTTGCAGTGCAAGGAGACACAGGAAAAGCAAGCGAGAGACTAACTAAGATTAGTTCCATATCTAGGTTAAGCTTAAGTATAGACTTAACATCAACCAAGTTAAAGCAGGTGACACAGACAAGGAAAGCTAAGCGGATAAATATGTAAAAATACGTGGATCGCTGTGAGGAGAGAAGCAAAAGCTCTTAAGTAAGTTAACTAGTCAATACTAATCACAGGTCCATGCAAGAATTAATTAAGGTGAAGTGTGTTCTGCAAATATAGTAGTAGCAGGATTGATTTCGTAAAATAACGTAAATGAAGGAAACGGAAGAAATCCACGGATTGCATCGCGGAGTCAAATGAGAGATAAACATGAAAGAAAATAAACATAGTCACATCCATAACAGGAAAATGTGGATAACTTATGATATAATGTCCTAACTAAAATGATTAACTGAAGGGATCACGGGAGAGAATAAGAATTCAAATCATAAAGTCAAAATAAAACATGATAAAACATTTGAACCCAATCCGCGGATCAGAGAGACATGATCCAAATCTGTTTTTCCCTTTAACTATACTCACAACCTACAGGGTGTGACGCTGCTAGAGAACCAGTGGAAAACTCAGGAGAGAAGATTCAGGAATATCAGGAAGATTTCGGAAGATGCAAGCTGCTGCTGTGAGTGAGGGACCCCAGTGGAACACACTGAGGTCAGGCCAACCTGGCTTTATATAGGAACAGCCAGGCGCATCACTCCCTGAATGGGGTGATGAGGCAGGAGGGCATCCAAGTAAAAGGCGTAAGAGTCCACCGGCACAGGACCATCCCGGGAGGCTGGGGCCGGAGGAGCCACGGAGTCAGAAGCATCTCGGGAAGCTGGGGCCTGGGAAGCCATGGGCGAAGGTCCATCCCGGAGATGACAGCCGTGTGGTCTAAGGCGCCGCCACTGACTGTACGCTGTCTCTCACCACTGCCTGGGTTCGAATCCTGACCTGGGCATGTGAGAAAGTTGCCAGTGACTTGGAATTAGGCGGTAGTTTTCGCCGGGTACTCTGGTTTCCTCCACTACTTTCAACTGGCTAGTCACGAATTATCCACAATTGGCATAAATGTGATGAAAAACGAAATTCAAATTCAGATTCCATCCCAGAGAACTTGGGCCGCCGGGGTATCCGCCCCGTACTCCGGAGCTGGTGCTGCCAGGGTCTCTGCTGCGGACTCGGTTGTCAGTGCCAGGGCAGCCGCGAGAAGGTCCAGAACAGGGACAGGCACCGAAGCGGAGACTGGCACCACGGCGGGGGCCTCCGCGTCGACCGGGAGAGCTGCAGCACAATCTGGAGTGGAGACGTTGGGTGCTGACTTGGGGGGCGTCGCCTTGGTGGGGGCTGGAATGTCTTCCTCCTCGCCATCGTCTCTCGCGTTCCCTTTCTTCTCGCTCGCGATGCCGGCACTCGTGGGCCTCCCTCCTCAATAGGGGTCCTCCTCTGAGTCTACTCCACTGTCTGGCGTGGCCGAGGGTGTCTCTTTAGTTTAGTTTAGGGTCGCCCTTGGGTGGTCGAAGGTCACTCGCACTCTGTTTTACATACATAGCATTCCACGGCAGTGTCCGTTGGGCCTGGAGCCCTGCCTCCCTGACCTCTGGCCGCTGTCTATGAATGATGATGCGACCATTCACAATCCTACTGCTCCTCTTAAAATTGCCCATGTCTGAGTCACTGTCGGATTCCTGACTGGATCCCGATCGTCGGTGGGCTGAGCGACGATGAAGTGTCAAGCCCTCCTTCCGGGCAAACGTCTTCTGGCAGTCATCCTCCCCGCAGCGGAAGGGCCTTAATCCCCGGTGGCTTTGTTGAACATGACGGTCCCTGTTGGAGGGCGACGATAACGCCTTTCCACATTCCCCACACCTTGTGGACTGACTATGCACTAGTTGTTTCTCGGCCATGGCCTGGAAGGGAAAAAGAAACAGCATGTTGAGTTTCCCCCTCAATTCACCGGTTTGGCACCAGCTCAGCAACCATGGAGCCCCCAACTCCCCGCCCATTCTGCACCATTCTTTGCCTTGAGAGTTACTTTTCATTTGGAAAAGGGGAAGTTCCCTATCTGCACGGGTGGAAATGGATGACCCCTAGTGACCCAGATCGTATCCCTCCAACCAGCGTGGCAAAACTCGTTTCCGCCTGCGCATGAGGAAATCTCAGACCCCTATCTAGATGAACACGTTGGACGTGTAAATGTGGCCAATCAATTATGTCTACTTTCACATTATTTTCATGTGTACGCACATAAGCTAATTGTTTACATTTCAAGGTTTACCCTAGCAGACTTAATGAGTCATTATCTGGTGAAACCTGCCTCAATGTCGCCTCCAGCAAATTTTGTGCCACTTCTCTTGTGACGTGGTTGCTTGCTGTGACATGGGTGGCAACTGTTGTTTATTAACGCTGTGAACTTGATGTACTGAATGGCTAGACTGATTAGGGTTACTGTTCTTGTATCTAGGTTGTCTAGTCTGTTTGTGTTGTTTCCTAACTTTAGATCTAAGTTTAGTCACTCCTGAAATCTCTCCCTCATCAGATGGATCCACTGCACTATATCTCGCATCTCAGATATAGTATCCACAATAAAACCATGACCATCAGAATCAGACACAAGCCTCAGAATACAGTGTCATTCTTTGCACACTTTCTCTATCATGCTGTTCTGAAGCAGTATTGTATCCATCCTCTTCTGGCACATCAGCATTATGTGCCTGTTCTATGACTGTTGAACAAGTCTTACTTTCATTAAGACCATAAGAATTTCTTCTTTAACTGTTAGTTCACACATTGGCCCAAAGTTCTAGGTGCTTGTTAAAATAATCGTGCGTTTTTTACATTCCTCTTACTTCCTTGTCAGTATCTCATCTTTATCGCTTTTGGCTGGAGAAATTTCAATTGAGTACTTAAAGATTCCTTGCTCCTCAGACCTGTGTATGTAATTTATCTTTTTCATCTGTCTTAAATGTTCGAATAAGCAACCAGAGCATTCACAATTCTCTTTGCATTTACACTTAAATGCATATGAGTGGTCATTTCTTTAGTACGAATGTTCAGTCCACTATTTCCTTCCCTCTGCATTCTTCATTTGTGTGGGAAAAGGGAAAAGAGTAAGTATTGTATAAAGTAAGACTTGGTCTTATGAATGAGTTATTGGGAGACCTAATCGGTGTTTCGGACACTTCTGTGTCACTAATATTTAATACTTGGATCAGTTTCATGTCTTTGGAGCTGTGCTCTTCTATTTTTTGGCCCAAAAAAGAATCAGGAATCAAAAATGTTCCTTCTTCTATGCAAAGGTATCGTCATCTATGTTGTATTCTTGATTGTACCAAGCTTAAAATTTGGAAACCACGTGACCTCCAAGTACAAGTTCTAACATGGTCTGACTTTAAGAGGCAAAACACTATAAAATACCATGTAGGAATTTCCCCTAACAGTGCTATAACATTTCTTTCCTCTGCTTGTTGAGGGAGAGCCTCTGATCAGAAAATTACTGCTGAATTAGGTTTTATATGACCTGATTGAATTTAATAATCCTCCTATAGACCATGGAAGTGTGAGATTGGTGTGAAGACAATTTCAGGCCCATGGCCAGCCAAGCTTAGGGTTAGGGCTCAGCTGTCCATGGGGAGGGGGGGGGGGGAGGGGAGGCAGGGCTAATATTCGCATCAACCAAACTCTACGCTTGGTACACTCCACACTGCTTTTGCCCAGCGAGGGGCATACCTTATGGTGTACAATAGGAGTTGGCACCACACGGGGAACCCTAAGCTGCTCACCTCATAAAAGAAGGGGGATATGTGGATCAGACATGTATACCCTGCATCTACAATATCCTTTGGTCCTCTATGGAACTGAAAGCTCTACTCATACTCTACCTCTTTTTCTTCTTTCACCTAGAATAATCATGCTTTGACATTGTTCTTTAACAATGACAAGAGACCACTTTTTGATAATATTTTATAGTATTAAATGGCTTCTGTATGTCGATGTGCCTTTTAACACTCACTCATTCATTCCACACTGCTTTCAGCATATTAAGTTATTTCTTCCGGCTCTATGCAGACTTTGTGGCATATACCACAGGAATACAATGGAAAAAATTGCGCTTTAGCATATGCTTCTAGCCGCATTTCTTGTCCTTACTCTGCTCTGGTAGTTTAGGAATTACTGGATGTGTGGCAGACTGGGCATGTGATATTTGTGGTGTAGGGACAGTTGGGTTGACTACTGTATAACTGGTTAATTTGGCGTGAACTTAAGTTGGTGTTTTGTTCAAAAAAATATTTTCCCTGTATTTATTTTGGCGTCTGCAACAGTCAGAACAACGCCATCTGTATGTAGATATAGAAACCAATAACCGCCACCATTTTGTTTTCTGGAGCGATTAATAACTCCATAACTTGGCAGGAGTTTCCCCAAAATTGGACTGGTAAGTATGCGAATTATGATATGATATCTTGGTAACTTATTCATAAGTTACCATTGTATCATATCATAATAGTTTTGTGAAGTTATTGTATCAATTTATTATGTTTAAGCCGCGTCTGCCAAGGGGTGAGATTCATACTATGCTGCCAACCGCAGCTCCCCCAGTGGCCCTGAAAAACACTAAAACTGTATCTTTTTACGATCTTTAATTTTGCGTTGATGGGCATTGCCCAGAAAACGCCAAATTAAAGGCCACGCCAAATTAACCAGTTGTACAGTAGTTGCATGTCGTTTGTAGTGGGTCTTTCATTTTTTCACACGAGCAGGGGCCATGTATGTAAAGAAGAACTTTACAGATGCCAAAAGAATAATGTTCCATGTGGCCTCATCATAGAAAATTCTCTCCTGATGATACCTGTGTCTTGTGTAAATAAAAAGATCACACCACTTCCTTCCCATTGCAACCATTTGAGTAATGATTTGACTGTACATAGTACTGGTGACTCCTTTTGAGGTAACCAGTCTCCAAGTTAATGTATGTATTGTAGATGCTGTGATTTGGCCAATACGATGCTCCTTCCAAATTTAATTGGAACTTTGGCCTACTGAGAAGCACATTCAAGCAAACAAACTTGCTCATCTGAATATTGTGGCAAGTTACCTAGATATGGTCGAAGCTAGATAAGGGACGTGCATTGTACAGGGGCTGGGCCTATTGTGTCACGTCTCAGGCTGAAGTGACGTACATCTATGCTGCCAAGTGGTAATCAGTGCAGTGCGCGTGTGCCCGTGTGTACTTCAGATTTTTTTTATATGAATAAAGGATATCATTTGAATCCTTTTACTTAATAAACCATAAGAAATATGTATCCCTGAGTTGTCAGTGATATGTTACTTGATGTAACTTCAGATTCTGACTTTAAAAGAACGGTGAAAACAAGTTACTTATTTATATTTATCTATTTATTTATTTATTCATTTCAAATTATTGAGTTTGGCAAGCTGACATAGTCTAGTCATGGGATCGAGCAATTCTGACTAGCTTACTCTGGTACAGACGACCGTTGTTTACCATAATGTTCAGTCAATCTTTTCGGCTGGCTATTTCTTTAGTCAAAAAACATCATATAGAGTCACGGTTGCACGGACTACATAGTCTAAAAGCTGACACGACTCGGGGGCTCTTTTCAGTAAATCGTTTCCAGGTGCTAGCTCGCACTTGCTGAATATATATGACTAAAATTATCTCAGTATTTGTACTTTTTTTATTAATTATTCTTTTGATTATGAATAAGCAACAAACACAAGTTACATCACACAGATACTTGACGGCTTGGCAGTGCTTGATGCGAATTGAATTTGGCGCCACTTTCTTAAAGATATGACGTCAAAACCACGTGACACAATAAGCCTAGCCCCTGTACAATGCACGTCCCTTATCTAGCTTCGACCCCTAGAAATGTATCTACTCACTTATGAGAAGCAGCTAGCTGAGAGATGGTGAATGGCAGCATCTCAGTTGTTTCAACTCTGACTTCCAGTACATTTACAACAGCCTCAATAGGGTATACATTATGTTCAGGTATGTCAATGTACTAGCAGATTGCGCCATTCTTAAGCTTATTGCTTTCGTAAAGTGCTGATAAAAATACACTTGTGTTACATGCACCATCCTGAAGCCGTTCAGTAGGATCAAATAGATGGCTAGCGCAGACATTTCTTCACATAGTTCAAGTGGTTTGTTATGTTTTGGCATATGAAACTTCATTTCCTTCACACATTTTGTCATGATCTGTACTTTCCAACCATCATTTTAGGATTTCATTCATTCTTTTGAAGTGCATGATGTGTCAGCCACAGTGTATCCGAGTACCATGCATGTTCTATCTTAAAAAAGACTGAAGCCACATGGTTACAAGTTGATCCTAGCCTAGAAGAAATATTTCAGAATGCTAAGGAGAGTTAGATTTACAGGTGAAATTGCACCATCTATGTTTTGAAAATGAAAGTTCATTTAAAACAATACCCAACAGAATTTCATCAAACTTTGCATTACTGC
Source organism: Maea johnstoni (assembly GCA_963942565.1). Lineage (NCBI taxonomy): Eukaryota > Metazoa > Annelida > Polychaeta > Spionida > Magelonidae > Maea > Maea johnstoni. Next base: position 32,530,998 of record OZ012690.1, read on the forward strand.
TTTCATTGTGAGGTCCCCTTTGAAAACCCCAAATAAAACGGGGGACTCCAGTTGAGCCTTCCATTTAGATGGCGCTGAAGTGGCTCTTCATTTGCAAATTTCACACTAAAAATGATGGTCTGTGTGAGAAATACCGAACTGTAAGAACTTCATAAAACTTGGCCTGGCCTGTCACTGTCAGGTCGCCTTGGAAAATCCCAAATAAAAAAGGGGGTCACCAGTCATGGCCTCCATATAGGTGGCGCCAAAGTGGCAAACAACATTATTGGCACACAAAAGTGCCACTTTGGCACCACCTATATTGACAGAACGACTGGTGACCCCATACTGTTTTTTTTCTGTACTGTGGTTGTACTGAGGTTTGAAGCCCTATCTCTCTCTTGAAGATATGTCACTCGTTGGCGTACCTTCCACAAAGAGGTGTTCAAGGAAAGCTCTGACATGTTGGATGTCCACCGTCAGTGAGAAAACAGTGCAAATGAGATTCAACAGTGATAGACTAATCAGCCTCTGAAGCACTTTCAGCAGCATGATGAATGGGCTGTGAAATGACCGAAGGTTAATACCAAAAAAATATAAATATCAGGGTATGGACATTAAACGTAGCCAGAGAAGGGGCATTCCGTGGTATTTGCATTTGGCATCAAAAGGTTTTGTTAGTTTCACAATCCGAATAGCCACATTTCTATTTTTCAGGATTACTCAAATCAACACGTAAATAAAATGAAAACTTATATCACACTGAACCAATCGGTTTGGCCATAATATCAAGCAGCTTTAATGACTGAGATGTTTACACTGGTCGAAATATGTAGTTAGAAACACAATAAGTGATATAGGAAGCAAAAAAGATAGTACAGAGTAGTGATAATGTTTAAAGAATACATGAGTGTGCTTAATGTACAGTTTAGACTAGAGCTAGATATAAATCTCAAAACAATGGTAGAGCATCCAGGGACAAATTGTCGAGTGTAACATTGTATATCTCTTATTAAGTCATTTTGAGTTGAAATCTCATATTGACCTGTGTAACATAGAGTAAATACTGCTGAATGCCCAAGAAGGCAAAGTTGGTTGCCTTACCTACTCATGAGCATCCTTTATTCCAATAATGGTACAAACTACAAAGCTCATACTTACACTTTTCAGAAGCCTCTTAATGTTTTGACCCAATTTAACGTCCTTCATTATAAGTGTTGGTGTCAATTCTGAAATGAAAAGATTACAAATGAACGTCCTTCATAGTGTTATAGTGCCAATTCTGAAATCTCAAATACAGTGGAAATAGTTGAATGACGTTCAATTAACAACAACATTCTCAACCTCTAAGTTCACCACCCCTCTGTAAATAGTAACAACATTTCCAAACCAATATATAGACATTACACTGGGTTGAGTACAAATTTCAAATATAAACATCAAATGTAGTGAAAATTAATGAATGGAGTACTCATGATATCGAGTTTCAAGACCCACATGTGTTATTCAAATGACAAGGTTGTAGGTGCTATCCGCATGCTGACGTACATAGTCACGTGATAAGTATGAAGTTCAGCAAAAAGTACAAGTGCAAGTTCCTGACGAGTTCACTACCTTGGACCAAAATACCAGGTGACGAATACAACGATTTTGTCGTTGACAAGTATTGTCTGTTAATAAGACCTACAGTGGTATGAAACACGTAGGAGGATAAACATGCAGCTCCCCAATTGACCCTAAAAATAATAATAAAATTGTCCCCGTACCCACCACGATGTAAGAGGTTTCAACAGGAAATGAACATGCACATGCGAGTATGATATGGACCCTATTGAGGGTGCCACGGTGCGTCTTACACGGATTTGCACGGTGCAACGGTTATATTGAGGGTGCCACGGTTATATTGAGGGTGCCACGGTTTTTACTACATGGATGTAGTTACTCACACCGTCTCTTAGAACCCCGGTGCGTGTTGCGTGTGTAGGGGTGTATTTATAACTGGTGTGAGACAGCCATTTAAACAGACATTAGGCTATTATAAGTACTTTTACTTACCTTAGCTTTGTAGACACGTCTGTTCGCTTGTATAGATGGAGGGCAATCTGCCATTTCACGGCAGATCTCGTGTGATCCAAAATAGTTGTCCGCTGTGCCAATAGGTGGCAGCAGCGGACGGTAAACACCCAAAAAACAGTTTGGTTTGAGACTATTAGTCCCTAAAAGTGCTACATCCCTCCCCTTATTGTTTTTTGGAAGCCCTTCACGGGGAAAAGATTATATATATGGAAAATAATAGGAAGATATGAAAATATAAAAAATAATAGTATTTTATGCCACTTATATTTACCCAATAAATGGTATGAATGATATATCTTCATCTTCGAGCAGAAGTCCTGAAAGGTACATGAAGCTTTTTCAGGGCGCCTGCTCAAGGGAAATAGTGTTACCCTGTGACTTAGTTTTACTGTCAAAACAGTATAATCTTTTAATTTTATGAGTTAAAGAAAGGAAGTCACAGGACGATTTTCATGTTTTTTGGTTGAGAGTAAGAATAACCTCGGGTATTTCAGCCCTGGTAAATCTCAACAGTATAATGCCGAAATTCGTGATAAGGAATAGCCTTGGTCAAAAAAGGCATTCCTTTACAGATATATTTATTTATCCGTAAGTGTTTGTGGGGAGTTGATACGTCTCCTCTGCATTCCTGTTGCATTGACGCACCAGGTCGCAAGGATCAACTCCTTTAATTTTGGCTACTTCTCTGGCAACAATGGAGAGATGCCAGGGAGTATTAATTTGAGAATCCGTCCCCTCGGGAATCAAAAAAGGGGAGTCAGTCTCCAAGAGAATCCGTTTTAGGGGTATCTCCGAGATGATCTTTCGAAATTTTGAATTGAAAAGGTTTTTTGCAGTGATGTAAAACCTGCAAAAGGGTAGGAAATTCATCCACTCTCGGACTTCTTTTTCTGAGCCCTGAAAACAGTGGCGGTGGATCCTTAGGTTAGACGCGCCGAAACGCCGAATGAAATGAAGAGTTTCATCAGCAGCATCAGAACCCTCTTTCTTGCCACGCGTGTGGATAACCAACGCTTTTTTATGTTGGCATGCCAAGGAGAGAAGTTTCGGAAGGATCCTTCTCTGAGAGGCTTGTCTGGCTTCGACACACCTGCATCGAGGTCCTCTTTTTAGATGACAACGACACATTTCCAAAAAGTCTAAGCCAACCTCGCCGATGCCTACACATTTTTCGATTGTGAGCAACCGGTTTAGTTCGTCTAATTTTTCGTCGCCACATTCCCAGGTGGCGTTTGGATGGATGCCGAAAGTGGCGTAGACACGGTTATCCTGATCATTTAAAATGTGTCCACGAGCCATACTCCATTGTTTTTGAAAAACGTAGTTGGCAATAACAGTTTTAACGTTTACATTTTCAATGCCAACTCTGGACTCTAAAAGGTCTAAAGAGGAGTCCTCTGGAGGTACCGGTGGCCCTTCCAGTCTTCTGAAGCATATGTCCAAGTGCATATGCGAGTCGATTAATGAAGGTAGACGAACCTCCTCGGGCGGTGGAGGAGGAGCTGCGGCAGCTACCTTTTACGCTTCCGGGACATCTTCACCTGAAGGGAGTTTTGGAATACAGTAATTTTGAAACTCGTCCTGATCCTCCTTCTTCAGGAGATCTAGAAGAGAAAGAAGGATCGTCCAAGGCCTAAAATATTCTTGTCGACTTGATTGAAAAGGTCGAGTTCTTTTGCAGTGAATGAATTTAGATTTACGAGACACTCTGGATACAGAGTGCGCTCGTGGACCAAAAGAGGAAGGGATGCCAAGCCGGGTTGCTGAAGGCGTTCGGAAAGAAACAGCAAGGCTCCTATAACCAGATGACCCTATTTTTTCTTCAGGGTCCCTGTAAACATGTTCTTGTCAGGGTGTAGCCTATGACTGAACATGGAGAAATCATACAGAGTATGAGTCTCCCAGGTCCAACATGCCCTGAGAGGATCCATGTACCAAGGTAAATGAGCTTCGTACACATGGCGACGAAGGTCAGGCTCATCTACCTTGCAAAGAGGACAATGTCCTGCCGCGGTAGGAGTTACCATAGGGCGGTCTGAGTCTTCTTGAGAAGTTGAAGCTCCCCCAGTTAGAGAAGTCAAAAGACGGGGAGTCGACACGGCGGCAGTTGGTGGAATTCTAGGCGGTCCAGGTACCGGGCTAGAAACTGCCGCATAGGATCCAGGTGCGCTAAACCTTTTTTGAAGTTTTTGAAGAATTTTGACAGCTCTTCGGACATCTGTCTCGGCTTCACACTTGTTTCTGCCGGACCTGCCTGAAGGGCTTTTTGCTTCTTTTTAAGCTGACGTTTTTGAGATGCTGTCAGCTGAGGACCAAACTTGCCTGCTGCGTCCGGCTGCTCCGCCAGGGAACCCCCTTCTTCAGAAGGACCTGACCGAGAAGCGGAGCTTCTCGACGATGGTTGACTAGTTGAAGTTGACTGTGAATCTTGAGATGATTCATCAGTCAGCATCGGAACCTCTCCTCTTACAGGTAGAGAGCTTGAACCTGGCTTAGGGGAACCAACGTCCATCTCCTCTACTGCTTCCGGTTTGGTAGGGGCACCTTTACTAGCAGATGTATTTAGCGGAGGAAGGAGGCCTTCCAAAACCCGAACATCGCACTGCAATTGGTAACCCCCCACCGTTAAAGACGCTTGTTGCCGTCTTCTTGGTGGACCCGTCTTGCGTAAACTCGGTTTTGGTCCTACTTTCTCACCAGGGTTTCGAAAGCGTTCCCAAACGAAGTCTAGCAGACCAAGTTCCTCCCAACCATGCAGCCTTCGGACTTCCGAAATGAAGGCATGCTGGTTACTGCTCTGAGCCACATGGAGAATATCGCTCAGCTCGTTTTCACAAGCTGCAACCGATTTTGCCGGGTTGTCATATCCTCCATATGGACCAATAAGATACATCTTTCTTCTTCGCACCTGATGAGGGGTGCTTGACAGAGACGATGCCTCCGAATCGACCAGTGGAATGGAAGACAATCCCTCACCAATGCTTGATGGGGTTGTCCTTCCAGCTCTTCTTATTTTTCTCCTAATTTGTGCCATGGTGACAGGTCCAAGTGCAGCCTCTTCTTCAGTGGCCACACTCGCTGTGTCAGAGTCCAAAAGAGCATCCAAAATATCTAAATCATAACCCGCTTCTGAGTGAAACGGTTCTCAGGCCAGAGCCACCTCGGATATTGACGGGTCTCCAGGTCAACTCGAACCCCAGTTTTTAATTTTGGCCTAGCCCCTGAGTGGGACTGGCCCGAAGTTATGGCCACCTCGGAAGCAGAAGCCCCTTCTTCAGAAGCGACTACCGCCAGGTCAACCACGTCTCGGATTTTAATTGAACTCGAGACATCCTTTTCAGGAGTCTCTGTTCCCGGAACATGTGCGGAGGTGACTAGCTCCTCCTTTTCAGGAGAGCTATCCGCGATATCACTCGAAACCTCCGAGGGAGGTTTATCTGGCGGGACTTTCTTCCTTCCCGGACCGCCATCATCTTTCTCTTCCTCCTCTTCCATTGCCTCCACCTGAAAGGAATCAGAGAAGGAAATTTGTCAATTTTGGGGGGAGTTTAACACTTCTTTTGGGACGGGAAGACCTGTTTATCTCAGGTGTACTAAATAAATTTGGAAGATCAGAAGGATCCAAAATGCCTGAATGGCAATCCGGACATCGCCATTCCAAGTGAAAGCCTTCACCAAGTCTTTTAAATTCTACTTCGGTTAGATTTGTACATTTAAGATGAAACCACAAATGACAAGGACCATCACAAAGAATTCCATCATCATCATCTGTCACTTCCTCAGAGCAGTCGCCACAAGGGTAATCAGCTCCAATTTGACCAAATTCTGATTCGATAGAGTCCTCTGATAATTGATCAGAATCATCCGCTGAAGGGACATCCTGACATATTTCTATGTCGGTCCTCCCTAGGGGTGGAGTGGTATTCATAATTTCGGAATTTGGATGATCTACTGAGGGTTCTACCTGAGGTATTTCTACATCGGTATTCCCCATCAGCAGAGACGAGTCTAAAGTAGAGGTATTGATATCATTAGGACATGTCTCGGAATCACCAGTAGTTGGAATAACCAGAGATTCGATAACATTGCCCTCAGTATCTCCTCTAACAGATTGTTGAGAGAAACTCTCGGAGGTGTCAAGTTTTCCATCACTAAACAACGTATGTCGCTTCCGTCGAATCCACAAGGGAATTTCTTCAGAGCGGTATGGCGTTAGTTTGTCATGATGAACAACTTTAGGTCCCTTCCGATCTTCTATATTTGGAAAAGTTCACAAAAGACTTTAAATAGGTTACTCTCAAAATTCGATCCTTGATCGGAGTGTATTTCTACGGGTAAACCCATAGGAGAAACAAAATATTGAATGAATTTTAAAGCTACAGTTTCTGCGGATTGTTCCGGAATTGCTGCAGCATCTAACCATTTAGTGAATTGGTCGATCATTACAAGTACATATTTATTTCCAAGCGCACTCATAGTGAAAGGACCTAAAACATCTATATGGACACGTTCCATAGGATAGCCTGAATGGAACTTTTTGAGAGCTGTCCTTGGCAACCTAGAAGGAATTTTATTCCTACCACACACCTCACATGCTTTTACATGAAGTATGCAATCGGAAGTTACATGAGGCCACCAAAATGATCGCTTTACTTTAATTATGGTTTTATCTTCTCCTAGATGTCCAGCAGTTTTGTCATTGTGACAAGAATTTAGAACTGTTTTTCTTAAAGATGCTGGCACAACTAAGCAGACTCATTTATCAATTTTCATAAGCCAAATGTAATACAGAACACCGTCTAGTATTCTAAGTTGTAATCTTTGAAGCCAAAGAACTTTAGCAGTAGGGCTAGACAAGAACAAGGCATCAGGCATCGGGATTATTTCGTCCTCAAGCCAGCTAATGACCAAGTTCAAGTCCGGGTCCATTCCCGAAGTGAACAAGATAGTGGCGAAATCACAAAATCTTGTCTCATTCTTCCATAGGAGTCCTCAAGCCACTACCCTGTTGAAGGAGAAGCAGGTTACAATGTTTCCTCATGACAAGACCATGCAAGCATAACCTAAACCTTCTTCAGGACACTCCAACGAGATGGAATTCAACAATGAATATGTTGGAGAGGCTAACATCGCTGATGCCTGCTATCCATTCCCTGGTCGTCAGCCCAACTGCCAATGACAGAATCAAGGCCTTGAGATAAAGCCTTCTGGATTTCAATGAGTAGGCCCTTGCAGAGAAGGTGATCCAGATCTTGCAGCCTTTCAAACGCTCAACTGAGCAGATGTCATCAGAGACAAAACCAACCCTGCAGTTTGTCCTACCATGGCTGTGCCACTTCAAGAGTGTTCTCGAAATGGACACGGACAGCGAGGCAGAAAGGAAAATGAAGAGAGCCATAGGGGATAATCTGAAGAAACGGCCCTTTGACCTGCCTTCATACAAAATGGCAGCTGTTCTCCACCCAGAAATCAAGGACCTAAAGTTCCTGTCTGAGGACGAGCGCACAACCACCCTTAGACTGCTTCGGGATGAAGCAAATGCCAGAGCTGCCCCCTCCGAAGAGGTGAAAAATCAAGGAAGAAGCAGCAGAAGCAGTAGAGACAATCCAAGCTGAAGCTGATCAACCTGGCACTGCCTGCTCTGCCTGATCTTCCTACTGTTCCAGAAGTTCCTGATGTACCCTCCCCAGCTAAGAAGCCCAAGACGGACAACTTCTTGGACAACATCATCTTCATGGGTGCCGAAAAAGTCTGCCCTAGGTCCAGGATGAATGACATATCGAGCGCTATATGCTGGAGCCAGCCTCCCAAAGCCCTGCACTGCAGTGGTGGAAGGAGCATGTCGGAACATTCCCCACATTATCAAGGCTGGCAGCGAAATATCTCTGCATCCCTTCATCGTCCGTTCCAAGTGAACGGATCTTCAGCTTGGCCGGAAATATAGTGACGAAGAAGCGCTGTGGCCTTATAGTCCTGACAATGTCAACCAACTCATCTTCCTTCATCATAACAGGAAAAAAGGAAGGTGGAAGGAAGAGGACTAACAAGGAAAAAGGCATCAAAAAACTGTAGATAGTTGTTGGAACCTGTTCCTGTTCCAAAGTTGGAGTTGAAAATTTAAATGTTTATTAAACAAAAAAAAGAAAATTAGTTGTTAAAAAATTGCTAAAAAACATTTACAATTAGTTTTAATAAGTATTAAAACTATTTGGGACGATATCGGTAGCCGGTTCTATCCACACACTAAAGTCCGAATTACGAAATGGTCCCCTCTATAGCGCACCTTGCCAGGACGGCCCACCTGTTGTTTGACTCACTGAGAGCCAAGCGCTAACGAGGTTCCCACGCTAGCGGAGTAGCGGCAGTCATGGAGGATGCGGTGCTGTGCCCCAGACTTTTACCATGTCAGGATAGGGGCCCGCCACCGCAAGACAATGGAAACATTAGGAAACATGTGAGTACTATGTATTCTTTTACTTATGTCTATGTTTCATTTGTGTTTTATTTCAGGTAAATGTGATTGCGGTGATGAAGATGAGGATGAGATTGCTGGTGCCACTGCTGAATTCGCTATCTCCCGCAAGCGATCTCTTAAAAACTGTTCACCTCACATATGATGACTACGATCACATTTCCACCAGTGCTGGTGATTGCGCTGGTGGAAGTGTGATCGTAGTTATCATATTCATGAATCCGACATTCCTTTCACATCGCTAAATCACATCGCAACGAAGTCAGCGGTGACACCAGCAATCCTATCCTCATGTGTATCCTCATCAGCGTAATCACATTTCAACATTTATAGATATGTAGTAGACTCTTTACTCTTTAGTTTTATTGGTTAGGTACGTAGTAGTCTTTTATTTTATTGGTTAGGCAGGTAGGCACGTATTTCTTTTAATTGTTTACATTTGTTTTGATTTGCAAATCTAGCGACCAAAACTCAATATGGACTCGAGTTTTGGTCGCTAGATTTGCGGAGCGCTCGAGTTAGCGAAACTGGGCTGAGTCCCAGCACTAGGTGGTAAACCCTTTATGGGAGATCTGCCTGTCTGCTGGAAGTCTTTGTCTGGAGTTCAGGTGGAGGCTGTAGTGGAGAGTGATGAGAGTGATTATACTGAAGGTCAGGTTCATATGCCCCCTGGTTCCAGGTCCCCACAGGGTCCCAGTGAGTAGGGGTCCATACCGTTAAAATTATACGGTATGGTACGGTTCTGGTATTTTTTATACGGTTCCGGTATGCTAACGGTATCGATACTGGTTACTTTCTTTCCTTTGTCGATGTTTTCGAAATTCTGTCGCGCGCGTTAGTGCTTGGAAAAGTGTGGTGGGGCTGGACTAGCACCATGTAAAATACATAGCGTGGCCCTCTCCACACTTTTCCAAGTACCACTGCGCACGTTAGTATCTAGTTGAAATGGCGGCCGGCACTGGATGACGCGATCGCGATGTATTTTCCTGCCGATCCCGCGTCTCTGCACTCTTTTCCGCCTTGCCTGCTATATCAGCAGTGAGGCATTTTATTCATAGTACCGGTAAAAAAGTAACGGCTACTATTTATACGGTTTATCACCGGTATTTTCGGGCGGGATATCGGTATCCTCACGGTACGGGTATACCGGTGTGGACCCCTACTAGTGAGTCAAACCAAGTAAGGGCTAGGTGCAAGCCTACATATCTTATTGAGTATATTTTGCATTGAGTAACTTGGGTGGCACTGGTGCTGATGTTCCCTTTTGTATTTCAGATGGCTCTCTACAGACCTTTTCTGTGTGTAAGATGTGGGAAGGACTTTGAAACATCTACTGCCCTTTGGTGTCATGAGTGTAAGGCACGGCTGAGCACTCGGGCACTCCTAGCCCTGCACATGACAGAGCGCCACCCAGAGGTAACATGTGAAATGTTTTGTTTATTCCTCTAGTGTTTTTTTATGTATTTTCTTTTTATATATATAAATATGTTTATGTTGCATATCTGGGACGATCTTTGTGGAGTCTGGGGAGATGTCCCAGGTAAAAAAAATGATGACATCAATATTTGATGACTGATAATGGAGGTTTCTCAGAGTGCATGAGATAAATCTTTTTGCTTTTGGATGTGTGGACACAAATGACTTCTGGAGGTTGACTGTCCTTTCTATTACTTGCAGATGGCTGAAAAGAGCCACTAATGTTACACCTGTGGAAAGGTGTTTAGCAGTGCATCCAACATGTGGCGGCTAGGGCTGATTTGATATGATACTGATAACTTTAAAACGATACGGTTTCTTAACGATACCGCGTGGACGAACTTCTGTGACAAAAAGGAGAGGAAAACGAGCACATTTTGTTCAAGTTCACCACTTTTATTTGTTTTTATAGTAATGTAGTAGTAGTCTAGTGCTGTAGTAGTAGTTTTATTCTTTTTCAGGATTCCTGAACACTACTGAGGGACTGAGGATACTGAAGTGGTCTACCGTCTATGCAACACAAGCATACAGATCATTCAGAATTTCAGATGAGTACATTTTCATTCTCTAAATGTCATATAATGTTCAATTGTTCATTTTCTTCTTAATGCCCTTTAATGTATAGAGCTGATATTGTCATTATTACCAGGTGCATTTTTAGTCATTGAGCTCTAAGCTCTTACGCTTTGCTTTCAATGTATATTATATGTTATTATTGTAATGCTACTAGATACAGAGAAGCTTCTTGGATGTTTTTTTATACTTGCAGCCTTGCTGCCACTCTGACACCTGGGTCCAGAGATTGAAGCTATAGACTGACTGAACCAAACCACCAATAACACATTTAACAGTAAACTGGATTTGGTAGGTATCAGTAAGGTAGATAGGTAGGTATAAATATGGAAAACCTTTGAGCATATTTAAGTTTAGTATTAACTAATTCATGCTCAGATTCTTAAGTAGTATTCTTAACTCTTAACTGTCTTAAGTTAAGTAGCATTCTTAACTATTCTTGAATCTTTATTTAGTGTCACTTGGTAAAGTTCAGGTTAAACTTGAAATGCAGGTACAAGTACATGACTTAAAGATTCTTACTTTCCTTAAGTAGACTCTAAAATTTGAATAACAAATTAACAATTAAGACTCTTTTTAAGAGTTATATAGCTAGAAACATGAACACAACTTTGAAATGTTTTGTTTTTTTCTTTCAGATCTATTCAGGTCAGATTTTGCTAGTCAGTCTACTGTGCATTCTTTGCTAAGAAAATTAGCTGATTTGCCTTTCCAGGATCAAGACTTGCTCTCTGTTGGCATATGGTGCTCCCTGCCAGACTAAATATTCTCTCCGATGCAACGCTGCTCCCAGGGATGCACATGTACTTGCATGCAAGATTTGATAGCAGTGGGAGCGCTGCAGAATAGGTTTGCCAAAAAAGGATGGGATTTTCTCCTGATCTCAGGCTTGGCATAGCTTTGTACTGATCAATCTCATTTTTGGCACGGATCTCTGGTGTGGGAGCCAATTCCACTCTGATGATAGCCAGATCATCATCATCTGCAAATAAGGATTCAATGGCTGATTTTGGTTTCCTTTTTGTTGGAGGTTGAACAGGCTCTTCACTCTCAGTAGCATCACTAGCAGTAGCCTCGGGTGCAGCCACTTCATTTGGTACAGCCTCATCTTCATCTGCAGGCTCAGCTTTGACCTTGACTTGAGTACGATCAAACTTCTTGAATTCCTCCACACAGTGGGTGCTGAGTCTGCTCCAAACTTCTTCATTGTCTGCCATGTAAGCCTTGAAACGAGGGTCAATGGCAGTAGCCTCTTCAAGCACTTTCCTCTGATTTTCATCTCGTACCTTTTACTAAGATCTGCCCACACTGTTTTCTTGATCACTTTAACAAATGGGGAGTCTCCCTCCTTTTCTTTGAAAGTCTGTTCAATTTTGCTCAGGGTTGGGAGTACTTGTCCAAGTGTAGGGGTGTCCCCAGTGCAAATTGCCAATGTGCAAGTGTACAGGATTTCCATGACACCACAGAAATCCTCACATTTTCGAAGGTCTTCATCGCTGATTCGACCAATCTTCTCGTGCTCCATCCTCTTCCTCAGGCGTTCATCCCAGGCTGAAGCAGCAACGGCAGGGTACTGCTCACCGAAGCGTTGAATCATCAGAAAGAGCTAGTTCCAACGTGTACGAACATCCAATATTAGTGCATGTTCTGGGATGGACATTCGCTTCTGCATTTCACGCAGGACCACCGTGGCCAGATAGGATCTCTTGAACCACACAACCACACACCTGATACGAGCCACCCAGTTGGTTAGCTGTGTAATGCTGTACAGCTTTCCTGCAGCAAGATTGGTGCTGTGGGCGAAGCAAGGCATTCTGAACACACCTAGAGCCTTTGCTCCAACTGTCATGTTTGATGCATTGTCCACTGATAGTCCTACCACCTTGTTTGCAATGGCAAACTCTTGTAGGCAGCTGTCAATTTCCCCGGCAATATTTTCGCCAGTCTGGGAAGTGTAGACTGCTTTGGTTTGTAGGACCTTGTTCTCCAGTTTCCATTCCGATGAGGTAGTGTCAATGTAATGGGCCGTTGTGGTCAAGTAGTGGTCTGACTTCATACTTGTCCAGTGATCTGCCGTAAGCCCCACGTATCTGATATTGATCAGTTTTAGCAGAAGTTCTTCTTTCTCTCTGTCAAACCATGCAGGTATGATGTTGTTGGAGAATGTGTTACGGCTGGGTAGAACGTAGGCAGGATTCAGTTCATAGACAAATTCTTTGAAGAATTTGCTTGCGATGACACTGAATGGTTGGTTGTCCTTCACAATGAAGCGTGTCAGTGCCCTTGTTATGGCATCTTTCTTTGTTGAATTCATTCGGGACCAAAATGAACGCTGAACATTGCTGTCACCAAAAGTAGAAGCACTGGCTACTGTAGTCAGGGGTGTTACTGGTCTAGTAGGAATAGTAGGAACCTGGGCCACTGTTGCAGCTGGAGTAGACTGGCTACCTGGAAAAGAGGAAAGAGAGGAAATATTAATTAATAGCAAGATTGTGACATTGATGTATGTATATTCAAGACAAATAAAAGCTATGTATGGTTTCTTGTGTGCATTGCCATTTTATTTCAGGCATAATCCTTCACAAATCAAAATAAACCAATAAAAGTCATGAAAAAACACTGTTGCACTGCTGCATTTTATTTCAGGAATGGTGCTGGGATCCTGTAAAAAAGGTAGGAAAGACAGGCAGATAAACTATGGATACTGTGTACAATATTACTATTAGCATTTTCTCTTCCTCAATTATCCTGCACAATTTTAAAAAAACAAGAAACAATTACCACTGCAAAGAAACTACTGAAATAGATACACAAGTGAAATTACACTGTCTTATACAGAGAGAGTGAGAGAGAGAGAGAGAGAGAGAGAGAGAGAGAGAGAGAGAGAGAGAGACCCAACTGTCTGAAATACATATCCAAAAAAAATTGGGCAGGAGGGTAGTTTAGCAGTGCTACTTTTTCATTTGTAAAAATACCCCAGACATGACTGCATGAAATTACTAAGTCTTTTACATATCAAAAAAAAAATGGGCAGGGGGGTAGTTTAGCAGTGCTACTTTTTATTGCCCCACTTCCCAGAATCCCAGCCCTGTTGAACACATTTTGTTTTGTTTTTTTATGAGAATAAATTATCAAAATTTATTGAGATCAATTGATTGTGAAGTAAAACCTACCTAAAGTCATGTCTGGTATATCTGGATAATCTGGCAGTGATGGTAAAGTTGGTAGCCTGGGATTTAAAGATGGAACAACTACTGCTGTAGCTATTGGTACCACTGCTTTCCCAGGTAGGCCAGGTCCAGTAGGAGGTGGAGGAGTAGGAGTTGCTGTCGCTGCAAACAATCTGGGTTGTGTACTGTCCATTTTCTTGAAGATAGTACATGGGTTTAAATCCATCCCATGGCCAACAAGTAGGTGGCGGAAGAGATTTGAAGTGTTGCCACCTTTAGCTGCCACAAAGGCCTGGCAATGGTTACAGATAGCCCCATCGTCCTTGGCTCTGTAGTGTAACCACGCCTTTGACCTTTTTGTTCGTCTTCCTCCAGTCATATCTTTCTTTTTTTTTGGTCTTTTTGTTTTTTTTTGTTTGTTTGGTTTTTTAATGTTAGCGGTCATCCGGGTCCAACCAAGCCCCTGCCAGACAGAACTATTGTTGAAAAAGTAGCCAAACTTTCGTATTCAAAACCTGTTGTTTTTTTTCCATGAAATATTATTTCAAATTCTTTGAATAAAACAAAATCTTTATTAATCATTATGAGTTTTATTTGGCCATAGTATATTAAATTTGAACGATTTAATCGAAATACCCATTAAGAATTTAATACGAAACTATAGATGCCAATGCTGGTGACTACTCAGTGGTGAGCCTTCGTTCGGGTTCAGAACGAGGCACTGAAATGGCGGCTCACTAGACAAGGCTGCGGCTATCCAAGCGCTGTCATCCGAGCCGTTGTTTCATTGAATCACGGCTTAGGAAGTGCTTGGAGCGATGTCAACAGTAAGGTAAGGCAATTTTCTCATAGCCGCTTTATCGGTTTTTCAAACCGGTTTATTTTCGGACGGTTATCAGTATCATTAGGCGGCTTAATGGTCGGTTACGGTCTGCAACCAGGAACCGGTGTGCACCCCTAGTGGCGGCACAAGAAAACTTCCCACGAGAATGTTCTAAGAGTGTGCCCACTCTGTACCACTGCCTTCACGAGGAAGGAGAGCCTCCGGGCACATCTTCTTGCTGCATACAGGCTGGGAGGTGCAGAGGTTGAGCCCGTTGCCGATCCAGTGGTGGAGCCTGTTGTCAATCCATGCAGTGGCTGAGCCTGTTGTTTTTCCTATGGTTGAGACTGTTGTTTCTGCTCCTTATGAGCTGGTGCTGCATCCCACTGGTACTATCAGTGACAAGGAGGAGCCTGTGAGGCCTCGACTTCTGATGCGTCTGCCTAAGTCAGCTGGGAAGGGGATCCGTATGTCCTTTGTCGTTGGTCTCATCTATCCGTTCCGTGGCCTCTGAGAGGTCATCTTCTTGGGTGTCATAAGAACCTGCAGCGAAGTGCACCAGGGAGCAGAACGATCCCGAAAGAAAACCAAGGAAAATTTATGAGCGTTATTACTCCAAGGTGGAGGGAGGCGGACTAAAGTCCAGGTGTCTTTACTTCTAAGCAGTAAACACTATATATTTAATTTTGTAGCATAGGTCTGGGCCAATCTCCCGCCGTATAGGGTTAGGCGGGTCTGGGCCAACATCCCGTCGTTAGGTTTAGCTTCTCAGGTCAGGTCTCGCCACCGAAGTAGGTAGGGTTAGTCGTGGGTCCGGGTTAATTTCTGCCACTTAAGGCCCAGTCACACTAGGGTCCGACTATCGCACGATTTTAAAATCGGCTCCGTCTAAAAAGTCGGTACTGGGTTAATATTGTATATGCCACAGTCACACTAGAGCCCGATTGTCGCACGATTTTAAAATCGGCAGGTCGGTCCCGATTTTTTCACTTATCGTGCGATCGTCGGATCCGATTTTTAGGCCAAATACAAAATCGGATCCGACTAAAAGAAGGCCGTACTGGTTTGCGCTCCTGCTCGCAAATCAGTGGCAACTTTTGAAAAGTCGCAAGACAATGTTTTTGACGCATTTTTCTAGCAATAAAATCGGCTCCGATGAATCGTAATAGTGTGACTGCAAAATTGTCTATTTTCAAAATCGGAACGTCCTGTTCCTATTGAAAAATTAGCAAAATCGGATCCGATTTTAAAATCGTGCGATAGTCGGACCCTAGTGTGACTGGGCCATTAGGTTAGTGATGGTAAAGATAGGTAGGGCTTCCATATTCTTACGTTTACAGTTTACCATCTCGTAGGGTTAGTCTAGGATTAATTTGCATTTTTAAACGAATATAACTTATAATATTTGTATATTTGGAGTTGTACATATTGCATAGTTTTATGATTTGTGTAGAGTATATTATATATATATATATATATATATATATAATATATATATATATATATATATATATATATATATATATATATATATATATATATATATATTATAGTAGCTTATTATAGTAACGTATTATGGAAATTTATTATGCTGACTTATTGGGTAACTTATGATTAATGTTGTTACGGACTGAAGAGAATATTCTATACTGGTTCAATGCAGGGTCATTGACCTTATGGGGAGGGGGGTAGTGTAATATAATCAGTTGCTATCTCACTGTGTTTCTTTAGCGCTGATTATTACAGGCTACAAGAATGGTGGGAGAACTCCCATTCTCTGCCATACTTGTGCGCGCGACCATGACGTTGACAGTGGACGCACGACTATTGATGACACACTTGACATCTTGACAGTGTAGATTGTAGACTGTTGTTTGAGTACTTGTGAATAGCACTAGCACTGTAAGTATGGATAGCGATTGGGATAATAAACTTATAACTGTATAAATGTTTGCACTGTGTTTTTATTGTTTGCACCTCTGTCGTTCATGTTTCCATGGTTTGTTGTTGCACTCATAAACATTTTTCTTTATAATTTTTATTTCAATGTGGTATATATGTAATTTCATCAGTACAACAAGTTCATAAGTTAATTTCATTCCTTTACACACTGTGCGGAGACAAATTGAATAATTTTAACAGGACTATATACAGTATTGGGTATGCAGACAGAGATATAGTTTTGTAATAATACTGTATAATACAGAAGCAATGTCCACCAAAGTGGTGACTATATCTAAGCACTTAAGGTATGTGCTTAGTAGGACAGAGAAAAAATAGATTGCCTGGTATATGTATTTATAGGTCCTTTAGGGGTTTGTATAGGGGGGACCACTTCCCTAAGAAGGTTTTTCCCTGTTGTTACACATGGCTATGTATCCTTCTATGTCTAGACAAGCTCTCCAAGTGTACAGGATATGGTTTAAGTTAGGTACCTTGTTTTTAAATTTGTTTTTGTAAATGGTCTGTTTTGTAAGGTTGATGATTGTATGAAATAAGTAGTCTTGGTTTTTTATTCCAAGCAGAATAAACTTTTCCTCTAACTTTATCTTATTGTAGTTGTTTTTGTTACACCATTCCTGTATTTCCACCCAAAGAGCTTTGACCAGTGGACACCTGTATAACATATGCTCTATTGTCTCTATAGAGTCAAAACAGAAAGAGCAGAGATTACTCTCTACTATTTTGAACTGTGCAAGTTTTTTGTTTGTCATTAGAGACCTATTAATTATTTGGTATTGAAAGTATAATAGGTTTGGTGATATTCTGAGTTTCGATAGAGTTGTGTATACTGGTGTCCAATCTGGTCTTTCAATTACCTCGTCCAGAGTGTTGTTCCAAGCATTTGTCCAGGGTGTTTCAACCTCTTTTATTCTAATAAAGTCCCTTATCGTTCTACAGCCTTTTGCATCTGCCAGAATCAATTGTTGATAGGTACTTAATGTCATATTGTGGGAGGTTTGGAAGTTCTCCTCAATGGTTGTTTTCCATACTTTTGGAATGGCTTGTACAATACCTCTATATGTAATGTATGGAACCAAACTCTGGACCCTGTCATTCAACTCTTCTCTAGTATACATAGCGCCATGTTTAAAAAGATCCCCCACTTCCACCATACCATACTTAAACCATTTGTACTGTGTGGGAATATTGATAAATGTATTTCCCCACAGTGGGGCTTTTATAATTTCAAGTGGGGTGTTTCTTAGTAGCCAAATGTTTAGGAGCTTTTGCACTTCTGTTACACTAATTCCAAGCGATACAAATTCTGTCACCCACTCCAGATCATTCTCTTTGCAGTACCGGCGATATGTTTCTCGAATTTTCCCTATCCTAATTACTTTAGTCTTTTTGATGTTAATTTTGAGCCCGGAAATTGTGTAGAACCACATGAGAGCGTCCAAAGCCAATGATAGAACTCTCTCTGAATCTTTGAGATAGAGAGAGGTATCATCGGCATATTGTCCGATCTTATGTTCTTTATGATGTATGGTTATACCTTCAATTTCTTTGTCATTTCTGATCGCCGTACTCAATATTTCACCACACAGTATGAAAAGATATGGGGAGATTGGATCTCCCTGTCTGCACCCCCTCCCCAGCAGGAAATACTCAGACAAATGTCCATTCAAAATTACACAAGATTTTGAATTTTTTCTTAAGGTCTCTATCCATCTCTGAATTTTTGGACCAAAATTATATCTGGCCAAGGTCTCGGAGATGAAGACCCAGGACAAACTATCAAATGCCTTTTCGTAGTCTACTAAAAGAATAAGGCCTGATTCATCCCGGTGCTCCATCTCCAAGACCACGTCCATCATTAACCTGGTATTGTCCGTGATGGATCTATTTGCCATGAAACCCTTCTGGTCTTCATGTATGAGCTTTGGCAGGACAGTTCTAAGTCTGTTTGTGATTGTTATAGTTAGGAGTTTATACATAGTATTTAGCAACGAAATGGGTCGCCAGTTTTGCAGAGCATCCCTGGTTTTCCCCTGTTTGGGCAAACATGTTATGATCCCTTATCTAAACATTTGCGTGTCTGTTAAAAAATCCCTTATCTAAACTTTCTATTATTGCCTTGTAGCAGAAGTCCCCAAGGGCATCCCAAATTTTTTTTGGAAATTCGGCAGTGTACCCGTTCGGGCCAGGGGTTTTGTTGTTTTTTAGGGATCTTAGGGAGAAGTCCAGTTCTGCTTTTGATATCTGGAAGTCTAGTTGTTCTTTCTCCTCATCTGAAATTTTTGGTATGTTATTAATGTTAGGAGAATAGTGAGAAGCTTGGTCTATTGTTTTTTGGCTATATAGGTTTTTCATAAAATTCTTCCTGTAGTTTAAGTATTTTGGACTGATCCTTTACTGATTCTTTTTCTGAAATCTTAATCTCTGTAATGGACTTGTTAATGTAGTTACGGTTTTCAAGGTTGAGAAAGTATTTACTGGACCTCTCCCCATATTCCACCCATCTGGCCCTGGACCTAATTATCGTACCCTGAAGCTTATGTTTTCTGATCTCCTCCAACTTCTTTGTGAGGTCCTCCAGTTCATTAAGCTCTTTTTCACTTATTTCTGCCCTTAGTTCTTTTTCTGCTAATAAGTTAATTTTAGACATGAGATTGTCTTCCTCCTGACTAGCCTTCTTTTTCTTTTTCGATGAAAAAGCTATTATTTCCCCCCTAAGAACCGTCATTAAGGTATCCCAAAATAGAGTGTAGGTTATATTTAACTGCAAATCTTTGTTTGGTATTTGTGTAATAAAATCAGGATGATAGGGCGTTGCGGCATATATCGACTTTAGTTTTTCTATTTCTTTTAAGATAAACGGTTTGAATTCCTTGTCAATTAGCAGGCTGTTATTAAATTTCCACACCACTTTGCCGCGTTGTTGTTTTGTAACGTTTATCTTTATTGAAACAGGGGCATGGTCCGCTTTCCATTTCGGTTCTATTTTGGCCTTGGATATGATTGATAGGAGCTCTTCAGATCCTATAAAGAAATCTAAACGTGCAAATTTTGAAGAGGATCTTTGGGACCAAGAATATTTTCTCTCTAGGGGGTGAAGTGTTCTCCAAAAGTCTATCCATCCGTGTGTTTCTAACAATTTAATTAGGGTCTTAGCTGCCTGCGGGTTGCACTCATAAACATAGTTATGATCCACTGGCCTGGATTCTTGATCTGTATGGTGATCATGAATGAATCCAGCTCAGAATATTACAGTATTTTCTTTACCAACAGTGAAATGACAGTGAAAATGGTCTGGCCTTGACATCAAGAAGTATGATGACGTCTCTCAATATTGAAACAATAAATATCCGCTTTTTGAATTTCTTTTCAATGTTTAGATGCAAATTTCATTAGTATAAAAGTAATTTCTCCATATTGATAAAATATCAGTGTAGATTATATTGTTTCAATGTGTTTAGGACTTTCGTCCACAATATGGCACGCCATAGATATCACCATCACATGTACAATAAGCGCTGGCAGTGATAAGTATAGAAAGATTTGAGACTTTCCTCCAGCACTAAAGGCAAACAGACCTTTGTCTGCATTTTGGTCCAAAATAATTTTCCTTGCATTGATTTGAACTTTCAGTGTTAACACTTTTGCTTTGCATTTGGAGTGATTTGACTCCATGCAGTTGGTCAATCGTAGCCCACAAACCTCCTGCATCCTGTATTTCTTTCAGAATTTTTTGATTCAAAGACTCTCTACCGGATAGGAAATAACGTAATCCATCAGCCGACCTTTGTTGCAAAAGCTCATTCATGCCCACTGCGGAACATCAGTTGTGAACGCTTAATGGCCAGATATATGATCGGTGAACTCATCAAACAAGTTATGCAAATGAGGAAACAGTAGAGGCAAAACTAATGTAATCCTCAAATAAGACAGTGTCCTGGCTGAACAACCTGAACATGAAGATGAAAGAGCAAAGAGAATCTTCTCCCTCAGTGAAACTTCAAAATTGTGAAGTAGCTGAATTTCACTAACCCAGAAAACTATTGGAGCTCACGTGCCAAGTGAGGCATGAAAATCTCACAGAAAATAACGTTGCCCGAACCGCAGACGGCACAATGGGCACACTTTTCAAGATAAAAAGAAAAACAAAAACAAATTCAAAAAAATATAAGCGTTGGCCACAATCGGAGAGCCAAGGCAACCATCTCATGGCAGCGGTGCAGACCACCGAAGCAAATCCTTAGAGAAAACCTCAAACAACTGTCCCAATTAAGGGTATTAATATATAGATTTATGAGTAACAGAAAATGATATATAAATACTAAAAAATGAGTAAAAGATACTAGAAAAGAATTATCAATAATGATAAATGATTTCTTATTTATCAATGCAGATTATTCATAGATATTAAAAAATCATTTATAAATATTAGAAATGTTTCCTAGTAATGACAATTATTTTTCTAATATCTATAACTCATTTATCAACATTTATCAAAATTTGTAAATATTATTAACCATTTTCAAATATAAAGAAATGCTTAATAGACTCTCAAAATGCTTGCCATAATTCAGAAATACAAAATGATAATACTATGCTTAGGCCTTTTCCAGAATTTCTACATGTAAGTGAAACTATTGAATTAATTTCTAGAATATGACTATTTTAGATATTTAGGCGTTTTGGAGGTCCTACAGGCATATTATTGTTGTTTTAATCTATCCTAAGTCATCAGAAATTCGATGATTGAGAACCCAAACATTTTTTTTTTCCACATTGAAGCACACGAAAGCATGCATCAATTTCTCAAGGTGTGTCAACCTCCCCCACCAAAGAAGGCAAAGGGGGACGATGCCATTAAACCGAAAAAAGCAGAGGTCAGACAATTTTGTGACAGGTGGGCCAAGGCATACACATGGTTGGAGTACAAGGAAGATACTGGGCTCATGTACAGAGTCAAATATGTTGAGGCAAAAGCCTCTGGAACCTCATTTGTTGCAGGAAACTTTCATTGAAATTGGACACATTATAAAAACGTAAAAGATCGTACACACACAAATTACGAAATAATAGAAAACCAGTAGAAAGATCAGAGGCAGGGCAGGGCCTCATGTGTCTCCATGGGAGATTCTACTGCGCACGCACTGGCACTTAAGAGAAGTCCATACACAGACTTTGTGCGGCAGTGTCAGCTGGCATTGACATCAGCAAGTCCTATCAAAATGACATATATACCAGAAAACTGACTTTCTACATTGCAGATGTGGAGAAGAGGAAACCGGTATTTGTTAAATTACAAAAAAAAAAGAGTTGTATTCTTTCGTTTTTGATCATAGGGTAGGAACATTGAGAACTAGCTGCTAGTGCTGCTGAAAATGGGACATTTTTAACCCATTCACTCATGACCTGAAAGACAACTAGAAAATTAGATAGGAATAAAGCTATGTTATGAATATTACTTCACTGAACGTTGTTTAACTTCCATAGGGTTCAAAATTTCCTCTTCAACTATTTTTGGCACACACTGAATTCCATGTGATGTCAGACTGTGTGTATGCTTCAAGTGTGAATGGGGATAAATACATTTCAACGTTCAATGTATTACAATTTTTCTTTTTTGTTTAATTGAGAGGATAGATATTGGGTGCACCATTTCTGTCGGTCATGTCAGATGGTTACACAGATAGGGGAGTGCTGGAGCAGGAGATAATTTACACTAGATACGCTGTGAAGGGTGAGGTTCATCACACTAAAGTCTCTGGAGGGAGGTACTGTAGTTAACATTCATGCAGCCATTGACAAGGCCATGTCATCCAATGATCCAGACTGGACAAAAAAGCTAGTGGCCATGGGTAGTGATGGGGCCTCTGTTATGCAGGGGAAAAAAGGTGATGTGGTGGCCTTTCTTAGGGCAAACAGCCCATGGATATTGGTCGGTACATCGTAAGTACATTCACAAATATTGCTTAAAACGAGAGGGACGCATTGCCATTTGGTTTGTTGGAGTGTTGCAAAGTCTTATTATTTAAAAATATCTTGCTTTGTTTCTTATTTATTTTGCAGTCTTAAATACACTATAACATTATATTCTTTTATTTTAACCTTTTGTGCTTTTTTGAATATTTCAGGAAGGGACTAATAGTTTGCTGGACATAATATATACTAATATCTCTACTTTCAATTCCAGGTTATTTTCAATGTTGTCACAGATCCATTAAGATATGTCTTCTCTTGTTTCTTCAGGGTATCCGTTGTATGCCTCACCACTATGAACTTTAAAGTCGTGCTTGTATTTTTTTGCTGATTTTTTAGTTGTATCCATCGCAGGAACATCAGCCTGGATGAGACCGTCAGTCTCTTAGTTCGATGGCGTTGTGGCATTTCTAAAATGACGAAGTTTGCACGCAGTAAGCAAAATTAACAGCACGTTATAGCGTCCAATAGGTCTTGAAATTTGTAAAAAATGATATATATATAGTACATTGCATATGAGTCTAAAAGACCTTGAAAGAAATTATGTATAAGGTAATATACAAACATTGAAGGAAAGTAGGAATGGGTTTTTACGTCGCCTTCAACAGCAATTAGGTCATATTGTGACGAGATATAACCCGGAACCAGGAAGAAATTCCCTTCTCTTAACAAATAGTTCCAAGGGGTCTTTTATTGCAGAAGAACTATACCAGCCCTCCAAAACGCCACACATTTATATAGTGACCAGGCCAACCCGCTTGGGTATCCAGAGGGGACTAGAACCTGCAACCTCACGCTTGGGAGCCAGGCATTGTAACCACTAGGCCACGGCGGATCCCCCTACAAACATTGAATATACGAAATATTGCATATGAGTCAAAAAGGTCTCAGAACATGCAAGAAATGATGTAATTGTATGAAAATAAGTGTTTTGTAATATAACCAACAAACACCTAGTTGGGTTTATGAATAAACGCCCAGCAGCCAGGAATGACCACGCCAAAATGGGCAATAATAGGGAATTTCTACTGCCCAGATTTTTTTTTCCGAAATGTCGTTCAGCCACTGCTAAGGAGGCATGCTGCTCATTTCAATTTTTTTAAATATGAACACTTTTTCAGCACTGCTAAGGAAGGGTGTTGCCCAATTTCTTTTTAAAATTACAAATTGTCATACAGCACTGCAAAGGAGTGGGTGTGCCCAATTTTTAAAAAATTACAAATTTTCATACGGCACTGCAAATGAGGTGTGCTTGCCCAATTTTCTTTTAAATTTCATTTGTCATTCGGCCAATGCTAGGAGGCGTGCAGCCCATTTCTTTTTTTTAAATATGAACACTTTCAACACTTATAATAAAGGGGCAACAGGAGCATTAATTAACAGACTTAATCCAAATTTGAATTATTTTGGTTTTATTTTCAGAGAGCAGCCCTCAGTGCCACCAAGTTCCTAGCAGTCATGTGTGATGGATCCACTTACAGCACTATTCTGGAACAAGAGATGGTGTACATCATTGCCTTCAAAGGGTCAAGTTTGTGTCTCTGGAGCATGTGGAGCTTGGCACAGCTGTCAACATCAAAGCGGCCATTGATTCTTCTCTTAGTGCCATGCTGCCAAAATAGAAGTCTCAACTTGTTGCCGTGGGAAGTGACAGCGCAGCAGTGATGCAAGGAGAAAACTGGGTGGTGTAATTTCTTTAGGATGACAGCCCCTGGTTCCAGGTTAGTTATCAGCCCATTCCTATATTATGTTAGCTTTATGAGTACATTTTCTTTATAGTTCATTATACAATTGTTATTTTCCGGCCTGACTTTTCTATCATTGGTACCCTTAGAAAAATACAATGTAACGAATCACATTGTCTTAGTTAAGCACTTTAAGTATTACAATGCCTCTTTTTATCGTATCTTTCAAGAGTGTCCATTACATTGGGCACAATGTTGAACTCAGCTGGAAGGATCCTGCTACAAAAACCACCATCTACAAGAGACTGGATGAATTGCTAATGGGCATCTACAATTTCTACCACAACAGCCCCTTAAACCGAGCCAACCTTAAGTGAAATGCTGAAGCCCTCAATGCAGTTCCTGGTGCCAATTACAGTTGGAAGGACACGCTGGTAAGATGCACTTTTGACGGGCAACACTCGTCACAAGGAGTTCTGCACGTGGTGTAAACAATCGCAAACGCTATATGTGTTTGCACATCAACCATCTATCAATCTAGTAACACAATCAATCTAACTCATTAAAATACGTTCGAAATTGAACTTATAGCTCTGCAAAATACATTTCCGGATGGATGCTTGATTGATAGAGAGGAAAGGATCTTCTACAAAAGGGAATTGTTGTATGGATATCTATGTGTTTGTGACGTCACTTGCGGTGCTCGCGACGCGGCGACGTTAGAACTCTATCATGGCCGTCTGTTGTTAACTACCTGACATCACCGACGTTCACCAGTTCTCACAGCGTTCCGCTATACCTGCTATGGAGGTGAGTTCCTCTATATCATGCTGTAATAGGACAACTTTACAACATTTGTCGTGGTCGGCAGGATAGAATCTGCCCAGAAAAGTGTACTTTGCAGCCTTGTTTTGATAGTGAAATTTAAGAAAGTAGCCATTGATAAAAGGTAAACAAACGTTGTTTTGTTGAGAAATTTTTTGAATAATCAGAAAACAATCAACAGTGCACTTTGTTGCATATAAAAGATCAATTATAGTGAATGCCTGATCACTTGGAGAGTGTGATATTAGTTCTGCTAACAGTATTGTTATTGTTGTTGTTACTTCTCGTTTTGTTACATTGAACAGGTATCTCTTTGTAACATTTTGAATTGAATTCCAGTTAAAGTTGTTGTTTCTTGTTGTATTCCTATTGAGGTTGGTTGTTAGTTTGGCATTGTTGGTGATTTTGAGTAGTATGTATATATATTTATCTGTATATATATACATCCTTGTGTTGAAAATGGTCATGTTGAATATCAATGATGCTAGTTTCCTGGAACCGACATCACTTCCAGGAGTTGGGAAAAATATGGCCCAACTAATTATTGATAGGAGAGGGGATGCTCAGGGATGTCTCACCCTGTATTCTTTTGAAGATAAGCCTAGTCTTCAGGCTAGGCTGAAGGGTTTTCCGGAAGTTGTTTTCCAGTCTTTCATTCCTACTAATGTTTCTTCTTGTGGTATGGGTGAGGTAGGTCTCACCGGTGATCCATCTTCATCAGTGTCTGAGATAGCAAGGGGAATGGAGGATATGAAAGGGTTAATGGGGTCTTTTCAGTCGGCTTTTGAACACTTTCACCGCGAACAGGAAGAGTTCATTCGGCAAACTGAGAAGAAGCAGAATGACTTCCAGAGAATGCAGGAAGAGTGTAGGAGGAATCAGCGAGCAAATCTTTGTGATGTTTTGGATGGATTCAGTCGTCGTTTGGATGGCAGTAGAGCACTGCTTGAGGATGCTTCTCGTGACTTATCTTGGGTTTCTGGCCGTCGTTTAGATGGCGGGAGAGAGTTGGCAGAGGACATCAGGGAGGTTTCTCATGATCTGCAGGTAAATGGAATTGACATCCCCACATCTTCGACACAAGATCCAATGAGCCAGAGGATTTTGGAGCGTGCAGCGTGCAGCAACCTCTGTGCCTGCTTCATCAACATCTGTTTTGTCTTGCACACCAAGTATTGTTACTAGTGGAGTCCCTCAGTTTTGTGGTTAGTCCAGTTGCGAAGCATGAGAGGGCCCACAGGAAGCCGTCCCCCATCACCATATCAGACGGCTCATCCCAGGGCTCCTCAGGGGAGTAGTACCCCGCCAGGCCGGCGTTTACCTCAGCAACAACTTATGAGGGACCGACGGAGGAGGCCCCAGCATCCAGGCCAGCCTCGCCAGAGCCCCCAGCGGCAAGAGTGCCTTGGAGGCTGACACCAACGGAGGCAACGCCGCAGGCAGCTTGGCTGCCGAGCTATGTTCGTCAGGCCAGGCAGCAGGACCCTCGGACGAACCCGAAGGGGAGTCGCAAGGAGGCTGAGTTGGAGTGCAGGAAAAGGGCAAGGGTGGAACGCCACAGAATCAGAGATGAGCGGGAGCGGAAGGTGAAGGAGGCGACCCCTAAGAGAGATGCCTCGAAGGAAGCTGACTGGAAGAGGCAACAGGAGGAGGAGACCGGGAAGGACCAGGAGAGGCGGAAGGTGGCCGCGGCAGTGGTGGAGGCCTGGGAGCCGACCGGGGAGGTTGTCCTTGACACTGTGGCGGTAATCTCTGCGGTTGCGACTACGACACCAGTTTGGCTTAGCCTCCGTGTTACCTCTGAGCACCTAAATCGAAATGGATTGGTGCATCACATTACCACCGAGCTGACTTACTCCCCTCTCTAGGTCAATGGATTATCCATAGTTCTTTAAAAAAATATATATATTTTCTTTAACATCTTAGTCTTTCTTTAATGTCTTAGTAATCTTTTAGCAAAACATTTAAACTTAATTCTTTTAACATAAATTATTGTGCGCAGCAAGCAGGGTAGACTCTTACGTAAGTGTGTGGTGCCGCGAAGTTATATCTTACCAGAGGTAAGAATTTCGGAAGGGGATGTTGTAACGAACGCTCACCTCTCCGATGAGGCAATATCCGTCAATCCAAATTTAATCACACAATTACGTTTTCATAGTCCAAATTACGTTTTACTGGCCTTTTTTTGGTCTGCCCGTGTCTGCCATCATTTCCTACGTCCTGTCCTTCTTCATTTGGCCTCGTTCTGACATAGTATGGCGCCAGAACTCGAATCACATTGTGCTGTGATTTGCAGCGCCCCACACATAGTGCGCATTATATTTAAAGTTGTTTCCATGTCTCCACAATACTTTTCAATAAAACTTTAGTTGAAACACTTAACTGGACGCAGACGGCGAGCACGCTATTCACTGTAGGGTGTAACAAGTTTAGGATTCTGCCATTAGCGCAGATGGCTTTATACTAGGTGTATAGGGAGAATCGCCTCTAACTTCGTCATAAATAACGGTTTATGGCAGCGAGTTTATTAATGAAACAGAGCGGCCAAAAACAAAGTCATGCGTGCGATTGAAAGCTTGTCTTAACTTGATATATGGAAGAATTATTTGGATATTTTTGCGCCCGTGTACTTCTAGCTAATTAATATGTTGCAATAGGGAAACGACTTTACGGTAATCCAGTGACTAACATCAAGACATACACATCTATTCTATAGTCTACGCAGCGGAGATGCCTCATGCTGAAAATATTGTTAAACTGGCCATAAGTTCTTAAATCATGGTACATGTGTGTTATGAAATGTTCAATTGATATTGTGCACGTATGTTGGCATACCCGTCAGCATTCAACAATCCAAAATCAGGAGATATCAGGCGGTTTACTATACTGCGGCGTCTTTCGGTTTCATTTTGTTTAGTTCCATTTCTGGTCACTAGGGGCCAGGTTAGTACTTTTGCTGAAGGGGTGGGCCTTTACAGTTGATAATCATGGAAACATGTTAATAGGATAACTTTAATTTCAGTTTATGTAGCAGATCACAATTGCAGTATGATAATATACACACAGTTATCAAATACACGCAGATAGCTTTGGAACTGAAAATATTGTCATCAACAACATTTACAGTGTGTGATCTTTCCAGACATTGTGTGATCTTTCAAGATCAAATACTTACTATGTTCAGCACATTATGAAATTCTTGGCTCTTGGCTAGAAAATTAATTTATTCTTGAGGAATGGTGGATGATTTTTGAAAGTTGGCAAATCAGTAGCTAATCTGAAGATTTCTGACCTGTTAACATTCAACCATCCAAAATCAGGAAATTTTACGCGGTTCCAATCCTGGCCACCAGGGGTCAGGTTAGGTTATTAGTTTAGGAGTGGGCTATTATATTTTACAGGTGTTGGCAAATTGATAACCATACAAGTATGATTATGAAATAACTTTAATTTTATGTAGCAGATCACACTTGCAGCATGATGACAGATTCCCAGTTATGAAAAACACACAGAGATTGCTTATGAACTGAAAATATCATAATAGAGGGTCAGTCAATACCATATTTGGGGGGGGGGGGGCAAATTCTGGTTAATGTTTTTGAATTCCTCATATTCTCAGCTTCATAGTATTTCGATCAGTAACAAATATTTTCCAAATCAGAACTTTTTTTCTTTTTCCAGGTGAACTTAGCTCTACATATTTACACAATCACTAATTTGCTTTTACTCACTACCCATATTTCTCATGTTTCATAACTATTACATCTCTATCCATTCTCCTTGAGACATGGATCTACATATTTTGGCGCACGGATCCATTCCTCTACCATACCTGCCTAACCTTTGCGCTGTGTTGCGCCCAGCGCCACTACCTTCATACTACTTTCCATTCCTTTCGTTTCCACTCCTATCACCTTGTATTGGACTCTCTCTGGATAATAGATTAAGGGAAAATAGTGGGATAGGGAAGAATATACTGGGTAATGGTATCCTAGGGATGGGTTGGGGCCTCTTCACCCATGAGTGCCCCACTCTGGGGGAATATCCCTCCACCCTGGGGAGTGTATATGAGGAGCTGCTTTGCTTCAAATCAGCCTCCTTGATTTATCGAAGAACAAGGTCAGTTCTGGGTTTTTCTTGTAATGGAGCATGAGGGAAGGGAATTTTACCTTATTCCTTCCTTTAAATACTTTCCTTTAGGAAGTTTTGGCTTTGTGATCCACCGAGCCGGATCACAGATGATCCGGCCGAATCACTGATCTGGCGATTCTCGTGAGTCGTGTTTCATGATATTCCGGATTGACGACTTCCGATCCGGGTGAGACGGATCCGGTGGCCCTGGTGGGCCGAATCATAACTTTAACTTTCTTCCTTGTCATTTTTCATGATCTGCCGGATCGACAACTTCCGATCCGGGTGAGAGGGATCCGGTGGGCCGGATCATAACTTTAACTTTCTTCCTTGTCATTTTTCATGATATTACGGATTTAAGACTTCTGATCCAGGTGAGACAGATCCGGTGGCCCTGGTGGGCCAGATCATAACTTGAACATTATTCGTGAGGCTATTTCACGATATTCCGGATTAACGACTTCTGATCCGGGTTAGGCGATTGTATGCCAGATGGGAATTGGAATCAAGAGTTCCGGCTCCCCTTACAATTTTATGGTTATGGTCGTTTTATTTCCCTTCTTTCGTTTTATCTTCTGGTGGATTTTCATTTAACTTAACGCCAGACACATTTTGCTTGTTTATGGGCAAAGGGATAATATAGTTAAGCTGCAAGCGATATTTATCATTAACATCACTACTTAGTGTCGCTTTTCTTCTCATAAGTCTTGAGGATTATGTATTTGCCATTGCGGAGTTTGCGATCCACCCCAGGATCCGGCAAAGCGATCCAGTACACGATTCCGGCTGTTTTCAATAATGATAAGCCTTAAGCTTTACTTCGTAATGCTTCCACTTACTTAGATTTCTCGTAGATACCTCTCTATTGCTTATCGAGCTTTTTCTTATCTCTCTAGTATTAACTTCACTTTAGCTCTTTCACTGTGCTGCACCCCTGCACGATTACTTGTATACACCACTTGCACCTTTGTCAGCAGAATCTGCCTTCACATTACCCCTGATACCAGTATGACTGGGAATCCAATATTAAATATTCTTTTCTCTTGGTATTGTACTAGCCAATTGCAATAAAGGCGTTCCAGTATCTTAAGGAAAAGAGGATGAGTCCAGTCTCGGCTCCAAATGGCCTGAAGAGATTTGAATCGGAGAAAATGATAAAATTCCTTTCATCATCATCAGCTGTCTCCACCTGATCGAGAGCAAGATACTGAGCATGCAACTCTGCAGAAGCGACCATTAGAATAATAATAATCAATGACTGCTGCTGCATCAGCCTTGTTATCTGAAACAGAGCCATCAGTATAAATAAAGTTATAGTCTCGAAAGGAATCCTTCACCTCATTATGCAGACTTAAGTAGATAGACAGATGCGTTTGATTAATCTTGGCATATGAGAGAGTGAGGTTGACAATAGGAGTCGGACATGTCCATGGAGGAGTTTCAGGGCATTGAAACGTTGCTATGTTGTCAGGGTTAAAATGTAATTCCTCCATTAATGACTCCTTAACACGAATACCAAAAGTTGAAATAACTCTTGGCCTTCTACTAAAATGGTCCACATACCGAGGGTCAAAATAGTTTCAAAAACAGGGTTATTTGGGTTTGCTGCTATTTTAATTGCAAAAATGAAGGGCAAGCTTTTCTCTCCAGGGTTTAAGAGGAAGCTCATTTGCTTCAACACAAAGACTCTGTGCAGAAGAGGTTATTAGGCTCCAAGAGAAAGCCTCAAATCCTGATTCTAAATTGCAAAGAAATATATGATTTACATATTGCTGCTCCATATATAAAACACCAGACAACTCAGTAACTTCTGATGCACATTATAATTTTTCCAAGGCCCAAAGTGATTCTTTTCACGAGTCCTCTACCACTAAGGTACTTAATTCATCTTCTAATGCACTGCATTCAAGTCAAAAAGTACTAGGTAGAGATGATAATAGTGTTAATGAAGGTGAGGGTTCTGTTCAATTCGACAAACGTCTTGTAATTTCTGGGGGTCTGACTGCAAGTCAAACAGTTCCACATAAAATCAAAGCCAAAATCTGGCAACATAGATATATTGAGTTTTCTGAGCTTTTAAACCCACTTAACTAGGGTTGTCATCACTAACGGATTTTTAGTGATTCCATAATCGTACTGTCCCTGGACTGTGACGCATACAAAGAGCTGCAAGTTCAACAGCAACTAGAACCATGCACAGAGGTGGAAAATCTGAGGCCACATCCCTAAACCGCTGACAACTTCCGTCCAAATGCAACGATCCAACTGAAAGACCCCCCTTTCCGAAAACCCCGCAAAAGTGTGCTTTTGCAGGAGGCGTGTTCAATTTTAAAAGGGATAGTAGACCTAACGTATATAATGGATGGTGATGATGAGCAGCTATCATCTTGGGTTGGACACATCGGAGACATCAAATTGGAAGCGGAAAACTTTGTGAGACATGATCATGGTATCGCCCTCCACGAAACTATCATCCCCAAACCTAAAATACTAAAAAAGAAAACGAAAGTGAAATTTGACAGTCTCCCCTTAAGATATGTAGGGGCACATGGCTAGAGGGAGAGTAGGCAAGAAGGCCGAAGCTATTCAAATCAAAAAATAAAGTGTTGAAATTTCAAGGGAAACCGAGGTTTCTCAGGGACATATCATCCCAAAACCAGCAATTGCAGAGGTAATAATTCACGAAACCAAGTCTGTCCCCGCACCACAGTGTACCTTTAAAAACGACAATGACACAGGCACCTCAAAGGTATCCCCCCAGAAGCGTAAAGAAAGGAGGCTTTCCAAAAATGAACATGATTTAATTACATCTGGAGTAGGGTTGCATACCGTTAACACGAAACGATACCGGTACCGGTACTGGCAAAACGGTACCAGGGTATCGGTATCGTTAACAGTGAAACGGTACCTCTGATCTCCGAGGCCTGATCAGCCTTTTTACGACATTCATGTCGCTAACAAGTGTGGTTCCATTCCTCAATTCTATGACAACAATCAATAGTAGAATTGGGGAACAGAACCAACGATTGAGACGGACATTGACGAAGTTAAACCGAAGCAAATGATCGCCACAACGCACTGCGAACGTGCGTTGGATGTTACACCTTATCGTGTTTCCCGCCGAATGCTATTCCAGACAGCGTGTCTATAACTGTTTTGTCAGGAATCAGCACACAATGAGTCATCGCCGCATATAATTGGCAGTAACAAATTTTTTAATCTGTTGAAACAAAGCGGTACTCAAAAACGAAACGCTGCCATTTAGTACCGGTTCTCAACGAAACAGGTAAATACCGGTTCTTTTCGAAATGAGTATCGGTTCCTATCGGTACCCGAGTACCGGTATGCAACCCTAATCTGGAGACATGGGAACAGATGACATTATCAACTTGGCCTAAAACTTATTGAAAATAGAATTTCCTTCGTGTGAAGGTTTGGAGTACACAACCCTAGGCCCACAGCTCCAGTTCACAGTTCATGGTGGAGAATTTGTACAAATCCTCCACACAAGAACTGTGCACTGGATAACCATTTCTAATGTGGGTTGCAGGCAAGGTACAATCAATTATTTCGATAGTCTTTACAGAAAGGTTTCAAGTCAATCGTTGAAACAAATAGCATGTATTATGTTTGTAAATAATGAAATCACAATTGATGTTATTCCGGTGCAAATGCAACAAAATGGCACAGATTGTGGTTTATTTGCTATTGCATTTGCTACATCGATATTACATGGTGAACATCCTGCCATTGTCAAATATGACCAAATGAGAAGTCATTTTGTTAAGTGCATTAAGGCAGGTCGTATTGAAAACTTCCCTAAGAGGGAGGGTGCAGTACGACGCGGCAGGCAAGAGGTACTTAAAATACCCATCTCCTGCTCCTGCCGCTTGCCAATCACACCAGATGAGAAGAGTGACAACACAATTGACTGTTGTCCCTGTCTAAACCCTTTTTTATAAAAAATGTCTAAACTCATCTTTGGCCGTCACACAACCGCAAAGTCCCTGAGTTTGCCCAAACTGCACATGAATAACGGTGTGATTTCAAAATTAACTGAAGTCCTGAAGATATACCGTATAGTTAGTAATATTAACGTGGAAATAAAAATAACAACTTAATCGAGCGGGTCCGATCCACTAATATTACAATCCGTTAATATTTGTTCAATTTTGTATTCAAATTGCGTACTAGTCTCAATTACACAGGGTCAGTTGATAACCTTGCATACATACACACCTACGTGCACGCTGTGATATATAAATGGCTCATGGTGTACAACCAAATTTGAATGATGCACATATTCATGGTGGATCTGAGTTCCTTATTTGCAATATACCAATCAGGGCGAACATTCATTGACATGTGATTTTAAAAAAAACAGACATGTGGCACTACTTGTGTAGCGCATAGAATCTGAGTGGTTCTAAGAAATTACGATTGCAATAGACCCATTTTGAGAATAACACTGTTCATAGCTCAGTCTTAACATGCCTCAATCCTATACTGTTTCACTCAATGAAAATTCTTTACTTTCGGAAAAGCCAGCTTTCACATTTCATTTTAAAGGTAAAAAGCAGCTTGAGTGGAACCAGGCACGGGACACATATATAAGCAATCAAAACAGCAAAGCAAAGCCAACCCCAGTCAAAGCGCAAATTTGGAAGGTTATCCTAATGCTCAGTATCTCATTGATGGGCCACCGGGTTTACCGAGGGATTCCACTTGAATTATGATGGGCCAGAATATGCACTGCCTTTGTCTAACTCAATCTCAGCTATTAACAACCCACAGGCAGTTGATGAAAAAAATTCTTAAAGAAAGCAAGTTAGGTAAGCTATCAGGACCTTTAAAACGCCAACCTTTCAAAAATTTCAAATGTTCCCCACTAGCAGTTCAGGAAAAAACAAAACCGGTAAATATTGTCTATTTCATAACTTATTATTCCCATATGATGCAACTTCTGTAAATTTCAATATTTCTAAAGATGATACAACAGTATCGTATGCCACCATAAAAGATACCCTTAATCGCGCGGAACGTGTTTTAGCGTCGCCACTGAAACACCCCTTCATCCCGCGAGAAGCCTTTTGGCGGCGTGTTTAATGGCTTGCGCAACATTGTAATACAATGCAATATACTGCAGTGCATTACAATGTTGCAGGGAGGAACCCCCAATACACCGCTGGGGAGTATGACGAAACACAGCGCTGGGGGTAAAAGAGTTAAAGGCACATCAATAGACAAAGGCCATTTATTGCCATAAGATATTAGCAAAAAGTGGTCCTTTGTCATTGTTGAAGAACAATGACGCAGCATAAGTACTCTTGGTGAAAGAAGTTAAAGAGGGAGAGTAAGAGCAGAGCCTTCCGATCCAAAGAGGACTAAGGGATCTTTTAAATGCAGGGTATCCATAAGGTGTGCTCCTTCCATGGTGTAAAGTATGGCACAGACAGTTGTGAAGCATTTTACACGGCAAGGGGAAAAATTATCTTGTAACATTTAGTAATTCTATATTTGACATGTTCTACAATGCTGCAGCTCTGTTTTATTGAAGGGAAGACCTCAAGAATTTGTGTGATATGTTCAATCACCCAAACACACTTTTACGGTCTGTTGTATATGATGCAAAGGAAAATGTTTCCATTGCTGGAATCAGAGCACTGGGAATAATCGATAAAGTTATTACTGAACCTTTTTGGTGCCTTTTAGAACATAATAGTTGCATCTCAGATATGAACATCTACTTGCACTAGATGCAAGTATAACTTACAGCTTGGTGAATGAATGAATGAATAAGTATTTAAAGGCACATCAACACAAAAAGGTCGTTTAGAGCAAAAATACATTAGCAAAAAGCGGTTCTTTGTCATTGTTGAAGAACAATGAGAAAGCATAATTCTAGATTTGTCTGGTCTTTTAACAGAAGGCATACTTCTTCCTGAAAATGATGTGTGTGCACAAAGATAAATTGTATGATGCTTTGTTTGGGGACTTTGATACAGATTTTGACACCCTGACCTAATTAGCTCTTGAAATGCTGATGCATAGCTAACTAATTCTAGTTCTTGAGCGTCAGGCAATAAAATCAATTACTGGGAGGGAAATATTTCAGTCCTAATGATCTCCTTTATAAGCCATGAATGAGTGTTTAAAGTCACATCGGCACACAAAGGATATTTAGTGCCATAAAGTATTACTAAAAAGTGTTCCTATGTCGTTGTTGAAGAACAATAGCATAACAGCATAATTATTCTAGGTGAATTAAAGAAGAAAAAGAGTGAGAATAAGAGCAGAGCTTTCAGATCCAAAGAGGACCAAAGGATAATTTAGATGCAGGGTATCCATAGGCAGATCCACATATCCCCATTCTTTTATAAGGCGAGCAGGGTGCCACACCAGCTTAGGGTTCCCCCGGAGGTGCCAACTCCTATTGCACGCCATCGGGTGTGCCCCTTGCAGGGTTTCTTCATAAGCAAGCTAAAAATAAACGCTTCATAAGCAAGTTGAAAATGTTACACCTACAAATACTGTTTCAGAGAGATATTTTTGGTCTGCTTGATTTACTGGTTCGGACCAAACAGGCAGGGTCTACATTATATTAGGATGCTATTATCATGTGGTCAAATAATTAGATATCATCTTGGTTATCTTCACTGTCACTGGAAGAGAAAAAAGCTCATTTAGATAATGCTCGGTCACTGGGCCCCTCTGTACATGCAAAATTCAATAAATATGAAAATGTCATTAATATGCAGAAAATGAGGGTTAAAATTAGAAATAAAACAAAAAATGAAACAAAGCAGTTAGGAAACAGAGCAGCTTTAACAAAGAAGATAATGGCTTTTGTTGGAATTTGGCAAATTGACATGAACTTGACTGAAACTTGTGAAAAGCCAGCTCAGCAAAGGGATGATGTTGTTTCTTTTTCTGTGTGATGTATTACAGGTAAAAGGTGAGCATTCTCTTTTCCAAGGAAGGACTGAATGGGTTTTTACGTTGCTTTCAATGGCTTAGGTAATATCGCTAAAGATAGAAACCCGGAACTGGGAAGAAATTTCGTTCACTTTGCAGCGAATAGCTCCAAGGGGGTTTTCAGTTGCAGAAGAACCATAGACAACCCTCCACAACGCCACACATTTATAAACCAACCAGGTCAACCTGCTTGTGAGAATACAGCGGACTCCAACTCACACTTTTTAGTCAGGCATCGTAGTCACTAAGCCACGGTGGATCTCTTTTCCGTAAATCAGATAAGTCAATCAAATCTTAGTCTTAATAGCTTCAAAATTAGCAGAAAGTAGAATGAAGGTCATTGTTTCATAACAAAAGGAGAAGCTCCCTTTGTATCTATTAAAATATCCAGAAAAATTTGCTGATTGCAGAGTAAAACATAAATGTGACACAGAAATCTGTGAAGTAGTATTATGCTTAAGTTTTATCTCTCCATAAATGTCATGAACAAAGTATTAAAACTCTTTACAACCAATACTATGTAAGTGCAGAGGCTACATGGAATTTCAATCTTCTTGCAGAGCTGAACAACTCTGTAATTCCAGATGTCTACTTCAAATGCAGCCATCTTGAATTTCAAAATGGCCGCCATTTTACACAAAATTTACTTAACGAAATTTCATCAGATATTGGTTAATTTTTGAAAATTTGATGATTTGACTAAAGTAAAATAGATGAAATTTTGAATTTTAAATTTCAATGACTTTGATCCAGGAAGTGAATCCAGGTGGAATAAACTAATGGATCCAGTAAGGGAATCCAGGTCAAGTGTGATGGTGGATTCAGACAGGGGATCCAGGTCAAATATTATGGTGGATTCAGTGAGGGGATCCAGAAGTAGGATTCAATTGAATAAATGAATGGGTCCATGTTGATAATTTTTTTGTAGGTGTGTGTATGTGTGTGTGCAAATATAACTATTGAATTGATACCATAATTCATGAAAGAAATATTTCTTTAAATATAGTGCAATAGATGGCAGAGAAAGAAAAACGAACAAACAAAACATTTCTTTTTTACAAGAAAAAAAAGAAAATTATAACAATAATAATAAAGGAAATAATGTTTAAAGAAAAATTAATTAAATTGAAGATTAGATATGTATGATTTTACTTTAATGTGACGTTTCTTATTTTTTCAAGAGGATCCAGGTTTAACTTTTTATTAAGGAAATAAAGAAAATAGGGAATCCAGGAACCAGTAGGAGCCTTTTTTTCTCTCACTATTGTTGCCATAGCTACCAATGGAAAATTGAAAATGAGGCAATTTTGTTATTCTTGCCTAGCAACAGGCTTGGTTTTTTTCGGAATCACCATGGCAGCTCTTTTGTTGAAAAATGCACTATGAATTGAAACGTTCTTTGCTAAATTATTCAGAAGGTTTCTTAACCTTGAATGAGCAACATGTCTGTTGACTTATAATTGAATTCAACTTTGATGCTGGTGGTGCTAGGGAGCAGAGAAATACTGTTCCAGGTGGATCCAGAATGAGTTTAAATCCTGTTGAAAGGGAGGAAAATGGATCTTTATTAGATCATTCCCTGGAGTCAGCTCATCTGCCTCTTTGGCTAGAGGGGATCCACATATGTTGGATGTCGCTACTTAAATATCCAGAAATGGAAGCCCTGCGTTAGGAATTGGAACTAATGTGGGTTCTGAGAGATTAGTTCTCATGAATGGTAGAGCTATGAAAGATGGAAACTTTGGCTTTGTCGGTTCCAGACAGAGGAATTCTGGAGCACAAAATTTGAGTTTTGGCATGAATCAGAGATTGTGTAATGGACCTGTGGATTGCTATGGAAGAATGGATTCTGAGGATTCTCCCAATTATATGAACTGCCAAAATGGGAGAGTTGACCATCTCAATGCAGAGTCCAATTCAATGATGAGATCCAATATGGGTTACAATTCTGAGATGGGCAATATTGGTGTTGGTGATTGGAAATTTTCTCAAAATTTGCCGAACTAATAGACCCTGAAAGGAACCAGAGAGATTGGGATGAACAAATACCTTTTGCTTTTTTGTCTTATCTGAGTGCTGTTCACCGGTCTACTGGTGAAACCCCAAACATGATGGTGCTTGGCAGAGAAGTGGAGTTGCCATTAGATTTGATGATGGAGCCAGTTCCTAGGGGTGAAGAGCAAATGAATTTGGAATTTTGTTTTTCGTCATATTTATGCCAATTGTGGCTAATTCATGACTAGCCAGTTGTAAGTAGTGGGGGAAACCAGAGTACCCGGCGATAACCACTGCCTAACTCCAAGGCACTGGCAACTTTCTCACATGCCTAAGCCAGGATTCGAACCCAGGCAGTGGTGAGAGACAGCATGCAGTCAGTGGCGGCGCCTTAGACCACACAGCCGTCAAGTGACCAGTTATGTAAATGTGTTAAGAGTGAGGATGCAAGAAGCCTGGAGAAGGGCTAGAGGTGCACTCAAACTTAGTAGTAGATCACAAAAGAGAAACTATGATCGGAATTCCAAATTACAATCTTTCCAAGAGAATAGTGCGGTGTGGTACTAAATCTCATGGCGGAAAAAGGGATCCTCTAAGTAGTTACAATCACAGTGGAATGATCCGACTGTTGAAAAAGCTCACTGACGTAACCTATCGTATAAAGAAAGGAAAGAGGGGTAAACCTAAAGTTGTCCATAGTGATAAACTGAAGTTGTTTAAAGGAGAGTTGCCTGGGGATTGGGCACTATCTGGGACTGAGGAGCCAGAGGCACTTGAGCTGGGGAGGGAGGAGTTGAGCTCTGATTTGGGTGATAGTCAGTTCTTCCAGCTTGAAAATGATGTTTCTGTTCCAGATGCATGGGTATTTGAAAGGGAAGAAGGATTGCAGCCTAAGCGAGCTCCTTAATCTCCTTATACATGAGTTCCTGCCTAGCAAATACCAAAGGTACTTATGCAAACCATATTTCTCAACAAAAAAAAAAGAAACACCTGATGTTATATGATAATTAGAACCTACGTAATGCCTACAAAATTAACCCTTCCAGAAAAGAACCAAGCTAAATGGACACCCAAAGAACAATTTCAACCTCTCTCAAACAACACTTAACTTGATATGGTTAATTTCATAATCTACTTTGTTTTAACCTTTCTTGTAGTTACCCCAAACAGTCGTTTTGATCAAATACATGTATTAAAGGTAGAGCTGCACTCACGGAGGGAGATCAGCTCACCACCCGTTTGAGTCGTGAGCTCATGAGCTCACGGACGTTCCGATTTTCCAAAAGAATAATTATTATCCACCCCAGCTATTAAGATATGAATATTTATTGGCGAAGATTTATTAACATTGCTATGTTTATTTAATTTTAAAACGTGCTGACGAGGTACAAAAGTCAGAATAACACTCAACACTGCTTGAATGTATACATGGGAGATTGTAAAGAAGACATGACCGCGATAAGCAGTTATGTATGTTTATAATGTGTGTTAGGTGCCCTGTGTTACGTTTGTGTCCCCAACATAGACGAGCTCACGCTTTGAACACTTCAGCTAGAGCTCGGCGAGTTTGGACCAGGGCTCGAGCCACTTGAGTTCGTGAGTGGGGAGTGCAGCTCTAATTAAAGGATAAAAATCTTTAATATTTATTTCAACATTACTTTTCAGTTATGTTGAGGCAAACATACGGTGCTCAGGGATGTACCGAAAATGGGATGCATCAATTCCACAATGGCTGATGAACAGGCCGAAGAATGAGTTTGATGATGCCAAGAAAAAAATAAGTCAACTATTCCCTGATCAGGCGGGTTTAGCATCTCCAATTTGTTTGTATACATTCCTATATATTTCTCTATCGGTGGAATATAGCACAAAAATGACGTCACATGAATACCGCCATGCAAAGGATAGTGGCGCCATC
Organism: Maea johnstoni; assembly: GCA_963942565.1. NCBI lineage: Eukaryota > Metazoa > Annelida > Polychaeta > Spionida > Magelonidae > Maea > Maea johnstoni. The sequence goes on from OZ012690.1 coordinate 32,571,031, forward strand.
TACGGTTAAATGTTGACACTAGCACATGTTGACGCAGTGACACTGCAAAATGAATTACTCGTCTTAATTCCAGTTAAAATCTGTTGCGAAATGACAATTTTGCGTCAGGTTGTAGTTTTCTGCAAAATTAATGGTTAGTTTTGATGTTACTTTTCAGGAAATATCTTTACGAGCAGAAAATTCTACAATTATGGGTAGTTCTCTAAGAAAATTGAGTGTAATGGCAGCGCTCAAAAAATTCCAACATGCATGTTCATATCTCCTTTCATATATTTTAGACTGACTCCGTCCTTATGATTACCCCAGGCATATTTCAAGTTAAGAGTGACGGACCCTCACTGCCAATACTCGGTGAACTTCGGGGATGAGAAGCGCCCCTGTTCCTGTTCCTGCCTCAACTTTCAACGCACAAGGATGATATGCAAACATTTCTTTGCAATATTTCAGTCACCACACGGTTATGGCTGGCAGCTAGTGAGTGCCCTCTACAGGGAACACCCAATCCTGTGCTTGGACAAAGGTGTTTGTGGTTACATGGATTCCGCAACAAATAACCATACTATCCATGAGAGTAACAGGTCCCATACACCACAGAAAGGAAGCGAAACTGAAGCTCCAAAGCGAAAATCGCGAAAGAAGGTTATCTTGCAAGAGGTGAGTTCCATCCTGAAGGAGTAATCAATTTAACATATGACATGGATGGGGAAGATACTACTATTGAAACAAGGGCGAATCAAGTCAAAGACATCAGGCAGGAAGCTGAGAGCTTGGTGAATCATGAATATGGCATCAACCTCAACAGGGCCAACAAAGTCAAGGTCAACAAAAAGAACCGGAAAAGCACAACAAATATTAAGCCTCTACCTCATAGATTTGTTGGACATATTTCCCGAGGCAGAGTAGGGAGGAGAGCAGAAACCTGGCGAAAGTTGTATAAGAACAGACTCAAAAATAACAAAAATGGCCTCCAAACAGATGTAAGTTGAAAATAGCTCTAGGTCTATCATCTATGCTTTTAAAATTTATTGTGATAATATAAAGATATTTAAAAAAATAGCCCTATACTAGGATTGGATACCATTCAGCGGTCCTTTGTTTTGATTTTATTTTGGTTCTTCCTCTTTTTAGTTTTTTTCTCGCAAATTTTCCTGGCCAGCAAGCAACTCTGGAAGACACCACACTAACAACTGATACGTCTTATGTAACACATCCGAAAGGACATATACATTCTAGGCACATCAAACAAAAATAAAAACCCTAATATACAGTCCCAAATGAAAGATTTGGAATTTTGTTTTTCGTCACGTTCATGCCAATTGTGGCTAGTTCGTGACTAGCCAGTTGTAAGTGGTGGAGGAAACCGGAGTACCCGGTGAAAACCACTGCCTAACCCCAAGTCACTGGCAACTTTCTCACATGCCCAGGCCAGGATTCGAACCCAGGCAGAGGTGAGATAACATTTTTGAACTCAGAAAAAGGCATTAATATTCGCAATTAATAGAGCTGAGACCACTTTCCACTGACCAGCTACCGCATCATATCTATGCCTACTTTTGCCTTCTCTTTTTCCAGATCATATACGCCTACTTGGGACTCCTCCAAGTAAAACATCCTGAACAGCTCTATGCCTTGCCGCTCCTCTCCCAGAAGTGGCATTCACAAACAGAGTGGTCAGCAAAACCTTTTGATGGCTGGCTGTATCAAAAGGTATTAACAACCTGAGTACAGTGCTAAGTGGTAAGGCCTAAGTTAACCTTTTTAGCCTAGTTGTTAGACTTTCTTTTCAAATCTCAAGCTTCCTTATAAATCATAGTGGCTAAACTTCCTTCTGAATGCTTGACCATTTGGAATTTTTTTTTTCGTCACTTTTTACAGCAATATTACAGCTAATTTGTCTAGCCAGTTGTAACTAGTGGAGGAAACTTGAGAACCTGGCAAAAAAGTACCTTGAAGTCAAGGGCAATTTCTTCCCACATAATATGGGCGGTTCAAACCAAGACAGTGGTGAGTGATAGCTAGCAGTCAGTGGCAATGCCTTAGACCACACAGCCATCAGGGCAGGCCAAATGGCCAGGCTAACAAAGGTCAGGCCATGTAAACAGTCATTGAAATTAAAAAGAAACAACAGAAAAATCCATTTCATATTTTTGCAGGTGGACTTCACACAGTATATAAATTCATAATGGTTCCCGTATGCTCAAACGCCCACTGGTTTCTGATGGCAGCAGATATGGAAAGGAGATCAGTGTCCATAATGGATTCACTGCCTTCAGAGGCCAACCACAAACTGTGGTTTGACTACTGGACGTACATATATGTATAAAATAATGTGAGGAATGGATATCTAATTTAAAGTATACAAAGAAATATTTTCAAGTTTTACTTTGATCCATACTACCGGTTTTGCCAAAAATAGTGAGTTGAAGGAATAAGGATTAATTGAATTATATTTCAAGCAAAACATATGATCTGACATATAACCCAATACATACTCGTGGCCCCTTGGCCACATAAAGGCTCTCCTGCTGTGACAGCCTTATTCTAAAGTATTTGGCTGGAAAGACGAATTGACATCCACATTCCAAATGTGGCTGCAATTCAACAATCAGTTTAGTAAGGGATGAAGCCCTTGGGGAGAGAAACACAATGTGGCACCGGTCCCTATTTACCGGAAACAAGCAGGGAGATGGTGATAGCTGTGGAGTATTTCTCCTAATGGTAAGAAGATAGGGCACTGGAGAACTAAGTTATTTTACACCCCACTCAAAGGGTTCTTTCGCGTTGCTTAGTGTATTCCTCATGAGAAGACCGTTCAGGTCATTTACACAGACTAACAATAAGAAGCAGCAAAATCAAATTAAAACATTAAGATACTTCAACAGAAAGCAATTAGTGTTGTTAGTATTGTACAATATACAAGGTGCAACATACTTTGCAAGACATTATTTTCTGAGTGGGGCAAGCTGCCCCTTAAGTTTACTTGCCCTACCTGCACTTTCCCTTGCCCTGCCACTCCCTTAGACAAAGGTAAGATTGGAATTTGCCCAAAACATAACTTGCCTAGCGGGGCAAGTCAGGGTCTTATTCAGCTTGCCCTAGTGCTATTTTTTGCCAAATTCACTTGCAACATGGCAAGTGGTTATGTTGCACGCTGTACAATATGCGACAAAAAAAATTACAATAGAATGCATTCTTCTTTCAGAATGCAAAAGCCATCCTGGAGAGGACCTCCACACTCAAAGTAAAACAAGAAAAGGTTTCCCAATATAGGAGAGAAATAAAGGCAACCCTAATGAGGAATACAACAATGAGAATATAAGATTTCCCGATACGGATACAACAAAGAGTGCCTTTGTCTCACTGGTGACGCCTTGACTATGGACTTCTCTACGTAATTACCGATGAGCTACTATGCAGGATCCAGATAATCCAAAACAATGGCACCAGAATTTAGAAAAAGGGTGTCCAAACGAGGGTTTCATAGACCTTTGTGTGTCCAAAGTTTGGTACAAAGCTCACACTACTAATGAAATAAACCATACACTAAAGATTATGCTTCTTTAGGCCAGTAACTGCTTTGTTTGTATTGTATGAGTGACACTTCATGTACTATCTTCTGAAATTCTCATCATCAGCTAATCCTGACCTAAAACTGTGGGTGTCATAACTGTCAAAAACAGTGTTCTGGATGTCCAAATGACACGCTGGACGCATAGGTGGCTAAGCCCCTGCCAGAGTGGCATATCAAATACATTTTATGTACTCTTACAGTCATAATAAAGAACTGAATAAAAATGCAGTCTTCTGTTATTTCTATCAACAGAACAAATAGTAAATGTTGTACACTATTCCTTATCCCTAAGACATTAAAAATAGCCAAAGGAGTCAGCTTAATAATAATAATAATTGATATAGTGCCCTTTCCCTGCTTTGATGGCCATGTGGTCTAAGGCGCCGCCACTGAATGCACAGTCTCTCACTAATGCCTGGGTATGTGAGAAGGTTGCCAATTACTTGGGGTGAAGCGGTGGTTTTCGCAAGATACTCCAGTTTCCACCACTACTTACATCTGGCTAGTCGCACATTAGCCACAAAGTGGCATAAATGTGAAAATACAAAATTCCAAAATCCACCTATAACGTTCAATAGTCAGTGGACAGATGTTTATGGTCCATATAGTCAAATGAAAAGTTCTAGTTCAGTACCAAACACAAGCCCCTTTTTTTACTGATTTCTGACATTTTTAGGGTAATTACAGTTTAGTATCATAGCAGGCTTCCAAAACCAAGTCGGAAGCAGTTAGCTATGATCTTAACACGTACAAAGAGATGGGAAATGTATTCCCCCTCTTTTCAGCCATTGACAACTAGGCCAATTGCAAAATATATTGCTGTCATGAAGTAAAGACGGCCATTGAAATAAGACTACATCACTCATTTCCCTTCCTACCAGCTACCAAGTTGTATATGTCCAACATACTGTATATGGCCAGACATATTTACAGATTGGCATTCATGTAAATTAGAGATTAATGCAAATGCAGCAGGTACATTATAAACCTAGATATCTTTCATTGCTTCCATGATGAAAGATCAAGAATATTTGGCTAATAACGCTAATCATATGTTTATCATTAGATGACCAAACACAAGTGGATTGTAAACCAGCCGGTCAACCTGAACATGTTAGCCTCAACTAGTGTCAACTAATAGCCACTAATAGGCAATAGTTGGTGCTCTGGGCAGCTGGTGGTAGAGATAAGGTTTCTCAGTAATGTAATTGATGCAAGAGCCCTGATTGGTCCTTGTTCCAAAGTGAACTCGCGCTGATGCCTTATCTGGTACTCCGGGCATGAGTCCAGCACTTAACTATAGGGCATATAGTAATTGGTCTCTCGCTACATATCGATTCTTTTCTTCTTCTACATTACAGGAAATGCGCACATAAATTACCGTCCTTGGTACTATAACAGGCTATGCATCCTGTCATTCGCTCTCCCAAGAGAACGCTACCCACCTGGCAGGCACTGGCGTGCAGGTCCTTATCTATATGGATCAAATGCGGCCAGCTAGTAGCAGTGTAGGAGGGAGTGATGACGCAAGGTTGCACAGTCATACAGATTTCCACTTGCAGCAGATAATTGAGTATAAAAGCGGTTTTAATGGAAATGACTACAAAAAAGTGGTATATTTAGGTTGGGAAGTATATGATACTCTGGCGCGCAGCTTAATATAGGAGTTTCAGCGTGCTCTTGAGGGTTGAAAGTTGTAACTAGTGACTTTAAAAAGTTCTATGTGACCATTTTCTGTCCGCGGCATGTAACAAAATTGCGTGCTGTCGGTAAGGTACTATCTTGCAGGAACTCCAAATTTTCCAACAAGTTGCCCTAGCCTAGTATATATAGCAAACATGCATGGTGTTTACAAATCAAAGTACCCTTTATTGATCAAGAAAACGTCATTTGATATTGAGGTAAAACACTGTGACTGTAAAATTGAAACTGCCGTGTGGTCCTATCTAGGTCAGCTCAAGCACCTAAGTTAAAGAACAATTATAGTTGAAACACCAAGACCTTCGGGATTAGATAACCATTGTTAGAAAGGGAACAAGAGTGCTAAACTAGGAGATGTCTTATGTTGAGTGTGTCTTAGGACCCTAAATCTGCTAAATAGCCGAATATGAGCCCAACATTCCCGGACTGACCTGAAACATGTGTGGCTCTGATGGAGGCAGCCATGAAAAGAACGAGACACAGACGCTAATGAATATTCAGTAACGACTGTAACGCTACTGATCACGTTCTTCTCATATTTATGAATGAGCATGGAAATTGAAATATTGTATCATTTTATTACCAATCATTTTGCTGTGGCGACGAAATTCCCGCACTCTCTGACGTCACGATGATGACGTCAGAGAGCTTTGACCTACAAACCATCTTCCTTCCTCCATTATTGGAGAGTACCATGTTCAGCCGACTCTTCTTTAAGGTGACAATGCTCATCAGTGGATTAGCTTTGTTAAAAACAGCCTGGATGAGTTGGGGCTGTCTTACATTTTCGACTCACAGGCAAGGAATATTAATCCAGCTTGGTTTAAGCTGGAAATTAAGAATAGACTAAGTGATGCGTTTGTGCAGGATTGGAGTAGGGATCTATGTGAAAACAAGGCTTGTACTAACTATAGACTTTTTAAAAAGGATTTTGCAATGGAGAGATATTTGATAGACATTCCTTGGTGTTTGTCCTACCAACTGCTTAGAAATTTCGAGTTAGAAACATTAAGCCACTATTTGAATATATTTTTTCAGGAGTTGTGGAAGATTACCCAATATGCTCTCTTTGCGACCAGAGTGGTTGTGATGAATTTCATTTGTTGCTCTCCTGTACTGCTCTCAGGAGACAGAGACATTTACTGGGTATGAGAATTGTCCCAAACGTGGTGTTTTTTAGCAAACTTATGAACCTACACGATGTTGCAAAATTAGCTCGTTTCGTTAGAACAATTTGCTTGACCTTAAAGAAGTGAGTCAAAAAACCCTCACTGCAATATTTGCTTTGTACATATTGGTATTTGTGTTTTATATTTGTACTGTTACCATTTGTATGATGTCCTGTAATCTTCTTGATTTGGACAATAAAATTGAATTGAAATTGAATTGAATTGAATTGATAGTCTAGTACAGCAAGATCATCACCACTAGGTGGCGTCTATGGCTGGCCCCTAAGCATGGATATCAAAACAAAAGATTGCACATGAGTAGTGGTCACCCGCCACGAATCTCAACTTAGCAACTTCCTATTGTTGTACGGCCACAAGAACAAAGGGTGGCTCCGATCCCTTAGGGCCCTCCGCGTTAAATTGGTCCCAAACAACATGGGTGTCGATCTGCTTCGACCATGCAGATTCCTTCGAGATTTTGACCAATATTTTCTTCTCGGTCTTCGCACCCATTATTTTAGAATATGACAGATATGAACCCCTCTAGGTGCAAGGTCCTGTCATAAGTACCTCGTATTATGACAGGACCTGAAAATCAGCATTAGCTACGTAAACCACGTGCTGTAAGCAATCTTGAGGCATATGGGAACATTCAAAAATGTTTTAAACATACTCATCGTGCAGATTTCCGGTTTAGGTAGGACCTTGCACCTTGCCAAAGACATGAATGATCAAATGGTAGAGTTTGGTTTTCAAGCAAAGGGTTAGTCTTGACATTTTGCCAAAAAACGAAACACAGACAGATATGTGCGTAAAGGGTGCCATATCAACTCAAAATAGCAAATTATTGATAAGTTTATCATTATTCTGTAACCATGAGATGTAAGCTATAGAATAGCATAAGTGCCGTTGTCTACATTTAACTCAGTTTTCAGATATTTAAGTTTTAAAAAAGACCCGGGTATCGGGTAGGGTTCTACCTTAAAGTACTCAACCCACTGACTGTGGACATAATAGATCGCCCGGCGTCCCAAATCGTATGCCTCCTCTTCGCTCATATCGAATCTATAGCTACTATCTAAAACACCATAGGCACAGGTTGAGCCCGAACTCACTGAAAACATATCAATGGTCAGACGGTTCCCACCACTGTAAGATCCGCCTAAAATAAATGGGAGATCAGGCTGTACCGCGTTCAATTTGCCGCATTAGTAGAAGGCGGGAAACTGCACGTGCATGCACAATAGGACCTATTGCGCGCAGTATAACTAGGAAAACGACCACAGTGGACACATTGCGGTAAGTCCGGTCATAGCCATATAAGGTCCAAAATACCAATGAATGACTGATAAGCCATTTAAAACACCTTTTATGAGTTTTGTCAAAGTTTTGACTTAAGGTATGCACGATATCTTATAAACAGTATAGCAATTAATGAATTATATACATGTATAGCTAAAAATCGAGTGGAAAGATTAAGAAAAAAGGGATCTCAACCTTTCACTGTGAATATCTGGTTTTATGTATCGTCACGTTTTCTGCCATTTTATAGTCTGTCTGACTTGGTTGGGCTAACCGCTTTTTTCCCACAAACAGTTCGGTTTTCAGGGTTTGACTTAAGTGGGTGTCCGGGCGGTATTCACGCCCTGAAATATGTCCGGCCGACCCAAGACTGACTATCATTTATCATATGAGATCGCCCGAAAACCGACCAGAATTTTTTTCTTAAATCGATCCCTGGTTTTGCTATTCAAACTTGGCAAACCTGTTAGTAGCACTACCGCGTGTATGTATAAACATACTTTTTGTCTCAATTACTCTGCAAAATGTTGAAATGTATCTTTCACACACGCCTCGACTGTCTCGGGGACTGCCTCGAGTGGGATTCGAACCCGGAGTGTGGCGAAGGACACCGAACACCGGTGGTAACACCATAGAGCGCCTGCTTATGTGGGTACTTTGCTCAGGGTGATTGAATATTAAATCCGATATTGGATATTGGTTACACGAGGGACTCTTACGCTAGCTCCAAACCTTAAAAACGGAATTCTATAACCTAATGATGTTGCATTCATTCATATCAATTTTATTTGTAAATGAACGGGAATTTACTCAAACTGACTAATGGTCTAACGGTACATTGTTATGTTTGGCAAACCGTTCATATGCTAATTGGTATATAAGGCATTGTCATGACACACATGTAATCCTTGCGGGCGATAATTCTTGCTTAAGTTACATTGTTACATTGTATGCCGGGACAAATACTTAATGCATAAAATACATAAGATAAGACATGCATCAGTATTGTCTTCAATTGATCAAGGAGGTGAATTTATTTTAATTTATTTGTTCAACTCATTGTACCAGTTTTTCGATTAAACAAACATACTTTTGCAAGTACTGATATAAGATTCGTATGCAGTTTTGCGTTCATTGTTTGGTTTTCTAATTCGTAATCAGATTTCATCTTGAATATCACGATCTTAAAAAAAGTTCGGGGTCAAATACCTGACCTCCACTTCTTCCCCATAGCTGCCGTGACTCAGAAAAAAAAACTTAGCAAAGTAAGAGGGACGCTAAAAAGTTAAACATCCCAAAGTTAAGGGAAAGCAAAATAGCTAGGAACGAAGTAGTCTTACAGTGCAGTGGAGTAATAAATATGTACAAAGGCTGATAAACTTCAGTACCCTGTAATATCCCTCATTGCTGTCTAACAGCTAGTAGTGTTCTGCTGGCAATCCACAACAGGATAGCCACAAGCTCCTGTGATAGGTAGTATACGTTGATTGGAAGACTTGGTTATCGTTGATTTCAACACTTAAGGTCATGGCAGCTGCAGTAAGAATATAGAGGGAACGACCAGTTGTCAAATGAATTTGTAGTTTAGACACGTGATTTAATGTTCTACATGTTACACATTAATGTTCAACTCTATAATAACTCGTTCACCCAATGAACAATGTATGTACACACACACACACACACACACACACACACACACACACACACATATATATATATATATATATATATATATATATATATATATATATATATATATATATATATATATATATATATATATATATATATATATATATGTATATATATATATATATATATATATATATATATATATATATATATATATATATATGTATATGTATGTATATATATAATATATATATACAAAATCATACACACACGCACACATATACATATATATATATATATATATATATATATATATATATATATATATACATATATATATATATATATATATATATATATATATATATATATATATATATATATATATATATATATATATATATATATATATGTGTGTGTGTGTGTGTGTGTGTGTGTGTGTGCGTGCGCGTTTGTGTGTGTGGCCTTAATTGCAGATGTGTTCCCGAAATCATGACTTACAAAATCATACAGGTATCAAAAAGTAAAATAAAAACAGAGAATAAAGCAGAAGTAATAATAAAAAGTTGATAATTGTAACAGTAAGGAATTATATCAACACAACTGATAATTATAAAAGCGAATTATTACCGGTAGCTGAATCCACAGTACGCCGTGATACCACAAAACGCAGAACCTGTGGAAGCACTGGCAGCTTTCTGACTTGCCTTGATTTGGAATAGATCTAGAAGCCAAAACCTTTAGCAAGAGACGGCGAGGTGACGGTGACCAATACCTTACACTATACGCGTTGTGTATAGGAAAAGTCAACACTAACTTCACAGAGGAGACGAACTGGGAAATAATGTGTATAATAGCAGAATATGTGTATCAAATGTACAATATCTTTATTAAACAAAGAAATGGAACAGGTTAACACCTCTCATAGGAATCATCCTACTTTATGACGGAATATCACCCTTTGAGAAGTGTTACCTAATACTCACAACTATATACTAACAAACTTTATTATTTGTTTAGGGCATTCACTTAGAAATGACCCAAGTTTCCTTATGTTTTCTCTGTTTATATGCTGAAGTTAATTTAGTTCGTATATTTTTGTATAATGTATGATTTTGTAGCTTATGCAACAGTTAATAAACATGCAATACACTACATAACAACACACAAACGAGAAATCACAAATAGCAAGTCTCTTTCGCATATGAATCATCATACGTATACATACATAGGGAGACGTTTATCTAAATTCACCCTACATCTCTCGGCCGCTCTCGCTTCACTACGTATACAGTACAGCATTACAGGTAGTCATCCTCCTAGTCCTCTACCTGTACTCTGACTCAGCAAAGATAGCTCTGACCTCACGTGGACA